>CM041629.1:49882279-49914988 GCA_023333625.1 Bothriochloa decipiens
GGCGGCCGTTAAGCCCTCACTCGAGGACCGGCCTTCGCTCCCTCGAGGCTTTGAGGTGGGGCCAAAGCCCATTTTACCTTTTTGTAGAAAACTCCGTTAGCGAGCGACGGTTGTTTTTTCTTACCGTTGGGCACGCATTTTGAGGAGAAGGGCTTAGCGATGCAATCGTGGCGGGCCCGAGCAACGGCTCTTTGCCAGAGGTGTGACGCGTGCATCCGATCGAGGATCGAGGGGGAACGATCAGGTAAATGCATTAATTGCGGGGAGTTACCTTTTCCCTGCCGCCGGACTCCGCCCGTTGCTCTTCCCGAGTATAAAAATGGAGGGGGGCAAGTGTTCGCTCCCACCTTTGCCATTCTGCCGAGCTCCTGCTTTCCTGCGCGCGTGAGGATAAAAACTTAGAGCGAGAAGTCGCGATTGGGAACCTTCCTGGTCGACTGTCCGCCGAGGAGATTCGTGCTGTCGTCGCCGTCGCCGCGCCCATCGAGCAGATCTGTGCTGCCGCTGCTGCCATGGCCCCCATCCTCCAGCCCGCTGAGCCCTGGCACCCGTCGACCGTGACGTGGCAAAGGCTGATGGAGCTGGTGAGGGAGGGACTTCTCCGCCCCGTCACCGATTCGAATCGGCCGGAGTGGATTGCGCCGCCCAGAGACCACCAAGAGCCAAACCCGCCGGAGGGCTACGTGGTGAGCTTCCTCAAGTACCATCGGCATGGGTTCAGTGTGCCCCCGAGCGAGTTCATGCGGGGGTTGACGAACTTCTACGGCGTCGAGCTCCACCATTTATCCCCCAACGCTATCTCCATCGCTGCCATCTTTGCGGCCGTCTGCGAGGGCTACCTCAGGATGGCGCCACATTGGGAGCTATGGCTCCACCTTTACAAGGGGGAGTGGTTCGCCTCCCCGGTGGCGCAAGGAGTAAGGCGAATCGTCAGAGCAGGGTGCCTCAACTTCGCGTTGAAGACCGGGAGGTCGGAGGAGCCATGCGAGTACATCCCCACCGGGTTGACGTCCAACCACTCCCGGTGGGACGAGCAGTGGTTCTACCTTCGCAACGACGGCGGCTACCTCCCGCCATACACCGGGCGGCTTAACGCCGAGCGTCCATACAACTGGCCACACGGTGTCGCGGGAGATCTTCTGCGTCGACTTCATCCCCTCGTCGTCGCGATGAGGACCCTTCGAGAGGCGGGCCTGACGGCGGGTGTGGTGGTCTCGGCCTTCCATAGTCGACGGGTGCTCCCTCTTATGGAGCGCCCGTTGTAGTTGGACGAGATGCTCCCCTCGGCGGCGCCCGAGGTTCTGAAGAGGTGCCGGATGTCCGGCGAGAGGCCGTCCGCCTCGGAAGTCATCACACGGGTAAAGAGCATGGTCTCTGGCTCGTTCAGGGTGGAAGACGTCAACCGCCTCCCCATGTAGCCGGAGGAGGGTTGCCTCAACCTGGTGAGTGCCTCGACCCGTGCCTTCCTTCGTTTCCCCCCTCCCCCCTTTTTCTCTTGTCCCTGTGACTAAACGTCATTGTGTAGGGGAGAATCGACTACCGGAGATCGAGGCCCCCGCTGAGGGAGGACGCCCTCGACCGTCAGGTAAGACGCTTCACCACCCAACAAGAGAAGCGGAGTAAGGACGAGGAGGCGAAGAAGAAAGCCAAAAAGCTCTGGGAGCGCGAGAGACTTGCGAAGCGCCGCGCTGAGCAGAGGCGTGACGGGCTCCCGGAGGAGGAGTCTCCCTCGTCCGAGGGAGATGAAGATGATGATGACAGTGATGATGTCGAGGGGCTGGAGGGGCGCCTCGAGCGCATGTTGCCGGGTTCCTCCCATGCTGAACGCCCCTTCATGCAGGAGGAGGTGGCGGAGCAGCGCGCCCCCCAACCGGTGGCGTCGGCCTCAGAGCGCCGGCACGAAAAAAGGGGGGCCGAGGCCTCGCCTCGAGGGGGTTCACCCCCCTCGCGTCGTACTCGAGGCGGGACCCTGCCCACTTCGATCCGGGAAACCCGGTCCCGGTCGTCGGCGTGGGCGGAGCAGAGCCGTGCTCAGGAGGCCCCGTCGAAGCAGGGAGGGGCGGCGACCCCACCGATGGCCCCGAGCAGCCTCAACCCCGGGAAGAGCTCGGCTTCAGGAGGGGTCTCGAGATCCGCTGGCGGTTCGAGGGGGACCCGAAAGGCTTCCATCCCCTTCGGGTAACTGTCGTTGTTTCACTTTCTTTTCGTTACATCTTGTTTGTGCTGTTTAATAGACTTTTTGCCGTTCTGCTTCCTATACAGGCCCAAACACCGAATCGAGGAGGCCTCTCTTGCGCCGGCTAAGCGGCTCAAGATGGATGTAGCCGCGAAGATGGAGGCCCCGGTCACAGGTGCGATGTCGAGGCCCTTGGCTCCATGGGAAGCCAAGTGGTTGTCCTCAGCCCTCGGTGCTATGGCGCGTGGTAGGCTAACGGGTTCCACTCTTGTTGCAGGGTCGAGCATCTCGGGGGCCGCGGCGGGCGGCGACTCCGAGCCGGGGAGGACGCATGAGGGAGGGAGCGCCTCCTTGACGTCATCGCCTACAGCCCTCAAGCTCGGCCCGGCACCAGGGGGTGGTGGCCCGACGCCGGGAGCTTCTACTCCTGGCGGGCCGGAGGCCTCGATCCCTGCACCCAAGGCGGGAGCCCCCGAGGGCCACGAGCCCGGGGAGGAGGTAGTCGTCGTGGACCTCGAGGGTGAGGAGACCACGGCCCTCCCCCCTCGACGGGAGAGCGGAGGCCCTGGCCGACGGGGCTACGTGAGCTCGAGGCCCGGAGGGAGCAGGAGCAGGGGGCCCTGCAAGAAGCGGAGCTGCCATGGCCGTAGCAGGAGGAGGAGAAGGAGCCGTCAGAGCGGCGGGAGGAGGAGGAAACTGGGGGCTAGCCCCAGCATCAGCAGGCGCAGCAGACGCCGCCGGGGGACGCGGCGCTGCTGGACCCGTCGGCGCAGCAACCGCCCGAGACGTCAGAGGCGGAGGCGACTTCCGGACCGCCCAAGCAATGGGTGTCCGTGATTACCCTGGATGAGTTGCTTGCCGAAGGAGAAACGGCGCCGAAGGCGTCGACGGTCCCGCGGCTGCCAGGGGCGCAACCGGAGGAGGCCTCGGTACCGAGCCCGGCGGAAGACGCATCATTGGTGGTCTTGCCGGCGCCACAAGTCGTGGTGTTGGGGGAGGCGACGGCCTCGACACCTCCGCTGCCTTCGGAGGCGCCAGAAGCAGCATCGAGCCAGCCGCTACACCGTCGACGGAGCGGCCGGAGAAGACAGCGGCTTCTGGACTGCTGAGGAGGTCATCTTCCGACCCCGGGCTGAGGAGTGCCAGCGCCGTGTCGGAGTTCAGCGGCCCGACGGAGTTGGCCATGCGTTACGGCGCCTCACACGACGTGGTGGACGAGATCGAGTCCTTGGCGCGAACCAAGGTCAAGACGGTCCTCCCATGTTGGGGCAAGGAGCGCATCATACTCCAGGAACCTGGCGACTCCAGCGCTCCGGGGATGGAGATGAACGACCCGGCGGAGGTCAAGTGCTGGGAGGAGGCCGAGCGGTCCTAGGCGTGGCTGCGGCACTTGCTGAAGTTGGGCGTCGAGCTCACGGAAGGCCTCGACCGGAACCTCACGGTGAGTCACTGTGTTAGGCCATATGTAGTTTTTTAAGTTCTTCCGTATGGGATGCCTTAACCCTCGATTTCCTGTCCCCAGGAGGCGCGGAGGCGTTCTTACTCCAAGTCCAACTTCCTCCACGAAACGCACAACAGCCAGGAGGAAGTGCTTCGCCAACTCGAGGCCGGCCACTCTGCGCAGGGCAGGGTGGCCGAGATCGAGGAGGAGCTAAAGCGGACCAGGGAGGAAGCCGCCAAAGCCAAAGAGGAGGCTGCCCAGGCGAAGGAGGACTCCGACGCCGCTCGAGGGGAAGCTGCCCACCTCAAGGAGGAGCTCAAGCATGCGAGGGAGGAGGCTGACACGGCAAAGGCCAAATCGGAGAAGGCCAGGGGCGAGAGCATCCGAGCCCAGGAGCACGTTGAGCTACTCGTGGCAGAGGCTCAGAGCTACGTGGAGCGCATCCGCTCGCTCGAGGCCAATTTTGCCGAAGTCTCCACGGCGCGCAACGCCCTCTCCGCCTTGGTCCAGGAGGAGAAGAACCGAGCCGCTGCCTAGAAAACCAGCTTGGGGCAATGAAGGCCACCCTCCAGGAGAAGGAGCAGGCCATCATCCTGGCTGGTGGTGCCCTCGAGACCCTCCGCTTCGAGAAGACGGAGGTGACCCAGGCCTTCAAGGAGGTCCAGCGGGAGCGGGATGAGGCTCAGGGGGAGCGCGACGCCGTGCCGGGGGATCGCAACGCCCTCGAGACTCGCTGTGCTGGTGAGTTCCTTAAAGGGTTTTTGATCATTTTTCTTTTCGTATGGTTTATCTAATTCTTGCTTTGTGTTTCAGGCCTCGAGTCCGAGCTGCTTGCAACCCAGACCGCTGCCAAGGCGCTGCAGGAGAGCCTCTCGGCGGAGGGGGTGCTTCTTGGTCGGCTCTGGGTTGCCCTCGACGGGCTCTGCGCCTCCTGGGAGGTCAGGCCCGTCGAGGGTGCCGAAGAAGACATCCCGGGTGCCGCGCTCGTGGACCGGATCTACTACGTCGACGCCACCCTTCGTGATCGCGTACGGGAGGCACTTCATACCGGCGTGAAACGGGCGCTTGCAGTGGTCTCCTCCGGCTTTGTCTTTGATATGAACGTGGTGGCCCAAGGCTTTGTTCCTGACATCTCGAAGACCGACACGAAGAACGAGGAGCGATGTCGAGGGCTCATTCATGACGCCGAGAGGCCGGGGGGAGCGCTGGCGAAGCTGTTTGAGGATGAAGTCCTCCCCCTACGGTTGAAGGGTACCACGTCGGGGAGGACGGCGACGGAGAGGGCCTGTAGGGCAAGGCTGGGCGAGGGTGCCCATGTAATGAATTAGTTTTTTGTAACTCATATTCAATGTGGCTTCGAAGGCCCTTTTTGAACATTAATGCATCTAGACTTTCGATTTGTCATTTTACTTTCGAGCCTTTTCTGCTTTCTTTTCACCTAGACTTTGCTTTTTTGACTAAGTTTTCGACGCATGCTCGTATCCCTCGAGGGGGGAGCGAGTGGGGGTACCATAGCCCGGAGGCGTAGGAGAGCTCCCGGCTCGACAGCCCTCGACCCTCTAGGGAGTTCGAGGCATTTTCTACTTAGTCGCGAAGCGCGTCGAGGTGTGAGAAAGAAGAAGCGCTCGAGTTCTAATCGTTTGACTCTTGCTTTCCGACTGAGTCGTTCGACGCAAGCTTGTATCCCTTGAGGGGGGAGCGAGTGGAGGTACCGTAGCCCGGAGGCGTAGGAGAGCTCCGGCTCGACAGCCCTCGACCCCTAGGGAGTTCGAGGCGTTTTTCAACGTAGTTGGGAAGCGAAAAGGAGGCATGCAAAAAGAAAAGTCGTTCGTATTTTTAGGAACTTAGGGGGTCCTCCCCCGTTAGCCCCTGAGGGAGGCTCGACTCTGGCAAGACAGGGTCGAGGCTACCTCTTGTATGTACAATAACAAGTTTGAACTTATAATCGAAAATACTCCTTATATTTGTCATGCAGAAATGTACAAAAACATGCGAGAATGTACAAGGGCACTGGTGCCCTAAGGGTAGAAACGACGTAGCTGTTCAATGTTCCATGCGTTGGTGAGGATTTCGCCTTTGTCATTAGCGAGCTTGTACGTCCCGGGCTTTAGCACCTCCGCTATGATGTATGGGCCTTCCCATGGCAGGGTCAGCTTGTGACGTCCCTTGTTGCTCTGTCGTTGACGTAGGACGAGGTCTCCAACCTGGAAGTCCCTCAGGCGCACGTGCTTGTCGTGGTAGCGTTGAAGTTTTTGCTGATACCTCGCGGAGTGAATTAGCGCCATGTCTCGAGCCTCCTCGAGCTGGTCGACGGAGTTTGCGAGGGCTTCTTCATTGCTTTGCTCGTTGTACGCCTTTAGTCGAGGGGATCCATACACGAGGTCAGTGGGGAGGACGGCCTCGGACCCATAGACCAAGAAGAATGGGGTGAAGCCTGTGGCACGACTAGGTGTTGTCCTTAAGCTCCATAGGACCGATGGCAGCTCCGCGGCCCATTTTTTCCCGTGCTTGCTGAGGCGGTTGAGGATCCTTGGCTTGAGGCCCTGCAAAATCATGCCATTGGCACGCTCGACCTGGCCGTTAGTTCGAGGATGTACAACCGCGGACCAATTCACACGGATGTGATGGCGATCGCAGAAGTCCAAGAAATTCTTGCCGGTAAACTGTGTGCCGTTGTCAGTGATGATGACGTTCGGAACCCCGAAGCGATGGATGATGTCGGTGAAGAACTCAACTGCCCGTTCAGAGCGGATGTTACTGATGGGCCAGGCCTCGATCCACTTGGTAAACTTGTCGATGGCAACGAGCAGGTGCGTGTACCCTTTGGTTGTCCTCTTGAGAGGCCCCACAAGATCGAGCCCCCAGACCGCGAATGGCCAGGTGATGGGGATCATTTGTAGGGCGTGAGCTGGGAGGTGCGTCTGCTTGGCGTAAAATTGACACCCCTTGCACGAACGGACAATGTTTGTGGCGTCGAAAACGGCGGTCGGCCAGTAGAAACCCTGTCGAAAGGCATTGCCTACGAGGGTCCTTGGTGCTGCGTGATGGCCGCAGGCCCCCGAGTGTATGTCCTCGAGGAGCCTCCTGCCTTCCTCAATGGTAATGCAGCGCTGAAGAACGCCTGAGGGGCTTCGCCTATAGAGTTCCTTGCCATCACCATATATGACGTAGGACTTGGCCCGTCGTGCGATCCGTCGAGCTTCGGTCCGATCCTCCAGAAGCTCACCCCGAATGAGGCAGTCGAGTAAAGGGGCTCGCCAATCCGGTGGCGGGTTCGACGAAGGAGAGGCCTCCTGGATCTCCATAACCTGGGCCCCGGTCGAGGGGGCCCCGATCGAGGTCGCAGGGTGGAGCTTCGAGGGCGTAGTGCAAGCCCCCGAACCCAAATCGACAGAGGGCTCGAAGAGGTCCCTCGAGAACACGTCCAGAGGGACTGTACCTTGAGTCGATGCGATTTTCGCAAGCTCATCCGCGGCTTCGTTGTATCGTCGAGCGATATGACTAAGCTCGAGGCCGTGGAACTTGTCTTCCAACTTGCGCACTTCATTGCAGTATGCTTCCATCTTGGCGTCATGGCAGCTTGAGGCCTTCATCACTTGGTCGATGATTAGCTGCGAGTCGCCTCGAACGTCAAGGCATCGGACCCCGAGTTCAAGGGCGATTCGTAATCCAGCGACAAGTGCTTCGTACTCCGTGACATTGTTAGAAGCAGCAAAGTGGATGCGAATCACGTAGCGCATATGGACTCCGAGGGGTGAAATGAAGAGCAAGCCCACGCCTGCTCCTGTCTTCATGAGAGACCCGTCGAAGTACATCGTCCACAGCTCGGCTTGGATTTGGACTGGCGACAACTGAGTGTCGGTCCACTCGGCGACAAAATCCGCCAGCACTTGAGACTTGATGGCCTTCCGTGGTGCGTAGGTGATGGTCTCGCCCATGAGCTCGACCGACCACTTGGTGATCCTTCCAGCGACCTCCCGGTTAAGGATGATCTCCCCCAAGGGGAATGAGGATACCACGGTAACCGGGTGGCTGAGGAAATAGTGCTGGAGCTTGCGACGCGTAAGGACGATGGCGTAGAGCAGCTTCTGCACCTGTGGGTAGCAGATTTTCGTTTCTGAAAGCACCTCGCTGATGAAGTGAACCGGCCGCTGGACGGGCAAAGCACGCCCTTCCTCTTGCCTCTCCACCACTATGGCCGCGCTGACCACCTGGGTGGTTGCGGCAACATAGAGGAGGAGGGGCTCGGGTGGTTCAGTCGACGTTGCTGGTTGAGGAGGGACGAGAATCGGAGTGGATGTCAGCTTGGCTTTGAGTTCGTCGAGGGCCTCCTCGGCCTCCGCAGTCCACGTGAATCGCTCAGATTTTTTCAAGAGGCGGTACAGAGGCATGGCCTTCTCTCCCAAACGTGAGATGAAGCGGCTGAGGGCCGCGAGACAGCTCGTGACCCTCTGCACGCCCTTGAGATCCTGAATCGACCCCATTCGCGTGATGGCCGCCATCTCGGGGTTGGCCTCGATCCCGCGCTGGGAGATGATGTACCCGAGGAGCATGCCTCGAGGCACTCCGAAGACACATTTCTCGGGGTTGAGTCTTATGTTTTTGGCTCGAAGGCACCCGAACGCGATTTCGAGGTCTCGGATGAGGTTGTCTGCTCTCTTGGACTTGACCACGATGTCATCGACGTAGGCCTCGATCGTGTCACCTATGTGCTCGCCGAAGACATGTAGCATGCACCGCTGATACGTTGCCCCGGCGTTTCGAAGGCCGAAGGGCATGGTCACGTAGCAGTACATGCCAAAAGGTGTGATGAAGGAAGTCGCGAGCTGGTCGGATTCTTTCATCTTGATTTGGTGGTAGCCGGAATAAGCATCGAGGAACGAGAGGGTTTCACATCCCACGGTGGAGTCAACAATCTGATCAATGCGTGGTAAAGGAAATGGAACTTTGGGACATGCTTTGTTTAAACTAGTATAGTCAATACACATTCGCATTTTTCCATTCTTTTTCTTAACTAACACGGGATTAGCTAACCATTCGGGGTGATGGACCTCCTTGATGAATCCAGCCACCAAAAGCTTGTGTACCTCCTCGCCGATGATCCTGCGCTTCTCCTCGTCGAAGCGGCGCAGGCGTTGTTTCACCGGTCTGGACCCGGCCCGGATCTCCAAGGCGTGCTCAGCGACTTCCCTCGGTATGCCTGGCATATCCGAAGGACTCCACGCAAACATATCGGCGTTCGCGCGGAGAAAGTCGACGAGCACGGCTTCCTATTTGTCCTCGAGGTCGGCGCTAATCGTTAGCACCTTCTCGCAGGGGCATCTCGGGTCGAGGGGGACTTTCTTGGTGTCTTGTGCTGGCTCGAAGTAGCGAGCGTGTCGCTTGGGGTCTGGCATCTCGTCGGCGAGGTGCTCGAGGGTCGCGGCTATCATGGCATTTTGCTCGATGGCCTCTCCATATTCGACGCATTCGACATCGCAGTCGTACGCGTGCTCGTAGGAGGAGGCGATAGTGATGACGCCTTTGGGTCCTGGCATCTTGAGCTTGGGGTAGGTGTAGTTCGAGATCGCCATGAACTGCGCGTAACCCGGTCAGCCGATGATGGCGTGATACGTTCCGTGAAACCCGACCACCTCGAAGGTGAGGGTCTCTTTCCTGAAGTTGGCAGGGGTGCCAAAACAGACAGGAAGGTCGATACGGCCGACGGGGAAAGCCTTCTTCCCTGGCACAACGCCATGGAACCCCCCGGCACTGGGTCGGAGTTGGTGCCTCCTGACTCCCAGGAGGTCGAGGGTCTCGAGGTAGATGACGTTTAGGCTGCTGCCGCCGTCCATGAGGACCTTCGAGAGGCGGGTGTTGATGATGATTGGGTCGACGACGAGAGGATAGGCCCCGGGGTTGGGGACTCGATCCGGATGGTCATCGCGGTCGAACGTGATGGGCGCATCAGACCAATCGAGGTAGTGAGGGGTCGCGACACGAGCGGCGAAGACCTCTCGACCCTCCCGCTTACGCTGTCGGGGCGTGAGCTGGGTCGAGGGGCCCCCGTAGATCATGTAGCAATCATAGACTTCAGGGAATTTTCCGTCTTCCCCGTCGTCTCCCTCGCCACCGCCTTGGTCTTTCTTGTCGTCACCTTTCTTCACGCCCACTTGCTCGAAATGCCTTCGAAGCATGCGGCAGTCCTTGAGCTTGCGCCTTGCCCCATCCTTATGATAAGGATAGGGCTCCTCGAGCATTTTGTCGAAGATGGCGCCCTCGGGGGGACCTCAAGGTCTTTTGCTTTCGGTTGCAGCGACGAGATCATCTTCCGCAGCCTCACGCTTGCCCTGCTGATTTTTCTTCTTCTTGTTATTTTTCTTCGGCCCTTTGCTCGAGCCTCCGGCGTTGTCGGCTACCGGCGTTTTTCCTTTCTCCTTCCTGTCACTGAAGAAGGCGCCGACGGCCTCTTCGCCAGCCGCGTAGTTGGCGACCACATCCATGAGCTCGTCGACGGTGTCGGGGCGGTTACGCCCTAACTCGCGAACTAGGTCCTTGCAGGTTGTACCCGCAACAATCGCTAGAACGACGTCGAGATCGGAGATGTGGGGCAGTTCGGTGCGGAGCTTGGAGAATCGTCGAGCAAAGTCGCGGAGAGACTCCCCTGGTTTCTGCTTGTAGTTGCGCAGTTCCCAGGAGTTCCCGGGATGCACGTAGGTACCTTTGAAGTTCCCCTCGAAGATCCGGACAAGGTCGGTCCAGCCACGAATCTGGTCAAGGGGAAGCTCCTCGAGCCATCTACGCGCGGTGTCGGACAGGAACAGGGGAAGGTGACGTATGATGGTGTGATCGTCACGCGCCCTGCCCGCCTGACAAGCCAACCGGAAGTCGGCTAGCCAGAGCTCGGGATTGGTTTCGCCGTTGTATTTGACGAGGCTCGTGGGGGGTCGAAACTTGTCGGGCAGCTGGGCGCAGCGGATCCTCCTGCTGAAGACTCGGGGACCCGGTGGCTCCGGGGCCTGTCGATCTTCGTCGCTGTCGTAACGCCCTCCACGATGGGCGCTGTACCCTCGATCCTCGGCATCCCCGTGCTTGCGTCTGCGGTTCTCGACAATGTCGAGGCGCGCGTCGCGGGGAGCGCGGTCGTCGTTGATACGTTCTCGGGCCGGCTCCTTCTTCTGTCGGGGGGCCGCCCCCTGATCGACCGAGCCCTCCCTTTTGGGCTGGGAGGGTTCGACCTGAGGCTCAGAGGCAGCCCCTCGACGCCTCGAGGCTGAGCTCTCGGCTTGCTGGACAACAGCAACTCAAAGGAGATCCTCGACCTCATGTTGTATCCGCCGAGCTTGCGAGTTGGATGGCGCGGGCATATTGCGAAGGAGCATAGCCACCGCAACAATGTTCTGGCTTGCTCGGGGATAGCGGTTGGCGGGTTGCTCGGGTGCTCCCGCCTCGATGATCTGCCGGTTGACTTCTCGGGCCCTGGCTCGGGCTCTACCGCCGGGCGGTCGCCGCTCTTGCTCGAGGGTCAGTTCAAGTAAGCGCAAGCATTCCTGCTCGTCGGCGAGCTTCGCCTGCAACTCCTGAATCTGTGCCAGCTGCGCGTCCTGCTCGCCAGGATGAGGGCACGCTTCTCGGGGTGCGTCTGGTTGTTGTTCCTCTGCTGTAGGGGGTGCGTCACCCGCCACAGCTGTAGCTGTCGCGGCCGCTGGATCGACGGTATCCTGATCGGAGTTGACATCCCCATTGATGTGGAGGCACTCGTGAGTAGGATCCCAATGATCAGAGTCAGAGTCGGGGTCGCCGCAGTAGAAGACGGGGAATTGTCCCCGCGCCTCCTCCTGCAGCTGCCGTCGGAGGGTGCCGACGGTGTACCTCCGGGGGCCTGGCGCTCTCGTGAAGGCCGAACCCTCGGAGGCTGGTGTGACAGTCCCTACGTCCGTCATTGCACGAAGAAAGGCGCCTGAGCGGCCCTCTAACGTGCTCATGTTGGAGCGGGTCACTGTCGAGATCGTCGTTGCGGCATCGTGGGAGTCGAACGAAGGCCGCTGATGACGCTCGAACAGCTCGTGCGGGAGCGGGCTCGATCGAGCGGGGACTTCATCGTGGCTCCCCGATGATCATACGGCAAAGGTGGAGTCAGGGTTGTAGTGGGGTCCTGCTGGTTCGCCCTCTGCCCCTAAACTCGGGTCAGACAATCCCTCGACAAGGGGTTCGTCATCTCCGGTCAGGGAGGAGGAGAAAGCGGCGGGAACCCTCACTGACTTAGGTTGATGGCGATGACGGTGCCGACCGTGCCTCCTTCTGGATGTGGAAGCATGGTCGTGGGACTGGTGAGCGGCCCCCAAGAGCGTGGGGGCGTGCCGCGACCTCCGTTCGGGTCACTGATTGAGAGAAGGGTCATGTCGTAGCCCTAGTCGAGGGTCATGAACTCAGGCTCCCAAACCAGATCACCGTAGCGTGCGAAAGTGGTGAAACGAAATCGCCCATCCGGAAAAACGGCGGGAAATCATTGGTGACACGTGGCTCCCCTACCTGGCGCGCCAACTGTCGGTGTTTTGACCCTCGAGGGGTTAACACCAACGAGTAATATTGTAATCGCGTGCTCCCTAATCCGGTGGGTGATGCAAGAAGGACATAATGATTTATCCTGGTTCGGGCAAAGAAGGCCCTACGTCCAGCGGGGGGGAGGATAGTCGTGTTATCTTGCACCGAAGTGCTAGTACAGGGGAAAATACAAGCAGGTGTGAGGAGTGTGAGGTGGAGCTTTGGCGGTCGGGCGCCTAGCTCTCGACCCTACACAAGCTCACGGTGTCGTTCTGTGATCTAAAGACTTAGTGTTTCTATCTCTCGATCCATTCGTTCGGGTCTGGTCCCCCTTTTCTAACGTCCTGGCGTCTCCTTTTATAGATGAAGGAGGGGCACAGGGGTACATGTGATTCAAGTTCGCATGGCGGATGACGTATGACATTGAGGCCGATCATGTCGATGCCGCTGTAGTGATGTACGTCGGTATGGGAGGTCCTGCTCCCATCGCGTCGGGAGTTGTTGAGTCCTGCTCGAGGGTTTACTTGTTGATGTCGAGGGGCGATGGTCGAGGGTCTTGGCCGGAGTCGGGGGGGTCGTGCCGAGGAGGTCGAGCCTCGCTGGATAAGGCCGAATCCCGAAAAACACGGAAAACACGTTAGTTTATACGTCTCGAGGCGGTGCTGGTCGTGGCACAGTGCTCGGTATGGTGCAACAGAGTAGTATGACTTGCGGGATTCCGGGGCATGGGCGGTAAAAGCAGATTTGACCGCCACGCCTACAACTGTTACCGTAACTGTGTCCATGCGGTTAGGCGGGGGTAGATAGATCGCATTAAATGCGCTCGGATCCGTACGGGAGAGTAGGTAGCCGAGGGGTGCACTGTCCTCGAGGACCACCCATTCGCCCGAACGAAGTTCCGTATTCGGGGGCAGGCTCGTTCGGCGGGCGAAGTTACGTCCTCGAGGGTGGGCTCGTTCACCGGGCGAAGTTCCGTCTTCGAGGGGTCGCCCGGATTGTACCCTCGAGTGTACAGTACCGGTCCGTTCGGTAACCTCTCGGTGTACAGTACTAGTCCGTTCGGTAACCTCTCGGGCAGGCTCTGGCTTTAGGCCGTTGTTGTTCGTTCGTGGGTCAGCCCGATACGTCATAGCCTGCGGGCCTTCGTACGTTAGCGCGGGAGGTTACCGGAGGGGTCGAGTTGCCGATTTTGCGGGGTTTAGTTCGGTAAACCAAGGGTTTGGGGTACCCATTTCCTGGGTATCGACACCGTCCAAAGGTGGGACAACTACCTCCACACGAGCCTCTCCATAGTTCACCAAATCATCCTTGTCCCAGTAATAGTGAGGCTCCATGCCCACTGTGTACCCAGCATTGGAGAGAATCCTCCAAAGAAGGCTAGGCATGGCGTGCTCCTCAAGAAAAGTGTCCACCTCCCTTGGTGCCGACTCACGGACAGCCAAAGGACCACGGGGCGCTCTTCCTCCAGTGGACTTACGAGCAGTCTGCTTGGTTCTTGCCATCTGTTCAAAAGTTGTATATCCCATAAGTTATAATTTTAAAGAAAAGAGACAATTTAATTATAAGGGAAGGAACCATGAATGTATGAATGAGCAATTTTAACCATGATGCATGCACGTTACATACGTCCTCACAACTAATAATCTAACGCTCTATGCGGTGGCATACATCGTTCTCTCATTATACGTAACTACTTCGTTCTACCGTTCGCGCGGTTAGTATACCTGCAGAAAATTCATTTCAGCCCATATCCCATATGAATGCAATTCGACGTAAAAACTCATGCACCTTCCGAACAAGGTGAAAACACCGATTACTTACTACCCCAACAAGTCGCGCAGAAGACGACACCGCCAGAAGACGGTCCCAACATGGGATACCTTCATATAAACATGTGTGCAACATGTGAATAATCCGGCATCAATAAGCACTCCCCTAGACTGGCATTGCATCCAATCATGCTCTCACAACTCACACTTACCAGGGCGTAGAGGCAATTTGATCCATACATTACCATTCAAAAGAATGGCACCCATACGAATCCGCCATTGTATGGGCAACGACAAAATAACAAATATGATGCAATTTCCCCCAAGTCAGTACTTAATTAAGCCACCTGAATCCTATTGGGCATAAAGGATATGACCACTGGCACACTTTAGTTTTCAAAACCATAGATTTGAACACCCATATACACCTATACTTTTTGTAAATACTTTTTCGTAAACCAAAAACTCTTTTATTTTAAATACTTATGAACAGTAACACGCTAAACCTGCTCCGATGCCAGCTGTGACAGAACCGACCAATTTATTAGAGCACAAGCACATAATTCACCATTAGGACGGCAAACTACATGATTGAGACCTAATAAACCCGGTAGTCATACCGAAATCTCGAAGGATTTCAAACTTTTCCGGCACGACCAAGATCGTAATAGTTTAGCGTTCCCATTCACAAGTACATAGTTCGCACATAGTTTAAATTATCAGAGTACGAATGAAGTTATTATAACCCAAGTTCAAATTTTAAAATAAAGTGGAAGTGATTAAGTTCAAATACCACACACACACTTAGTTTAAATACAGTGCCAGTCCCTTGGTCAACATCCAGCAAAAGCATCAAGTAGAGAGGAGTGACCATGCCCAAGGTCTAATCATCTCCCAAAGCGGGATAGAAGCAGTTCTGACAATAGCCATATAACATCTCACCATCTATAAAAACATGGGAAATAAAACCCTGAGTACGAGAATGTACTCAGCTAGACTTACCTATCATAAACTAAAATAAAGTGACTCCAAGGAGTATGCAAGGCTGTATAAGTAGGATAGCTGACTCATTTAATTGCGAAAAAGCTTGCATTAAGGGATAATTAATAAGAACCTTCTAGCAATGTATTTTAATCTGATTAACCTTATCATGCTACATTAGCACCTGTACTAAACAAGCATGGTAATAATTATTCAACAAGAAAGTAACCAATTCTGGTTGAGTATCTTCGATCTCAACAGCTCAACCATCTCATCTCTTGTTCACGTTCTTACTACGATGCCGCTGCTCAAGTCAAGTGTTCACTGTTCAGGAACGATGGCGATTATAATCGATTACTAACCAGCTGGCGGGTACTCCTCACACAAACCACACTCACCAGCCACGGTGAGCTACAGATCACCGACATTCAATTCAGGAAAAGCGCGGGATCAACAGGTATCATCGTACCCAGGAACCGCCCGGCTGCCTTATTCAGGGCGACCCTGACCTCGGACTTACTCTCTACGTAACCTGTGGTCCCCCATCTTCACCAATACGATGCGTACAGCAGGTCGACTCCCGGCCCAAATCGAAATTAGGCTTCGCGGTCGGAACGACTTATCCTTCCAACTAAATGTGAGGCATAAATTCAATATGACTTGAGGACGTACAACGGACGGGGTCCTAGTTCGACACAGATGGGATAACCACACCAAACCTCCAGTTCAGTCTCAACACCAATCCCGTCCGATCTCGATTTATTATCTCCACATGGTTATCCAAGATAACAATGTATTCAACCATTCCAAGTCACCACCTATGACTCACGGATGACAGGAAATCACCCGACTTCTACCGATCTAGTTAAGCAGGGCTAAGCATATATTCGTACCTGAACCTAACAGGGTTGAAGTATAAACAGTGGCAAGGAGTATAAGTAATGCAGCAACGGTATAAAACAACACCTATAACTTAATGCATCAAACGAGTAAAGGACTCAAGTTAGATATTTTGCAAACCACAGGGAGAATGCTCCGGGGCTTGCCTTTCAGGAAAGAGCTGGGCTGGTGGTCAGGACACTCCGGAAGATCAGCTTCGAGATCCTCTTCTGCTGCTACTTCCTGCGCCAAAGCTTCCTGCTGGCCTTCCTCTCCTTGTGCTCCGGGAACTACCGTTTCGAGCTCTGACGATCCTGTATGATGCATAGTGCGTATGAATACCATATATATATATATATATAGAAATACAATGCTCATGCTGATGGTGAATGAATGCTCAGCTAAGATGAATGATATGATTTTCGAAACATATGAGATAAGCACATGTCATCTGCATTCTCTTCTACCGACAATTTTCCAAACAAGACTCGCATTACAATTTACTCGCACACTATAGGAAATTATAAACAACCATTGTTTTGCACACTACACTCTACTGAACCACAACCAATAGCAGATCACACATGTTACAAATAGCACAAAAAGCATTTTTACACATATGAAATGATAACTCTAAAGCATTATTTATAATTAAAAGAAATCAGTATATAACTACAATATGACTTTAGACTACTCAGAAAATTCTGTAAAAATTACAGGAGCTTAATCATACCAAATAAAGACTACCATAAAAATTTCAAGTCAAAACAGTAAGTACTTTATCCTACACAAAAATGATAAAGCAGCACAATTTCAGGGGCATAAAATACTTTGTACATAAAAGTATGTCAAACAACAGATCTTAGAACATCATTAGCTCTAGATTGACATAAAAACATTCTCCAAAAAGTTTCATGCATAAATTCCTTATATATTATTTATTATGAATTATTTATAATCATATGAAAATAGGCACCATAACTAGACAGATCAAACTTTCCACATGACATAACCTCATAACATTTTTCACAGATAGAGCATGACATAAGAAGACTAACAAACTTGGTCTCATATTTTTTTGAGCAACAGAGAATTACTTATGCATTTTCTAAGATAAAAGCAATTAATAGAGATAAATAAAGCTATACAGAAAAGTTTCACAAATTCCATATTTCATATTTTTCATGCATAGATCATCTCATAAGAAAAATACTGCAAATTGAACCAACTCATTTGGATGAAAAATGAGCAAGTTATGAATTTTCAAAGGTTTAAACAAAATCTGGAATTCAATTTCTTTAAAACCGGTAAAGAAAACGGTTTTGCACCGGGAACCCTGAGTTTACCGAAAACCAACCGAGCCCTAAAAAGAAATACGCTGAGTCTGGCGACTTTACACTTAAGTCCGGGATAAAGAGTAGAATCGTGCCCGAGGTCCACGCGGCGGGGGATGGTCGTCGGCGTCGGGATTCCTCGCCGACGGCGAGGTCTCCGGCCGAGCCACGGTTACCAAAAGACTCAGCTCGTCAAAGTGGGCACATTGGTGTAGAAGATGTAAACTAGGAGCGAGGTTTCGACCGGCGGCGACGCACGGTGGCGGACGGCGGCGAGGGTTGGCGGTGCGCCGGCCATCTCGGGCCACGGTGGGGAAAACGGACCAGTCTACCAGCGCTAGCAGACCAAGACGGGTTAAATGGACTAGACCAAGTGACGAATGGACGGCCGGAGCAATGACGGCCAGGTACACCGGCGAGCGGCGGCGCGAATCCGCGACGGCGGATGGCCAAATTCGCCGGACTCGAACCCTAATCGGCCTCATGAACTACACCAATCGACCCTACTCGAGCAGACGAACACGATGCGCAAGATAAAGAAGGGAGGGAGAGGTTGCTAGCCACGGCGGACCGCGCGGCGGTCGGGGCGGCCACGACCGGCGAAGGGAAAGATGGTCGATTCGACCTCTACCTTGGGTCTCGGTGGCAGGAAAGGTGCGCACGGTGTGGCTCACACCTCGGCGGAGCGATTGGCGAGTTTAGGGCAAAAAGTGTTCAGGCTACGGGGTGCGGCGGCAGTGCAAGCTCTCGGCGGCGGCAATGGCGGGGCGACGTCCGCTTGCTCGGGCTCTGGTGGAAGAGGAGGGGCAAGAGCGCGTCTGAGACTGGGAGGTGAGCGAGCGCGAGGGTGACGCGGTCGGACTGGCTTGAGGTGGCCGGTTGAGCTTGGACCGAGGCAGCGCGGCGTCGGAGCTCGTCGAGCGCGTGGCAAGCATGCGGGCAGAGCGAGGGCGCGTGGGCGAGCTGTGGGACCGGGCGAGCGCGGCGCGCGGGATCGGTGTGCGGCGCTCGGGTGCGGGGGCGGAACAGCGGGCAGCGGCAGCGGCCCGGCGTACGGACGCCACGCGGCCAGCGTCGGGTCGGACAGCGTCGCGAGGAAGAAGAAGAGAGGAGGAAGAAGAGACTGTTCGGTGGGTCCCACTGCGCCAAGATTCGTGCAGACTTGATAAACCCCATATTTTCCAAAATAACCCGAATTTGAAGAAACTTATAAAAGATGAAATGTTTCTTTTGATGAGTAGAACATTTCACTTTTAAACATAAAAACCTAATTCTACCTAGAATTTGAATTTGAAAAATAGGGATTTAAAATTAAAAGAAAAACATTTTTACAAACTGTTTTTGACATTTTTGACCCACTTCCAAGCCTTTTCATGAAATGACCCCAAAATAAGTTTTGCTCCAAATAATTTTCTCGACAAACTTCATTAAACACTCAACCTCAAACAAGCAACCTATCACATAGCTCTAGTTCAAATCAAGGTAAACACATATTTAAACTTTGTCATTTCATGTAACAAAAATGATGCAATTGAGATGGTTATGCTCATAAAGTGCAATATGATGCATGCTTAACACCAGGGTGTTACAGATGAGTCCTTCTATTCTCCCCCTAGTGTTACCCTTCCGGCTGTGAGCCGCTGAGACAGGCTCCGAGAGGGAGTTGGACCTGTCTACTGAGCGCGAGAAGGTGAGATGTGTGTGATGGTAATGGAATGGGTTGGATATGTGGATGAGATGGGTTAAAACTTGGTGAAATATGTTATATAATATTGGTCACTGCTTGCATAGGAAACCACAGCCATATATTAGGTCGCTTGATTACATCCTTTACATCCCACCAAATACTACCTAGCAAAAGCAAAGCATAGGGTGAGAGATGTGGCCAGTACAAACCGTACTGAAAATTATTTGACAGGTGAACCCGACTACGACTTCACCGATGAGGAGTAGACGTCTCGTTCCTATGCTCAGGCTTCTTTTGGAGATCTATTGTACTTTCGCCTTTCGCAGCAGCCCCAGGAGCTGCCGCTACTCTGATGATCCCGCCAGTGTGATGATGAACTATTTATGTAATCCCTTCTAATTGTACTCTTTTATTCGACGTATGGATTTTTGTAATCGACTATCGCTGGACGATGTGATGGTTTGAGCTTCAAACTACCATATTGTTCGTCATTCTGTGTATTTTTCCTTCATAAAAAATTAAGGATGTTTCACACATGCATGGAGTACTAAATATAGATGAAATCAAAAACTAATTATTCAGTTTTATTGTACTTTACGAGACGAATATTTTAAACATATACAGTGTGCTGATGTGACATGGCAGTGTACAGAATGTCAATTTCGTCGACAACTAAACAAGGCCTAGTAAGACTAGCTCGCTGCCTAGTAAGACTAAACAAGGTACTATGCAGAATTCATATTCCTCGTCACATCAAAATACCGACACATATATGAAGTACTAAATATAGATGAAATTAAAAACTAATTACTCAGTTTTATTATACTTTATGAGACGAATATTTTAAACATATACAGTACACTGATGTACATAATATCAATTCCACCGACAACTAAACAAGGCCTAGGAAGACTGGCTCGTGGAATGTCGTGACGAAAGGCACCAGTAGTGCCTCTACATGTACCAGTACACAACTCACACGTGAAGTGAAGTCAGAGAGTCAGTCAGAGATCTAGCGCGATCGCCACCACGTACTGAGTACGGTACGCTCTCGATTGCTCTGCTCTGTTCACCTCCCTGCCGCTGCAGAGTTCTAACAGTGCACGCGGCCAAGTGCCGCCGTGCGTGCCAAGGACACACGGCCACACGGGGACCGCGTCCGCATCGCGCCGGCGCCTGCAGCGCCCGCCACGCGTAGTGCGCGCGGCTGCCGCGCGCTGTCAGAGCTGCGTCGTTCAGATTTCATTCTGATCGGTCGATCGATTCGCCTGAACTGAAGAAATATGTTTCGGTTCTTCACGTAAGCGAGGTGGTGTGGTGGTCACTGGTCAGAGTTAGTTTTAACCGCAGTTGTTGTTTGGGCCGGTGGGAAATACCGGCTGAGGGCTGAGAGTCCATTGTCAAAGATGAACATTGAACTCTCCAGTGTCGTGATTGTTACGAATAACTAATTTATGACCTTTGGTAAACTTTGAAATCAGTGGTTGGTATGGCACGTACGCAAGCTCTACAGATATATTTATACTCCTACTATGTGTATAGCGCGCAGTACTACATGCAATGGCACAATTATTGGAGGACCAGATAATAATAAACTTAATTTATCTGGTGATAAGAGAGCAATTTGACAGCGAGCATGCATGAACATGTCCTCCAGACCCGCAGCAGCTAGCTTGGCGTTGGCGATAATTTTTTTTTCTTTTTGACGTAAAGGGTTGGCCATAATTTGACACCCCGATCGCGACCCGCGTTAATTAAACGTGTTTTAATATATTTCTTCCCCTAACGATCGATCCAAGTCTAGCTAACCGTCAATTTCAGCCCTTGTTCGTTCCGTGGTCGGTTGGTAAAGTACCACTTGTTACTACCCTCTCGAGAGTTCTGGTATTGATTTGATCCCATCCGTTTCGCTGTCGCGCATATATCACCAAGTGTTTCTTACCGTACAACCCACCACTAGCTAAGCTGCTACGCGATAGATAGATGCTCCTGGAAGATAAAACCTGTAAATATTCTTCGGGCCATGCACGGCTCTTGCAGGAGTCCAGGAGATCGAACAAAAGGTTTGTTGGCCGCTGCAACCAGCAGGGTACTGTGATATCCAAAAGCAATCACTATCGGCCGAGCGCCAATAATCGTGCGCAGCGGCGCGTGGTCGTCAGTCTGCAGTGTCTGAACGGCCACGGTATTAAAACACCTACCGATTTTTTTCTGCCGATCAATATGAATTTGCATCCAAAGAGCTAGTACCGATTTCATTCTCCCCGGATCTGCAGCGTGGTGAACTCTCTCCACTTTCATTCACGGCACAGCACTGCACTGCAATGCCCTGAACACAGGGAACGGTTGCTCGTGCTCCAGCGGTCCGGCGCGGCGGTTTCAGCTTCACATGTCCGTGCAGCTAGCTGCAAGGTCCACGGCTTCGCGTCGGGCGTGCCGCGGCCCGAGGCCAGGCGGAACAGGAGAGACGAGACGAGGCGCCGGCCACGACCAGCGCTCGCACGGACACGGGCTTCTCAGTTACGGCACGACCAATTGGTGACTGGTGGATGCGTCTCTGGCTGCGCTGGCAGTTCCGATTCCAACCGCCTTGTCTGTCTGTATCCACACAGAACTGCTTCTTGGGTTGGACGACGACCCGCCCATGTGCCCCCCGGCCCGGGCGCCGCTGGCTGCCCACTCGACTCGGTCACTGCCGGCGCCGGCCGCCGGCCGCCGTTGTTACTCAGACTCTGTTCATCTGCCAGTTGCCTGATCTGATCGCAACTGCTGTGCAGTGCAAGCAAGACATTGCTCATTTGCTGTTCCGCTAGGATTTTTTTTATTTCATTCCGTTAGAATTATATATAGTGAATATGGATCTCATCAGGACAGCTTTATTCCCGCTCTAATTACCGCGTTCGAAACAGGTGTGAAGATTCCACACCTCGTGTTTGGTATGGCCAATCGCCGACCGCGTCGATCGCTTTATTTTATTGGGGGTTTGATCCGGTTAGGTTTCCTACCAACTTCCGCATATGCAAGACCCTGAAAGTTAATTAGGACGGCACCATCAGTCAAAGACTCGCTCGTCGTGTGTCAAAGCCAAATTCTACTACTGCTTGCCACATCGCCGGCGTGGACGGCAACATCACCTAAGCTACTTGTTCCCCGGCTGCACGCAACGCAAGATACCACAACCGTCGCCTGTCTTTTTTTTACACGAATAATATAGGTAATGCATGGATACTAGGGTGACGAGAGGTAGAGAAGAATACCTGCGAAAGTGTAGCTACATAGTTAGACAAAGAACCAAAAAAAAAAAGACGCACTGTGGAATAAAGTTTACCGGACAATGGACAGCCTGCAAGTAAAGCACTGCAGGAAAAAGGAAGGAGTTTTTTTTTCACACAGAAACTTCCGAGTCATGTTCATGTGGTCTTTCTGATCCAGCAGGATCAGGTTCAGACGTCTTTCTGATCCAGCGGGATCAGGTTCACAACAGGAGAAGAAGCCCATGCTCTTGTCACTCAGGGCTTTGTTTAGTCTCTGAATTGGGGCTAAAATTCCTGTACCAGAATTTCTATAGAATTTTATTTATATTTAGTAAATATTATTCAAACTTTGACTAGTTAGGCTTAAAATATTCGTCTACATTTAGTACCTCATGCATGTGTCAGCATTTTGATGTGATAGAAAATTTTTTTTATATAGTGCTAAATGCTGAAATTAAGAGATAACTAAACAAGACCCAGGACCAAGATAAAAATATATAATATGTTCTGGGTCGTGGAGTTGCCAAAGGATACATGTTCAATTCCATCCATATGAAATTCTTGCGTTACGTCAAAACCCAAAGTACTGGCTGACGTAGTATTCAGGGATGAAAATGGAGCCCTATTTCCTTGCAACACGTCCGGGGTAAAACGCCCAAGACCCCCAAGTTGCTCATATTTTTGCTATACTGATGAGTTGTGGCTTCTATCCAAGCATTCCAACTATTCCTGAAAGCCGAAATCTCAATTCCAGATTTCTGGCTACGAAAGCCGTGCTGTGAGTTTCATTTCGACACTGCAATCCGGTCACACGAGGGTTTCATGGTACAGCCTGTTTTTAGGGTTGGTACAGCCTTTTCAATATACCCCCCAGAAAAAAAAAAGCTACAGGCCTTTCAAAATGATATATGGACCTGCTCTGGGCCTCGATAGGCCTGAAAGCATTCTACTGGTGGGATTTTGGGGCCGTGGATACATCAGGCCCAGAGAACATGTTCATTTGTTCACTACTGATGAAAATAACACTGCAAAAAAAAATGCTGGTTGAACATTGGAGATTGGATACATCAGGCCCAGAGAACATGTTCATTTGTTCACTACTGAAAATAACACTGCAAAAAAAAAAAAAAAATGCTGGTTGAACATCGGAGATTGGAGAGCATAAATATAAAAGCATTGTTCAGAGAATAGTTTGATGGAGGTTTATGTTTGACAATCATCATTCCCACAATGGTGAGAAACTGGAAGAAAACCGAATCCTCAAAATTGCTAGAGTAAATAGCAAGCAAACTACAACCAGAGATCAAGGTATTGGAAAGGCACTTAGGTCCATGTTCATTTAAACTCAAGCATTACATAGACCGCAATAAAGTGACTTTAACACTAGATGGATTATTATTTTTTGAAAATACACTAGATGAACTCGAACACAACTGAAAGGAAAGAGTAAACTATTCTGTTCAGCTCGTTCAAATTTCACAAGAACAATGGTTCGATTCCTTCAGAAATCTGAAAACGTCACCCCTGAGGTCCAACAGGTGTGGATGAATCTAGGACTAGATAAGTCCGAACTCCAAATTATAAAGTCAATTACTCAAATAACATACTGGATCCTGACTAAAATCCACAATGACTCTTTGGTTAATGCTCCCTTTCATAGGAGAAGGCACAGAATGGGAAGGGTTTTGAAACGTCACAGGATTACAGCACTGTAATCCCTCACGGCTGTCGTGCCTTGCACTGTTTCACAACCTAACTAGGGTATGAATGAACTATGAAGAAGGGTTACAGGATTACAGCCCTAAAACCCACGACTAACATATTACTATTGTTACCTGATTTCACAGATTTCATGGAGAATCCACGAAGGTGAGTAAACTGGTCTCATGAATGAAATCGGAAAGTTAGTTCTCAGCCTACCACTGCTTTAGTCAAAGATCTCTTCACAAGGCCTTAGTCTCCAAGTATCAGACACCAGCCACATAGAGATACAAAAGCAAAAAATCTCCAGCATGTCTTTTCTGCAAATTCTTCTGTCAGCAACTGCTACAAAATAAAATTTCAGAAAGTTTATGTTAATTTGGCAAATTGTACACTTCTAGCATATTCATACTAATCTTTCCAATTCCATTAAAATCAACGAAGACAACATAACGACTTTGCTAACAGATTGGCATGTATGCAAGCACAGCATGGCATGAAGCACTGACTATGGCAAGCATTATGTGGAAACATGAATGAAAGAAAAAAAACATTTAATAGAAAAAATTAGCACCAATCCACCAACGCATGCAAACACAAATCTTGAAATATATCAAATGATTAATCTCAATTATGTAGCTAACGTTAATGCAGCATTTTTACTTTTCTTTTGAATTCTTCCAGCCTATGATGCAGATTTACTAGAAAAGATATTTATTTATTTTACAAATTATGAGCTGTCCAAGATGGAAGTCTTTGGAAAACTCAAAAATATAATAGGAAAAAAAATCTTGACCTAGCAGTGCATATATGATTTCTAAAATAACTGCTCCTTCTATGATTCAGATTCCATGTACTGCTGTGATTGCAAACAGTTTCCAGCAAGCACAGCATTTGGAGGAGCACATGCATGGATTCAACTAGATCCATAATTGGGCTTCTGTGTTTTCATCTCTAGCTTCTTCTATAGGTTTATAGTTTGTAGTTGTCGAGCTTCAGAAAAGAAACCTTGTGCAAGCTATTCGACATTGGAGACATACACTAGAGAAGAAGATAAACTTCGGTGCTGTATTTTCGGGTTAAATAATTTTTCCACTAACAGGAATATTTATGACCAAATGATTCTACAAATATTTCCCCCGAATTTTGCCCAGGAAACTGATTGATCATCAATATGAATGTTAACTAGACCAGCGACCAGCTTTGGAGGAGCACAAGCATGGATTCAACTAGATCCATGCAAAGCAAGCATTCACTCTATATCACAGTGACTCAGCCTCCTATTGTCCTACAGCACTACAATACACTAACCTAGTTGAAGACAGTAAGACTAAACCAAAGAAACTGTAAAAAGTCAGGCAGTTTTTCTGTGGACAGAATGAATCTCTTGTCTCCAATCAGCAAGCATACTGTTATTTTCTGTTGCCTTCCACCTTTTTAGCAACATGCACATCTATATATCCCTCTACAATCCTATTTTCTGGAAAGGAAAAATGGGGCTTTGCCACCACCCCATTGCCCATGGAGAGATCGAACCGTGGGCTTGAGCTAATCAAAGAGGAAATCGGAGAAGATCTCAATAGTGAGGAAGCTCGGCTTCCTAATCTCAGTTCTTGTTTCAAATATTTTGTTTTTCTCTACGTTTCCAGATTCTCGCCTATATAGCCACCACTCGCTGTCGCCAGCACAAAACCACAAGGCCCAATGCCAAGACAACTAGGCTATATATCGTACGGTACTGGGAGTGACAGGCTTAAGGCTTAAACTACACACCATGGTTTAAAACAAAGAAGTTTTATCCTTTAAGTGAAAGGATGAATTAGTTTGTATAAACCCCCAAAGACTTTTGCTTCCTACAATAAAACACACAGACAAGTATTGATGGCAAAGGAAAAGTCAAAAGAAAATCGGCAAACGATAGTTAAGGTAACAACTGCACGAACAGGACGTCTTTTGCAGAAACATTAAAAATAACAGCACCATCTTTCAGAATTCAGGAACTCAGCAATATAGCAAAAAACTTTAGTTATTATGGCAATTTATTATATGGTTGGCATAACCGATATGAGAGAGGCATTCATTTTGTATCATGTTGAATTAGGCAACAGAAGGCAACTGCATAAAAAGTGTGTATAATTCTGAAAGCAAGGTGTGAAAATAGAACATTAAGGACAACCATGGTCATTAAATTAACTATGTGCACATGAAATTAGTTTGGAACTCCAGTAACTACGGTGGAGCACACAAGGCTTTTCCCCAAGTAAAAATGAAATAGTAATTAACTTTATTACATATCATTTCCCTATCTCATTCATGTTGAACTTGAAGCTGTTAAAATATTAGCCCATGAATGATGGCTCACTTAATCTGTTCTTGGCAGTAGATGCCCTACAGGTAACAAGGTGGCAAGAAACAATAAAATGATTGCATCAAGCACATGGTTGGTCAATAATACTGGAACAGCAAACTGTATTAGGCTGAGAAGCCATCTTAATGCTTTATGCTATAGAGTGCCTTATAGGACACAAGCACTTCTCATTAACACTAACATGCTATTTTTAAATGTAATCCACTAAGAGAGGGTACAGAAACTACCTTCAGTAACTACCAATTATAACAAGCAGTTGGCTACTGTCAAGCGTCTGAGGCAGAAAAAGAGCCCCAGTGATACTTGACTCAAAGAATGTAGGGCAGTAACTACATCTTCCAGGTATCATCTGGACAGAAAATATACATCTCTGTTTCCCATCCATCATAAGGAATCAGAAGCTGAGCCAAAAGTCCCACGTCCACATTGCCGAACAAACATAAACAGAGTACCATCAATAGATCCTTTAAGTGCACTGCACAACCTTCTTGGTGCCTGTATCAGCAGAATGGTAACTTAGCACTTGTAAATAATTAAGTGAGGCAATGAGGTACTCTTAAGAAATTATAGTACAAACCAGATGCCAGCGCTTGCTTAATGGAGACGAAGAAACTTGGATCTCATCTATGTCAGGTAAAGGGGGTGACCGGAAGCAAAACACCTTTCTTTTGAGGTCATCCCTAGCACTTGACCGTGCGTAAGATCCCCTAGTTATGTTTCCATCCTTCCAGACATCCTTCAAGTAAAATAAGATTGGCTTCTTGCACAAAGACTTCTGAACATCTCTAGTGTCAAAATCAAATTCATTTCTCTGACTCATCCTATTATAAGCAATGTAAGTACGTTGTGATCGATCCAAATCATGAGGAAGAAGAACATTGGGGTATACTTCAACAACATAGCCCAACGAGATAGCAAACGTAAGCTTTTGGCTTTGATCGTAACAAATTGAACGCTGCAGGAAGCTCATGGGTTCCATTTTCATAGCCTTCGTAAACAGCTCCAGACTCTGAAGAGAGTTCAATCCAGGGTATATGGGGTCCACAAGCTCTACATGGTGGATACTGATGAAAGGAGCAATTGGATGAGATGCCAATAACCCATGAGCATTGCCTCTGATGTCCCACTGATACATGACAAGAAAAAGGCAACATTAGAAGGATGGATGGATTTATCAGAATATTTACTCAGACTAACGAAGCTGAAAATCAATCTAATTTTTTATTATGGTAGCAGAAAACAAAACATTTTTTAGTAATAAGCAATTATCATTCCCAAGCACATCCACTGCTGATTTTCAGAGTGGCATTGATATTTGAGGGACAGAGACAGTACTGTAGAATAACCAAACCAATCCAGGCAAAAGTGTCCAGGGAAGAAAAGAATCCAAACAAAAGTAACCTTCAAGTCCTACCAAACTTTTCTTTCACTGTCATAACCACTCTGGCAATGCACTACTTTTGTTGAAACACAATCAGTGATATGATTGACCAGCTCAGATGGGGCAACACAACAGTGGAAAGCATTACCTTCCTTTATGCTCTAATGAAACAAGTATAACTAATATGGTAAAGTTCGAAATATTAACAGAGGCATCCAATATCAAGACCAACTTCTACATTGGGAATGATTCATGAAGACTCCAAACATTTCCGGGGGGGTGTTTACACATAGAATGTGTAACTACTCGCGAATGGAAAAGAGGGATCAATCCACGAACGAATTTCATTTGTGGCTGTGGCTGAGAACTAGTTTATGAGGAAGTCCCACATAGCACAATAGCAAAGCAATACTAACTGGATCAGGTGATCAGGGTTGTAGGCACTAGCTTTACAATTCAATCCCGGCAAAATGTTGAAGGGTAAGCTAGATACCTGGTGGAATCCGTATTCGCGGGACAAGGGCACGCCGAGCTCGGTAATGCAGGCATGGAGGCGATCGTCGCTTCCATACAGCTTCGGGTACCTCTCGATGCACACGTCGAGCGTCTGCGCGAGTGCAGCGGCGAGTGGGAAGCTGAGCGCGACGCCGCCGCCTCCGAAAGCCATGCTATGGCTGAAGTAGGTGTTGGCGGAGTGACTCTCGGACGACGCCCCGACGTACACCATCTCCCTCCAGTCGTACTTGCTGAGCACGGCGACGAGGTTGTCCGCGCACAGCACGGTGTCGTCGTCGACGAGCACGACCCACCGAGCGCCCGCCCCTCCACCGACAAGGCGCACGGCCTCAGCGGCGATGCGCGCGATCCGGAGCCCCGACGGGTGGCCTGTGGGGTTGGTGTACCTGAAGCGCGAGGTGTCCTCGGACACCCGGATCGGCGGGAGGGCGCCCTCCCAGGGGGTGCTGGGCCCCGGCGCGGCGGGCGCGCCCGCGTCGAGCCAGACGTTGCCGCGCATCGCGGCAGGGTCCCACCACAGGCGGACGTACTCGCGGCGGCGCGGCCAGAGATGCGCCGACCCCGCGATGCCGAAGACGATGTGGCCGAGCGAGAGGGGCGAGGCCGCGGCGGGGCCAGCGGCCGCGGCCGCGGCGCGCGCATCCGACAGCGCCGAGTGCTCGGACGCGGCGGGGGCCGCCCCCTGGGACGGGGAGAGCACGAGGAGGAGCCACAGCGCGGTGGCGAGCAGCAGCGAGAGCAGCGCCAGCACGGCCGCGGCAAGCGGGCACTGACGCGGCGGGAGGAGCGCGAGCGGGAGGAGCGGCGGCGGATGCGGAGGTGGGGAAGCGGCGTAGTGGGGCTTGGGCATTGGACTCGGTGGTGAACGCCGCCGCCGCCGGTGGCCACGGACATTTGGGGGCGGCGGGACGTGGCGATGTTTTAGGGATGGACGGTGGGGACGGGTGGCTGCCTCTCCTTGCAGTTGTTAACACCACACCGTTCCATTTCAAATTTCACTTGCCTTTTTTCTTACAAAAAAAACCATTTACTCCCTCATTTATAATTATTAATTAATTTCGAATCTCTTCTCCGATCGTGACTTTAAAAATTAATTCGGTTGGTTTGAATTTTTGAATTCCAGATCACAGTGTCAAGTAGTAAGTACTATGTAATCTAGTGACCATTGAGATCTTAAGCTTGCACGTGGAGGATGGTGACAGGATTGTTGCTCACCGGCACCGCTGATGATATGCACAGCTTTCCATTTAGCTTTTTATAAGTGCGAGCGAATAATAGGTTTCTGACTTGTAGTGTAGGTGAATGGTACTCCAAGCTTCATCAGAAAAGAATATCTTGGTTGTAGTGGGCTTCAAGCGAGTGCTGCAAGGCAATGCCATGTGTCCAGATATCGTCTTGGCAAATAATTCTTTTCTGGGGCCTGTAGAATATGTTCTCTCCTCTCATCAATCATTGTAGAGATGTTTATGTAAAAGTTTGATTACTGTGATGCGAGATACAGCCAGGAGAGATGAGATCACAAGTGTGGTTCAGTAGTTGGCTTGAATTAACAGCAAGTGGTTGGGATGTGTGAGCTGAAAGTTGCATCTCAAGCAACATGCATCTAGATCAGTCTGCGGTTTGTCAGGAAAATAATTACTGTACTGTAGTCCGCTAAGCCTGATTGTTTGCTAGCGTAAACTCTGAAGCCGATCGATGAGCGAGCGTGTCCATGTGACCGAAGAAGGTTCGGGGGACTTCGGGCTTTGGAAGCAGCAAACAACTTTTGCTCAAAAGGATTGGGGGGAAATTCTGGTGCTCCATCGTTGTTCTCAATTCCTTATTCGTATTGAGATTGAACAGCATCCGTCCAATTTTTCCTCTCCGCCTGTCTATTTTGTGTGGGTTTCCTATCTTTTGCCTGGGTCCGAACCCAGGCATCCGTAGCTTCACAAAACTCTGTGACACTATTCTGGTATGCCACGTACGCAGACATCACCTATGGCATTTGCCTAAAATTAAACGAGTAAATAATAAAGTCAGTTTGTGTTTGTTTTCATTTTCCTTTGCAGAAAGAAGAAAAATATGGATTATTGCTCTCCAAGACTCTACCTACAGTTACATCTTAGGTTTTCTCGTAACATAAACCTATCCTAAAATTTCTTTCTCCTACTGCAGTTCTCCTAAATCTCAACCTCCTATTTTTTTAAGATAGGATGGACGGGAGATCGACTCAAATTTGAGATGAGAAGAGGATTTATGGCACTAAAAGTTTTGTGTTCTAGAGCATCTCCAATAATACCGAAAATGCTTTGCATGGTGTATAAAGAACAAGAATCCAACAATGCCTAAAACATAAGCCTTAAACTTTCCCCTTCAGCTTAAGATATATGCCAACTGTGGCCAATCCTCGAGATTTTGCACTAGTATCGCACCGAGAGTCCAAAGCGCAATATCAAGTTGACCACCACTCGGTACGGATGTACTCTGGGGGCAACCTACTTGCTAGCAACTGCAACAGTGAAAAAAATTCAATCGCAATAGTCCCCATAGATTAGCTGTGAGCACATCACGGTGTTCAAACTCAAGAGAATGTCTCACTGGCACATGCAAATGTGATATTCATATTAGCGAGACAAGTCATCTACTAGTATATGCTTAGCTGCCCACATTTAGTGTGTCACATCATCCATCACCATTAACTATAATAGTTTATTCCTATATAAGTAATTATATGTAGTCTAATTTTATAAAATATTTCTAGTATGATAGTATTTCTTTTCTATTTGTAAAATATATTCTTTTTTCTACTCTAAAAGTTGTTTCTAACCCTAATAAAATATTTTACTACAAAAGGGGTAAATAAAATATATGTTCTACTTGGAGAAAAAAATATTTGTTACATAAAAGACTACTAGTGTAATATAAGAGTGACAACATTACTAGTTACTAGTTTATTAATTATGCATTATTGTTATTTATACAATAATTTTTGAATGCATAATCCTTTTATGGTCAAACTATTTATATTCCTATCGTGTCATGTCAAGCTTCTTTAGCTCTTGCCTCATAACAATGTCTCTTTTCAACTTGTAGGCCTTTGTTTCCAATTGGAGTTTATGTGGACTTAGGGTATGCTTGGTTGAGATCCAATTTTTGTTAAACCAAATTCATGTCATTGTCAAATTTATGGTCATCAGTTGGCTCATTACCAAAGAATTGGTATCACCAAGTTTTATACCAAAGTTTTGGTAAATATTTACAATGTTCTTAAACTACATATAAAAGAGAAAGTTGGCAAGCCTTTATTTTGGTAATCAACCAAATACACACCTATGTATTTTACCTTAACTTTGACAAGTCTAAGTTTTGACTTGTCATGATTTTGGTTGAGCAAAAATGGTAACCAACCAATCAGGCCCTTACCACCACTATGTGCCTCAACTTTCTTCATGGCATGCGAATATAAACAGGTTGATAGAAGTGTAACAATTATTCTAACACAACAAATTATTTTGCAGCCTAATCTTTAACCCTATTGCAACATAAAAATCCTTAGAAAGTAAATTATAGAATGGAAAGAGAGTGCTAGGAAGACGAGAGACATTGAAGTGTTAGCAATCTTTATTGGTTCTTGTTGGAGCATGTAAATATGAACCCATACCATTTTTTTATTGATGATAGCAATGTTCATAATTCATGGGAGATATTGTTCCATGTTTAGCACAAAACACATTTAATATTCACTTGGGAAATTGTCACAAAGAGAAAATTGTTTCTACTTTAGAAAAATAATGTTATAGCTTCTTTGGGTGGTATATGTTCTTGTGAAAATGGCTTGTAGCTTTAATAGTAAAATATTCAATCAACCTTAACAAACTATAAAAAGTCCCATTTAATTATTTACAATTTACTATATATTCCAATGAAGAGAATATAGATATCAATTCGACAAGAATTATTAAAAATTAAAAGGGAGAGAAAAAAGATTAAAAAAAAGAAATTTTCAAAGATGCTGCCGGAAAAACCCGGCCCACAAGAAGCCCATCATTAGTCGCAAAAAAAAGGAAAAGAAGCCCATCCGTTTTTTTTTCCTCGCCGTCGATTGCATCATTCCCCCTTCCGTCCGCTGCATCCCTCTTCCCTCGTTCTGTCTGTCTGTCTCGCTCCCCTCTCGCTCTCAGACGACTGGTGGGGCCGCCGCCGCCCCAAGCCAGGTGCAGGTGCTGAGGCTCTCTTCGCCGGCGACGAGCACCCATCAGGTACTCCCACCCCTTCTCTTCCCTTCCCTTATGCTGTGCGAAGCTGAGCACCGAAACCCTAACCTGAAGCTCTTTATCAGCTATTTGATTTGACAAACCTCCTAACTTTGAAGTTTTTGCAAAAAATTATAGGGTCTTCATGTTTACAGCCATGCCCCTTTACTGGATCCAACCCTGATTGGAGCAAGTTCATCTGTCTTGTAGTTGTACCTCTTCTAAAGCTTGGATGTGATACAGTGTTTGTTAGGAATTGCTTGGTACCTTCCAATATGAAACCCTTGCCTTCTGGTTTCTAAAATTAGGTAGAAGAACTGTTTCTCTTTTTATATTTTGATTTGAAAAAGCCAGCCTTTATTCTACCTAACATGTTTCTCTAAGGCTGCTATATGATCTTTTTGTTAGTCACAGTATATTGGTTAGAGTCATAGAGATCCTTAGAAGCATTGCAAATCACTTTC
>CM041629.1:49914998-50004408 GCA_023333625.1 Bothriochloa decipiens
ATTGGTTAGAGTCATAGAGATCCTTAGAAGCATTGCAAATCACTTTCTGAGGTCTTCCATTTCAAGAGTGGACAACCAGATCATAGTCGATATGCCTCAAGCACTACCTGTATCTTATATTTTTTTCTGTAATGTGTATTTTTTTTCCATAAACTTCTTAAACTGTATGACCTTAGAAATCTTAAACTTTCCGGGCTATTCAGGTGCATGTACATCTAAGACCATTCATTTTTATTTTATTTTTTTATAAAAACTATAATATATTAGAACATCTTTTTGTCAGGCTGATGTCCAGTCACATTTTGCAGGTTCAGTCATGAGTGGGCTTCTCATGAGCTTACCTAAGTGATGCTTCATATGCTTTCTAACATGTAACATCTCCCGACGTTATCCATGTACCGGATATATCCTTAGAAGTCGGAGATGTCTGATCATCATGAGCAGAAGCTAACTTCACCAAGAGGGTTAATCCATAAGATACTTCGTCGTACAAGTAGCAGGCGTTCTCCCACTGCAGCTGATCAACAACCTTCTCCTGTATCTCCAGAAACAAGCAACTCTTCAATATTCTCAAAGCAGAAGGATGCTGATGATGCCATCAAGGATTTAGAAAAGCCGAGCACACATACTATCAGAATTGAAGATGAGAAATCTGATTTGCTAGGGTATGAAGTTTATTCTGGGAAGCTTACATTAGAAAACAAAGCAAAAAATTCATCCAGTGAACAGTCTGGATCAGGGTCTAGTTGCAATTGCTTTGATGCTAGGCTCAGCACTGAAGCCCTTATATGGGGTTCTAACATCCTTAAGCTTGAGGATATTGTATCTGTAAGTTATCTCATTGACTTGCAAAACTCGCACCTATATTTTCACTTCTATTGTGTGTTCACAACATTTGGAATCAATTGAATTTATATCAAATGGCCATGCAGGTATCATATAATTCTGGTCTCCGGCATTTCACCGTGCATGCGTGTCCACTTGAAAAAAGATCCAGTGGACTCTCCTGCTTTATGAAGCCTAGAAGAACCCAAAAGGACTTGAAGTTCGTATCCACTTCTCCGCACGAGGCCTTTCGGTGGGTTAATAGTTTTGCGGACCAGCAATGCTACGTAAACCTGTTGCCTCACCCCATGGCATCTAGCAAGAAGCATTCTTCTGAACTCATTCAGTTTGATGCCATGTTTGATCCTTATGTTAAATGCCGGTCTCCACCAAAGATACTTGTCATCTTGAATCCTCGATCTGGACATGGTAGATCTAGCAAAGTTTTTCATGGAAATGTGGAACCCATATTTAAGGTATGCCTATGTGTAGCTGAGTAAAGGCATGCATTTTATCTCAATATTCGATCTGTGCTGTTGCTTCTACTAAGAAGAGTAATGAAGAGAATCTAGTCAATTTACTGTCATGCTTCCCAAGATCATATTTAGTCAGGTGTTTCATACCCAAAGACGAATGTTAGACAATCTTCATTCAATTAAACTTCATGCTATGCTTGTGCTACATGTTTTGTGATTGTATTAAGATATCTGTTTTAAATAAAAAAGAACAATGAATTGCAAAGTTCCCAGTCATACCAACATTATTTAGTCAAATACAAATGTTGACAATGTATATTTATGGATAGATAGGTGAAGAATTATGTATAATTCATTGGTCCAGCCTGCTTAGAGCATTTAGTGTGTATTTTTATAATAGACAATCTCAATTTTATTGTTTCATAATTTAATTATCTCACTGGATATTCTTTATGTTAAATTCGAGCTGGGACTTATGCTGTGCTTTAGAAGCATCAGCATGCATCTAGTGGCTGTCAAAAAACCATGTTATACATATCTTGCCAGGACTCATTATAAAAGTTTTCTGGCTAAGTGATGTATAGTTGGCAAGGCATCTAGTTGTTACTGTTCATATATTTTGGGAAAATGGTAATTGAAACTTTGCTCTTAAAGTCCTAATTACAGTTTTCATTCAAGATTCTATTGGAAATGAAACCTAGTAGACTAACTTGTTGAGAAAGCATGGTGTCTAAATGAATCAAGACTTTGATGCCATTATGTAGATATCTGATTCAACTCTACTTAGCCCTTGACCCCTTGTGATATGTTCAGATAGTTTCATCTCTGCTGCCTTCCTGTCATTTTCTTGATTCATGATTGTGCCTTTTAGGACTATTCTTGACCTGTGGTGCCAGTCATAGAATGCTGAAGTTATTGAATTTTTTTATATACAAAGAAACATATGTCATCATACTTTTGTTGTTAACGCATTCTGCGTTTTTTCAGTATCTCAGGAACTTGGTATGGTTTAATAATAAGTGCTAGCCACAGCTTGCAGGTTTCAAGATGGAAGTGGTAAAAACTACACACGCTGGTCATGCAAAATCTCTTGTATCAACTATTGATTTTACTACCTATCCTGATGGTATATACAATTTCACATCTTAGATGAGTGTTTTACATTCATCATCTGCCTCACTTTTTGCCTGTATTTGCTAGGTATTGTATGTGTGGGTGGTGATGGAATTGTAAACGAGGTTAGTACGTAATAGTTTCAGCCATGCATATATTCCTTTTTGCTGATTTCCTTTTCGTGCGACAGCGTTTTTTAACCTGCTAGAGAAAAGGTGATTGTAATGACAGGCTTATCATCCTCATTTCTGACGTCCACATCTTGTTTGGTTTTCACCATCAATAAACCAGAACAATTATCTAACTGGCCTAGTAGCTCCTCAACTTGACCTACTCTTTAGGGAACTAATTGCTCGCAATCTTATCTTCTAGGGTCTTGTCTGAATGAAGGCTATCAACATGTCTCAAGTTTAGTAGTTGTGGGGTGATTGACTTGCATTGGTTTCTTAAACTGAGTCACACTGTATATGATACCTCTTGGCCTGAACACTAACCTGGTCAACCTTTTTTCATGAAGCAAAGATGAGTGTAAGCAGGTCACTGTGTGTTACCCACGTGGGTCCTTGAGCACATGTAACATGTTAGTGTTTTCCTTCAGGGGATCTTATGTAGGAGCACACAAGAAATTCTGCACATATCTGGTTTTTCCCATGCCAAGTTTTTAGATTTTTTTAATCCATAGGAATTCTAAATCGTGTTCAGATGTATTACTCACCATGGTTCTAAGTTTTCTGAGGGGCCTATTTGTTTGCTAATACCATACCTCCTGAAACACCATTTAGGTCCTTGTACGTTTGCTAGTTCTCTGAAGCCATCATTTCCTTGCATGTCACAGAAATAGTAATTTGTATGTCAACTACTGGTTCTGATGTAGTAATCAATCCATTGTGTAGGTTCTCAATGGTCTTCTATGCAGAGATGATCAAAGTATGGCCGCCTCTGTTCCAATAGGTATAATACCTGCTGGGTCTGATAACTCACTTATTTGGACAGTCTTGGGTGTCAAGGACCCAATTTCTGCAGCATTGTCAATTGTCAGGGTAAAGAACACTTTGTTTTGTTTCAATTCTACTTTATCTTCTGTGTCTTTGTGCTCCTGTTTGGTATCTGCATGTAACTGACAGCTGTGGCTATTCATTTCCCTGCTGTAAATATTCTATTATGAGCTAGTTTGACGTGAACTACATGTTTTGCTTGTGATTAATGGTGATTTTGAATTACGAAGAGATAAGTATATCTAATATTTTTTTTGTGTGACCCTTTATTCCCACAATTTTCATCCTACAATGTCACTTTGTTGCCCATGCAACCCGGAATCTACCTGTCACCATATCATATATCTTTTTCTCAGTATTTGTATGTTAAACAAGCTAACTTTTTTACATGTGCTGCGTGTCCAAGTTACCATCTCTCCTCTACATTCACTTGGCCATGTAACCTTGCTTCCAAGTTAATAAATGGTGCATTCCGGTGGCTGTGTATTGCCATTGTGCTGTCAGAACCACCCATGTTTCTCCATACTTGCTGCCCACTAATTGGGTTTGCCTGTGATCTTGATGTAGGATAATAGCTCAAGTTTTCTTCTGTAGCTCTATCTGGCTATATATATTGTTTCTCAAGTGATTTGAGGCATCCTAGAGAGTATAGAGTGGTTAAAACATTGTCATCAAATGTAGGGTTTCAGTTACTCAGTGTCAGAAAGTCCTTTTAACCTTTCTAGTGCTGAAACCGCGAGTCTGAAGTATTCTGAATGACTATGAGCCGCCATAACCCCTGTCATACTTGGAGCAGCTGTGTTTTTGAAATTATATATTAGGACGGGCAAAAAAGGGAAACATGCCTACATGAAAATTATAGGCTTATTCTAATGCTGCCTGATTCATCCAGTCCTCCTTCTCAAGCATGCTTTTTCTTTGTTAATAAGTACCTTAGAAGATTGAAAAATAGTTGATGAATCAAGTTTAACTGTTGCAAGTTAAAGCTTTTCAATAGGTGAAAGTATGGTATGTCTATCTGTCTACTGTCTGTACATTTGACTGCATACTTTAATCAATATTGCTCTGTACTTTTTAAATTTTAGCTTGAATCGTTTAGTGTGGCTATGTGTGATTCTATGTAAATATGTAAATATTTATTGAACCACCTGTTGGTTGCAGGGAGGTCTTACACCTATTGATGTTCTTTCTGTTGAATGGATTCAAAGTGGGACTATGCATTATGGCACAACAGTATCCTATTTTGGTTTTGTTAGCGATGGTAAATATTCAACACGTCAGACTTTTCACCTGTCTTGGTTCTCTAAAATTAGCCTTTGAGCTAGCCTTAGGTCACTTTTTAGTTTTTCTGCAATTAAACAAGTGACGTTCCATCATCTCTTGCAGTTCTTGAGCTCTCAGAGAAATATCAGACGCATTTTGGCCCTTTACGATACTTTGTAGCTGGATTTTTCAAATTCCTGTGTTTGCCAAAGTACAGTTTTGAATTGGAATATCTTCCAGTGTCAGATGTCAATGGTGCTGAGCATAAAATTTTGGTAGGACAAGAAAAGGTTGATGCATCTGATCTATATGATGATGTAGTTCAGAGATCAAGAGCAGAATGTTTACCACGCGCCTCAAGTTTATCTAGCATTGATTCAATAATGTCTACAGGCATAATGTCTGGGGCAGAACTGGAGGTTTGTAGTCCTTGTGGAAATAATGAACCTTCTGAGGTTGTTCGTGCACTTGACCCGAAATCAAAGCGCTTATCATTAGGGAGAGCGAGTACATTTAAAGAACCAGAAGAAGTGCTTCATCCCCACTCCCATGGTACATCTACTCCCAACTGGCGTAGATCTAAGTCAAAATCAAGGACTGAAAAGTCAAGGACTGAAAAGGCAAGGCCAGGCCTGTCTGCTACAAATGATGCAAAATCTTCCAAGGTTAATGCAGACAAAGAGGACACGTCGTCCACAATTTCTGATCCTGGACCTGTGGCTGTATGGGATTCAGGACCAAAGTGGGACGATGAACCTAAATGGGATAATCAACCTAATTGGGAACCTGAGACTTCAATTGAGCTCCATAGTCCTCATGAGGACATTGAGCTTGGTCTGACTAAGGAGCTGGTACCTAGCTTAGATGAAAGATGGACAGTTAGGAAAGGGCGCTATCTTGGTGTACTGGTGTGCAACCATTCATGCAAGACTGTGCAGAGTCTGAGCTCTCAGGTTGTTGCTCCCAAGGCTGAATATGATGACAATTGTTTGGACCTGCTGTTAATTGGTGGAAGTGGAAGATTGAGATTACTGAGATTTTTGGTGCTTTTGCAGTTTGGAAAGCACATATCTCTTCCAAATGTAGAATATGTAAAGGTATGCTATGGCTGCTTCTCTTTGCCAAGTGTTGAATCTTATTTCCATTACTCTATACATGACAGTGTTGCTTTGATTTTGGCTTGATGAATGCCATGCTTTCTGCCATGCATATTCTTGTATGATTTACTGTCATGGAATTTATTCCAATGGCATTTCATGTGAATGTCACAGCCATTGGACATTGCCATGATTAATTATTTATGTGTTTATCATTCTTTCAGAATTTTTCATTTGAAGCTTGTTAACTCTTTGTTTTATTGCTGTGCTAAATTCAGGTGAAGTCTGTGAGGCTCAAGGCTGGCCCAAATACACATGATGGATGTGGTATTGATGGTGAACTACTCCATGTCAAGGGGCAAGTTCGCTGTAGTTTGTTGCCTCAACAATGCCAATTGATGGGCAGGCCAGTGAAAAACCCTGTACAGTAGCTGTAAATACACTACTCTGCCCACTGTCTGCAGCTCTGAGGTCAGCCCAGAATCTTGCACCTGCACAAGCGGCGAACTGTGGAATTTTGTCCGCATCCACATTCAGTAATTATATTCAAAAGTCAGAACAGCCTTGCTGAAACTCAGCTCCAGAGATGTACATTTGTGGTTGATGAGCAGAAGGTGCTGGGTGGGTGCTGTTTATCCAGATGTAAAGCCAAAGCCTATCTCAGACAGCAGCTTGTTGCGCACCTCTTCCTTTTGCCTTTTTCTCATCCGATAGAGTACCGCTAGTACTATACAACCATCCTGATGAGTGTACTTGCTCCAGAACATAGTGTCCACCTCCACCCCGGGTGTGTTTGGAGGTCCCTGATGCCGGCCACTTGATATACTCACTACCCCTATTATAGGGACAACACACCAGTGCCGTGTCCTTGATCAGTTTGTTGTTTTTTGCAAAGTGTGAATAAGACTACAGGACTGTTGCATTCCCAGTACAGAGTAGGGTTTCAGCAGAAAGGGATGGACGATATTTTGTGGCGATGCTGCCTCTTTTTCACGAGTGTAATTCGTGTTTGTGAACTGTGAATCTGCGGTGATGTATGAGATGTGTACTATTTTGTAAACGTTGCCTGCCATACTTGTGTTTCCGTGATGTGGTATTCTCTGCTGGGGAATAACCGAATAATAAGCAGAGTAGCTTCAGGGAGGCGCTCTCTTCCCTCTTTTTGTACGCTGCAAGCAAGCAGTGCTCGTACTAGGAACAGGTTACCGCAATCAGGCAAATTTCTGATGGGGTTGACGAAGATTGCGGCAGATGTTCAGGTTGGCCTGGCTGGCGTGGGTTGTGAGAAAGATTGAGGTAGTTGTTTATGTATCTGGGCACCTGGTCTTCCTGGGAGGAGCTATTTGGTGACAAACGATTGTGAAAAGTGGGCTAGACTATTGTGAGAAGTGGGCTTTGACGATATGCCATTTCGCAACGAGGCTTCGTCATAATGCCATGATGAAGCATGGCACAACCGTTAGAATGCCATCCGAGCGATTCTAGAGTCTTTTATTCCCCTTCTACCCCTGCTTCTCTTCTTCTTCCATTGGCTCGGACGGAACGTAGCGACAGAAACGGATCGAGTGGGACGCTGCTCTCCCGGTCGGGCTCCCACGGCGAGCGTTGATGGCGTGCTGGCACAGGTCCAGCTGCACCAACGACGCCTCCACCTCACGGAGCTCCTCCGGCGAGCGCTTGACGGCGTGTGCGCGTCATAGACGCCGCCGTGCAGCCGCACGAACTCCTCGATGAGGCCGTATGTGTTGCCGGCTTGCCGCACACACGTGCTGTTTCGGGGACACGATGTCGTCCATGGGACGCTAAGTCCAGCAGCTCCACCGACGCGTCTAGCTCCGCGCTCGACAGTGCGTGCGCTTCGCAGCCTCCACCATGGATCCGCACGAGCTCTCCAATGAGGCCGTACGGCGAGCAACCTCCACGCCAAACTGTAGCAACGAGAAGGCGACGAGCGACCATGGACTAAGCTTGTAGGAAGCGGCTTGTTGCACTGGATGCGTGGTCGCATGGGTGATGTCGACGTGCGTGGCTAATTCCATTGCCAGGAGCGAGAAGACAACGACGAGAGGCATGGCCACGAACTGCTCCTATAGGGTGCAGGGTGTGCACTAGCCACTAGGATCCCACAACCAAAGCAAGCATCATCCGTGCCTTCCTTCATCAACAACTGCAGCAAGCACCCCCACTTTCTCGTCGTGAGTGGGCTGTGGGGGCTGCTCGCAGAAGACAACAGCAGCGCGCTCCACTCGATCTGTTTTTGACTAAGCGAGCAGCTTGTGAAGGAGAAAGGAAAGAGACAAGGGTAGAAAGGGAAGAAAAAAGTTATAAAGTGCTCGGATGGCATTTTAGCGTGATGGCCTTATTTGCAATCCAGCGAAGCCCCGTTGCGGAATGGCATTCTGACGAAGCCCATTTTTCATAATGATCTGTCACCAAATAGCTCCCTGGAGAGAGACCTTGCCTTGCCTGCCCTAGTGCGCTGATTTGGCTGGCTCTCTCAAGCATGCAAGGAAAAATTTACAAACAAGCAGCATGGTAAGGCTACACAATGATAACCAGAGAACAGGCATATTCAGTAAGCACTAACCAGACAGATAAGGACTTTGGCAACCAGGTAACATGGACGGTTGGACACTGAGCAAGGCGGGTTAGTAGCATTCTTACTTCGTTCTATGAATATATATCTATATCTATTCTATAAATCATTAATAATAATAATAATAAATGTCTATGAATCTATATCTATATCTATTCTATTCTATGGATCTATATCTATATCTATAATAATAAAATAATAAACATTTTAAGTTTTTGGATACATAGTTTTTTGTCATACACTTGACAACTCAGACTTGGAAGGATCAAGAGTTATAATATATAGGGAGTAGACTCACTATCTCAACATTAACTAGTGATATGGTACTTAATTAAAGTTGCATATTTCACCACCACTCATGGGCTTTAAAGCCGTCCCTTCTTAAAAATCCATTAGTACTATACTATCAGATTATGTTTTAGCTCATTTATATGGATCCAAAACGGTCAATATTTTTTGAGGCGTTCACAGAGATATGGCATATACGCGCGTTCTTAGAGAGTGTGTATATGGCGTATGTGTCCATACATGTGCCTATGGTAGATTCAAGATATCTAGAAAAGCTAAAACGTCTGTATTTTGAACGGGGAGAGTATTAAGCAGTCATCGCGCTAGCCAATAACCGGTGCATGTTGATACTGCTTGGCACTGGCAGCAGCCGGAAACAAGCAATTTTTGCCGATGGTCACCCTAGTGCAGTTTGTGAGCAAACCAAGATCTTCCAGTTTGTGACAAGAGCTCTGTACCACCAACACTAACCATAAGTTTCCCTGAATTTACCGACATGGTGGAGAGGCAGCCCACAGCTAACCACCTTACTGCAGTAGATGAGCGGAACGTCATCTTACAAACCCCCACAAAACCCCTGTTTTCTCTAGTAGTTGGGATGCCCACGAGATGGATTCAGGAGAGGAGCAGTTAACTAGCCTCAAGGTGGTGGCAGTTGATGAGCACCACAAACTCCGTAGAAACAAAGTACAACAGCATACAACTATCAGTGTCCCAGAACCTACTGTCATGACAGTGAACCAAGAAGGAACAGTAGTGGAAATAAGCCCAATACACAATAGAGATCCACCCAGACATACAATCTATGGAAGAATTTTTGGATTCCATCTCCCTACCAATCCAGCAGCCTTTAATCCCAGAAGGATTCCATACACCACAAGCACAAAATGAGATCACGATGGCAAATAGAACTGAACAATTTACATACCCAGAGGTGTCGACACAACGGAAAAGCACACGACTTGCAAAAAGGCTGAGTTGAACATAGGCAAAGACTCAATGCAAGTGGCGCCATACCTCTTAATCAGAAAATTAGGCGATCTAGCAGGAGATGAAACCAAGCAAGAAGATGATGAACCTAATGAAGATTTTGATTTCTACGCACAACATTTCCAGAGACCAATTGAGAAGAAAAAGATGGATGCCATTCAGGTGATTATAGAGGAGTCCAAAAGAAAGAACAAGAAGAAGAACATCAACAGGAAGGTGGCCCTAGAGGTCTAGCGGGCTTACAGCATCAGCGGATCCATCTGGAAGGCAGTTGCTAGGTGATCCAGTTCCCGCAGAGGATCAGGTGGCCCTGGAGGTCATAGCGCTTCCCCAGGATCGATGGTGCTCCATGCCGCTAGGGAGATGATGGCCAATTACTCCTTGTTGTCTTTTTTTTCTAGTTTTAGATGTTGGGTCGTTTTAGTTGGGTAATTTTTTTTTCGGGAGGTTTTTGGCCAGGTTGTTTTTACTTGGTAGTTGTTTTAGTGGGGGTCGGGGCGACTAAGTTGAAGTGGTGGCGTGAGTCATGATAGTTGTACTAAAGTTGAGCGGTTAAGATAAACGGGTCCTCCTAAGCTGTATGATTATTTGGCCTAGTTTTCAATCAAAAAACTAGACTGGCACTTGCCTTTTTTTCTTTCTTCGTCTAATAAAAATAACGGCAAAGCTTTTGCCGTCCTTTCTAAAAAAAAAATCTGCACACCATCGATCATGCAGGTACGTTATTCCTATAGGAAGGACATTACGTCGATCCCCCCGGCCGGCTGCTGCCGCGACGCCGTGCGCCGCCCGTCACGGTGCCGGTCGGCAGGGCGGCGAGCTAGCACCTGCAATGGCATCCCTGAACTAGCGCGAGCCGCCCTGGGGACACGCACTGCCCGCCTCGCCGCCCCCCGTAGTGGCACATGTCCCGGCACGCGGCGTTCGCTGCGGGGACCGCCGGGTGGCACTGCTCCACGGGGATGGTCACCCCGCACGCCACGCTCGACGGGTAGTCCGAGTCCATCCACGCCGCCGTCGCCGGAGGAGGAGGCGCCGCCGCGAGGAGGAGCACCGCTGCATGCAAAGGCCAGCGCGCGCGGATCAGACGCTCGGATCGCGGGATCGGCCGGATGAGCAGCGAGTTATTGTATGCATGTATGCGCATGCCGCCCCACGCGAGACGGCACTGGCGCGCACGACGGGCTGCTTACCGGTGAGCGTGGCCACGAGGACGAAGTCGACGACGACGCGCGCCATGCGATCTCTGTTGATATGCTCTGCGCCAGCACGCTGGGAGAAGCTGGGACGCGACACGCGAGGCGGCGACAACGATGTCGTCTGGCTGGCGGTCCTGTGCGCACGACTACGAATATAGGGAGGGTGGTCACGGCTTCACACGGTTATCGATGCCGCTGCCAAGGAGGATTGGTAAGCGGCGCGGCGAAGGCATGGCGCAGGCCATTTTTTTTTTTTGGCAAGATCACCGATTACTGACTGCCACCTGAGCTGTTAATAAAAATCAGAACAGCTAATAAATGGCTCAATTTATATTATATTTATTATTAGATGTATTATCTAAAAAAACTTAAATGAAAAAAATCAGAACATCATGTTAATTACGTTCCATTTCTGGTGTAAATAATAATACACTCAACCCCGGAGAACAGGGTATGGAAGGTTCAAGATTTATTCTGAATTATAAAGTATTTTAGACTACTCAATCATATTCATACATGCCTTTTATACATGATTTGCCCTGATGACATGCATATAATCTTTTTTGAATCATGTCTTATTAGGAAATTAAGCCAGTTAATCTTGTGATCTTTATGTATAAGAGGTCGTTGCCATATATGTTGGTAGTACTAGTATGTATAGCAAGTGTAAATATTTGCCTCCAGACTATAGGTGTCGTCAAGCTGGGTAATACGGGCAGCGTTCAGAACTTCAGAGAGCTTGGGGTCCATCCCGCTGCTGTTTGGAAGAACAGGCTAGTATGTCACAAGATTTTGACGTGCCAAGAGCCCAACAACATCCTACTGATCGATGGAAGTGTTACATAGAGACATCAGCTCGATTGATCTGCAATGAGCTTAACGCCTTGATCAGCCCTCAACTAGCATCACCTTTTTTTAGAATAAAAAGCAAGAGGCACTGAGGCAGACAGGCAAGGCAAGAGAGCAAGCCAGCGAAAAGCATCCGACGATTCTCTGTCTCCTCTGTTTCTCTATACATATCTCTCTCTCAAAAATCACTTGCAGTGCAGGCTGTGCACATCAACTAAAGGCAGGCAGACAGAACAAGAACAAACAAAACTTACAAAAGAAAGTGATACTCAGCTCGATCAGCGTAACCGGCCCCGTCCGCCACCTACCATATATACCATACGATACGACTTTAGTCGGCTAGTGTACAAGAAAAGTGCACCACCAAATTCCCTCGATCTGCCGCTGGACGCTGCATGATCCTGCTGCCTGCCAACACAACACAACAGCTCGACCGGCCAGCTGCCTTAGCACTTGCAGTGGCATCCCCTGCCCCTGGCGAGCCCCAGCCAGACGCACTGGCCGCCGCGCCGGCACCCGCCGTAGTGGCACATGTCCATGCACGCGCTGTTCGCCGCCGCGTCGCCGGGGTCGCACTGTTCCACGGGGATGGTCACCCCGCACGGCACCCCCGACGGGTAGTCCTCCACAAACGCCGCCCGCGCCGTCGCCGGCAGAATTACCACCACCACTGCAAAAACCACCGCGCGATCAGTCATTCCGAGCACACACGAACCAACTGCAGTAGCAAACAGGCGAGCGCAAACGCAGTGCAGGCGTACGTGTAGCTACGCCACACGCACGCTCGCGTCCTCTCGCCGTACGTGTGCGGTGTGCCGGACTTACTGGTAAGGGTGGCCGCGACAAGTAGCAGGACGCGAGAGGTGAGCACCATGGAGACGGCGGTGCAGCACGGAGCTTCCCGAGCCATTCGAATTCGATCTTTCTCTGTTTCTGGGGGATGGGGATTGAGAGAGGCTCCGGCCGGCGGCCGGTGCGCCGGCGGTAGTGTGGCTTGATATATAGTACTACTTCCGAGGAGAGATGAGATGACGAGCTCTGGCTGGCGGCATTACGGTGGCTCTGGTGTGTGTTATATAGTGGTGGCGGTCGATCTGCGGAAGTTGGAAAGCTGGCGGAGGCGCTCGAGTGATAGTAGCGCAGCAAAGCAGGTTTTTCCGTCCGTGCGTTCACTTCGATGGCGGCCACTCACCATCATCAAGTGACGCATATGTACTAGGTCTATTGGTCAATCTTTCCCTCTTAATGAAATACAGACATATATGCCCTGCTCGTGGAAAAGAAAGCAGGGGAAGTACATTTGATGTGACGCTAAGACGGTTTGCTGCTGGTATGGTGGAACAATAATACAATAATATAGCTGATCCAACTGCCAACTTGCATCACAAGCTAACGTAGAATAATAAAGTAAATGGCTGTGGTTAATTATGACATGATGATCGTATCTTTGCTAGACTGCTTTCGCAAAGATATTACTACCAGCAGTAGCCGGTAATGCAAAGTAAAATTTGTCCCCATATGATGATTGATGATGAGCACTAGTAATATTGTTGTGAATTGAACGCTTGTGGTGGAACCAACCCACCTAGATTTAAGTTTTTTGGCTTGTGTGAGTGCTCGTATTTTTCTAATATTAATCTAGGATTTAACGGTATTATTATTTCAGTGGTAGGCGATGCATGCATCAACAACAGGGTGCATACATACTTTTCTTTTTTGAGAATTGGATGTCGATCTCAAGATCTATCGACCCAATAATATGTAGGTGCTAATAGGAATAAGATTTTGTGCGTATTATTGGTATAATAACTTAGTGTGTGGCTGTGTGCATAGTGTTATTTGAGAAAAAAACCACTAATGCTGCTCAAAAAAAAAACTGTGAGAATATAAGCATGATCGATTAGTGCTTGACTTCTTTTTCCGGTGAATATCTTTAGGACTTCAGATAAGCATCCACCAACAACGTGAATCAGGTGCCACCAGTTCACGACACGTACGGCCATGCCCTAATCAGACCCTAACCAAACTTATAGTGTCATGTACATGTAATTGACTTTGTAATAGTCCTTTCATGCATGTACGTATCTATTTACGGACTCCCTCTGTTTTAAATTATAGTTCACTTTAACTTTTTGGTATATTCATTTTGCTATGTATCTAGATGTATTATTTATCTAGATACATAGCAAAATACATATACCAAAAAAGTTAAAATAAACCATAATTTAGAACGGAGGGAGTAAGAAACTTTCAAATACTCTCTCGAATTCACCTAGTAGCAACAATAATCCGATCCGATGAGGGCATGAGCTATCCGACATGTCGCATATATTACCAAATCTGGGCGCAACAGAGACCCTGACAGTCCCGTCAAAATGGCAATCATGTATGTCCTCCCCTTTCGATCAATTCCATGTCCCTTCGAAGTACGCACGCAGCTATCCAGTTATCCAGCCATCTTTCTGATCTCGGCACTCTCTCTTGCCGGATGATGATCCAATGCAATCCTCCAGCTATGCATTCGAAGAAGTGCGCGCATGCACGTCCGGTCTCGTTCGTCCCTGATCGATTAGCATAGTACTAGCTAGCGCGCATGCAGACGCCGCATTCCATCGTGTCCCCGACGGAGCCGTCGCGTTCAGTAGCTCGCTGTCCACTCACTTCGTTCGTTCGTGCCGCGGCCCGTGTGAGCTGCGGATGAGCAGCATCTTTCGGAGCGCGCGACCAGACCACCAATGGCGCGCTATAGCCTATAGCCTATAGCATAACTCCACTAGCGACCAGTGTTCATTTCTGTGCGCGGCTCTGCTTTGCGGTTATTCGTCAGTGGCGAGAGAAGCGCAAGTTGGCATAGGCCTGTATATACAAATGCATCCATGATCCTGATGATCATTATTGGCACATAAAGCTAGCTTGTCGACCGAATTATTTAGTACGATCGATCGATCGTCCCATCATTCGCCAGTGATCTGTAGTATATGTATCATGCGGCCTTTCCACCACCTTTGTGGCCGGAAAAGCGAATGGGACTCGCAGTTAAACAAGTGCACTATACTGTATGTACGACAAGAGGATCGATCCTGCGTGCATCTCCAGCCCATCCAGAGACTGATTATAATGAACCCAGCTCGGCCACCAGACACCAGTAGTATCTTGGAGCGATACGATCATCGATATCTGCGCGGATCGGGTGCAGGTGCAGCTAGCTAGCACAACAACAATATATACTATGCAGGCTAGGGCACGCAGGAAGCATTTCGCTTTGCCGAAAAGACGATCGAGGGAGCCGGATACGAATGCTATTTTCTAATCCCCAAGTGCGACGCTAGCTATCGTTAGTTTCTATCCGATCCGCGCGGAACGAAAAGCGGCGGGCGCATTCCAGGAGGAGATAACGCGGAACAGAAGTGGCTCTCCTTTTCCGGTCTCGCGCGCGGTCAATGTCAGTTCCTCCTTTGCGATTGCGATCGATCGAGCAAGGAAAGGATAAGCAGCAGCTAGCTAGCTGGCGGGCCAGGGGCTGGCCGGGAGGGACATGAGGTGAAAGCTGGGGGCGAGAAGTGGCAATGGCATGCCGCGGCAGGCACGACCGGCGGGGCTCATTGGACCATGCGCGCGCGAGACTAGCTCTTGCTGCAGTCTGTTGCTAAGCCTAAGGGCTATGGGCCGGCCGGGAAGGAGACAGTGATCGACCGCGCGCGCGGCTTTGCAGCAGATGGCCGGCCGGCCGGCGGCTCGATCGATCGGCAAGTGTGGCGACGAGTGGCCGGACGGGAGCCGGATGTTTGGCTAGGGCGTATCTTGGGCGCACAGGCACCTACGGATTTGGCGCTCCAGGCCGGGTTTCTGCCTCTCAAGCCTTTGAGGGAGCGACGCGGCATCATGCAACCGTAGAAAGCGGCAACGGATCGATCAGCGTCTACATGGTTGGAGGGTAGGGTACTATTTTGCTAAATGAAGAAGAAATTGCCGCAAATGTTTGTCCGTTAGCCGTTAGCGGACGGACACTAGCGGACATGCATGCGTTTGTTTGTAATTCCAGATGTATGCCTTCGTTTTTTTATCAATATATTCATCTTTCATTTTCAATTTGGAAATATTGTTCTTGTCACAAAATTTATACACCTTAGCTAATAATTTTTCCTTTTTTCTCTTCTAAGCTCATCTAGTTGGGCTTTAGTTGCTCGCACATATTTAATAGCATTCACTGTGTCCTGATCCTTCTATTGTAATGCCAATAACAAAGTGTTTATGGTTCCTAATACAGTCAACATGAGATGTAAATAGAAGACAAAGTTAAAAGTCTAGAAGTACTCTAGAAGATTTGATGCTTGGTCTCTACTTTTTCAGTCCTTTGTATCCTTCTCCATAATTTCTAGCACCTTGACTATTGTAGAAAATATGGTAACAAAACTTTTAAGAGACTTATAATGGGAACTCCAACGAGTATCCCCAGGTCTCCGAAGACTTTGCTCTTGATTCAACCCTGTCCCAGTTTCTAGTTGCCCACACCCTAGTGCCTTGCTCATTTCTTGAAGATTAATTTCTCTAATCATGTCCCTTCTCTTGGCTGATCCACCCACCACATTTAGTAGCATGAAAATCTTATTAAAAAATCACTAACCCCTTTGTGCTTCCTAACAATGGCCACAAGTACTAACTGGAGTTGATGAGCAAAACAATGCACATAATAAGATGAACTACTTTCTCTCATTATCAAAGATTTCAAGCCATTGAACTCACCTCTCATATTGCTTGCACCATCATATCTTTGGCCTCGAACTTGTTTTAAGCTTAACATAAGATTAGCGAATAGTTCATCAACAACAGCCTTGAGATGGGCAGATGTTGTTTCAGTCACATGAACAAGACCAACAAACCTCTCTTTGATAATTCTATATTTATCTACATATCTCAAGACAACTGTCATTTGTTATTTCCAAGAAACATCTCTGGACTCATCAACTAGTAAGCAAAAAATGTCGTCTCCAATTTCTTCTAGAATAGAATGTAGCACTTCCTTTGCAAAACAGTGTGCAATGTCCCTTTGTATTTCTGGAGCAATCAAAAGACTATTATCTGATCTATTTGTTCCTATTGCCTTTTTTAAGGCTGGATTTTGCTCCGCTGTAAAATTACGAAATTCTCTGAAGTTCCCTTTATTTAAAGACTCCTTTGACTCATCGTGGCCCCGAAAAGACAATCCTTGCTTCAATAATATTCTACCAACATCAATAGACCCATTCAACCGAGTAAGATAATTCTTCTTTACTAGATTCGCTCACACTATGAAAAGCAACATCAATATGCTGATTTCTTTGTAACAGATCATCACACTTCTTCATTGCAACAAGTGTGCGCCACCAACATCTCCTACATGAACTCTTAGCCTTTATTTTTTATAAAAAGTGTTCCAACCAGTTTTAACAAATGCCTCATAACCGGCATCCTTCTTATCTCTAAATAAGAAACAATAAAAACAATATGCTCTATCTTTGGCCTCACTGTATTCAAGCCAATCAAACTCATCAATCTATTCTAGAATAAACCTTCTCGGAGCTCCTCTAATATATGTCACAGGAAAATCAAATGCACGAGGTTGACTAGGCTTATTCTCCAAGTACTTCCTTCTCACACTCTCTCTTAGATTAGGATGGTAATCATCAATTTGTTTTCTTAATTCTGGATCATATTTAATCTCCTCCTTCCAATTTAGATCATCCAATTGGGAATTCTGAAGATTATTGTCAGCCTCTGGTGCTTTTCTTTTATAATACCGTAACATGATGTAATCTATAACAAAGGATGAAAGAAACATAAATATGTGCTTCAATTCAGATTAAATCAAAAAAAGAAGCAGCATGGAGCATCTAAGATTTAACTTAAATCAATCGACTGTGCGTCTGTGCTTGCTGCCCAACGAGGCAGCCTGCAATATCGTGCTGGTGCCAGCCTGATGACTGATTGACTGAAAGACCTAGCCGATTGGCGAAAGAGCGAGAACCAAGAGAAAGCTGGAGAGGCGATAACACCGTGCCACCGTGGAGGTCGCCGCCAAAGACGAAAGGTCGCTGCGGTTTCTGATAGATGGAAGCGGCATGCGGCGCGGTGTCAAGTCCCGCTAGCTTCCTTTGATAATTGATCGGATGACTCATGACTGGGCTGCTCTTGCTCACTTGATGAGCTGTGGACTGGACGGAGTGGTGCAGCTTATTGGGCTTTGGGTGGTGCATATAGGGCCGAATTTTATCTGCTATAACGTGATTACAAAAATTAGGGCGGTGCAGCTGCACCCACAAGCCACAATGTGCCTTCGCCACTGGTTAGCGGACGGACACTAGCGGACATGCATGCCGTCTCTATATGTTCATATCTAGTTAGGTTTCAATTTGGTTTTTTTGGATTTCGATGATTGATGAGCACAAGTGCTTGTGGACTAACACATGTTTTGCGGTGGACAACAACATTAGTTACTTATAAGAATGGCAACCGTGTCTAGATTAAGGGATACCACTCGTGAAGACGAAGATGTGTTTGGTTTAGCTTCTAGAAAGTGGTTCTACCAACAAAAAGGGTGACGCGTGTCGGAATATCCAAAGCCACTCTGCTGATGGTAGTAATAACTTAGCACCCGTAACTGAATAGTCACCGTATGAACTTATGTGCCTTTGTGGCACCTACTAGATCATCCAGTGAGGTCTAATGGTTAAGTAACCATCCAATGTGCATCTATGATATATGGTGAGACTTCTTGACTCCTGGTAGATTATGTTGTTGAAGTCTAAATTAAGTTAGTGACAAGTTAGTCAGTTTATCAGAGTGCACCTATGATTTAGTGGAGACTTAGTGACTCCCCAACTTATCGTCCGATGGGCCAAGAAATTCATAGCTAAAATTTCAAAACTAAACTTTAGCTGAGTTTGGCATGGACGGTTAGGCTGATGGTTTCTACGGCTGATAATGTTTTGCTGTGAGAGAAAAACTTTATAACATGGCTGATAAGTAAGGTTGGCAAGTTCAAGCGAATGGCTAAATTTTAGTTGTTTTTTACTTAGCCCATTTAAATGCCTAGCAGCTAAATTTAACTAACTCAAATTTAGTTGGTGCATTCAAATAGGCTAAGACGTCATGATTTCACGAGTGACACAAGGCACTTTCAATGCCTAAAAAAACGTACTCGAAGGTGGTAAAAAAAGAACCCCGCGCCATAGGCACAGCTTTTGCGCCAAGTGAACGGCAGAAACAAACCCAACCCACGCACTGGCACACTGCCTACAAAACACTAGCCGTCGCACATTCTGATTCCCTGCCCTGAAACAGTAGCCGTCTTTCCACAATCTTACAAAAGCAGAAACAAGATCAGCGGGCAAAGCCCCGCCTGTCGGCCGCAAAAACCCTCCTCTTCCCTTTTTTGGAGGGCAAGTGCCAAAACGTGACAACCCTTGTGGATTAGTGTTGCTCGGACACCAAAAGCACCCCACTTGTGTAGCCCGGACCGTGAGGAGTCGTGTCGTGTCGCGCGGGCGGACGACGGTCCGCGGAGTCCGCGAGCACGGCCCAACAAATCCAACAAACTGGCTGGCAGTCACGGGGGAATCAGCAGCATTAGCTGATCCTACAGTCCCCTCAAAAAAAACAAAAAAAATCCTACACACGCGGCGCACAGAGTTCTCTCGCGTGGTACGACACGAACAGATTACTGTGGCTTGCATGAAGCATCAAGCAAGGGAACAAAAAGACGGTAAAGAACGCGGAAGCACTGCCGTCTCTCGGTGCCTGGATCCATAGGCTGAAAATGGGAAAGGTGTTTGGCAGGTTGGCAGCCCGGATCTGAATCGAGTGAGGACAGGCCAGCCAGGATCGTACAACAAGGCCGGCCCACTCAGGTGCGACTGGGCTTACTACGAATGCACGCTGGCCGGCGCCGCAGGGCCTCTGGGCCTCCTCATTTGCTGTCCAGTGGTGCTTTTTAGTTGATGATGAATTCTGCTAAAAAAATGTTGTTGATGAATGAACAAAAAAAATCTCAGGAGAGTATATTTTGTACAGGCAGCGTCCGCATTTATTTTTTTATAGAAGCTTACACGTACGTACATTTCTTGTATGTACTCTAGATGATACATCATTTAGGTTCCCATGGTTAATGTTCTTAGGTTTTCTGAATTTTGGATTAGAGAGGGTGAATAGGTCTTTTTGAAAAACCTGAAATTCACAAACTCAAAATGCGGAAGCAGAACTTTCGGTGGGTTTGGATCAGAAGTTCTGGTCCTGACCAGAACTTCCGGTGCAAACCTACCAGAACTTCTGGTGCCATACTGAGCTACGAAATCGGAGTGAAATGAGTTGTGATTTCGGTTCTAGTTGTTACCACACCCTCCTAGATGTTGTTGATGGTGATGTTGAACTCCACGGAGCTTGGTACCTTACCAAATCGTAGATCGGCTCCTCTAACCCGTGAAATTTGGGGGTGGAGAGGAAGAACACAAGAACAAGGATAGTTGATGCTACCTCCACAGCAAGACACCAGATTTATACCGAGGTTCGACCATCCCCACACAGGAGTTCCTACGTCCTCGTTGTCGAGGTGACCACAAAGGTCCGACCACGAATGTCTCCTCGCTCAAGCAACCAAGAAGGAAAACTTAAGGTATCCACTAAGAGAGAAGGGTGATACAAACACTTCGGGGTGCCCTCACAAATGAATTAACACGGGCAACCACGAAGAACACCTAGCTAGCTAGAGTTCTAAGAACTCAAGAGTACCAAATGCAAACCAAACCGGCAAGACGAGGAATCCAATTTCTCAAGCCGACAATCGATCTTCCCGCTTCCAAATCTCACGTCCCTAGCTCAAAACACTCAAGGATTGAAGCTTGGAAGCAAGGGGGAGAGAGAGCAGGTGAGTCTCAGCTTGGATGCGAATTTTGCAAAGCTTGGGCGCTGTGAATAATGTGAGCAACGATCAGAAATGGAGGTAAGAAAGTATTTATAATCGAGGCTCAGATGCACTACCGAAAGTTCTAGTGGAACCCACCGGAACTTCCGGTCAGTTGAGATCTGACCGTTGTGAGACAGGGCCTGCACGAAGTCAACTAAAACTTCTGGTCAGGGGACCGGAACTTCCGGTGCCAGCGGAAGTACCGCTTTGGAACCGGAACCGAATACTCATGCGCAGATGCGCACACTCCTACAACAACCAAAACTTCGGGTCCGGGACCGAAACCTCTTTCTCGCACGCGGTTGCGTGCGTACAGTAACTACCGGAACCAGATTCTTGCATGTGGTCGTGCACGGGCACAAAGCTACCGGTACTTCCGGTTGCGAACCCGAAACTTCCGGTACACCTTGTAGAGCAAATATTCAGAGTGTTTGTGTGCAAGGTGTCTCTCAAGTGCAAAAACTAGGACAACATGAGCACTTGTATCCTCATCTAACTAGTCTAATTTGCATCCCTCATGGTAGTGCGGCATTTTCTATAACTCAATTTTAAATATAAAAGGATAATCCAATTGAGTCGAAGCTCCTTTCATCCATAAAAAATTTAGGGGTGCTTATATCACCAAATGTTGTCATTCAAATCTCTCAATGGACTAATACCTTTATAATCACTGAGATAAACTTGTTAGTCCCTAATTTGATTGCCATTAATTATCTAGAACCCACTTCGGAGGCGAATGCACTTACATGGACAATTATTGTTGTTGACGTAAAAACGTGACTGTTCACGTCAACGGTCTCTTGCAAGCCAGGTAGACCAGAGCGAGGATGATTCTTCGATCCCTGCGACTTCACCGGTAGATCGAGTCCGAGGCGTGCCAGTCAATTTGACCCTGCAATTGATAAGGAGAAAAGTAGTCAAATTATGGAACCTGTCAGTGTGATTCCAAACAGTTCGTCATGCGTGGCTAAATAGCTCATCTGAGTCAAATCCAACATGTTTTATAATTGAACTAATGAATAAATATGCATAAATAAAGCACTTGATCATGGTATGACATAAATAAATGACGTTAGAGCATATATGGATCATACATGAACAAATCATTGTGTTTGAAACAATAAAGGAAAAGCTAGATCAGCTATCTTGATAAACATTGAAGCATATAACCTTTAGCCGATCTAAATTTATCGATACAATATATAAGAAACCAACACGCGTGCAATAATCTAGATTAAAACTAATTGATCACTAAACCCATCAAATTTGAAATCCAAAAGACTTGTAGAATTTGAAATCTTTGAACAAAGTCACGCCCAACAAGCTCAATAAATCAACTAATATTTAAACAGATACATGCACTCAAACTTATGGGTGAAGCTCTAGTGAATCAGCTAAATAGTCGATATCGATATGGCACATGGCCTACCCGGTTATACACATACTGAGGAGGCCGTCCTATACCCAAATCGTAGATCCTCTAACTCCCTAGAAAAGGTCCTATGAACAACTAGAGCCAGAGCCATGTAGCCCCCGTAGTTGTACGTTAAGTCTCGGAGGTTCATAAACAGATAGGATCTTATATAAAAAGGTTTTCTCTTATAGTTCATGGCATAATTATTAATCATATTATCAAATCATGATTCTAATAGAGCACTAGCAGGCATACTACCCAAATGCATATCCCAAGGTGACAAGGTATGTAGAATTCAATCACTAGGAGAATCTACTTAGGTAGCAAAGACACATGCACATGTAATTTAGTGTTTATCATGAATATGTAACAAGGATGGTCCCAAAGCTATACTTGCCTTAAATTTAGATTCTTCTTCAAGTCCAAATATTTATAGAACTACTTCTTGATTCTTCAACTTCTTATAGATCACCAACGTAAAGCTCACTGACTGGACATAATCATAGAACACCACATAAGCATCGATACATTCATACACGAAGCAAACAATAGACTAAATTAGAACAATACACTGAATATAGTAAAATAGATTGACAAGTTTTTAAAACCAATCTACGCATTACTACGATCATACAGACGTAAAGATCACTAAAAACGGTGCTATAACGAAAGAGTTATGAATTTTATAAGTTTTTCTATTGTAAAATAATAGATTAAAATAAATCTCGATTTTCAAAACCGAAAATAAATCTAACAGTGATACTAACATGTAGATTATGAAATTACGAGTCTAACACAACTTGAACGGATAAATTTGGATCAAAAACGAAGAAGTTATAAGCTTTGAACATAGTGGTAAAACTGTAAATATTTGAAAACGTATTTTAAAACTGAATTGCAGGAAATACGCCTTCCAGAAAAGAAAGCGTAAACAGATGATGCGCAAAGGACCCTATATTGCATTGTATTTCTAGACTTATTTTTCTATAGAAAAAACGGCCAAGACATAAGGTGATGTCACGATGATGTCATTAGAGCTAGCTTTGACGTCATCAGGCAGGCAAGCAAGCAAAGCTAACAACTAGAGCACGCAGAGCATGCACGACGCTGCCATGGCCGGCGGTGGAGCTTCACTGGAGTTCGATATGAAAGCTACGTAAAAGCTTTTGGTTTTTCTGCATTAAGTTCAAGGATGAAGCGGGCATGGTCATGGGCATTGCGAACTCACCACAAGAATTCCTGACGACTTGGAACGAACGACGAGAGCAAGGAGCTCGCCATCTCGGAGGAACGACGATGACGGCTTCCTGCATGCGTGGGTTATCAGACGAAGAGCGGAACGAAGAACTTGACGATATGGAGGCGTCCAGCAACGGCTCGGCGGTCGGTCTGTTGTTTCCTGCCAAGCACGGCGGAGATGAGATCGAAGCAGAGAGCAAGAACGCGGACCGGAACTCCTCCTATAGGTTCCCTACCACAAGGCAACGACCGTCGACTTCTCCGAAGGCGCCTACGAGCAGTGGACATGGACGATGACCTCCGCGGCGGCGGCTTCGGTGGACGGCGGCGATGACGAAGATGGAGCGGTGATGCAGCTTGGCGACGTCGGGCTCCTCTCGGCGAGAGCCAAACGGCGACGCACGGGCTCAAGACGAAAGCGACGCTTTGCTAAGATTTGATGGGGAGGCGGTGCACATGGGGGCTGCTATTTATGGGGATGGTTGACGTGGGACGCACGCCAATCGGGCGTAGACATCGCGGACTCTTGCTCGGACAAAGTCCGGCTCGGCCACGGCACGAAGAAGAAGAGGACATGACGCACGAGGCCGAAGCGGGGCCGGGCTGGCAGTCACAGAGAGAGGGAACGGACGGCCTTCTGGCTGACTGGGCCAAAAGCCAAGAGAGCACGATGAGGAAAAAGAAAATTCCTTTTCTTTTATTTTTAATTCATTTTTTAAAAGAAATTTTAAAATACATTTTGAATTTCTTTAAACTATTGGATCAAACCACTCAATACAAAAATAGTATATATGCAACAGTATGAATGCACAAACATGTTGCTAGCCCTATGATAAATTTTAATTTAAAACAAAATATTATTTTTTATATTTAATGAGAATAAAAATTCAAATTAAATCGTTTTTACTCTATTTTCTAAAAGTGAAAATTTTGGGGTGTTACAACTGCTTATTCCCACTTTACCCAATTTTTTCTATTTGGGCCTTATGGGCAACTCAGATCCAACTGATTTCATCACTGAGGAAACCAATAGATCCCTTTCAAAGCTTCACTTGTGGATATCAATTCATGGAGTAATGTCTTCAGAAATTGGCCCCATATTCCAGTTGGATGGCGAGTCTGGCTTCTGAGGGTTTAAGAGCAAAAGGGCAAGTCTTGGATGGCTTCAGAAATTCATCAGTGTATTACCCTTTCTCTTTCGAAAATAGAAAAGAATGAGTCTATGCTGATAGCTGCATTTTGTTTCTGGTCTAATTCTGCTAATGCTTTCATGTTTGGTCATCAACCAATGACTGTTACTCTAGCTGATGTCTTTATGTTAACTGGTCTAGAAGTCACTAGCACAGTCAATCCTCATGATTTTCTGGGCAAAGGATATGACCGTGGGCAAAATTTCTGAACTAAACACCTGGTCTGTATATATCAAGAATTTCTCTAAAACCTTCATATGAGTAGAAAAGAAAGAACATATTGCTTTTTTGAACATGTGGTTGGATAAATTCCTCTTTTATGGAATTGCTTTTGGACCAACCTTCGATAACAAAGCTTTCACAGAAAAATTAGCTGTAGGGGATAAAATTCAGATGGAAAAGTTACTTACGGGTTCCTTCTACAGTCTGATGAATAGAGTGTCAGCCAAACTCCTAAAAAATGAGAAAATTAGCCCAGTTCCAGGTCCTTGGTGGTTACTTCAGCTCTAGTTAAACTTGTATATGTACAAATTTGTGAAACCCAATCTCAGAGAACTGTCTTTTCCTTCCTTTGAGTACTCAGAGTGTGCTAAAAAGCCCAACCAAAAGAAGAGAATGTGTGTGAGCTGTGGAGAAGCAGTTTCTTCTTACTTTATTGACTTCACCAGAGGGAAATTCTTCAAACTGTTCTACAGAGGGTTTTCCTAAAGATCACTTGGTTTGGTTGCCATACATTGAGGACTGGCTGTCCGAACGACACAGCCACAAGCATTTTCAATTGTTTCATCAGACCTTGTGCTCTTCCAGTAAATTTTAGACATGGCCGAAGTAAAATCCCAAATGACCCTGACTCATCTCCATCTTATGAATTTTACAATCCAAGCTTTTCAGCTCGATAGTTCGGCTTTGGACAACTTTCTCCCATTCTCTTCTTTGCAGACAAGTTAAAGCCAAGAAAAATAATCAATAGTGCTTTAGAGGCACTAAAGGTTTTCAATCTAGGGTCAAACTTTTCAATGTACCATCCTCATCAATGGATACAAGTTAAATTTTCACACCTGTCTTTTGATGGATGGTGGAATGAATGGAGAGCACACTTATTATGCAAAGCTGCTCACCCTTTGTGTCGGTCTTTGGACAAGTCTACTTGTATTTATTGTTTCTTCAAATGTTCTTCTCAATCTAACATTTACTGCATATTAGGATGAGGCATTCGAAGCTCCTGCTACTAATAAGAGGAATAAACTTGTACATTACTTGATCCCTTACCTAAGAACAAGATTGGGTTCTGATGCCCCTTCTTTGAAAACTTTCATAAATACTTATGCCGCTCAGCTTCAGCCCAAATCTTCAAAATGTCCGATGGCAAATACAGGGAGCTCTTCTGAAGTTTTCAAAAGAAGAAGGACTAGGTCATCAAAGGTTAGCCAATTTCTCTTTTTGAGATTTGTTTAAACTGGCTATTAATAGCTATTCTTGCAGAAAAATCAAAATGATAATACCACTTCTTCAAAGGTATCTCTAGCACAAATCCATCCAGAGATTTTAGAGACAGAGAATGAAGCTTAGAAAACAAAGGTAAAACATGACTAATCCTAATTCCTTATATTAATCTGTCTCTGATCACAAGTCTTGATAGAAAAACAACTCTGAATCCTCTGGGATGATGCTTCTTGCCCATCAAGCTGTCAATTCTTTGAGCCAAAATCATTCTAATTGTAAGAATTATGTTCTTTGGATTCCTTTTGATTTTAGCTTTCTGACAAATTCTGTTTCAGAGTCTGAAGATACAGCACCTGGGAATGTCAATTCTCCATCAGTCTCCAACCATGCTGTCCATGATGAGCCAAATCCATAAGGTGTGGGTGGAGATTCACTTGTTATTCCTCTTGATAAGGTAATTTGCCAAATTATTCATTGAACAATTTTTTGCTCACACTGACATCTCAAATTGCACCAGGTCTCCTCTCCTTCTTTGCTAGACTATAATGTGAATTTCTTAGAATATTTTGGTGAAGAAGAGGTTTCCTCCATCCTTCAGAAGAAATTCGTTGCACCTTCCTTGGATCGACTGAAAGACATTCTCCCTTTTCTCCAGAGTAGAGATGATTTGATCAAAAATACTCATTCTGTCCATCAAATCTTTACAGAAGTCTAGAGTATTCTCCCTTCTAATCTCTTAGGACCTCTCGCTAGAATCTACACTGTCGAGGCTTCAAAAATAGAGAAACCTCAGAATAACTTGCATGAGCACATGACCCTATTGGAGCAAAAATCTACCAATGTGAATATTGTCAAAACCCTGGATTCTTCTTTGAAGGATCTTTTAAAAGCTATAGATGAAATTAAACCAAGTCTTTCAAGTCTTCAAACCAGAAAGGCCCAACTGGAGAAGGAGCTTCAAGAGGTTAATTCAGCCATTGCTCAGAAAGAATCAGCCTCAACTCCAATTGCTGAAAACCTCAAGCTGAAGAAGAAAGAGATGCCTAAATCTGTTCAGATGGGCAGACAAATAATGCAGAATCTGAAGATTGTGTTTGCATCCATTATTGACGACAAACAGATGCTTGCCCAGATTGATTCTCACATTATGAATGTCCTTGTGGCACTGAAAAACCTCTTGGAATTGTAACTTGATGATTTGTAACAACCTGAAACTTTTCTGAATATTCTGAATCAAAGCACCATTTATTAATGCATCTAGCACTGTTTCTTCACTTCTTTTGCTTAGCCAATTTGAAGACTCCTGATTCTAAGGTTTGACAAATGGCCCCTCTTGTTTTAATATTTAGCCGATCTGCCATCCCGATGTACCTTCTCGATTAGCCAAATAGTACAAAATAACCGACCTTTCGAGAAAACATAGGATTTGACTGGCCACTCGATTACCTGCATGCACATTTCCATAATTAATAGTAAGTTGCCGATTAGCTTCCCAAGACGTGCCCTCCTGGGCTATAAACTGGCACCTCCTGCTCCATTGTAATCCACACGCGACCTTTGATTCCTCTGTTTCTAAAACCAGAAAAACCCTCTGTTTTCAAGAAAACCCTCGTCTCCTTCAAGCAGTATCCATGGCGGGTCATGATCTCGGCAAGCGTCCTATGGAGGAAGAGGAAGTGAACTCTTACTACGCTGTTCGTCCTCGCATCGGGTAAGCCGATCTTGATTTCCTTCTCTTATTCAACAGCCTTTGAATCCAATCTAAGTACCATTGTTTCCTTAGGAGGGATGGTGAAGGTCCTTCCAATGCCGCTGTAATTCTGGTGGCTCTGGCAGCACACGCTGCCCCTGCACCGGTCCAAGCACAGCAATTGATCCTGGTCTGATCAGGATAGCTCCAGTGGAATCTGATGATTCTGCTACTTGTAACACTGCTGGTGTTATATTAACTAAAACTTGCCATGTCATCATATACACTGCAAAGCATTCATGATTAGGTTAACTTTGATGTGCATTAACTAAAACAAGTTTATTTCATAGGTTGATTGTGTTTCTGGAATGTGTTGTCACATGAAATAATAAAACCCTATTTTCGAATGTCATTTCAAATACTTAGTTTATATGCTATGTACTTGAGGTGTAAACTGTGTTTACACTAGTGCCAAGCATAGTGTATAATCTAAGTCCAACTCTAAAAATGATTTTCACATTTGAAGTTGAATTTGGATTCCACAGCTTATTTCCAAGTCTGGCAATTCAAATTTAAATTCAAATTGAAAAGCTATAAAATGTTTTTCAAAAGTCAACTTGGTCAACCAAGGGTGTTATTGGGTCATGGACCTAAAAATGTCCTTGGATGATGTATATGATCACTAATAACCAACCAATTAAACTAGAAACTAAATCGAGTTTCAATTCGGTTTCAAAAACCTTTATTTCAAAATCCAGTTTTATCCCCTTTTCTGTGATTCAAAATCTATAAGGAATTTGGGGATACTCTAACAACATAGTTTGTAGATATTGACAAGATCTACAAAGTTGGTATATAAAGTTTTTCAAGTTTCCACGAATAATTTCAAATAAATTTGAAAATACAGTTTTTTAGCATTTGTCCCCTTTTGATTTTAAAACCATAATTCAAAAATTATGCATAATTTGGGAAAACTTTGTATATGAAAAAGGTTTGGTTTGGAAATTTAAACATTTCATAGTTTTGAATATTTTCAAGTTTTATTGAAAAATCAAAAGTAATTTCAAATGTTTGTTTCTAGGGTTTTATTCCCTTTTTGAATTTGAATTCATATTTCAAAATTCAAATAGAATTTGAGGATACCAGTTAAATGAAAAGTGTAGATCTTGAAAAGTTATGCAAATTATATTTTTGGAGATTTTCAAGTTCTTATATAAATTTTGGAGTAATTTATAATTTCAAATGAATGGCAATTCTATAATTTTCTTGAACAGCGCCGAGACCTATCGACGGCCGCCATCGCCGGCTTCTCAACCCGCGCCGCCACCCACCGCCGCACATGCTTGGCCACCAGCATGCTCTTGGACGTGCGAAGCTTCATCATCGTCGTGTCGCCCGTCCATACATCGCCCCTGCCCTATAAATAGGTCGGTCGTGGCCGACTTCTTCTTCTCCCTGCCGCCGCCGACGACCTCGCTCCGTCGCTGAAATTCGCCACCGTCGCTCCATCTCTACCTGCTTCATCTTGCCCAAAGCTCCACCTTGATCTTGCACTTCGATTGAGCCAGTTCGTGCTCGCTCTCGCCGCCCGAGCCACCCACACGACGTCGTCTTCCTCGCGACCGGTCGCCAAGCCGCCGCGAGCTCTCTCGGCGTCCACCGTCGCCAAGGTGGAAAATATTTTACCTTTAACCCTTTCATCATGTTCTCCGTGCTTTGCTGCCCCTTATGCGCATCTTGGTCGGTCTGATGGTGCACAGGAGGCGCCGGAACGCCGTCCTTGCCACCAGAGCGCCGCCACCGCCATCAGCGCCGCCGTTCAGAGCTCGACTCAGCCACTCCGAGCTTCCATTAGCGTACGCCCTATACCCGTGGTGAGCTCCTACACCTATCCATGCCCTCAATTTTACCTCCCTTGCACTGTAGAGTCCGGCCGCCGTGGCTCGCCGCTGGCATGGATTGCCAGCGCCGTCGCGCGCATAGCCATTTGAGCTCGGGGCTAGGAATAGCTTCATTTTCTGGCCTAACATCTTCGCATCGAAGCCCTGCATCTGCCTGTGTCCTTGCCGTCACCGGAAATCACTCCGGTGAGCCCTGCCGCCGCACCCGAGCTCCGCCGCGCCGCCATGGCCACCGGCGTGGGTGCCGCCGTTGCTCCGCCGCCACGTTAACTAGCCCAGGTTGCTCGCCGTGCCGAGATGAGTCTGTAGAACCAAACCTCGTCGCCGGAGACCTCGCCGTCGGCGAGAAATGGCCGGTCAACCGTCGCGCCGCCGTCGGTCAGCGCGGGAGCAATGTGCTGATTTTTCTTTTTCTTTTTCCAGAAAATGATTTAAATACTATTTTCTTTAGAAAATCATAGTAATTCATATACAGCTTCAAAAATTCTGAAAATTTTTTTGGGTGTTCTTTATGATGTCATCTACCTAGAAAAAATATGAAATGCCAAATTTGAGTGCTTTTTGCATATGTTAAAATTATCCTTTTTAATTGAAAAATGGACCTTCAATGATTTTTAATAAATAAAATAATTGGCTTTTAATTCTGAAATTTTTTTGCAATCTAATTAGGCCAAGAGCTTTTCAACATAAAATTTTAAGCCTAATTAGGCAACTTTAATTTTTATGCCTTTATTCTATGATTTTAAATAATTAATTAATCTCGTTTAATTAAGTTGATCACTATAGTATTTGTTTGATTTTGGGATTGAGTGATGGCCTTAGGTCATTAAACCTAATGACCTTTGGCACTTTAATTAATTGTTTGTGCTTACCTGAATCATGTCATTAGAGCCTAATTAACGTTATTTCATGTGTTTAATAACTTTTATAAATAATGTAGTTAACCCTAATGAACTTAGTAAATATGTTTGGGTTGACTTGCAACTTTATCGTGAAGGAAAGTTGTACTCAAGCCATTAATCTGATCATATATCCATCGAACATCATGTTTATTATTTCAGCATGTTGAGGCATATCATTGCATTGTATAGTTTTTGATAACGGAGAGTTAACGTTGTCACCCCAGATCCGAAGGAAGAGTAGACTCAGGAGATTGGAGTTGATCCAGAGCTCGAGACAATCTAGCCCGAACATCAAGGCAAGCCCTGGATGCATTCAAACCCTATTCTATTTTTATAAAAGTTTTACCGCTCCAGTTATGATATGTTGCATTAAGTAATAGGAGTTGAGTGAAAACCCACCAACTGCATTACCTATCTTACTTCCATATTCCTTGTTACCTGTTCAAACAGATGCGTAGTAATGCTTAGCCCTGCTTAATTAATTAAGTGTTCAAAGGGAAAAGAATGAAAAAGATGAGATTGGTTTATCTGTTGAGATCATGCTTTTAGTTAATAAATTGAGTCCGGACGGCTAACTTGCATTGGGAACGGAGTCTCTCTGTAGTGTTTCCATCTGTTGATGCCCTAGGTCCCGTGTCGATGGTGAACTGGTGACATCGAGAAATTAGAAAATCCACATGCATGAAGTGATATACTGATGGTTGAAGCCGTGTATATCATGGAGTGACTTATAGTGGGGCCAGAGACCCCGCATATGTCATAGTGTGTTTTACTGTGGGTTTAAGTTCCCACGTAGCTCGGTACACTGGGTCGAAGTGCTCACGTGTATCATGTGGTGATATATGGCTGCGGTTGTTATCCGGTATATCGGTTCACCTGCTATGCTTAGGAGTTAGAGTCTCCTGCATATCAGTAACCTAGGTCCTAGCTGGGTATGAAATGGATTCGAATCGCCGTGCTTCTTGGAGAAGAAGACTCGATCGGTGTTCATCGTTGTAGTAACAACTTGAATAATGAGTAAGGTTTAAGAAAATAGTTGGTTGGAAAATTTCATTTTTAAGCAAGATAACTCTTCTTTCTTTCAATCTTTTCTGCAAAATTTCTTATCTCCTGCAAGCCTTACCTTGTCCCTCTAGCCTGCATTTCCTAAGTCTTCACCCCTCTTTTTCGTCGGGTCAGTCTTGTTTAGTACTTTTGTACTCAGGGTTTGTTGAACCCTTGTTGCAGGTGAGCATCATGGGCAGGAATGCTTCGCATCCTGCTGCATGACCGTCATCGAGGAAAGTGACGACGAATAGGATATCTCGCTCTGGGGCAGAGCATACAATGAAGGTTAATGTAACAAGTTATATCGTTATTCCGCTGCTATATGGTTTGTAATAATCCAACTTATGGTTTGTAAATAATTTATAAACTTATGTTACTATAATCCTTCTACTATTTTACTGCGATGTATATTATTTGTATAAAACTGTTGTAATACTGCAATGCCTCTTATAATGATTGATCCTGCTCGGAGGATCGTGGATGATTCGGGATTTACCCGACAGACCTTTTAAGTTTTATGGAACATATTCATGATTATTTGGAGTCTATTTAGACAATAATCATGCGTGTGGGCCATAGGATTTAGGAGGTTCTACCACACTACTGGTTCATCGTTCTTCACAGGATCTGCCAAGGTATCGGCAGCACTGTATGATCGCATCTACCAGGAGTGGATAGAAATGGAGGCTCGTTATGATGAAACCATCAAAGAGTTGGCTCGGATGCAGAGCATTCTTGCTGACTTCTAAGCCGCCCTCCTGACAGCTGAGCGAGAGGCCGAGATGGCCATCAACTGGTAGGTCGCCACCGATGCTCGTGTCATTGGTGAGTATTGTACCTCTGATCTCCAATTCTTGACATGTTCTAGTGACTAATATTCTTGATTGGCATCTCAAATCTCACGGCGCATTTTGAGGAACTTCAACTTGTCGGGAACGTCGCTGCCGCTGCTGTGCATATGCTCCTAGCGAAACCATCGCCCAAAGGTTGGAGACCGTCCATGCCAGGGTGCATGAAGTAGCCCATCAAGGCATCATCACAGGTGCTTCCTTTGCCTTTGCTGCTGTTCAAGCTCACACGGGCTAGAACTTGCAAGACTTGGATGTCACGCCGTAGGTCGTTGACGCCATAGAAGCCAATTTTGAGCACTTCGAGGCGGTAGCAGAAGCCATTGCCAATGTGTCCTCAACCCACTATGTTATCGGTAGGCTTCCTGAATAGACCGTAGTAAGGTGCAATCTTTCGTAGGGAGCCTGTCTTTTGTAAAAACTCATGAACATCGTTGTTTCTGTTTGCACTTCGTCTTCTGAGGTTGATCCACCGAGATCATTTATGCTTGAAAAAACAATCTGGTGTTTTGTTTTGTTTTTTCTCTAAAGGAGATGCATGTCGCATCGGCTATCACCAACATTTATTGGTCATTTTTACACTGAAGGCGATATCCCAAATATTGGCTATTAAGCTAATATCATGACTAGCCTATGATAAATACTATGGCAACACTCCTATAAAACAAGCCGATTGCTCTTAGACACTTAAAATCATCTTATATTTTATCAACCTAGTGTCTTTTAGCAGCATTGACAATCATATCGGCTATCATTAGGTGTCCATTCCTCTAGAAGATGCTCTCAGAGCCGACTGCCCGGGTCGGCTGTTGATCTTCATCGTTGATAGAGATGAAGTCTCCATGAAACTCTTTTCCAAAAAACTTGAAGCTTTCCAAATCCCAATAGACATGATGAATAGAAGAAATGTTGATTGAATCATCAGCAGCCACAATCTCGATGTCATTGTCTACCCACTGGATCACATGTTGATGCATGGTTGAAGGTACACAACAATTGGCATGAATCCAATCCCTTCTGTTGACACCGTTTTTCGGCACGTGTCAATAAGGATCGGGAGACTAAACTAAATCGGCAAGAAGGTGGTTGTTCTCCAGCATTGCTTCTGAGTTGCCGATGGGTGATTGCCGATAAACGACATATTGATCTCGTACATTGCCGATGAAGCCAGAGGGCTGTTGCCGATAAGATAGGCAGGAAGGCTAGAAGGTTGTTGCCGATGCCAGGGATGTGCCGATAAGAAGATGACTTCATCGTGACGGGAGCGGACAGCGGATCGGCGACACGAAGCTTATGATTTTTAGTATTGTAGTTTAAATCCAACTCCTATACAAGTTTTATTTCTTTTCAAGGAATAGAGTTCGTATAAGGAATTAGTTTATTTCTTCTATATTTGAGCTTTACGTATTAAATTAGGACTCTTTTGATTAGTAGAGTATAAATATATGCCAAAGGACATTGTAATGGATATCCAAGCATCAATAAACCAATCTACTTTTTATTTACCCTTACCAGTACTTTACTTTTCGGTGACTTCGCCAAGTACCTTTTCTTTTTCAACGAGTTCTTTCAAGAATCGACGGGCTGCATCAACTTGATCTCTGGTGACCTTGCAGGTTCCGCGTCTACCGAGCATGATTCAGGCTTTGACGTCCGGGCGTATCGCTGTCGTCTCGTCTGATCTGTTCAACAGTTATCGAATATCTTCTGAGCTTTGACGTCCGAACGTATCGCTGTTGTCTCGTTCAGATCTTATTCAAATTTATCATCCTTGTCGATTAATAGGTCAAATCAACTGGCACGCCTTGGATATCGATTGTGGGTATTAGCCCGGTGTGTTTGCAGATATAATTTTGCATCAACACATCTTTTGGCACGTCCGGTGGGACCAAGTCAACAGATCTATCATGAAGAATCCTACTGATATCAATCCAGAAAACATCATCGAGATATCAGAGTCAGATCTCAAGGAGGATCAGAAGCAAGCCATGGAAAAAGCTATGGAGGATTACAGGCAGCTCTGCTTGAAGTCTTTCAGCAAGAACAGGGGCAGAGAAGTCATCCAGAAGCAAGATCTACCGTTGCCTCGGCAGGTAACCTTTGACTCTAACCCTGGTAAATTACAGGAGATGGTTAATTCTGCATTAAATCAAGCTTTGATCAACCACTCCACCGTGCTGTCCAATACTGTCTACAATGCTGTTGTGCAAATGTTAAGGGACGGACAAGCACCAGGGTATGTCGGGCCGGCATATCATCAGCCGGGATCGGCATCTACCAGTACACCATCGGCAGCTCCAGCCGTTGAGAGTATGGAAGCGCCTACTCTTCCAGCTATATCAGGACCATCCATCATTGAAGCCACACCGATAGGATCAGATCTAATGACTTAGGAGAGGCCTAGTACTCAGTTGAGCACAGATCTATCGGCATCAGCAATGTCAGGTCCTTCAGGTCAACATAGTCAAACTGCTGCTAATTGGTGGGGATACGGTATACCTCCGGGTCCATCTACTGCCAACTCTGGACTGCCTCAAGTGCATGATGTAGCAGGGAAGAGTCCAATGACATCGGCTACTCCAATTCGGCCGGTGGCTCAAGTGCCGCATTATTCTACTGTACCTCCTGCTATACAGCCATTGTCAATAGGATTCTATGCGCTTCCGCAACAGATATCTTATGCGAATCCATTGACTAATCCTCCACCAGTTCAATAGAGAGCTTCCACTGTAGAGCAGCCCGTAGTACCATTCATATCTCAGTCTGGAGTACCTGCAATTCAGGGCAATTATGCTGGCTGTCATCCATCTATACAAGAGCATCAATTGTCTGCAAGCTATCAGCCATCGGCAAGTCAGGTGCCGATGAGTTACAATCTCAATTGGTCAGGGCAAGTGCCAGTTCAGCAATCTGCTATTCAGCCAAGCTACCAAGCAATGGGGACTCAACGGTATAGTCCACAGACAACTTTCCAAGAACAAGCATCGGCAAAACAGCCGATGAACTTTACTCCGCAGATTGATGCCATGAACATGTCGATTCATCCAAGCCAAATGCCACAGGGGTATGTAGAAGCATATCAGCCAACGCCTCCAGTAGAGATCTAGCCAGTGCATCGGCAAGATCAGGATGCACTCTTGACCGATAAGATTGCAGAAGTGATGAAAGAACAATTTGGGATTCAGCCCAAGATCGATACTTACTCTTATCGGACTCCATACCCTTCATCTTATGATTCAATTCCTTTCCCGAATCGGTACAAGGTGCCAGATTTCACTAAGTTTTCTGGGCAAGATGATACATCAACAATGGAGCACATCAACCGATTCATCATCCAGTGCGGGGAAGCAGCGAACAGGGATGAGCTGAGGATCCGTTTATTCTCGTCCTCTTTGTCTGTATCAGCATTCACGTGGTTTATATCATTGCCATCGAACTCTATTCTTACTTGGACCAATCTAGAAAGACAATTTCATAAGTACTTCTTTGCTGGTGTCCATGAAAAGAAGCTTACCAATTTGATGAAATTAAGACAGCGAAACGATGAATCAGTAGAGAGTTATGTGCAAAGGGTACGAGACATGAAGAACAAGTGCTACAGCCTAGTTCTTGATGACCGCCAGTTAGCTGGTTTGGCGTTTCAGGGTTTGTTGCCACATCTCAGGGACAAATACGATTCTCAAGAGTTTGAAAGCTTAAGCCATATTGTGCAGAGGATCTCTGATCAAGGTGCTCAAGCCCCAGAATATAGGAAGAGCTGGAACAAGAAGGTGTCCTTTGTAGAAGAGGCAGAGGAATCAGATTCAGATGAAGAACCAACTATCGGCCTGGCTGAGTGGGTAAAAGGTAAAAGACCTTTATCTTGTCCTTTTGGTCAGAAAGAGCCAGAGAAATTCACGTTTGACGTCACAAAGGCCAATAGAATATTTGATCTGCTGCTTCAAGAGGGCCAAATCAAGCTATCACCCAATCATGTGATTCCATTGGCAGATGAGCTGAAGAAGATAAGGTACTGTAAATTTCATAATGCAACTTCGCACAGTACCAATGACTGCAAGGTTTTCAGACAACAGTTGCAATCGGCAATTAAATCTGGGAGGATCAAGTTTGACAACTCTAAAGCTCAGAGGCCGATGAAGATTGATCAACATCCTTTCCCAGCAAACATAGTGGAGGCCGTAAACAAGACCAAAGTGTTGACATCAGTAAGCGCTAAGAGGAGAGCATCGATGGATCCTAGAAATCAAGCAACTACCGATGACTTGAAGGGGAAAGAGATAGTTGAAGAAAGCAGTAGTTCAAGAAGGCCTCCTAGACCAGCTTCGTACAGAATTCCAAGTGATCGCTATCGGCATCAGCAAGAGGAGTTGCATTGGGAAGCGTGGCATCGGCACGAAGACCATTGGAGATGCCCCTTCTTCATCTATTGTTGGGAAGAAGGCATTAAATTGCCTACTGTTGATAGTTGCCCTGAGTGCAATGGTTATGATCGAACCGATCAGGCAGAAAGAAGACCGTGCTATGGTGATCGGAGCAGATACATCGGTAAGTCGATCAGAGAGAGGGCATCAGTACATGATCGGCTGGGGGGCAGAACCAGTGTGCATGAAAGATTGGGCAGGCATCCTGACTGTTTGCTGATGAATCAAGAGGAGCTTGAGGAGATGACCAATGCAGGAGTCCCTGATGAAACAGTAGTCTGCAAGGATCCTAAAGGTCTAACGAAGACTCAAAAGAGGAAGATGCAACGTGAGCACAAAGAGGAAAATTCCTATGGAGCAAAAACTGAAGTATGACGGCTGAAGCGCAAAAGTGAAGGTCCATCGGCAGACATCAACATGGTTTTCCTATTGCCGATGAGATTCTTAGCACTTGCCAATAAAAAGAAGAAAATAGATAAAGTGCTCATTCAAAAAGAGTGTATCGGCGCTACGTTAATGTGAAGTTTTACAAATTGCCGATGCATTACATTGCCGATGAGGAAGAAGGTTCACAAGTTCAACAATGAACGGATGGTTGATATCGCACGTAGGCGAATTTGGTTGGCTTCCTCCAGTATCTTTGCATCTTCATCGGCATTACCCTCAACTGGCTTGATCTTCTTCTTAAGCGCCAGCGTCTTGAGGACTTGATTGTCCCTTTCTTGCTGAAGAGTCTTGACAGCTTTGGGCATTTGGGCCTTCTCCTGATTTGCTGCATCCAAGGCTCCTTCAATCTGTATCAGCTCCACTAGCAGGGCTTCTCTTCTTGCCGATAGTTGAGCAATCTTGTTCTCCAGATCTGCACAGGAGGCTTCTAGTTTACCGATGTCTTTGTGTTTCTCATCGGCAAATTGCTTGTGCTTCATCATATCCTCCTGGAGTTTTGCCTGAGTGGCTCTATCGGCAATCCGCTGGGCAGCCCTCTGATACTGCAACTGTCGACTCTCCAGATGTGCAGCTTGGAAGAGTGCTTCCTCGACATCGGCAGGAATATGACCTCGAATTCTTTTAAAAGTTGCTCTTGTGGAATTAGAATCCTGGATCAGCAAAGAGGTCTCCAGTTGCAGCAAAGATAATAGCGTCTCCAGCTTTGACTTGGTTTCAGATGACAGAACTTCAAGGGCTGGAGCAGAGCTTTCTTCGGGCTCTTCATCATCGGGAACAATCCCACTGATAGAGAAGGAAAACAGACTATCGGGGGAATCTTGCTCCTAAAAAGGAAAAGGTGATGTCAGCAGAAGGACCCAAGTGTTAAAGGTTATCTAAGGGAGCTAACTTATCTGTTTCAAGGCAATCTCTCGTCTTTGGCTCGAAGAAGCAACCTCAGGTACAATTGCCGATGACGTTTCTTGTGTTGGTACCTCGATTGGTTGCTGCTGCGACACCGGTGCCGATGAAGATCCTTGTATGGGTACAATGGCCGATGGAAGAGCAGTTGCCGATGGAGAAGTCTGCACAGATACGTCAGGCGATATCGGGCGAGGTGAGGACGCCGATGATGGTGTAAATCTTGCCCGCTTTGATTGTGATTCTTCGCCCGATGAAGCCTTACACTTGTGCTGTAAAATATCAGCATCGGATGGCTGGGGAGCATCGGGAATGGAAGGCTGAGGAATCGGTACACTTGGGACGGTTGCCGATGCAATTAATTGGTGCTGCAAGAGAAACAGATGAGTAAAAGTGCCGATCCAATGATCAAGGTTTAAATAAAGAATACCTCTAGAGAATCATCAAGGACGACGAGGTGTGGTGATGAAGGTGCTGCAGGTGGAGACAAAGGTCGGGTTACCGATGAAGATTCCATTGGTGTAGAACTCGTGCCCTGAAATGTGAAATCGGTAAATCACAGCAATCGGCATCTACAAAAGAAAGTGAGGTGATTACCTTAGATGTCTGTGCCGAGGATGCGATCGATTTGGTGCTCTTCTTGGAACGACCACGGCCCATCACAGTGTCTAGTGAAGGAGCTTTGTAGCCAATGATGGATACTGGGGAGATAGGCTGCAGCCGGATGACCTTGCCGCTCTTACTTAGTGTTGGAACTGGGTCATCGACCTGTTAAAAAGGGGTTAGTTGCCGATGGATTAAAAGGGACTTAAAAGTACAGAGGGTCAGATTTACCACATCGGCAGGGATGGCGTGATCGGAATCGATGAGGTTCCAGTAAAGATGAGGAGATGCAAAGAATAGTTGCTCTTTCCATTCTTGCCACCATAATTTGAAGGACTCGGTGACAAAAGAAGCCAGTACCCAATCGGTTAGATCGACATTAGAGGTATCGGCATCGGGAAGGAGAGTAACAATCTTGTGCCAATCCACACGGTTCACAATAGTCTCTCTCGGTTTAATCACATCGGCAAAGCAGAGGTTGATGGGTAGTTGTCCAAAAGCTAGTTGTCTTGCTGCTACCGATGGATAATAGAACTCGTATGTGGGATTAATGTTCTTCCCGCTTCCAAATATGTTGACCGGGATGGCACGAGGGGTGACTATTGCACTAAGAGTATCGGCATCTTTGTTCAAAGCCTCATCGGTAAGGTTAAAGGAAAGAGGGAATCTTGCTTCTTCATCAACATACGGGACCCAGGCCCGAAGCTCAGAAGGGATGCCGATGTAGAATCTGTGGAAGAGATTGCTGATCTGGACTCTGTTTACCTCTGCCCCTGGTAATACTGCCAGTGCTTCTCCAAAGTTGATAGGGGGGTGCGTTGCCGATTCTTCTTCCCCGAGTTGATAATCTTCAGGAAGACTTCGAGGGAATCGCTGGGCGAACAGATCAATGTGGAAATACTTGTGCATATGGGCGTTCAACCACATATTGATGAACCACCAAGGGCCCCCCAGATTGCCAATGAATTTGCCTTGCAGTAGCTTTGTGACACTTGGTGAAGGAGATGGTAGACTGAGCCAAGGAGGTATCGGCCTAGTGGGAGTCTGACGCCACTAGCCAACATCTCTGCTACAGGAAGGTGCATGTTGGTCGGTCCAACTGTTCTGCCGTAGAAAATAAATTTCTCAAGCCACATATTCAAAAAAGCTGAATGCTTCCTGTGACTGACTGAACCGGATTTCTTATACTCACTGATATAACCAGTCCAGTTGCCAATGTTCCTGGTAGTCAGCCGATGCTCAGGTTTTCTCTGGAATAGTGCGTTGTCATCGGCAGATGAGATGTCCAAGCCAGTGAGCATATACACATCGGCAAGGGTTGGAGAAGCTGGTCCATGTTTGAAGATGAAAGCATTCAGAGTATCAGACCAGAAATAGGAGGCGGCAATTAATAGTGACTCATTCCTCTCCATATCGGCAATAGATAATCTGATGCATTGTTCTAATCTACGTTCCACCCAATATAGCTCCATTGGCCTTGCGACCCTCAAATACCAGTCTTTCCATCCCTTGGTGGTTTTCATCCAAGATCGAAAGGTATCAGTCCAGAATCCCAAATCAAAATTCTGAGCTCTAAAGGGGATTCGATTGGTTTCTGCGTTTATGATGTCGATTGGGTCTAGATTTCCCATTGGGCCTAGGCAGATAAAGTGATTCTGATGCGTTGGAATGAGAAGATTATTGCAAAGTTTCTGAGAGTAGAGATTGAGAATAAGGAAGAGTCATGAACTGCACGGAGAAGGAGAAACGAAATGTCAAAGAACGGGTAAAAGAAGAAGACTAACCTTGGGGACGTCGAAACGAATAGCCATGGCCGCAATGAAGATGGAGAAAACAAAGAATGCTAATGGAGGCTAAGAATCGCTGTCAAGAATGCCGCCGATTGAGTTCATCAAAGGATCGCCTGTTGATGTCGCCACTGGAGAGAGAAAAGCTAGGGTTTGAATCGCAGATGAAAAATGGGCCACGGCGGAGGAAGCATTATATGGGCCTGTGGGTACTGGATTTCCGCTGCCGCGCGCACGACCCTCGAGGAGAAGTTCAAGCAGTTTGGGTAATCATGACCTGGAGGAAATTTCGGTGCATAAAGTATTTTATACTCCAAAATTGGGGGGCATGTGTTGACACCGTTTTTCGGCACATGTCAATAAGGATTGGGAGACTAAACTAAATCGGCAAGAAGGTGGTTGTTCTCCAGCATTGCTTCTGAGTTGCCGATGGGTGATTGCCGATAAAGGACATGTTGATCTCGTACATTGCCGATGAAGCCAGAGGGCTGTTGCCGATAAGATAGGCAGGAAGGCTAGAAGGTTGTTGCCAATGCCAGGGATGTGCCGATAAGAAGATGACTTCATCGTGACGGGAGCGGACAGCAGATCGGCGACACGAAGCTTATGATTTTTTGTATTGTAGTTTAAATCCAACTCCTATACAAGTTTTATTTCTTTTTCAAGGAATAGAGTTCGTATAAGGAATTAGTTTATTTCTTCTATATTTGAGCTTTACGTATTAAATTAGGACTCTTTTGATTAGTAGAGTATAAATATATGCCAAAGGGCATTGTAATGGATATCCAAGCATCAATAAACCAATCTACTTTTTATTTACCCTTACTAGTACTTTACTTTTCGACGACTTCGCCAAGTACCTTTTCTTTTTCAACGAGTTCTTTCAAGAATCGACGGGCTGCATCAACTTGATCTCCGGTGACCTTGCAGGTTCCGCGTCTACCGAGCACGATTCAGGCTTTGACGTCCGGGCGTATCGCTGTCGTCTCGTCTGATCTGTTCAACAGTTATCGAATATCTTCTGAGCATTGATGTCCGGGCGTATCGTTGTTGTCTCGTTCAGATCTTATTCAAATTTATCATCCTTGTCGATTAATAGGTCAAATTGACTGGCACGCCTCGGATATCGATTGTGGGTATTAGCCCGGTGTGTTTGCAGATATAATTTTGCATCAACACCTTCCAAGAAGCAGACTATAGAATCCTTTACCATCGATGATGAAGAATGTAGTAATCAAAGTCCTGCTGCCAATCGTCAGTTCAACACTCACTGCTCCTCGGGTATCAGACACATTGCCTCCAAAATCCCTCAACTGCATATCTATCTTGATTAAATCTTCAGAGGTTTTACCTAGCTTTCTGAACATTGAATAGGGCATAAGGTTAACTGTGGCACCTCCATCTACGAGCATTTTGCCCGTAGGTTTCCCATCAATAAGTCCCTTGATATATAAAGCTTTCAGATGTCTATGTCGTATTAGCTTGTCAAACACAACTTAAGAAGTGAGCGCTAGATAAGCAGCTATTTCTTCATACTCTGATTCATCAAAGTCAAAGTAAACTTCTTGATTCCTTGATGCTCTAAACTCAGCAGGCAAGATACACTGCATACCAATAGGAGCCGATTTGCTTGAATCGGTTGTTTGCTTGGCCTTCCAAACTTGTGCCTTCTTAGCTTTCTTGGCCTTCTCTAGCTTGATCTTAGTTTCTCTTAAGTATTAAACCCTTCTCTTCTGACTCCTAGAGAGGCCACCAGGACACCATTGGTTTTCTTGCCAAACATGCTGCACTTTTTCTACGTCTTCATCATAGGCATCATAATGATTATGAATTTTGCACTTGTGAATGCGCCGATGTTCCATAGGCTGTCCAAGTCTTTTATGGACAGACCAACGGTTAGTCTGAGGTTGCCAATATCCCCTGTACTGGTCACTGCAATCAGGGCAGTCTCTCTTGGTTGGTAACCTCAGGCCTTCATTCCAGCAATGCCTAAAGAAATGGCAATTCCAATGTGATTCAACTTGTTCTCTTTCATACCTTTCTTCTTCAAGCATCCTCAAACATTCTTGTTCTTTGAACCGTCTCCTACGGTCTTTCTCTTGCTGCCTCTGCCACTTGTTAAGAAGAATGCGAGATGTTATTCGTGGCCTCCTTTTAGTCATTGTAGATGACTCAGGCTAGTCAAATCGGCTATCCTGCTTCTCGCGTCTCCTCTTGATTTCCTGATATTCTTCAGTAGTCAACTGTAATCTTGTGTCTGTCATCCCTGACTCCTTTGCTCTAGCAGAAGTCAACACTTTAACTTTGCCTTTGGGTAGCACAACATCAGCCATAGCAGCAGCAAAGGGTTGATCATCAATCTTCATCTTGTTGGCTGCACCAAAAACCAACTTGCCAGCCTCAATGGCTTTCTGAATTTGCTTTCTAAACACATTACACTCATTAGTGGAATGAGAAATGGAGTTATGGAACTTGCGATATTTCATCCCTTTAACCTCCTCAGGACTGAGCAGCTTCTCATGCAGCGTCTTGATTTGACTCTTGCTCAGCAAATAATCGAAGATCTTATCAGCCTTTGAGGTGTTAAAATCAAAAGTTTCTTGTGATCTACCCCAAGGATGTTCAATGACACACTTCGGTTCCACTCGATAGCATCAATCTCTTCTATTTCTTCTTCTAAATCATACCAAACCAGGGACTTGTAATAATCGGCCATATTTGTTGCCTTTGGGAAGCGATTCTACTAACGTAGTGGTTGTACATACTCAGATATTGTAGCCACCCTATGTGCCAGGCCCCAAGATTATCAAAACACATGCCAACAAGCTTCTCCTTCAAGTATGGTTGCATTCCTTGGATAGTCAATTTCACCAACTGGCTGTCAGACAGGTTCAATGAAAAGCACAAACTTTTTGTTTGCCTAAATCTCTAAATAAAATTGAGACCTGACTCATTGTTCTTCATCTTCATGCTGGTCAAGTCGTTAATGTCCTTTTCAACAATCCCATTGAAGAAGGCTAGTCCTGACAATGACAAAGCAAAGAATCTGATTTTGTGAATTTCTTCAACTGTAGCATCACCTAATTGAGCCAGATATTTGCTTATATGCTCCATTATGCTAGTACTGTCTTTTCCAGTAAACTTGGAAAACTACGAGATCCTGTAATTGCGTGGAAGTTCCAGACGATTGTACCATTCAGGATATGGCATGCTATATGATCTATAGTGATTCCTCTTCATTCCAAACTGCTTCTCCATTACTTCAGCAAGCTTACTGACCAATTGATCATTAGGATCGGCAGGTCCTCTGATGCTTGGACAAGAAGGCATTCCCTAATGATTGTAACTTAAAACATTAGCAAAGCCAGCTGGTGGCTCTTCATCACCTCCTTGGGCTTGACTAGCTTCTCCTCCCATAGCTTGGTTCACATGATAGTTCACACTCCTCCTGATCCTATCAACCGATGAAGCTATTTTATGAGCCGAAGGTGGTACGGTTGCAATTGTACCAAAATTAGGCGGAGGACCACCAGTTGGCTGTTGTGCATGAGGAGCAGCACTACCATGTACACCTCCATTAGAAGTTGATGCCATATTCATCTTGGGAGGATTCTGTGCACCACCAGAACCTGCTACTGTACCTAGATTGAAATAGGCAGGTCCAACTTGATCGACAGGAAAACCAACAAAGATATCTTTCATGATGGTGCCAAATGTATTCAAGAAGTATGCCTGATGATTTGTTATAGCTTCATGAATTATCTTGTTAAGCTGATCCAGCATGAACTTCTTGTCTACCTCTTCTCCTGCGTCAGTTTCTCCTGCCATCAAGACTCTGGGCATTGGTTTCTTCACAACTATCTTGCCACGTACTCTCCCAAAGCTGCTCAAGCACTTTTGCTTCAATTGGTATGCAGCTTGTTCAATCAGTAGCCTGTGTTCCGAAGAGAGTTCATCCATCGTGACATCAAGGATGTTATTGACGTTGAGATTAGCTTCGTTCGTTGGAGCCATAGTTGACAATTGTGTACCCCACTGGGCGTGCCAAAAAGAGTGTTGACGTAAAAACGTGACTCTTTACGTCAATGGTCTCTTGCAAGCCAGGTAGACCAAAGCGAGGATGATTCTCCGATCCCTGTGACTTCATCGGTGGCTAACCGATCGATCGAGTCCGAGGCGTGTCAGTGAATTTGACCCTGCAATTGACAAGGAGAAAAGTAGTCAAATTATGGAACCTGCAGGTGTGATTCCAGATAGTTCCTCATGTGTGGCTAAATAGCCGATCCGATCAGGGCATTGACTAGAGAGACAATATCTAACATGCTTTATAATTGAACTAATGAATAAATATCATAAATAAAGCACTTGATCATGGTATGAAATAAATAAATGACGTTAGAGCATATATGGATCATACATGAACAAATCAATGCATTTGAAACAGTGAAGGAAAAGCTAGATCAGCTATCTCAATAAACATTAAAGCATACATCCTTTAGCCGATCTAAATTTGCCGATACAATACATAAGAAACCTACACGCGTGCAATAATCTAGATTAAAACTAATTGATCTACTAAACCCATCGAATTTGAAATCCAAAGACCAAGTCGCGCCCAACAAACCCTAAAGGACTTGTCGAATTTGAAATATTTGGACCAAGTCACGCCCAACAAGCTCAATGAATCAACTAGTATTTAAACAGATACATGCACTCAATGTTATGGGTGAAGCTCTGGTGAATCGGCTAAATGGCCGATACCGACATGGGAACGAACTAAGTATACAAACAGTCCTAAAACAAAACCTATTAACTGACAAGTTTGAATCTAAAACCATCCTAGTGAGATCGGTAAATTAATCCATTGTAGCCACTAAAACACTCTAGAAAAGATTAACAAGCTTTACCATAAAACCATCTATACCCTAGAATGCACCACATATCATGAACAAGATTGATACAATCTAGCTGATGCAAGCACAAGATCAACCATCAAAGCAAGAGAATAAACATGATGAGCATTGATGACATTGAATCTAATAGGATATAAGCCAAATCTATCAATCTTGATCGGGCAATAATGTTGATAAGAATAAATAAACAATGTAAACAATCAACATCGGTAACTTAATGAATCTACTAGGTTGTCAAACCTAATAGAGCAGATAACTAGCCATGTCAACGCATCACAAGAGGTCGGTCAAAGCCAATGCAGCCTTATCAAACGAAAACACGAGCCATGACAATACTTACAGCAAACCAGAGGTTGGTCAATGCCGATGCAGCCTAGTCGTGAAGAACTTGCCGAGGCCTAAGCTAATCATAGTTCTAAGGGTTTTGGCCGGAGCCTAAAGATTGTTGTATTGATTGTCGAGAGAGTTTAAAAGGTGCCAGGGCTTACATATTTATATCCTGGGCTTGACCAAGTCCTAACTTGACACGACTTGCAAAATAAGGAAACAAACCAGAAAACTACTAAAACTCGATAACTTAGGCCCTACTATTCTGTCCTGTAGAGTCCCACGCCGTTAATGTATTGTCTCCCGTTGAACCGAATCGGAGTCGATGTGGCTCGTGTCCTTCCAGATCGCCGATCCCGGTTAGCCGATTTGCTCCAATTTAGCTGATTCTCCAAGAAACAACCGTTACCGGCATTTACTCAATTCCCGACAGAGTCTTCTCCAAGAAGCTTCATCTGTGCACCTGCCAGTCCAAATTTTGGTGCAAATAATCCTCGACGACAAAAAATAATAGCAAAAAATAATCAATAACTAACATTTCCTGAAATAATAATAATATGCCACTTAGTAAATAGCTCTCACAATAGATAAATATGACAAATAATTGTTGACAATGTGTACATATGTATCATGTATGGTAAAGGTTTATGTTTTTTTCATGCACGTATATATTATCTACGCGGTGCTTTCATTTTGTGCTTCACTGAAGTGATATATTCAGAACCAAGTCAATGTAAAAGTTTTTTTGTGACTAGTCAATGTAAAAGTTCTTATAGACAATTTTACTCTAATTATTAATTTGACAATAAAACCATAATACCAATGAAAATAAGATACAAATGTTGCATACCGAAAAGGGCTATCCTCACCAAAGACAATTAGCAATATGAAACATGAATGAGTGTAATAAATGTTGTTTTCGTACTTATAATAAAAAAACCCAGCTCCTTTTCTTATTATCTTGTTGCTAGTTTTTTTTGTGTGTGTTGTGTTCACATTTTGTTTAGGATTGTACCACTTAATAAATTTATGGTGAAGGACCAGAATTGGTGACCAGGCGCAGATGATTTGGAGTTTATAATTTTCTCGATGACAAATAATCAGGTGGGCACTTTGCCCCATGTTGAATGTTAAAAAAATATGTGGTTTAGTGGTCTTGTCATAATAATGTGAATTATGATTGGTTAAGAAGATTGTGTGGTTAGTCCTCTAAAAAAGTATAGTCCTAGAAACAATTGCTCGAAGCTAAGTGAAGTACACACTTGCATACCACACGCATTGGGGCCAACGCACATGCAAGCGAACGAACCTTTGTGTTCCATGTCTCATAGGTAAATTAACATTGTGTGGACATGAGATTTTGAGTTTATTTCTTTATCATCAAGGGTGTGTGATGCTTACACAGCCTATGTATGCAACTATGTATAATAAGTGTGATCTAGTGTTTTTCACATAATAAGAAAGTGAGCCTAGCTCATTTGGTCAGGTGAGAGATGTGGCAATGCACCTAAACACCAAGTTCAAATCCTGTATGGGACTGAATTTGGGTGCCTATTTTCTTAATGCACCCAACCACCTAGGTTTAAATCCCATCTGGGACTAAACTTGAGTGCCTATTTTCTTCTTAATAGAAAACATCCTTGTGCCTCCTAGGTTGATCCCATTTTTTAGTAAGTGTGATCTAGTGCTTTTTATAGGCTGAAGCTGGATAAAAGCATTGGTTTTTGTATTTCTAGCACGGTAAACATACAATGATAGTGGTTTACTGGTCTTCCATTATTAATAATGTGAAATATGATTGGTTAACATGACTACGGTTCACATCCCCTCGAAATTGGTATGGATCTTTTTTTTGTGCACATATGGTAGTACATCTACGTGTACAGCATGACTATATGGTGGACAAGACAAGGCTGAGCTCCGCTAACTTTAAATTATTAGGACAAAAAGCTAAGTACACGACCGTGTTGATATATACTACCGTCGACCCCGTCTGAACCTAACTTGCAGACCCCATCTGAACCTAACTTGCAGAACCATGGATGCCATGGTTGCAAGGGTTTGTATATATAGTTGTTGGACATGCACTACAGTGTTTTTCTCGGCTGTCTAAATCTAAACATTTGTTGTGTCAGCGTGCGTTATGACACCCCTCGCATGCATACAACAAATAATCCAACAAATGCATGATCAGAAAACTGATGCAACAAAGCAAATCAACAAAACCAAACAAGTGTTCTTTTGCACTGTTGTACAGTCTGTAATTCGCAGTAAACGAGGGCGACGAATAAAGAATCTCAAATAAAAAAAAAGAGACGAAGCCCTGCCTTGGCAACACAAATGCGTATTGTCTGTGTATTATCTACTATCAGGGCATATTTGTGTATCTGCTGCAGATTTTGTACGTTAGCTCTAGTGCCATACCAGGAGCATGCATGATCTTTGCATTGATCTTTGATGCAAGACCATCAGAGACGACCACAGATGCATCTAATAGGACAATTTGCTGATAAAATGAATGGTTTCGTTTCTGCTAGCACGTCACGGGACACGACCATATGCATTATTATTCAAACATATCTCTGAACGTATAGAAAGAAAGGATCATCTTTTCTATTGCCGATTGAAACCTACTACAAGGTGAGATTTGTCAGCTGATGCACTGCATGCATGTGTTATTATATAATGTAGGTGTCTGCTCCGCACCTAGTCTAAAAAATTTGCCCGTTGATTCGACACTGTTGAGAGTTGAAAACGGCTCAAGGCCCTTGTAACTCATACTATACTTTTATCTAGGTGTCATTCAGAGTTAAAAACTAACGCCACATATATATAGTACACGCATGCATTATTTTAGTACTCCTCCCAAGTCCCATGACGTAACACAGTATAAGTTTCTCTAGGTTTATTCTAAGTCAATTTTTTATCTTCCTATATCAATATTCTTAGTTTTATATATGTCAACAACACAACTGGTATTACTGTATTTTCTGTGACTATATTACTGTATTCTTTGTGAAGTATGTTTTCATGGTATAAATATTTTTATTTAATGCAATATATTTTAGTACTAGTATGTCTAATCAAATTGTCATACTGGACACTTCATATCTCGACGTTAGTGGACTTATATTTCTAATTGGAAGAAGTAACATTCAGTGACTCAGTGCTAAACTGCTAACTCTCTCGATCTCTCTGAGGAGAGAGATTTTTCCCTCGCCATTATCTGGTGCTCCTAGCAATTATGGAGTGTTGAATAATGCAGGACGACGTACACTAGGGCATACGCCAACACAAGAACAGGCACACCAAATTCCAAATCTTGGGCCGCGCATTTCACTCAACCACTCCCCTACCAGCTGCCCCCTCGTCACAGCTAGGGTTTCGCCTCCTGCGCCCCCTCGCGTCCGTCATGATCGTGATGGACGGCTGCCATGGCTCCCCGCGTCTCCAACAGCGGCCACCGCTGTAGGTCCGGCTCTCTGCCGCCGTGTTCTTTGTCACCATTCATTCCGGCCTTTATGGTTGTTTAATGCCGTCTGTTTTTTTCCATGTGGTTGGTGCCTGTGGCCGTTTCAATGCCTAGCTTTACGTCTACAGTGTCATTGACATGCGGGCTCCAGTCTCAGTTTGCCCCGCCTGTCAGTGGGCGGATATTGTACTGGTTTGAAAAACAATCGAATGTGCGAGCATTCATCCCTTTTTTATTGTTTGGTGACTTCAAAATTTAGCAGCATTAATCATTTCACATATCATGACCATGCCCCTGGACCACGCCACCTGTGTGCTGCTTGCGTCTCTATACATACCCATGCTCCTCACACACCTTCTTGCAAAAGAAATAGAGATGAGAAGAGATGAAAGAGGGGGCCGGGAGAGTGAGCGACCTGAGAAGATGGGGAAAGATATGAAGCTATTTGCTTCTGAGTGGAATGTTGTCTGGTTCAAGGTTTCGCTTGCGATTTGAGGATGGTTCGTGCATGTGTAGTTTTTATTGCTTGAATCTGTGAGATCTCGGACCAGGCTTCATTCCCCTCAGCACTAGCTTCAAAATGACATCGCAAAGAGTTTAAGAGTTACTATATAAATATGTTCTAGTTCTTTGATTTTTTTTGAACTTTGATTCTTTGATTTTGGAATACTTGTTAGAGTGTTTGTGAGATTCCTGGTTGTTCTTAGTATATATGGCCTCGTTTGGAGTACTGTACTCTTCCACTCCTGGATCTTATTACTCCACTGTGCCTTTTTGTTTGCTTGTTTGTTGTGAATCGAGGAGCAGCAAGATTGGTGTAATGATGGCCTGCTTTGACTCCTCTTTCCTCTGTGTATCTGGCAGGTGATGAAAGTTTTCATCATTACCTTTTGATTGGGAGAATCTTCATTTTCTCTCTCCTCTCTCCGGTTTCTCTTGTTCTCTCTCTCGGCTTCTTTGTATTCATTTTTCTTCCTCTCCTCTCTATGCTTGCATACGGATTGCTCGAACGGTGCTCAAATGGTTTTCTAGAACATTGGTTTTCACAAAGCTGGTGCAAACTTATATCTGTATCGACCTGATGCATGACTATATATATATTCTTGTTTTCAGATATCTATTACTTATCTCTAGGTTATCTTTTCTAGGTTTGAGGATAATTTTTTGTGGTGCCAGACCCGGACCAGCTGCTTCAAAGTTTCTGGGGAGCTTCTGGACAAGATCTACTACATATATGTGTGTATTTTCTTCATGTTATGTCGTTGGTCCCTGGAGGTTGATGTATACATATATGTTTTGAAATAACGGGAGCTCAAGTATTCCTAGAGAGCTAGTAACATGATAACATCGATGTATGATAAATATAAATACTCCAGGTGTGTGTTTGTTCTTCTAAGCAGGCGTTTCTGATATATGAGGGGTTGCCTATTGAAGTATTGATACATAGCAGTGAATCGCGTTTGATGTACACGTATGTATGGAGATTTGAATGGTTCGACTAGTCTTTTGCCTCCAACATTTTTGAAGTGATAAGAGGGTATGAATCTTCACACCCATATATAAGAAGTAGAGTACCACTGTACAAGATATATGATTTTTTATTATTTCTGCCTTATATTTTACTGTATAATCTTTGGGCTACCAAGCAAAATTTGATGTGCCTTGTAGTTATTAATTTGTTTGAGAAAAAGCAAAATCCTATATACTTGTGTCCGATGAACACTACTACTACTTGGTTTTATTGTCAGTGTGACTGTGTGTTAAACTGTTAACATCAACAGATCCATCTCCTACGTAGTATTATTTTGTGCTGCAACTTGATCTTTCTAGACAGATAAAGTTCGTGGGGGGTTTTAGGCTTTTCGCTACGCTTTTGCTGCAGACAAGTCCTCGAGAATCTATTTCTTTTTTTATTTTCAATAATGCACGGGTAAGTACGTACTGACGACTCTGCGACGTCGTTGTTCGATGTATTCATCTTTCAGCAGCTGGTCACATTTTCTTCAGGACTGGTCTGCATCTCACGGTATATAGTAACTACATCAAAAATATTTTTGGAGGAACATATATGTCAAGGTCAATATCATCAGTTCCTCATAATTTTGGAGGAATTTCGGATCTGCATTGTAAAATCAGTTTTGTATGAACTCCCGAAATTTTTGCTTTGCAAATGCATTCCTTTTTAGATAAAATAACCTAAAGCCATCAAACCAAGCTTATTACAAGTTCACTCCAAACGAAACTCACATAGGTACAAATCCCTAAGACGATAACTAAAGTTCCAACCATTTGAAGCAAAAATAAACACGGATTTTGACTCGAAGTTTCTGCAGGCCTCTTGGATAATCATCCTGTGCTCATCCAATTGTTGAAATGGAGCCTAAAACCGAAGACAGTATGTCGCCCTAAAGAGTACCTGCAAAAAAGTTTTTGGTTGACATTTATTAAAAACCAAATCATTCTTCATGAGCCAAATGCATGTCAACAAGTGAAAGATTTTCACTTAGCTTATGCATGACCCAAAATGATCATGGGTTTTCTTTACTCCATGCATATATACTACGCAGCATCCCCAAACAAATTAAAATAGATGGATAAAAAGCTCTCCAAGAATATGAACTATATATGGAGTATGGACAAAGACTTCGGTCTATAGAAAAAGAGAAAAAACTAACGGCTTATTCGGTTTGGGGAGTCAAGGCCGTTCTAGACAGCAGGATGGCGAGATAATTTCATTTTGATGAATCAGGAGGAGCCAGAGTCTCCTACTGCCAATGCATTAAATAAGAGATCCCAAGAGTTTAAAATTACAGAACCAATGGGAAAAAAAGAAAAAAGAAGAAATTCTGGTGGTGAGTTGCTTCTCTGTGAAAATGAGTTGGCGTGGCATAATGAATTGGACTGCTGTGTTAACACAGAGGGCGGGATCTTGTCCTTTCTCAATCCAAACAAAATGATATACTCGGTTTTAGGATTGATTCTTTGAAATATAAAGTCAGTTGCCCGCTATCCATCGGTTTAAACTTTCGAGTTTAACTGATCGCCACACGCAATTAGAGCTAGCTCGAGGTCTTAAGTTCAAATCCTGCTAATAATTAACAATATGCGATAATATATAATTGTTGCTTGCTCCTATTCTATTTCTAACAACTGGAAATCCTCCAAGTGTGTGGGGACATCTTCCATTGATCTTTTTGTTTGAATTGGTCGGCGTGCATGCACCTCAAAGGATTACTCCTGAATCATTTTGTGCTGCAATCCAAACATGATGTGTCAAGATCCCTACATTATCACACACAATTTATAGAGATGAACAAATTGATTTTTTATTGGCGATTTGCAAAAACATAACTACAAATGACACTCATTGTAAAAACAATTAGGTAGGGTCAAAATTGATTCTCGTAAGTCTTTTTTTGAAATAGAAACTGCGCCACTCGTCATAAAAATGAGGCATTTTTAGTGTATCTAAAAAAAATTATTAGTTTTATTACGTTGACTGTCCATGAAAACAATTTTTAGGTCAATTGTCAATGAGGATCATTTTCAAATATTTAGAAAATAATTAAAAATCTATTAAAGTACACCAAGAATTAGAAAAAAATGTATCTTTGCTTGCGCGACGGCCTATTGCATGATCACAGTGTCGCAAGCCTCTGTCTAAAAACTTTTTACACAATTGTTCCCATAAGATTCAAACAAATGATCTAGTCAAATTGTTTAATTTAGGGTTCAATCTTGAAAAATATTGATATACAAGGCATAGTATTTGCTAGCAAGAAGTGTTAGGGGTGAGGGCGGCTAAAAAACCAAGACCTGATCCATAGGGCGCATCGACCTCCATGTAATTTGTAACCTAAAGGTGTGGGAGGCAAGAATGTCTCCTCCAACCCCTCCTATAAATACATGGCCAATAGATGGTGGATTCCCCTACTCATTTTAGATCCAGTTCTCTATTGTTTCCCCGTGTTCTTTCTCATGCGTTGGGCACAGTAGAGGATGCAGAATTTTATTTAAGGGTATGCCGCACAAAATTTTCATACACAATTCGAGAAATCATTTACTAGTTGTCTAGAAAATGAACCATGTCAATTCTTGTTTTTCTATCCTAATAAAATGACAATGCAGCTCTAACGCGTCGGTCAAGAGAAAAAACTCAAACATTGTTAACTCAATTATTGGTTTTTAGCTCAGTCATCATGAAAAAATATTGCAGGGATGCGTTGCTCTATTTATATAGGCATGAGACTTGGAGAGACAATCGAATGCGTATATGTATCGCATAGCAATGGAAGTGTATAGACATACTAAATCAAGTTAGAAAAAAATTACAATAGATGATCTCTTGGTGCTAAAAGACATCTTATGCCACAAAATCTCAAAAGTTTTTTCTTGATGTGGAAATTTAACACTGAAGATGTTGATATCGTCAATAGGAGGATCTTCTTAATCAATAAACCTCCAAAAGTTTAGAGTCTTAATTGAGTTAATAGCTATGGCAAATGACTTCTTCAATAAACAAAATTATTCCTATCACATCTTATAAAATTTGGGTCTAGTAGGGATGTGGATATTTTCCATCTTTGAAACTTTGCTCAGATCATGAGTGGTTAGATGAAGAGAAATAAGAAAGGTTCCGTGTTTGATTAATGAATCATTGTTTCCTGAAACTTTCGGTAATAAGATTGTATCTACTACTGCACAACATGCCGTGCACATGATTTGTTAGATTTTAAGGCTACATTCAATTCAATGAAAATATTGAATTTACAATGTAATTTGATATAGATGCACCGTAAGGATTTTGGTGTTTGATGACCAACGTGACCAAATTGGACTAATATGTTTGCGATTGCTTGTTTTATAGACTAATAGGTTGCAAAAGTTGACTTAGACTAGGTCGACAAGATCAACACCGCAAACAAGACCTTAGAAGCAAAATGGAAGACTCAAGAAACCAAGCAAAGTTCAAGGCACGAAGATGGAACCAAGCCCGTCGAAAAGATCTCTCGAAGAAAACCAGGACCGAACGCGTCCGGTAGCGAACCTTAGCAACAACAGGCACTAGCCAACGACCAAACACGGTGGTGACTCAGTTCATCGCCATGAATGGCTCAACACTGACCGGACCCATATCGTATGTTGACCAAATGAGATGACGGCAGTGTATCACCATGCACAACGGTTCCATAGCGGCGCAAACGTGACCGGACGCATTCAATGCGTATGACCAGACTCGACCAGCGTCCAATCAGTTGATCGCGTCAACGACCAAGTTACTGTTGTTAGAGACCGGACGCGTCCAAAGTGTTGGTTCATGCAACATCCGACGTAGCAAGAAAGTTGGGTTTTGCCCCCCAACAACTAGCTCACCTTTAACTGGGGCTATATGAATACCCCTTTCAACCGTCCCAAACAAACCTGGAGAAGTGAGGAAACACACTTAGTGTATTGATACACCATTTTAGAGCTCTTCACTTGCATATATAGTGCTTAGTAACACATATGGTGATTATCCTAGGTGCTTTTGTGAAGTGCTTAGGTTAGTTAGACCACTTTATGTGCTTGCTCTAGTCTTAGATCTAGTTGCTAGTGAGGTTTGCATACATGTCATCCAAGGTGTTTGCATGCACCGTGCTTGTTGTTAGCTTATTTTTTATGGCCATGAAACTTTTATGGAGACTGACCTAAGGTATTACAAAAAATTAAAAAATAGGTTAGAAGAGATAGAGAAACTGATAGAAATATATAGTACATATAACTTATATGAGTATACTTTGTTGTAAACAAATTGTAACCAAAACGTGTTTTACAGCTTTATAGTATGTAACCATATTCAGAATGATTAATGATATTTACTACTGAATGGAGTACTTAAAGATGAAACGTGCATCTGGCATTGTTATGCACCAGTAGCTGAAACAAACAAAAACTATCATCGAGAAAAAGAGAGGCTGAAACGGCGAAACGGAAGCCTGAATGAGAAAGAGGCGCGCAGAAGAAAGAACTCCAAGAAATGCGAGAGCGACGACGCCGTGGTGCGGTGGGAGTTCTGCCGTTCACGCTAGAAGAAGGCCACGCCCCGGCCACGCTATATCTACTGTACGACGAGAAAGCGGCGTCAGGACCGGCCCCGGCTCCCCGCGACCCCGCCCACACGCCCACGCCCACGCCCACGCCCGGGCGGCCAGGTTGGCAGAGGGGTTCAGGTAATCGATTGCGAAATGATTCGGTCCGCCTCTGCGCCGGCGCCGGCGCGCGCTCGAGAGTCGAGCCGGCCGACCACTCCCGCGCCTGCCCCGCCCGTGTCCGCATCTGCATGCGCGCGGCCGCGGCGGCCGTGCCACTGCTGCGGCTGCCCGCACGGAAGGCGACGCGAGGTCTCGCACACCAAGGCAGCCTGCCTGTCCGGCCCGGAGACTTTTTCGCGGCCTCGAGATCCGAAGCAATGCATGCAGCCTCCGACGGGCATTGTCATTTTTTGTCATTAATTCCCTCCACGGCTCACGGGGCCGGCCGCTGCAGCACCAGCACGGCACAGCGCAAGCTGCCGGCCGGCTGCGTCGGCATCGATCGGCCCGATCGATCATCAATGCCTTCTTTGGTCTTGCTTGTGCGTAAAAGCTGGAGTTACCACCCTTCACCAACCAGTAGAGCACTGTAGAGTGCTGTGCTAGGCTGCTGGCAGAGAGCAGTACTAGGAGATTCCTTGCTATCCATCCGGCCGGTCGCACCGCGCCCACTTGTGCGTGCGCGCACGAAACCAACGTCCCTGCTCGCCCTCGCGTCGGCGTCGTCGCAGCACCGTTTGGTTGGGCCTGGGCCGCAACAACCAGCCTCCTACTGGGCCACGGCACTCCCGCGGCGAGTCCGGAGAACTGCCTGGAGCAAAACTGCATGCAAAGAAGAGACCGGTCGGATTATTATCGGCGGCAGACGAACGGACGAGAGTGGGTGCGCGACTGAAGGAAGTGCTGAACCAGCGCCGTTCCCATCCCGCCTCCACCACCGATGGCTCTGCTTCCCGCAGCAGGGGCGGCGGCGCCGGCGACTCCCTTCGCCGCCAAGCCGTGCGGCCTCCGGCGCGCGCCTGCTCCTCCTGCCGCGGCGGCCCAGCGGCTCGGGCCGCTCTTCTGGCCGTGGGAAAAGGTCCAGCAACTCTCTCTCTTTCAGTACTGTACAATTCACTCAGGCGCAGTAGTCCTGATTGCATATGGTACTAGCGTGCTGGAGCCCGGTGGGTGTTACTGATACTGTAGCGCTGACAACTAAGAATTCAATACGCGTTACTCGTAGTACTGGTGCAGTGCAGCGTCTAGGACTTCATGATTTGCAGTTTTCTATGCAAGTTGCGCGATTCAAAGCCTTTTATTTACTCTTACAGTACAGTAGGACTGTGCATCGCTCAACACGCGCGTGTGTGTGTGACATGACGTGAGGAGGCGAGGTGAATGCCCCTGCCGTTACGGTACCAGGCAAACGAATGAGGACACCCAGCGCAAACTTGATGTTCTGTCTGAATGTGCGCGGCTTTACTGAACCTTGATTTCCTGTCTCCCTAAGCACAAACCACAACGAGGATCCGACGACCACAGGCGCCACTACCCATGGAGATTGATTAGATTAACAACAGTACTAGTAGTACTACAGTACATTTTAGCGTGTAGCCATGGATGGATCCGCGGATTAACTATTTTAGTTCAAACCTGCAGTAGATTATGCCTAGCATTACTGTTGTGTGCCGTCTTACACTCTTACTGATGCTGGGGTTCTTGTTTACCGAAGTCCTGCACGGAGACCCAAATGTTCCACGTTGGGTGATTGCGGTTGGAAAGAACCTACCTTAGATGAGATGGCGAGAGTTCACCATTATTGTTTCCAATATCATGGCATGTTTGCTCTTTCAACAGTTATTAGATCATGCGAAAGCCATTCACTACACACCACCAGTATTGGAGTTCAGTTGTTTTAGACAAGGCCTTCCTATTTTACATTATCTTAAATCAATTCTTCTATAACGAGTTTAGCAAAGCACAAAGAAAAGTAGATAGTGGAAACATCCAACCTCCCTTCCCACCGTTACTGAAATTATGCTCTCCACTATGCAAAGCGCTGAAGACGCTGACACAACCCAGTTTGCTTTTTTATGCATAATTTGTAACTGAATGGGCATGATTTAGTTGATGCACCATGAAACATATGCTGGCAAATCATCAACATGCTAAATAATTACAAACTATCAGACTCTAGAACAAGCTAACCGCTGCATCTACCATTTCCTGCGGTCTTGCCACCACCGCACCGGCCCAAGACCATACCAGGGAGGTGCTGTTGTTCCTCCATGCCTGTATGTGCAGCCAAACAAAACAATCGCCGCTGCTATGCAACTCGACAGAGTGGAGGGATTTGATAGAAGAAAAATTCCATAGAATTCAAGTCTATAGGAGATCCACAATACCGTACCAACAACAAACTGCATCTGTCGAGGGACACTGCCTCAAGCGATTTTTGAACTTATACTGAAATATCCCCCACACATGCAGGTTCCCTCAGACAACTATCATATGTAACTTTTCTTTCATAATATGTGCCCTTTACAAATCAAGAAATTAGACATTGAACACAATTGTCAATTGTATCGATGATTCATGTTTCAGTTACACTAATTTTGATAAAATGTACTTCCATCACAAATGTCATCCTGCTTGAATGAAACATGAATGAGAAAATACAAAATTGTCAGGCACCAAAATAGTCGTGCATTAAAATCAGAGTATTGAAGCAAAGCTACCTTCCATTCTACACAAACTGACAATAACACCTCAACTTCTTTTACTCTAGAAATAACTCCATCAGCATATATTTTTTGTCAATAGCATGTATCCATGCAAGTGGGTGACGTTTGGTTAACTTTGTTACCCAAGAATCTTTCAGTTACCCAAAAGAAATAATTACAACTCAAACTGAGGGTGGGTTGGTAAGAACAGGCATTGCTAAGCGAACAAAAAAAGTTTCAGAGATTTTTTTTTTTTAACGGCCGGCAGGAGCTCTGCCCGGCATATATTAATAGAGAAAAAAGTTTCAGAGAAATGGAACATCGCAGCTCTCAACACTCAGCATGAAATTTAATGGGAGCAACATTCATGTCATAGTCATAAATCATAAGCTCCCTACACTTATAAAATTCATGGGTTGTCAGGTCACTACATCAGAAGCACCATTGCATATTGTTAACCACTTCGGAGAATTGCTCCAGCACTATGCATTTCTAGGTTTCTCGAACATAGCAAAAGCAATATGATTCAGAGGTACTACCTTTTGTATAATTATAACTTACAGCATTCATTAAACAAATCTAAATTTCAATTTTCTTTTCAAAACCCAACAGAAGTGCACGGTAAATTTAGACTTGGATGGAAGAAATCATGCTGCCAAAAAATCTGCATAGTAGAAGCAGAAATACCAAGGCATCTAAAAATGCCATTTCTGGGTTAGTTCATCATGGATCTATCCATTGCTAATTCCCAGTACAGGTTAGACCTGATATTGATATTTTAATTGCTATTGCTTTTGCTAAAAATGTCCCAGTGGGTGTTACTAAGGCTAAGGGCTGACACAACCTAATTCGCTTTTATACATGATTTGTAACTGAACAGACGTGATTTAGTTGATGGCACCATACAATGTATGCTGGCAAATGATGAAATCAAGCAGAGGATATTGACCTGAGCAAACCAAACTTTCGAGTTTTGTATTTGTATATGGTTTCTTATGGTCACGTGAAGCTTCCAAAATTGATCTCTTATATAGTTTGAGACTTCTATAAAGCTCGAATTACCTCTGCTAAGCCAAAAGAAAAGGAAATCGTTTATCTTTTATGACCTCACATTTCTGTCTGAAGTCTAAACCACGACAGACTACAGTTTCTGCATCTGCAAAACTGAGAAGTGCTAGCGGATAATTCAACAGGTTGTCGATTCCTATTTCTTCAGCTGAATCACGTAATAACATTATCGTTCACACATATAGGTGAAAGTTGGTCCCCTTTCTGTTTCCCCCATGGGTTTTGGAACATGGGCATGGGGAAACCAGCTACTTTGGGGCTATCAAGAAAGCATGGACAATGAACTTCAGGACTGCTTCAATCTGGCTTTAAGGAATGGCATAAACCTTTTTGACACTGCTGACTCTTATGGAACTGGAAGGCTTAATGGACAAAGTGAACGGCTACTCGGCAAATTCATCCTTGAGTATGAAGGTAAGATTGACACAAGGACTCAAAATGGTCTCAGGAACCCAAGAAGTAATGTGCTTTCTGTCAGTTTTTCTGTTACAGTACTGCTTTAATTTTGTTCCTTCTTACTATCCCAGGGAAGATTAAATCTCCAGATGATGTGATTATTGCAACTAAGTTTGCTGCATATCCTTGGCGACTTACATCGGGGCAGTTTGTCAGCGCCTGCAAGTATTCTCCCGATTTGTTTGTTTCATGTACACCAACTAAATTTTCACTCTGTTCAGTACAGATTTTCTTCAAAATATCTGGACTTGCAGACTAGCACGAATGCTTTGCGAATTACAGTATTAAGCAAAAACTGAGCATTATCTAGTTTGAGCGTTTATGTGGCTCATTGAGTGCCTATTTTTCAGGTCTTCTTTGGAAAGATTACAACTTGATCGGCACTGCTAACTATGCGCCCTTGCAGGAGCGTGCCCTCTGGGATGGACTAGTTGAAATGTATGAAAAGGTCACTGAACTTTGAAACATCCACTTCAGATTATGAATTTATCATGCCATGTCATTGTTGAAATTACTGTACTCCACTCTGCATGGTTAGCTAGGCATGCATTCTGACTGCATGTTTTGCTTCTTAGGGTCTCGTAAGTGCTGTCGGTGTCAGCAATTACGGGCCAAAGCAGCTTCTGAAGATCCACAGCTATCTAGCTTCAAAAGGAGTCCCCTTAAGCTCAGCTCAGGTACCTGCAGAAAACCGTTAGCTCTGTATCATGTTATATAATAACTCCCAATTCAGTATTGCATCATCTGAATTTCAAAAAGCACTTAGTCATACACAGGTTCAGTTCTCACTACTGAGCATGGGTGACGATCAGATGGAACTGAAAACTGTGTGTGATTCATTGGGCATTCGTCTCATCGCATATAGTCCGCTTGGATTAGGAATGCTCACTGGGAAGTATGATGCTTCTAACCTCCCAAAAGGACCAAGGTGATCAGATTGGGATTGAGAACCTTTGTTTTTTGTCTCTGAACTCTTGTTTTGATTGTTGATGAATGCACGTTCTCAGGGTCTGTTTATCTGTACTCTGCCCTGCAGGTCAGTGCTGTTCCGACAAATTCTTCCTGGGCTGGAGTCGTTACTGTCTTGCCTAAGAAGGATTGCCGAAATGAAGGGGAAAACCATGTCTCAGGTAAGTGCTTACCGAATGCAGAACGGCTTGCTGAACGATTTATGATCCTACCAGTACCAGCATGCCACAACTACAGAGTGTACCTCGTGATTCGAAGATGACGCCATACTACCCACGCAGGTGGCCATCAACTGGTGCATCTGCAAAGGCACAATTCCTATCCCAGGCATCAAAACGGTCAGGCATGTCGAGGAGAACTTGGGCGCGCTCGGCTGGAGGCTGAGCTCTGCTGAGATCGCAGAGCTTGAGGCCGCGGCGATGGCAGCTCCGAAGAAGATGGTCCAGAATGTCTTCCAGACTGCCTGATCATGTGCAGGAATCTGAGTGATGATTTTGAACCTGAATCTCAGTGTCAAACATGACCAGGCAATGGTGTCAGATGATAGTGGGGCGGTTTGTTTACTGAGTTCAGATTTCAACTCGCAGCAAACCCTGCTAACTGATTTGAATAGCGTTATAGTTCGCAGTATGCAGATCTCAAGAAGCTGTGTTTGCATGTTTCTGAAACCATCATACAGGGCAGCCGTGAACTTTCTTCCCGCAAGATTCATATAGAGACAGAGATTAAGGAGGAAACCGTTAAAAGACGCATCCAATTTATTCAGGTTCACTCCCCAGAGACCAAGCCGCTCGCACTAGCTTATCCATCTGAACCAGAGGGATCAGATGATGATGTTTTAACCTTACTTCAATGGTACCACTAGTATATACACGAACACGACCCAGAGTTCCAGAAACATATGGCCATGAAAATGCATGCACAGTCGGAAGTCGGAAGCGCAGGCGTCAGTGCTTGCGGTGGTTGTTGGCGGCGTCGGGGACGTCGCGGTCGGCGGCGGCGGCGGCGCCGGCCTTGAGGCTGAGGTGGTGCGCCGGCGGCGGCTGCATGAGCGCGAGCGCGCGCTCGAACTGCGCCCAGCGCTGCTCCAGCGTGCCGTTGTACCCCACTGACATGCGGACGAGTCCCGGGGAGATGCCCGCCCTGGCGCGGTCCTCGGGCGGCATCTCGCTGCTGGTGCTGCTCCCCGAGCAGGACATGAGCGTCTCGTAGTATCCCAGGCTGACGGCCATGAGGCCGAACTGGGTGGTGTTCTGGAGGTGGTGCATGAGGCGGTTGGCGCGCTCCTCGGTGCCCATGTCGAGGCACAGCATGCCCCCGAAACCGTACCCGGGGTTGCCCATGGCGGCCAGCCGCGCGTGGTGCGGGTGGTCGGGGAGGCCCGGGTACAGCACGCGCAGGCCCTGCCGCTGCATCCGCTCCGCGAACGCCAGCGCGCGGCGCGAGTGCTCCTGGATCCGCAGCGGCAGGTGCGGGAGCCGCTCCGAGAGCTCGAAGGCAACCTTGGCGTTCATCGTCGGGCCCAGCAGCATCAGCGCCCCGTCCTGCAGGTCCATCATCGCGTTCACCAGGCTCGCCGGCCCGCAGATCGCGCCTGCACAGAGCGTAGACCACATTTAGCACATCAAGGTCGTCAGCATTCAAATTCAGTTGGCTGCGTGGCAGGTTAGTTGTTCGTTGCGCTTGCGCTGACGTCTTGCTTGGCCTCGATGGATCTCGTGCAGGTGCAGCTCACAGACCCCACGCACGCGGCAGGTGTGATGGAGGCCTTGGGCCAGACGACAAGCGAGCACAGTCAGGTCTTGGCGGCATGCCGTTTGTACGTGGCAGGGTCAGGACTCAGGACAAAAGCCACGCAGTGCACTACACAATGCATTATTGAAGGAGCGGCAGCGGCGGGGTGCAACGCAACGAAGAAAAGTTGCAAGGAAAAGGCGCGGCAGACAACATGATTAGACGGCGGATGGCCGGGAACCAACGAGGCGGCGCGATCGGCCATGCGGTGCGGTGCGGTGCGGAAGGCCCCGCCACCCTGGCCCTAGCTTAGCCAGACCTGACGTGCAACACATGGAGCGTGCCAGGCAGCTGCCCTGTCCTAGCTTAGATAGGGTGGATCACCACGTCACGTTCCGGCTCCCAGGGACTCTAGCTAGCTGATGACTACTTATAGCAGGTGATAACGAGCTGCGAGGCTCCGTGACTCAGTGCCTTGTCGCTTAATTGGGACCTCGACTCCATTCGTCATCACCGTCGTCGCCACATGGATTGAGCGCCATGGTGTCGAGTGTAACGTTGTTGTCATGCATGCTCAAAGACAAGACACGAGGAGGAAAAAGGTAACTTGGGCTGTGAGTGGGCTGGTAAGTGGGTGGGTGACCGGGTGTGTCACTTGCCGCGCCCTCATGCCACGTCAAACATTTTGTTTTGGTAGTACAGTTAAAAATTGGATGGTGAATTCTGCCTATATTCTGAGGTGAGTGTAACAATATGTAGACTGTACACGTAACACACATGCCACTACTGTTTGCAGGTAACAAAGGATTCATATAAAAATACTGCAGAAGAATTCGACTAGTTGAGAGTGCAGATCAGCCTAGTGATCTGTGCCCAGGACAACCCTGACAAAGGAATTTTGGACTAAACAACTTAAAAGCGCAACTGCTTCCTCCGTTACCAAATTGATGCACGGCTGCTGGGGATGGAGATAGTGATGCACTGATGGACTCGTGTGTCATGTCGTGATCACTGGTTTACGGTCTGCTGATTTCTGCTATTACCCCGGCACTAACAACTACGGTAATTTCTTCTGACATTTTTCCCATGTAGAATATCCCCCGGCCCGGCAGCCCCGGCCAGAGATTACATTCCATGTGACCAAGCTAGGACGTACGGCTACGGCTACCTCTTGAGACCCCAGCTTCCACTGGAACACTCACGTAACCGTACAGGACAAATACGACGGTCCACTGGTACGTAATCTCTATAATTTTCTAGCTGTAATTTGTGTAAAAATATATAATAAATAAATAAACCATGCATGCATCCGCCCGCTAATGCAGCGCCAGCTTGTCGCAGAACGTCCATTTCGCACCCAGCTACGTAGGAGTAAATTCCAGCCACAGACTGTCATTAGTGAGGCATTTTGCCGTCGCATGCACACACACGCGGATGACGTCGCGGCCGGGGAGGGAGGATCGGAGTCGGAGGCTAGGAAGACGTGTGTCCTTACCGGCGATGATGTCGGCGCCACCGCTGATGAACTTGGAGACGCTGTGGACGACGACGTCGGCGCCGAGGCGCGCGGGCGAGACCACGACGGGTGTGAAGGTGTTGTCGACCACGAGCTTTGCCCCGGCCTCGTGCGCCACCCGCGCCAGCATGGGGATGTCGGCGACGGCCAGCGTCGGGTTGGACATGGTCTCCACGTACACCACCCGCGTCTGCCCCGGGACCACGGCGGCGCGCACGACGGCCTCGTCGTCGGCGTCCACGAAGGTGGCGCGCACCCCGGAGGTGCGCGGCAGGAACCGCGCCAGCAGCGCGTGGGTGCCGCCGTACAGGCACCGCGACGCCACCACGTGCCCGCCGGCGCCCACCAGCTGCATCATCACGGCGGAGATGGCGGACATCCCGGACGCCGTGCAGTAGGCGGCCTCGGTGCCCTCCAGCGCCGCCATCTGCCGCCCCAGCGCCAGCACCGTCGGGTTGAAGTGCCGGCTGTAGATGTACATGTCGCCGCGGTCGGGGCCCAGCTCGCCCGCGAAGAGCCGGCGCATCGTGTCCGGCTCCATCACCGTGAACGTTGCCGACGCCTCGATGGACATGTTCACGCCGCCGTGCTCGCCGAACTCGTGCCGCGCCGAGGCCAGCGCCGCCGCCGGGTCCGCCTCCGCCCGGCGCCGCGCCTTGGGCTTCTCGTCGGCGATGGTGCCGTTGCTGCCGTCGCCGAACCCGTCGTTGCCGCCGAAGGGGCGCTTCAGGGTGACCAGCTCGGAGGCGGCGGCCATAGTCTGGGCCATTGGGATGGGAGCGTGTCGTGCGTGCGTTGCACAGGAGCAGGAGGAGATCGGGCTCGGGAATGGGAATGGAATGGGTTCAGAGCTGTGCGGGGAAGGGAACACAAGCTGGTGAGCAATTTATAGGCCATCCCAGGATCTTCTGTGGCTGTGGGTACTCTGGGTGCCGTGGACGCCTGTGAGCCGCCGGCCGCGGGCGCGGAGGAGCGGACGGTGGATGGAGTGGAGTATGAATCGGGCCCACTCCACGGTCAGGTGAGGAGGCTACACAGCTTGTGACGTCGGGATGCCAAGTGTAGCGTTTTAACGTTAGAATAGGCGGCAATTGATTTAGTTTTGAAAGCTTTAGATGCAGTGTTAGGCTGCAATTGATTTAGTTTTGACAGCTTTAGATGCAGTGTTAGGCTGCAATTGAGTGGTATGGTAAAATTAGTTAGGTTCTGATTGTTGCAGTGTATCTCCAACCAAATCTAATCAATCCAGTGTATCTCCAGCCAAATCAGGTTCATTTAAATTAAACAAATTCTAACATTCATATTAAATACTACTCCTTCCATCCCAAGTTATTATACGAATAATAATGGTTTTTCTAAATTCATAGTTTTTGCTATACACTAAAATATACTCCTACGCTATGTCCAAATACATTGTAAAAATTATGTATTTAAAAAACCAAAATGTCTTATAATTTAGAACAAAGAAAGCAAAAATGGTCCAAATTATAGTATGTTTTGGCTTTTCTAGATACTTTTGTTTTACTATATATCTGGACATAGTGTATGTCTAAGTGCGTAATAAAGTCATGTATCTATAAATGTCAAAACGTCTTAACGGAGGGAGCAGGTGCAAAGCGATGGTGGACCGGACTGCCACGACATTTGTGTCGGATGGGCTGGTTTGGTTACTATTGCTTATTAATGGCGGCTTTATTGTGTTTGATGGTAACTACATGGCGAATCAGATTTGGAAGGGCCGAATTACGCGACTACTCGCACCTTCCCAACAATCGTCACCGCACATCTTCTTCTCGCGGTGATCAAACGAATGACTACATCGTCTACTCCCTAGTGAACTAGGTCCATGACATCAAGCATCTCACTATGTCGACTAATGAGAAACAACACATGTAGCACTAGTCCTGCCCCTGTGTATATATGCATCTTTGCAGAATTCATTATAATCCATATGATACATATGTTACGTATGATTTTCATCATGTCTCCAATTGCAAGTAGGCTACACAAAAGCACATTTATGATGTCACAAATCTTTTTTTATTATTATTATAAATTAAATCATGCCTAAATTTACACAAATACGGAGTATCTTGCATATCTCGACCAAAGATTTCACTAACCAATAGCTCGCACCTTGCCATGCTACTAACAGAGAGTTACTCCCTCCGTTTTAAATTGTAGTTTATTTTGACTTTTTTATTGCATGTATTTTGCTATATACCTAGATAAATAATATGTCTAGATACATAATAAAATACATGCATCGAAAAAGTCAGAATGACTATAATTTAGAACGGAGGGAGTAGATATCTAGATATCAGCGTGTTTGTTTTCGTTCAGTACTCCACGACTGATATCTTTGGAGATTTCAGATTTCGATCGAGGTCGAAGACCGACTCGGCAAGCCAATGACTAGGTAGGCTGCTGGCACCTTCTCTCGTCGTTCCCAAGTGGACTTTCCCTGAAATTAAACACATGCGCGCGCTACAACCATCACCCTCGACTTCAGTTCCTTTTTGTCATCACGGACGATGCATGAACCCACATTGGTCCAACACATACTACGCACTTTTGGTCGCGGTGAAAACCCGGGCATGTTCAATGAACCCAAACCCGCTGGCAAAGCTCGTCGTGTGCTAAGCTTGAGCAGACCACGAAGCTGGGAGAGAAAATAAAGAGGCGGAGCCTTCCAGTTCCATGCCTATACATGCTGCTATATATGCTTCTCTTTCAGATTCCTTGTGGGTCGATGACACGGCAGCCCCCGAAAGCTTGGATGAATCTGGCCGCGATCCTTCTCTGAATCAAATCGATCAGTATCAGGGAGCGCGGCCGCGCGCGTGGGAAGCCAACCCGAAGTAGGATGCTGCAACGGCCTCTGCACTAACCACTTTTGTCATCGTATATGCTGGGATTACTGCCCATGACAAGCGTCTGACTAGGCCTAGCCAGCTCGTCGGCGTCCGACGCGCGCGCCGCCGTGCCGTGCACTACTTCTCCTCTCACTCCAAACATGTCGCGCCGGCCCGGCTGGCATCGTGCATGGCAACTGGCGACGGCGCAGCTAGCAGTACGTGGACTCGCCGTGCTCACGTAATACTCCACTCCAGTCTCCAGGGCACAAGCAGCTGAAAAGTTTGCCTTTTGCAGTGCTAGCTTAGGCGAGTTGGGGATGAAGAACCAAGCTAATTAAGCTTAGACGCACGCGGTCGCGTGGCTTGTACTCGTAGTTAAGCACACGTCGTCGAGCGAGCCTGATCCTAGTTCTGACTTGTGAGCCTCGCTAGATGCCAAGTGGGAAAAGGGGGGCCGGAAATCAGAGAAACAGACAGCGGCTCGCGTTTTTGTTACTTGATGAATCCAACGTGTTGCCAGCCGCACACTTGTTCGGAGGTGGTGATGGATTTAATTGCTCCGTTCAGGAACTGGCTGTATTCAAATTTGCACTCTACTACGAAGGGCACGAACGTTCCGGAAGTTCCACCACGTGAAACAGCCTCCCAAATTAAACAGAGGTAGCAGAAGAAGAAAAGGACTCGCGTGATCGTGGCGTTCCAATCCGTCCGGCGCACGCACGCACGCACACATTTTGCCTGACGCGGCGGACAGGGCAACTGCTGGAACACAAGAGGCCGGCGTGCGTGCGCGGTGACGACACCCGCGCCCCTGGGTCCTGGGAGCTCGGCACGATCGGGTGCGCGTCGCCTTCGGAGCGCAGGAGCTCGGTGGCCTCGTGGACCCGCGGCGCGCGCCATCGTGCACTGTACTTTACGTGTTGGAAGTGGGGGAAATTGTCCGATCGAGACGAATCCGTCCAGACAACAACTTGTGCGTACCGGCCTGCGCGACGGGTAGGGTTAGTGCACCAAATCACCTCGGGGCATGGGCATGGGCGCGTACGTGGCCCAGCCGCCGGTGGCCGGGGCCGGAGTTGCAGTGCTCGTGTGCTCGGTGCTCCACAGGTCCCGTGCATGATATCGCGTATCATCTCTCGGTCCAGTCATCACGGAGCCATCGATCCACAAGGCTTATCTATTTCCGTCTCCTTTTTTGGCATTTTCTCTGTTTTAGCTTATCACACGTAGGGAGGGACGCCGTACCATGCAGCTTCAAAGGTGCGCGCGTACGTCCTCCGACGGTCGGGCTTGTTTAGGTTTAGCCGACGTGGGATGCATGGTCATATTCATCTCTAGCGACTAGTTAGCTTACTAGTTACTCAACTCGAATTCCCCCTCAAAAAAAAAAAAAAAAAAAAAACTCGAATTCAGGCATGCTTTCCTCGCCACTCGTCAACTCGACTCCATTGCATTAGCGAGAGATGGTCTAGATGACAGACACCCAAAGCTGCTTTTTTCGAGGTGCAACACCCCAATCATAAATTTGAGGAGCTAGCACTACTGTCCGTGCTCGGCCAAAAAGCAGTATATTCCCGATCGATGAAGCCGAAGCGCGCGCTTTATCGATCGAGACCACAAGTATATCAGTATATGGTCATTATTTGTATCGGATAACCATGCATCCAAGCCTCCAAAGTGGATATGAGGAAGGAAGGTGCTCGCGTAGCACAGAGTCAATGAGTCATAGCTTATCACCCAACAACCGTGGACGGTGACCAATTTGTTTAGGATAACCGTGGACGGCCTGACCCCCTTTTTTCCTCATGAAGGCAAAAGTAATCGCAACCAATCCTGAGTTTGCACTCGCTCTCGTTAATTCAACACATGGACAAAATGACCCAATTATTTTTTATGACCTAGCCAGTTGGAGAGAAGAATAACTAGAGAATCGGCGGACCAAAGGAACAAACGGGTACGTTCCCCACATGATCTAATTAATATGCATGTTTTTTTCTTCTATCCTCTGATCAACTCGACGACTTTCCATCTATATACCCACGTTTATATCTGGTATACATGTTTTCAAAAGATCTATACCATGTGAAGAAGGTACGACGCTGTCAATTTTCTTTTATCATTCATATAAATATAACTATATAATCTTAGAGCACGTTTTATATGTACTACATATTTGAAACAATAATCATACCATCTGAAAAATCTCGTGTACGTCAAATTTTGTAGGAAGCAAATTAATGATTCAAGGCCAATATGATGCGCCTAACACCGATTGTGACTGCGGTTAACTTGTGATGTGCACAAAATGTTATTTAATTTTATATCATAGACATGCCGCATGCAGAATGCAAACTAGCTAACCACTTTAACAGGCCCCAGCCCTTTGCCAAAAAATGCAATTCTAGTACGGTACCTAGTGTATAGTTTTTTTAGAAGTACACAGTACAACGCAGACGTCCACAGTACACACGCATACTCACCCCTATGAACACACGTACGCAAACCCTACCTTTATGAGCACCTTCGAATGACTGAGCACCTGGTAGATCTGGAGATTTTCGAAGTCACCACTGGTACCTAATGTATAGTTTGGCTAAGGACATAATTAGAGATGTACCCTTTTCAGGGCAAACCGACAGAGGTAGTACATTTCGCTCTCGATAGACCCTATGCTAGTTATTAGGGGAGCAAATATTCCCTAATGCTCACTCTTATGTGAATAATATATAACTTTGTCCTTAAAAGAATACAATTCTTAGTCAAACTTTCTAGAGTGTGACCAAATTTATTAAAAAAAATGTATCAACATTTATAATAAAAAGGTAATACTATGAATATATATTTTATGATGAATCTAATGGTACTTTGGAATAATAAATATTGCCTTTTTATATATGGATTTGGTTATATTTAAAATGATTTAACTCGGTATTACACGAAAATTATATTATTTTTATATAAGTACATGTGTAATCTTGCAATTTTGCACTTGACAAATTAACGAGACATGCTAATGCTGAACGCGCTGATTATCATATGGAAAAGGGAAAAGACCCGGGAGTACTTTGAAGTAGGATCAATCCTGAAGGCCCTGGTGCCATTCTTGCTCGTTGTCCAGTAAATGTTCCCTGGAAGACTTCTCACCATGTACTAGCACGTCTGTCGTCGACGAAACACATGAACTCTAGAACAAGGAAGTAGAGAGGGCGCCCTCATCACATCACACTCCACGGCTCGGCACGGTGGTGTGGTGAGTGTCATGCCTTCCATATGTCTCAACTTCATATAACAAAGGCACATAATAATAATCTTTTTAAATTGAGATTACACCTTTATCGCATATGACATTTTTTCTGGATATTGGAATTTATTTTGATTTCATTGAATTTATAATGAGCCAAGTCGAACCAAATTCAACATGGGATGGTGAGATAGTGACAGCTTAATCGGTACCCACAGTGTGCTACCAAAACGATGCTTGGAGAGGAAAGGGTGTTCAACCATCAATATCCATCATTGCATACCGATTCATGCTTCGATGGCTCATACTTCTCGTCTAATAAAATAAGTTTTCTATGCTAAGGCCGGAGGCGAAATTTGTCAAGAATCATACTGCAGTCATGAAAACAGAGTCCAGGCATCGATGTCCTACACTGCAGCTGAAACCAGAGATGAGGCATCGATGTAGGAACAGCAATGAAAAGACGTTTCGAGCCGCGGCACGCTGCGGGTGCTCTTATACTTTGTTTAAGCAGCAAAGTAGGCAATGCCATATTTGCCAACGTTTCTCTATTTGCAACGGTAACAGGTTACCGACGGGAACATTTTTTTTTTTTTTTTTTTTTTTGCCATGTCTCACCTATCCATCTCTCCTGAAGTTTCCGGTCGGAACTGAACCAGGTCGTTAATCTCTACTCCTACTCTCTAGCAGAAAGTGCTCCATAATGGCGTAGTCCGTACATTGTGCTTCCTGAAAACTACAAAAAAAAATCGCTTTCATGGTGGATGATGCTCAAGCACTAGATGGAGAGATTCTGAGGTGAAAGCCAGAAAGGGGTGCACACATATCACGAAACCAGATGGCGACGACCATTGTTGTGGTATATCCTTGCCCTGTTCCTTTCTGTTGGGTCGAGGCTTTACCCAAGACCATAACTTTAGCCCTGCCACTTCGCCATGGAGATGAGAAGGATTTCAGGATATTTTAACACTCCAACTATGACCATATAGGATGACCGGTGAATAAAAAAGAAGGGGATGAATACCTTTTTCACAGCATTCCTAAATATATAGCTTCTAGATGCCTCTTTGACCCTTTGGCTTTATCTTCTCTATATGGTTGTGAGACTTTTATTTCTGAAAGCAATATGATTTTGATCATGTTCGACTGCCCTGAGATACGCAAAACGTGTTAAACACTTCCATACCTATTTTAATAAACTTGCATGTGAATGACGATCACAGCGTAGCTTTTCAGCAAAACAAATTTATCACCGTAACGTTTCTTGCTCTTAAGAGATGGGAAAAGAACACATTTGTAGGGAAAGAACACGTTTGCGTAACATCAATGAGCTGATAGCTGTGCCCAGCGTGCCTCAAAACGTTGCTAAAAGTCATAATTGAGTTACCAACAGTTAAAAAAAAAAGAAACAATTCAAACGAATATACTTTCATGCATTAGCAGAACTCGCCAATGGTTTTCGCTGTGTGCTTGCATCGAGGCCAGATCAAGGCGTCATATGCAACAAAAGCCATGACAATGTCGTGTGACCTCCATCACAGCAGGAGAAAACAAGAGGGGGCAAATCCAAAGATTATTACAACACAGGCTACATCTCATCTGACTATCTGTTCCCCAAAAAGAGTAGCTACTTCTAAACACACCGCTACAATTCACTTCACTCGCCGCCGCTTCACTTCTTAACCTCCTCATACTCTGCCTCTGGCGCCTGGTTGCCGCCATTCTGAGGTCCAGATCCCGACTGCGAGCCGCCAGAGCCACCACCAGACATGTGCTGTCCAATCTTCGAGACAGCCTTGTTGGCAGCCTCAAGCTTGGCCTTGATCTTCTCGATGTCGTCTGAGGCCATCTCCTGGCGGAGGTCAGCGATGGCTGCCTCAATCTCGGATGCAACCTCTGCTGGGATCTTGTCCCTGTACTCACCCAGACTCTTCTCAATGCTATAGATAGTGGTGTCAGCATTGTTCCTGAGGTCAATGAGAGCCTTCCGTTCCTGATCCTTCTGGGCATGCAACTCAGCTTCTTGCACCATCTTCTGGATATCAGCCTCAGACAGCCCACCCGAGGATCTGATGGTGATGTTCTGCTCCTTCCCGGTAGCCTTATCTTTGGCTGAGACGGTCACAATTCCATTGGCGTCGATGTCGAATGTAACCTCAATCTGAGGCAAGCCTCTTGGGGCTGGCGGAATTCCCACGAGGTCAAATTCACCAAGAAGTTTGTTGTCTGCAGCCATTTCACGCTCACCTTGCAACACACGGATACCCACTTGGGTCTGGTTGTCAGCAGCGGTTGAGAACACCTGCAAAATTGAAGCCCAAGATCAGATCAAAGCAACACCACAGAGATAAGTGGGAAACTGCTAGTGCTACATGAATCAAATCAGATCAAAGTAGAAAAAAATGAAGAAATCCTATATGAATACATGAAGCCCAAGATCAGATCAAAGCAACACCAAGAACTAAGGGGCAAACTGGTAGTGCAACATGAATCAGATCATATCAAAGTAGAAAAGAGAAGGGAAAAATCCTATATGAATACATTGGACTTTCTAGGGAAACAATTGCAAGAATAATAACAGAATGGTCAGTTGTTGTCGAAATTAACAAGGAAGTTCATAAAGCATTCCAAATAATGAAGGTGCAAGAAGCTTTTCATATGGATATGGGGCTGTACCAGAAACTCAACACACAATGAATGAGGTCAAACAGAGCAGAGCATTGCAAATTTGTGACAAACCCAAAATAACATAACAGATGTGAAATAAGTGTCACGTCCATAAAAAAATACAACCATGCAAGTCAGATAGGGGATAATCAATCAAACAAGAAACTGAATGCTCAGAAAGAATAGAGGTAACTCACCTGACTTTTCTTTGTAGGGATTGTAGTGTTTCTGTTGATTAATCTGGTGAAGATACCACCGAGCGTCTCAATACCTAGTGACAGGGGAGTAACATCAAGAAGAAGAAGCTCCTTAACATCTCCACGGAGAATTCCACCCTGAATGGCAGCACCCATTGCCACAGCTTCATCTGGGTTGACTCCTTTGCTTGGGCTCTTTCCAAAGATTTCAGAGACTACCTCCTGCACCTTTGGAACCCTAGTCATTCCACCAACAAGAAGTACTTCATCCACCTCTTTAGTAGATATCCCGGCATCCTTCAAGCAGTTCTTGCATGGCTCTCTTGTCCTCTCAATCAGATTGTGTACAAGAGATTCAAATTTCGACCTTGTCAGTGTGATATTCAAATGTTTTGCCCCTGAAGCATCAGCTGTTATGAATGGTAGATTGATTTCTGTCTGAGAAGTCGATGAAAGTTCAACCTTTGCCTTCTCAGCAGCTTCACGAAGCCTTTGCAAGGCCAATCTATCCTTTGACAGATCAATGCCCTCAGCTTTCTTGAAATCACTGACTAAGAACTCCAGTAGCGTGTTGTCAAAATCTTCACCACCCAAGAAAGTATCACCATTTGTTGCTTTGACCTGAGTGGCAATACAAAGAATCAAATCAGAACAGAGTGTAATTCAGATAATATTTCCACAATGAGTTGATTTTTTTTTTCAAAAAAAAAAAGTCTGACTTGGAGGTTATGAAGACATTTACCTCAAAAACTCCATTTGAGATCTCCAGAATAGAGATATCAAAAGTTCCTCCTCCAAGATCAAATACCGCTATCAAACCTTCCTTGTTGTTCATTCCATAAGACAGAGCAGCTGCTGTAGGTTCATTGATGATCCTTTCAACATCAAGACCAGCAATGCGGCCAGCATCCTTTGTGGCCTGACGCTGAGCATCATTGAAGTAAGCTGGAACAGTAATCACTGCCTTCGAGACAGACTTGCCAAGGTAAGACTCAGCTGTCTCCTTCATCTTGGTCAGCACAAATGCACCGACCTGACTTGGTGAGTACTGCTTGCCATCTGTTGTTTCAACCCAAGCATCACCATTTGGAGCCTTCACGATTTTGAATGGCACCATCTTCATCTCTTTCTGTGTCTGTGGATCATCAAAGCGTCGCCCAATCAACCTCTTTGTTCCAAAGAAGGTATTCTGGGGGTTGGTTACTGCCTGGCGCTTGGCTGGAGTTCCAACAAGTCTTTCACCCTTTGGAGTAAACGCGACAACAGATGGTGTTGTTCTCGCACCTTCAGCATTCTCAATAACTTTTGGGTTCTGCAGTCATTTAATATAATTACTTAATTTAGCCAAAAACAAAAATGAGAGACAAAGATCATGAAGGGAAAAAATCCTTAGGAGTAAGCTCACCTTTCCCTCCATAACAGCAACACATGAGTTGGTTGTCCCCAAATCAATCCCAATAACCTCATTTCCAGCAGCTTTTGCACTGAAAGCAGTTACCATGCAAATTAGCATTACTAAAATCAGAAAAATACTAAGAACCAAAGCAGGAGATAATTATTACCTAAAAGGTCTTGCAAAATTTCCCCATTTTGAGCATACATTGGCAGCACATGTTGACTGTAAGCTGGCGCCCAGCTGAAACAAGTACATTCAGAAACTTAGCCCCATTTGAATCCTAGAGGGATTATAAGAATCTAGATAGCAGACAGAGACTTTGAGAATCTGAACTTTGGAGAGAAAAAATCTGATCTATTTTGATTCCCAGATAATACTCTTGATAGTGGATGAATTTTACAAGATAAGTGTCAAGATACCAGCTTTTTCTGGAGATGATGACAGGCCAAGAAAAGCTGGTATCTTATTTAGACCATGTTTGGATAAATAGCACTAAAAATTAGCAGCTAAGCTTAGGACTAGCGGATCAAACAGACCTGGTAATTATTAACTAGGGAGCTGTTAACTATTAGTTCCGTTAGCTCGTTTGTATTTGCTAACAAGTACTAATAGTTCATATACACCTTCAACTCACTATCCAGCCACCTATCCACCTATTAGCAACAGGCCCTAAATAAATCAAATAAAACTTAATACAACCACAGGGAAACAAAAAACTGACAGGCCATAGCACAATGACAATTTATTCATGGCTAACTCCACAACAGTATTGAGAACTGAGATAACACCACTACTAATGCTAAGAAACCCCTGCACAGGTAAGCAACCCACAATTTGAGTGATAGCACCATGTCCAAGTAAGCCATTCTATAGCACAAAACCAGTTGCTCGCGGCAGCCCATGGCTACTAAAGCCTACCACAGGAGTAATACAGTAACTACCCAGAACTGAACTAATCCATAAATATCCTCTAGTGCTTCGAATCTACAAGCACTAATCTATCCTCCTCCACGCCAAATCCAAGAGAACGTGAGATCCCTTCTAACCCCCAACCACTCGTCCCCACCAAACAGTTCCTCCTCCGGATCAACACTATACTACAAACGAGGAAACTGCTAGCCGAATACGAATGAAACTGGAATCACGGAGATACAGGAAGTTAGAGACGAGGGGGCCTTACGGATCCGAGAGGAGACGCGAGCTCCCTTCGGCGCACGGCGCGGAGGAGCAGCGACGCCGCCATAGATGGGGGGACTGGTCCCGGGGAGGCTCTAGCGTGCGGAAGCAAGGGCGGCGGCGGCTGCGGCTGGCTGCGGCTGCGGCTGCGGCGAGGGTTTTGGAAGGGGATGCTTCGGGAGACGGCTGAGGTGGGAAGCGGGTTGCGGCGAGGTGGTGGCGCTTTATGAGGTCGTGGCCGCTGCGGGCGAATGGGTCACTGAACGGTGGGCCGCCACGTCGGGGGCGGGTGCGATCGAGCGGCACCGCGCCGCGGCCACGGAAGGCTGTAGAAACCTCTCGGACCGGAGAACCAGGTTCGCCAGGGTTTTCTTGCTTTTTTTCCAAGACAGTGGTAGCTTTCTCGAGAATGGGCCAAAGCATGGAGCTCTTTTCCTGTGTGATGGGCTGCTGGCTGGCCATTCCACGGCCCAAGGCCCTAGCGTTCGGTGACTTCTGTCGGACTGACCAAAATGGGCTAGAAAGTGGTTATTTATCTGCGTTTGTTCTTTCCCCACGCTACAGTAGATCGGAGGCGACTTCGTCCGGTCGCCGGATTCGCCGATTTCCTCTCGCTGTCGGGGTCCTCCACGGCGCCGATGTACAAGGGAGATGCGGATCCGGCGGCCGATGCCTATTTAGGTTAGTTTTTGTTGGTTTAGGATTGGATTTTATTTCAGCGAGGAAATTACTGGTTGTCTTTTGCTTTGTTTCGAGCTTCTCTGGCTTCTGCTTCGTTGGTGGTGTTCTGGTCCTAGAGATGTGTGATATGCGTGTGGAGCTTGCTAATGGTGTCATATGCAGAGATTTGGAAACCGATGATGATTTCCTTGTTGTCTTTATATGCTTTGGTTTTCAAATTTTCTGTGAATCTATTTGTGCTATCAGCTTCCACACAGTTTGCATCACCGCCAGTATCGTCACCTATGACTTGGCAGTTGCTTCTTAGAGGAGCCTCGGTGGTTGTACCGGTGATGGCGATGGCAAGTTGTTTGCTGGTGTTTTGATCCACCTTCTTGTCTTTTTGAGTTGGTGTACTTTGACCCTTCTCGTGGGTTTGCTTTTCGTCGTCTGGGGTTGGCCGGTGAGGCGACCGGTGTCAGATTCCAGCAATGATGAAGAGATGACATGTTGCCATTGGCTGGAGCGTTCAATGAATCAAAAGCACATTCTGTGTGGGTTACTGATGGGCCTTTCAAAATTTCAAGACTCTTCGTCGATTCTGGTATCGGCCGTGAGTTTCATCCTAGGTTGTCTTCATTGAGGGAGATGTGGAAGATCCGGGTTGCGGCAATGTTGGTCAGCGACGACGAAGCCCACAGGGTATTCCTTCAAAGGAATTACGCGTAATCTTTCTTATGTTCAGAGGTGCCCTTTAGGAGGACTGGATGCAAATGTACTGTTATTCTATTAATGAAATCCAACCCTTTTCTAAAAAAAATTAAAAAAGAAATTCCAATTTTACCTCTCTCCCTAAACTTAAAAACTATTTTCTTTACACCACTCAAGTTATAAACTTGGTCGCAAAAAAAATTAAAAAGATTGTTTTTTCGTCTTTAGTGGTTTTGGTAATCCTTTGCTGATGTGGCGTCATGTTAAAGGAGCTATCAAAATTTCCTTGTCAAGCTAAACAGATTTCTGCAACCAATCCACCGAAATACTCTAAGAATAAGATAGATATCATATTCTTGGAGTAGATGAACTGCATCAAACTAAGTTAATATTCTACGAAGGTAAAATCAAATTAAAAATATTTTAGAAAAAATATTAAAAATTCATAAAAAAATCTAAAAATTTTTCTAAATATTTCTGCATGAAATGTAATGCAATTTAAAACCCTAAAATATGATTTCGTCTTAGAAAAATCATGCTCTATCTTATGGTACTACTTAGTTTAAAAATTTAAAACAAGTTTTAGATTCTTTTTTTTCTAAAATCATGCTCTATCTTATGGTACTACTTAGTTTAAATTGTTTAAATCTTTATGGACTCTTTTTGATACTTATTTATGAGTAAAGCTCTTATTATCTATAATAATTATTAGTCAATTTTGATCATCCAGACTACACAAAGCGCCATGGGTGATCGATTATTGTTGCATTAGTGTTTTTTTAGCAAATGTTGCATTAGTGAATGGCGGGTAGCAACGGCAAGAGTGGGGCCGCATGGTTGCCAACGGCCTGGGCAACGGTGGAGGCCGAAGATAGCTTACGTGGTGTGAGGCCGAAGAAGACACGAGGAGAAACGGCGTGCTGCGCGTCACAGGTGACGTGTCAGTGTCGGTAGCTCTTGTCATTTTTATACAATTGTGAGCAACATACTGAAATGAATCAAAATGTGAGCAAAATATTGAAATAAAAGTGTTGACACCCAAAATTGTCTAGAGGGCATTATGGAGATTATCATCATGTTTATATCATCAAGAAGACCAGAGAACATCTTCGGATTATTGCATTTGGTGCTTAGACGAGGAAAACCACTTTTGGGGCATTAGATCAGCCAAAGGCGGCTAGGTCGGCCCTCTAGGTCGGCTAAGCCGACTGGAACATTTTCCTTAAATGTAAGAATTGACCTCACTATTGCGTTCCCCTCGTCGAGCTGATCGAAAAACATATATGGTTTGCTTATTTGGAGTCCGGATGAATTAATTATGATTTTTGGAAGATTTCACCCAGAATTTTCATCTGTCAATCGGCTTAGCCGAGTCACCCAGTCGGCTAAGCCGATTTTCACTGTTTCTGGGCTGACAACAGTCCTCTAGGCCGGCCTAGCCGACCCAGAGGTCGGCTTAGCCGATTTTGACGGGTCCAAGATGGATTTTGCTGCGTTTTGACGCGTTTTGGAAGGGGTTTCGACTCCTTGAGGGATAAGACCACCTCCACCTCATATATATGAGGTCCACGGCCGATTGAGGTGCCCATCATACATAATCGACACAAAAACCAATCTATCTCCTTCCTCTACTCTATTTTCCAACCTCATGTTGTTCATCACTTGATCCAGGCAACCGAGGATGGCGTCCTAGGCTTGCTGGCCGACCTAGGGAAACCCGGCAATGTCCATGCCCTGACGGGGTCCCTCCGGGTGAGAGCTTCACTGGTTCCTTTGCTAGTTTACCTAAAAACTAGCTGGTTCTTCGTCCCGAAAGAACATTGGTTATCCTTTGGTGGTTTGCTTGGAAACCTCTCCGTCTTCACCGCATAAGGGTGATTATCTTGCTGCGTTCTTCGATCCGTGGCAACGCGGGCGTCTAAAGCCCTCGTGTTGTGTTGGTCCGGATCACATTCGGCGTCAACATACTTTTTGGCAACTCCGCTGGGTAAGAATGTTGCTTCGGCTCCAATTTGCGGCCGAATCTCTTTGCCCTAGCCCTAATCTTCATTGATCTATTATCTTGTGATCACCACTACCGTTCAATCGGGCCCAAAAGACCGATTGTATCTAGTTTTGACCTCTTGTGATCTCGTTTGCTATTTTGCAACGAATTATGCTGCATATTAGAAAATTCAGCAAGGAGGTCAATCTCTAAATCATGAAGTACCAAGGTGATTCATCACATTACTACTACAGTAATCCTAAGGTACAGCTTGCAAACGCATCTAATAGTTTTAGTAATTATTTTGCAAGTGATATAAATTGCCATATTGGTGTTGCTAGCTATGATGATACTAGATATGTTACATCGGCTAAATATTTTGATTATGCATATCATAATCAAGAGCCGATGCTTGCTGAAAATTCTATTAGTTTTGACTCTTCTAACAACATTCAACATGTAAATCCATATTCATCGGCTGAAAGTTCACAATATGTGGTTTCATCACAAGACAAGCCGATGAATGAGAGAATTGGCTATAACAATGATAGTTATTTTGCCAATTACTCTTAAAATTCATCACCTTATTCCAATGCTAAGACTTCTTATTCGGCTTCATATGATCTTGAAGAAAGCCAAATTGAAGAGGATTTGGCTCATGCTAGAAACCCTCCTAGTTCTTATAAATGGAAGGTTCCCATGTATCATAGACCATATCCATTGTTCTTTGTTGATTTTAATGATGTAAGAGATCCTGATTGTTGGTGGATACCTAATTTTCATAAATTTAGTGTTGATGGTAGTACAACTGCTATGGAACACATTAATATATATCTCTCACAGTTGGTTTCAATAAAGTGGATTTTGCGAAAATACGATATTTTCCTTTACCTCTAACTGGTATTGACTTTACATGGTTTACATCTCTGCCCGAATGTTCTTTTTGTTTATGGTCTGATTTAAAGGAGCAATTCTGTGAATACTTTGGAAAGACCAATGGGAAAAGGTCAATCACAATTGAGTCATCAATTAAAAGAGGATTGATAATGGGCATGAGAGAAAGCATTGATTCGGATGTAAGCAAAGGTTCGGCTACAAAAGGTAAACAACATAATATTCACTCCAAATCGCTCACATCTCAAAAGTTAAGTCTAGCTATAGAAAAGCATGAAAAGCGCCAAAAACTAGCAAGACTTGACTTTTCAAGAGCGAAAGGGACTGTGTATTTATCCAGTGATTACTACATCATTGGTGAAGATCAAGTTCCTGCAAGCAAGAAGGGAGGGTTGCCTACTTGTTCCAAGTCAGCTAAGCCAACTGAGTAGTCGGCTAGGCCGACTGCCTCTGCAGCCTGCCCTGAATCGGCTAGGCCGACTCCTCAGTCGGCCAAGCCAATTTCTCCTGGTGCTTGCCATGAATTGGCTAGGCCGACTTCCAAGTTGGCCAAGCTGATTCCACCTGCTGCTAGTGCCCAAGTCGGCCTAGCTGACTTCCAGTCGGCTAAACCGACTTCCTCGGTTCCTACAGCTGCTGATGCATCTTTAGATGATTCAGCACCTGTTGTTGATTATTCCTTGGAGATGAAAAGCTACATCATTCAAGTCAAAGATATACATCTCTCTGACGTGTTCAACAAGGTACAAGATACAAATGTTTTGCTCAAATTGCAATCTAGTCAAACTATTTCAATTTCTGCATCTATCAGAGATATCCTTGTAAATAGCTATGAAACACCGATTAGAAATAGCATTACATTTGTTGAAGATAAAACAAATTCAGATTCTATCAGCCAACATATTATTCCATATGGCAAGGCGGATAGTGCTAATCTATTAAAGTTAAAGCTTTCTGAAAGTAGATGCAAAGGTGTGGCTGAATGGATTGATGACAAATCTGATCCCTTCGTTTGCCTAGCCTTAAAGCTGACTCCGCAAAATAATCAGCTCAGGAAATCAAAATACAGCTTTGACTTTACTTATTGTGATCATGTGTTTGATATCTTGCTCAAGAATAACTTTATTAGAATCATTGATCACAATGCTTTGCCATCATTCAAAACTTAGAAGAGCTTACATATTGCAAATGGCATAACTCCTATGATCATAATATTTGTAATTGCAATATGTTTCGTTGTGTGATCCAATTGGCCATTAATAAAGGCTGATTGAGATTTTCTAAAGCTCAACAAATGGACCAGTTGGATTCATTTGGTCTTGATGGCAAACAGGTTTTGAATCGATTTGCATTAGCCGATTCACTCAAAGCTCAAGGCTCAAGTGCCCAAGAGAGAGATGTAGAGCTCTCAAGTGAACACAAGGTTGTTGTCCAAGAAGTGCAAGTTGAACATGTTTCAGAAGATAGCAATGTTGTTACAATTTCAGAAGACAATGGGGGGCAGGTGAAATCTCTCCAATTGGAGCCAAAGCCGATTGATCCCATTGAGCAAGGAGAATCGACTGAGGATCCTTCTTTGGAGCATGTCTATCAGGATGGAGAAAAGAAGAAGGATGCTCCTAAAGCTAATGGAGGCAAAGCTCATGACAGGCAAAAGGATAGAAGACCGAAGCTTAGCTTCGAAGAGCTTCTAGCTAGATATAAGAAGATAGGTGAAGCGAATATTGCCAACCGGTCAAAGAAAGTTCAGCCATTAAGGCTGCCTCCAAAATGCAAGTCACAAGAGAAGAATTGGCAAGGGAATAGATCTCAGGCAGCAGCAGCATATTCTCCTTTTGAGCAGCCAATTCCCATGTTTTATGGATCACAGCCCGGATACTTTTATCCTTATTCATCTTGGGGCTGGTTTAATGAAAAGGCACATGTTCCACTATATTTCAGGCCACATTATGTAGAATATGCGGCTCCAAGATATTCAGAGAAACCATCATCTTATAATGACCGTTTTGATCAAAATTAGTCTGGAGCTCAATCAAAGAAGAAGATGATAAAGCAAGTTTATCGTGTGAAGTATGGTGGCCGAAAGAATAAGAGTTCAGATCTGAATGCAACCATTCAAAAGCCGATTACATTGCTGAAAAATCCATCTATTGATGGCAAAGAAGTGAGAAAATTATCTATTGATTTTGTAGGTGCCAAATCTGAACAAAAGAAGATGAAAGTGCCTAAAATCAAGAAGAAATTGCCGCTGTCCAAAACTAAAACAAAACTGAGATGCTCAATCAGTTTACCAAAGTGGCAAGAAAAGAAGTTGCAAAAGCTTAGTGCAGAGAAGCTAAAAAAGGAGGCTTAGCGTGGATTCCAAAAGGAAGAATTCAAGCTCAGAAGGATGATGCTCAGGCAAGTGGTGTAGCAAAGAAGGAAGAAACAAGAAGATTCAAGAAACAATTGCCAAGTTGGAGATTTGCACCAAATCATCAAAATATTTGGTTTTCACATCATCCATCTTCTCTGTCTATGTTTATGTGGAATTCATCCCATGGTATGTATGGTCAATCCTCAGATCCTTATTTTAATCCTTGGTAGGGATCTCTATGTTATGGAGGGTTGTTAAATTATTATGCTTACCAATGATCACTAGCCAAAATATCTATTTCGGCTATGCATACTCATATGGGTGAATTCATATGGCCGATACTTTATTATCGCCTTAGCATGTAACATAACTGATGAATGATTACAACCATCGTGCTATGAGAGAATTAGCTGCCTGCTCAAGACAGTTGAGCTGACTCACCAGTCGGCTAAGCCGACTCTCAAGTCGGCTAAGCTGGCTCACACTGTCCTTGCAGCTTTGGCTGACCTCTAGTCGGCTAGGTCGACTTTCTCATGTCCAGGGTGCCTCTGGGGTGTCTCTAATTGATATGGCCTCATTGGGGTCACCAATATTGATGCTGGGGAGATTTCTAGAAAATAAGATGACCTTACACCTCGGAGTGCTATTCTCCAAAAGCCAGATTGTCTAGATAGACTCATCGACCTATGCCATGGTCGATGCCTATTTTGCTTGGGGGGCATGATGATATGATGTTCTTATCAGGAAGACTTTGCTGTTTTTGAAACAATAGATGAGGCTTTGTTATTATGTCTCTAGAGCCGATTACATATCATCATGCAACATAAATCTTGTTTTGGCAAAGGACATGACTTAGAAGCCGATTACAAATTCAGTTAATCAAGCTTCTCATGGATTTTCTATCAACACCATCAGCTCTTCGTGCATCTAGGAGTGAAGCTCCATTCACCTTATATGTTCTTGCTGAAGAGGGTGCATCAGTGTTGCATTGATTCAAGAAGATGAAAGGAAAGGATGTTTCATCATTGATTAGTGTCTTCTTGATTTCAAGACAAGGCAAGTGGACATACGCCTCTGCTGAATATGGCTTGACTTTTTGAACCATTGAGAACATTTAAAAGTCAAGTCACTGCTAACTTTGTTGTTGAGCAAGGAATTGATTTAGGATATGAGATCAATTGCTTGTTTGTTACCCATGGAGGTTTAATTTCAATTAATCGGCTTGTAAAGAAGGCCAAGGTGTTGGCATAGTCATTATTTCTCATAATGGCGTACTGTTTGAGACATCAAGCCGATTAGAGCTATATTTGTCCAACATCCAGACCGAATAGGAAATCTTTTATTCGGGTTGAGAATATTGAACTCCATGTAGGTAAAACTTGTTAAGGCCAATGGTGATTTTTGTTGATGGTGCAGCAATAGATAGCAATATTCAACATTTGAAAGATTTCACCATTTGATATTCATTATGATATTTGTCTCGATATTAATGCATTTGTCAAGTTTTAAATTTGGCATATTCTAAGGCATGAGAGTTTGAAGGCCAACATGTTAGCTCAACACGCATCTGGTTATGACATCGGTGGGCGTAACTTTCATATATGAGAATAGCCGATGCATGAAAATTTAAATTTTCTAAGCAGGTATAAACAAACCGGCTCAGCCGTCTGTTACAGTCGGCTAAGCCGGCCTACAACACCCAGCCGGCCAGGCCAGCTTTAGGACAACTAAGTTGGTCAGTAGGCCGGCCAGGTCAGCCTCCAGTCGGCTTAGCTGACTGCTACAGTCGGCCTAGCCGGTCCCTAGTGGTTAGCATAGTCACTTCACCCAAGTGGCCCTCAAATCGGCTAAATTTAATTCCAATGATCTTGAAGCCGATTTGAATGTTTTGAGGACTCCCACATTGCAGTGCATACATGAACCAAACACCAGCACTAGTGTGTTTAGAATTTTGATGAAACAAGGATGATTGAGGGAGAGATCCATGGACTTTGATCAAGCTCATCAAGAAGAAAATTAAAGATTTTCCAAGGAGATGGCAGAAGTCACCAAATTGGTAAATCATTATGGAGTGATCAAAGTGATGTTCAAAACTCACATTTGCTGGAGACAATGCAAGTTGATAGTCTCCCAAGAGCAATTAACAGGAACTGCTTAAGAAGTATTTTCTAAGTGTTTGGCAAGACGCCTGAGTGCTCACCAAACAATGGCCGATGTATATATCGCCCTTAGCAAATGGACAGCCGATGTGATGGGTATTGTTGCTGCCTAGTCTTTTGAGAAATATTTTTAGTTCATGCATCATTTGCCTGAAAGCTAAAGGTGATACTTTGAATAAGTTCAGGACAGCAAACAGCACGCATTGATGAATTTTCTGCATAATACAGCATCAAAGGGATAATTTTGGCTTTGATGGATGCTTTTCAGTACGCAAGCTTTACTGAAAAGTAGGGGGCATATGTTACTGAAAAGCAAGGGGGCATATGTTGACACCCAAAATTATCCAGAGGGTAATATAGAGATTATTATCATGTTTATGTTATCAAGAAGACCAAAGAACACCTTCGGATCATTGCATTTGGTGCTTAGACGAGGAAAACCACTTTTGGGGCATTGGATCAGCCAGAGGCGGCTAGGCTGGCCCTCTATGGCGGCTAAGACGACTGGGACATTTTCCTCAAATGCAAGAATTGACCTCACCATTGCGTTCTCCTCGTCGAGCTAATCAAAAAACATATATGGTTTGCCTTATTTGGAGTCTGGATGAATTAATTATAAATTTTGGAAGATTTCACCCGGAATTTCCATCTGTCAGTCGGCTTAGCCGAGTCACCCAGTCGACTAAGCCAATTTTTACTGTTTCTGGGCCGACAATAGACCTCCAGGCCGGCCTAGCCGACCCAGAGGTCGACTTAGCCGATTTTGACGGGTATAGGACGGATTTTGCTGTGTTTTGACGCGTTTTGGAAGGGGTTTCGACTCCTTGAGGGATAAGACCACCCCTACCTTATATATATGAGGTCCACGGCCGATTGAGGTGCCTATCATACACAATCGACACAAAAACAAATCTATCTCCTTCCTCTACTCTATTTTCGAACCCCATGCTGTTTATCCCTTGATCCAGGCGACCGAGGATGGCGTCCTAGGCTTGCTGACCGACCTAGGGCAACCCGGCGACGTCCTTGCCCTGACGGGGTCGCTCGCGGGCGAGAGCATCACCGGTTTCTTTGCTAGTTTGCCTAAAAACTAGCCGGTTCTTCGTCCCGAATGCACACTGGTTATCCTTTGGTGGTTTGCTTGGAAACCTCTCCGTCTTCACCGCGTAAGAGTGATTATCTTGCTGCGTTCTTCGACCCGTGGCGACGCGGACGTCTAAAGCCCTCATGGTGTGTTGATCCGGATCACATTTCGACATCAACAAAAAGGATGATAAGATATCACTGTATGTAGAGTACATTTAGTTGGTTGTCTTTATTGCTCAACCACTCAAGTCCGACCTGCCATGCATGCACACCCAACTGCTTCCTTCGTTTAGAGCATCCGACTCACTCGATTAATCTTCATAGACTTGAGATGTTTGTAAATAAAAGTTGATGCTTAGAATTTGGAATGCAATCAACTGATGACAAGTGCAGTTCTGAAGAAGGAGATCTTCATGGGTGATCGATTCCTTGCCTTTCATTATCACCTGGCCGAAGCCTCAGATACAATCAGACCAGACACGTACGCACGCCGGAGTTACATGCCGCATCTCCGATCGATGCGAGTCGGATACTTGTCTAGCCAAAACATGTGCTACCTTATTACAATTCCTACTAACATATGAAAAGGAAAACTCTTGAAAGGCAAGCCGTAACTCTTCCATTTCCTTTAGAAGCGGGTCAATGATCCAGCGCTGGCCATTCTTCTTTCTGCACGAGCTGGTTCGACTCTTTCAACTCTAAGCTGCACAGCCAACCGCAGACTATCTCTACACGTCATGGCTTCCAGGGAACACGCATCGTAGCCCCTCTCGTACCATGTAGCTTGTGCCACAGCGGAGGCACCCCAGTGATCTCTGAATATGCTCGCCGTGGCTAGGAGATCTGATAATTGACAACTACTATTGCACTACATCGTGAAGGACGTCTCTAAAATATTTGGACTACATTCGGTAAAAAAAAAGGACTACGGAGGTCTAAAATACTCTTTTTCCCAATCATTACTTGCAAATCATAAAGATTTTATTTTCCTAATCCTTCATATTTTGGTTGTATTCTTGAAAATGTCTCATATACTGTGGTAGTATATGTTTTTGTTTGCGGAAAGAACATGTTTTATTATTTCAAAAAACAAAAAAAAAGCAAAGACTGGAAGTTTGGGCTTTACCTCGAAATCTTATGGTTTTGTACAGATATGTGATGAATAGACAACCTTATTAACGCATGGACGAGAGAACCGAGGCTTGTGACATGTGTAAGAGTAAGATGAGGCATGTTACTATGTTAAGTCCTTAGCTTGGTTCAAGTCCTCATTAATTGTCACTATCATGTATCATGGACTGCCCATGCCTTCTTGTCAAACGAAGGGAGTCCTACGAGGCAAGGGAGCATGTAAATTTGTTAGGTCGGTTGCTCAAGTGCTCAACTACTCTCAACTCCGGCACCCATGGAGACCTAACATTTCCCCTTAGTGCGTAAACATCACACTTGCTCGATTAATTATTCTTCGAGTGCGACAATAGATACAAGCAATATAATACGTTTTCTGAAACAAAAATAAAAGGCAATAATACAAACTCGCAAAGAAAGACGATACATGCATCTTCACGCGCGTGGTCACGCGCGAGATGCGTCGCGCACAGAACTCTCACGTCTCACTTGCTGGCGGCAACGTCGGCGGCTGGATTGTCGCCGCCGTTCTCCTCCTTCTCCTTCTTCTCTTCCTTCTCCTCCTCCTTCTTCACCTCCTCCTTGGGCTTGGCTTCCTCGTCCTCGTCAGGGAAGGCCGATGCCGGGAACGAGCGGCCGATCCCGACGTTGGACTTGAAGTAGATCTTGTCGCGCTTGTCCCCATCTAAGCTCATCTCGACGATGGGCACCCAGAGCATGACCTGCTTGCTGCGCACGCCGGTCATGCGCTTCATCCGCCCTTCCTCCACGTACGCCGTGACCTCGGCGTCGTACCGGACCCGCGTGCCCGTGCCGCGGAAGTAGTGCTCGTAGGGGGCCTTCTGCCGCATCCACACGAAGCCGGTCTCGCGCACCCACCCGCACTCCTCCAGCCCACGCAGCGGCATCACGCCTCCCGGGAACCCCAGCGCCTTGAGCATCTCCTTGGAGTGCGCGTAGCAGGCCTCCGCGCCCGTGATGATCTCCGCGCCCTCGCGCTGCTGCTTGGTGTTGCCGCCGGCCGCCGCGGTCGCCGTGGACACGGTCAGGGAAGCCATTAGCTAGCGTCGCACTGCTAGGTACTGGGTGACTCGACAGGTGGCTCGATCGCTGGACCGTGCGTGGAGTGCTTCGAGCGAGTGTGTTTTGCGTGGTGCAAGTGAGGTTGCGGGAGTGGCGTTTTATAGGGGAAGTGAAGGATCGGAGTGAATACACAGTAGGTGGTTGGCCGTTGAGCTACAGACACTAGTCAGTCAGATCGTTGGGGGTTGCTCTGTTATTAGCTGAACAACAAGCGCAAGCCAGCAGACACGACGTTCGGCGCCGAATGGGTGCACCTAACGCCTACCACATGGAACATGGAAGTTGCCATCCGTCTTTGCCCTCGGTCCTCCACGACGACATGCTCACCGGACGGTCCGGACCTGCTGGTCTCCCCAGGGCAAGAGCTCTGCGTGCAGGCGTTGCTGTTTTCTCTTTCGAGTTCGATTACGGTGCGTCATTATTCTTTTCTTAAACTGCACAATCAACCATAATCCAACAGAACATGACTTCCTGACAGGGGAGATCAAACGCCGTCTCCTCTACTTTCTTCAGTCCAAAAACGAATATAATCCTAGGTTTAGACCAAGTCAAAATTTCTTGAATGGATTTCTCAAAAAAGGACATATTTACAGAAAATTGTACCAGGTAGATTTACTATAAAAATATATATTCTACAATAAATCTAATAATACGTCCTAAAAAATATGTGGTTCTAGCATAGTGTGAAACTAAACCATTCTCGATTTGGTATGTATGTTCACATTTTCTTAAATCTATTATAGAATTTAACGATGTTACCTTTCCAGTTTAGATGATAATGTCCATGAGCCTGGCTACAAGCAGCTTCTGCTATATCTCCCCAAGAAATTAAAAGACGTGTGACTACTACCTGCCCCAACAACATTTCTATTGCTATCCCAATATGATGAAACCCTATCCACCATTTCATGATTGAAGGAGTCATAAATACTTTATCAGAGATAAGAAAGAGCCATAGATATACTGTTACAATTTTCAGGCACATCGCTCTCACGATCTTTGGCAAGCTCCACTTCGTGAAAGTGACGGTTTTCGCAGACGTAAAATTTGTCCCGACTCTGTGGCCTATTTGGCTTATCTCTATAAACAACTTCTAGGCTGAATGGAGAATAACTTTGGCAAACAACACATAGAAATGATTATTTATTTTCTGATGATGTAAATTGATCCTCTAAAATAAACTAAAAGGTTGAGAACTAAGAAGAGCCTCATCCTTAATATAATTCCTCATGCACCTGATTCTATGTGGAAGTTATTGTTTGAGAAAAGTGATTATATGTGATTCTTTAAGATAAGCTCAATTTAAAAAGTGATGGGTCTCTAGTCTTGTGGTTAGAGCACTTGAATAGCATCCAACAGGTTTGAGTTTAACTCTCCGTAGAAGCATATAAAACAAGTTTTAAAAAAGTACAAATGAATAGACTAGGGTTTTACTCACGGCCCTTCTACTACTGTTTACTTTTCCTTTCCTTTTTCGGTTTTCCTTTTTTTGCTCCTCTGGTCTTTGGCCATTGTTCTTTTTCCTTCTTTTCCTTTTTCTTTAGCTCCTTCGACCGTTGTTTGGTGTTTTTCAAATGCAACCTAGAACGTTTCTTGAAAGAATCTAAATCTGAAAATGTTTCTACAAGAATATGGATACCTACCAAATGCACCTTAAATTTGGCTCCTTGACGTGCACCATAGCAAAGAGCCAGAATTAGAGCCCGATGTTGACCGAAGTGGCTGAAACATGACAACGGCTTTGTGGTAAATCTTCATGTCAATAAATAATCATGGAATATATATTGGATCATTATGTGAAGTCTCCCACAAATAAAAAGAACAAAATGTGGATAATTTTTTGGTGCGACATTGTGTTTTGACTCTGCCCATCTTCCTTTCCATGCGAAAACATGTCTCCCCCTCACCCATGTGCCCGCTCCCCACCAATCAAGCCCAGAGGTTCTCCCCTTCCCTGCATGCCGCACGCTGCAGCCCGCTCCATTCTCCGCACACCGTCTCCTCGCACCCTGCTCCCTGGCCGCCGCCGGCTACGACGCCCCCCAACATCCGATCGCTCCTCTCTCGTTCGTGAGCACCGGCGCCCCCATCAGCCAGTCGCCCCTCGCCATCACGAAGGGCA
>CM041629.1:50019408-50042079 GCA_023333625.1 Bothriochloa decipiens
ATGATGACATGGCAGGTTTTAGTTAATATAACACCAGAGGTGTTACATCACGTTTGGCTGTTAGTTTCTCTATTATAGGATCTTGGTACAATAGCTATTAGGTGAAGTTCAGAACAATTATAAGCTTTGACCCGTGTTCGACTTCAGCGAGGGAGCATTCTTGATTCTCCTCAGACCATTGCTTGATACAGTCTTGATTATGTGAAAGAGGGCTGCATGAAGAAGAGAGTAAAAAACATGCTCGAACTTTCTTCTGACCGATATAAAAAAATCTTAGCCTCATCAAGGAAAGGTCTATATAGTAGAGTTTGTAAGCTTGAGATGCCACACTCCTTGTGATTGTGTTGATCTCAAAAATTTTGTCTTTCGAATTAAATGTTACTTTAACTTTGATATTTAATTTTATAATATTGTCTTATCGTGTGATTTATGTGTTTTAGTGTAATGATTTAGCTATCCCGTAGCAACGCACGGATAAAAACAAAGAATGAAAAATGACAGACATCTAGTCTGTCGGTTTCCCTACGCCAAAGTGTGGGTGGCCACCCTAGGCCCGACAAAACTTGATTGGCTAGTTTGGGATCCGGAAATGTCCCTATAAAGCCAATTGAGTTGTCTGTGCCGAGCCAAAAAAAAAAAAACGGTCTGACCGGTTTGGAATCTGACAAGGCCGGTTTGCTTGCTCTAGTTTAACAAATCGGTTTTGAATCTATTTTTGACGTAGAAAACATGAAAAATATGTTTTAGACTTATTTCCTATTGGGATAAGATAACCCTTCTATCTACTCCCTTTGTCCAAAAAAAAAATACAATTCTGACTTCCCGAGAAATCAAATGATTTCAACTTTGACCAAACTTGTACAAACAGTACTATGTATCAATAGATTAATGATGAAATATATTATAAAAAAAATCTTGTTCGAGACATAAATATCAATACTAATTACTATAAACTTAGTCAAACTTTAGTCAAATTGATCGGCACAGATCCCATAATTACGACAGAAGTAGTATATTAGAGGATCATGACCGATTGAGGGATCCAGTGTCCAATAATTTTTTACATCTATTACACTGTTTGTTACTTTTTTTTCCCAATCTCTTGCTTTTCGTTCTAGGTTCTTCATGGGATCCAACGATGTTCTAGGTGCCTTGCTAACCTTAGAGCAAACTCCAATGCTTCTCCCCCGATGGGTCCTCTCGGAGGTGTTCCCGAGTTCTTCGACGGATGAGCTTCAAATAAGCTACATTTGATAGGTCATGGGCTTAGACAAAAATTATGACAAATATAATATTATAGAACCCATAAGCATATAAAACCATGCTTTATAATGGAGTTTTAAAAAAACTCTAAAATTGATTACGGTTTCATTAATTGAAAACCATGAAGTTGTTACATCCAAATACTTTATATTACAGCTCTTAAAACTTATCCGTGGTACTTCAATAGAAGTCTAATTTTTTTTATTTCTCAAATCTGATAGTACAAGTTATAGTATGAACGTACAACCAAACATCGTACGACTAATGTAGGTGATTAGTGAACCGGTTGGCCAACACGTCACGGAGATAGCAAGCGACCCGGTGAGTTGTGGGCTGGTGCCGCAACCGACCGGGCCCGTGGACGTTAGCCCGTGAAGGCCACGAACGCGGCCCGTCGGTGACGCACGCACCGCTTCCTCGAAGAAATTTCTGTGATGCCACCCGACAGCAGAAAGGAAAAAGTAACAGGGAGGCCGGAACTTTCTTTCGATCGAGGGCACCAGCACCACCGGCGGCGGGGGTAGTAGCACAGGGGATCACAGGAGGGTAGCCGTGGAGCGATCCGGCGGGCATCTGCACCCGATGTGGGCGTGGGGCTGCGTCGAGCGCGTGGCCGCGGGCCTCCTCGGCGGCCCCCTCGGCGGCGGCGGCGGCCGCTGGAACACCGCCGTCGCCGTCGGGGTCACGGCCGCCGCGGGCCTCGTGCTCGTCGCCGTCGTCGTCTCTTCCCGCAGGTCGGTTGGCCCCCCACATCCCCACACCTTTTGGAATCGCTTATGCTGCTGCTGCTACCGCCTACCGCCTACCGCCTACCGCCTGCCTCAACGCGTGCTTGGATGATGCAGAGGCGGGCTCAAGTCTCCGTGGTGGCGGCGGCGGAGGAAGTCGCCGCTTACGGCCCAGGAGTGGCGCGACCTGTTCACGCCGGAGGGGAAGCTTCAGGACGGCGGAGTCAAGCTTCTGAAGAAAGTTCGGAGCGGAGTAAGTTGCGGCAACTCTCTAATGATGCTGTATTGCAGGCTCTGGTAGCTATGAGGCTGATTCATGTGCTTCTGTGACAGGGGATTGAACCGAGTATCAGAGCGCAGGTCTGGCCGTTCCTTCTGGGAGTGTAAGTAATCTTGAGTGTTGATCACAAAACTGTTGTTGTCATGCTTGGAGATGTACAGTTAGATCCACAAGATACTTTGGAACAAGATATGTGCATGCGAATATCCTTTACTACTTTATAGGAAGGGATTCTATTGTAACTGTAATAACATTAACCATGGTCCATGGAGATGGATGAGCCTGCATATTAGGACCTGTATGTAGTCTCTTATCATCAAACTGAACTTAAGATGGGATAAATGGGCACGGCAAAATTTGTGAATTTGCTTGGTAGCTGTACAAATGAACAAGTAATATTAGTTCTTTTTCTTTATTTTGCCACAGCTCAACCAGATTTACAGTTATAGTAGGAAATAACGTGCGGTCTCACAAGCACTGTAGAATGCATGTTTGTATTCAGTATGATAGACTTCACTAATCTGAATTTGAACTCTCATGCAGTTATAGCCTTGACAGTTCTGAAGCACAAAGAGATGTGGTTAAGGCCCAGAACAGGTACAGTCTTCAGCATGTATATTTTATCTCTTTATTATCATACATCTGTTCTTCCTGTCCGAAAATTACTAGTGAAGTTGGTCAAAACATGTTTCCCATGGTCTTTCCACCGATTATATACGGCGGTGTATGTTTTTCTGATTTAGTGCAGGAATGTTGCCTGTTAAAAGACACTGAATTTTAGGTGTTGTTTGTCCTGGTTGGCTTAAGATGATGACACTCATTGGCATATTTTCTGTAGGAAGGGATATCTGTTATTGAGGAAGCATTGCCTGCATAAATCAGCATACAACATGGAAGAGAGCAAGCAGTCAACGAAAACAGCTGAAGTCAAGCATGAAGGGAGCAATAGTTCTGAAAAAAGTGATGAATCTGGTTGTGTTAGTCCTGTTAAATCTGAAGAAGTTCCTGAAAATCCTAGCATAGAAGAGGATATAACTGAGGAAGGAAATCCAAGTCTCAGTACACAACAAGAAGTGCAGGATGACACTTCTGAAACAAAGCCAGAGCAGATGAATGAAAATCCGTCTTCACCTAGTTCCTCCGATGAGAAAGGGAGTGAAAAAAGTGCTGCTTCTGAAACAAAGCCAGAGCAGATGAATGAAAATCAGTCTTCATCTAGTTCCTCCGGTGAGGAAGGGAGTGAAAAAAGTGCTGTGACTCATGTAGAAGCATCTCATAAGAACTTGGCCTCAGTTTATGAGTCCTCATTTGAGGATGAACAAGAAAGTATCCCAAGATATTCGAACACAGGAGGAAATATGGATGATGCTGTGTTATCTAAGGCTGCCCGCCCGGTGAAGTCTGCATGGGCAATTGAGGATTTTGAGACATGGCAACGGATTATTCGTTTGGATGCAGTCCGTGCTAATGATGAATGGGTTTCCTACTCTCCATCCCAAGCTTCAGTTTCCAAGGAGAGGGCAATTGAATCTGCTAAAACTGTTTTTCTTAAAGACTATGACCACTTAGAACCATATAGAATCCATCATGCATCACGCCTTGTTGCTATTCTTGAGGCCTATGCAATCTATGACCAAGAAATTGGTTATTGCCAGGGAATGAGTGACCTGCTTGCGCCTCTCCTTGCTGTGCTAGAGGAAGATGACGAAGCCTTCTGGTGCTTTGCTGGTTTTATGAGGAAAGCCCGCCACAATTTTAGGCTTGATGAAGTGGGTATACGCCGGCAACTCAATATGGTAGCTAGGATAATCAAATACAAGGACTTCCATCTCTACAGACATTTGGAGATGCTCCAAGCCGAAGACTGCTTTTTTGTTTACAGAATGGTGGTTGTGATGTTCCGGAGGGAGCTCACCTTCGAGCAGACCCTATGTCTCTGGGAGGTGATGTGGGCTGATCAGGCAGCTAACAGCGCCAAGATTGCAAAATCATCCTGGAGTAAATTACGGTTGGGAGCACCTCCAACAGATGACCTGTTACTTTATGCGATTGCTGCTAGTGTGTTGCAAAAGCGGAAACTGATAATAGAAAGCTACAGCAGCATGGATGAGATCATAAGGGAGTGTAATAGCATGGCTGGGCAGCTGGACATTTGGAAGCTCCTGGATGATGCACATGATCTAGTGGTGACCCTTCACGATAGGATTGAGTAGCTGTGGTCTTCATTGCTTGCGCTATTTGTCAAGTTACCATACTTCCATTATACATCTCTTTGTATGTTATGTACGGACAGTGAATAGAAGCACGTTGATGGTAGGTAGCAATGGTGGCAATTTTTTTGAACTGAGCTTGTATACTGGATGTGGGCGAAGAGCCCCTTGAATCATATCATTGTCTACCATTGTGATATATTGCAACCTGTTCTGTTTCTGCTGTGCCCTCGTTGCATACTTCAATTTTATGTGGATGTTATGTGATGGGGTTTCGGTGCAAATTGGTGGATCTGGTCTTCTTGGCTGTGTATCCGGAGAAAGTTTCGCTATCTGTGTCAGGACGACGTACACCCAAAAAATCAAACTTACTACCATCCATATCTAAAAGAACAGTCCACTGCTACCATCCATGGCTGTAATGATCATCGAGGTTTCTTTAGTTATATAGGGAAAAACAGAATTATTTGCTTTTTTTTTGGTCAAAAATACACCCTACGATAGAACATATTTTATGGTATGGTTCTGTTTCTTGCGTTGTCCAAGTACACACACACAAAACAAACATAACTGCAATAATCTGTTATCAACTACGGAGTATCAGTTCGCAGGTAATTTTCAGCAGCACACGGATGTCCATAATACAGAGTAGCATATGACCAATGAGATAACATCCACCTGACAAATACACTAAGCAATTATTGAACTGTTCTCATTCAAACCATTACCATAAACAGGCTCCAGAGACAAGTCTAATAGTATTACTCTGATTTGGTGTACTGCCGTATACCAAATGCAAGGGCCAGGATCATAATGGGCACAAGGAACTGCAGGATCTTGATGAGGAGATCACTACCCTTGTCTGCTTGGCTGGGCGCTGGCTGGGGGTGGACATAAGTACGCTTTGCTGGGATTGTTGAAGCATCTATTTGCCCGATGTGGTACTTCTCCATCATGTCTCTTGCGGAATCACTGTGGCCAATATCTTCAAAATCAGCTGTAGCATCTTTCCCTGGTTACATTCAACAGTAGAGATCAGCTTATATAATATTTAAACGTCATCATAGTTCAAAGGCTGTAATTATGAAGTAAAATTGATGTATGGTTTACCAGTTACAGCTAGCAAAACCTCATCTCCACCAGGATGCTCATCCATAAACGGAGTGACGTCATACACCTGAAGTGTTAATAGAAAGAAATGAGATGTTCCAGTAAAACACATTGGAAAATAGATGCCAGAAAATTTCAATGATTTACATAAAACGTTCCAGCACGTGGCCTCCTTGATAAAAGAGGATATAATGCAACGTCGCAAGGGTGGGACATGTCTTTACCTTTTGGTCTTAGGACCATAGTGTCGGCACCCTGGGTGCCTTGTATATAAAACTCTTACTCCTTACTTAATTGAGCGGCAGAGCTCCTGTCTTTTATTTCAAAAAATTTCAATGATTTATTCCATTTTTATGAGATTAATATAAGAAACAAGGAACATTACAGGCAACAGAAGCATAGGTTTCGATGTTACAACATCTTACACCACCACATCTACTTAGTCTACCAATCTTAATTTATGGAAAATGTGATGAAACAAGCCAGCACTGCTCGTTAACTTTATGTCAGGAAGCTCTGTGGATTTTTAAGTCTTGTGATAACACTGCGAGGGTGAGAATAGTGGTCGACTTCAAAGTAAATTTAGGGCCAAAAATCCTACTTCCAAAAATACCATGGCCATTAAGCATTAGCTACACCGAAAAACATTTGTCACAATCAAATGGAAGGCAAGCTAATATTTTCTTTTTTTATTAAAATAGTCATCATCAGTGGAATTAGCACATGGCACGCATTTTTCCAGCAAAATGTTTGATGATGATGATAATAGCTTAAAGGATTTGTATATAGAAGAAAATAGGAAGTTTTAGAAAATTTCTGAATGAAAAACATTAGATCTAAGAAAATATGCTAATTCTAGAGTAACAACTTATTTTTGTGGTGCAGTGGATATATAATATATGCGGACAGTACATCCAAGGGCATATAATTGTAAACAGAAAAAAAATAATGAAAACATTTGGCCGATGAAAATATCAACCACGAATCACCATTTACATAATTTATGTTTCAGACTTTTTTGAGGAATTTATCTATCGAATCATGTTATTCTGCCATGGACCCCAAAAAAGCAGGATAAAAACAAACCCTATTTTTATCTGTTTTGTCATACATTGTCATTTCAAGATATAGAAAGGTGCTCAGTTTAAAGCACTATTCTTGTGATAACTTCTGAACATGCGATGCTGAGTTGATTTGTAACAAGCTTTTGTCCTATAATCATCCAAGCATACAGAGCAACATGAAGTTGATATAAAGGCAGTTGCTGGTCCTTGATCGGAGCAACCCAACTCTGATCACTGAACAGTAGATCTAAAAGGCAATTTCTGGACCTGAATTGAATCACCAACTGATGAATAACTACGACTGCTATTTGACAATCCAAAACTAACATCTTTAGTAGTTGGTTTCAACAAATGAGCAACTCTGATTCGAGATAAATGCCAGAACAACTGATTCAATTCTGCTGCTGCAAGAAACCAAGCCTACCATCGATTACTCTCCACAAAACCTTATCATCGAACAGGTAGCGTCGTAAGCTTTCCTTAGGCCGTAAGAACTTTGCAATCGAAGAGGAAACGGAAGGAATTATCACTCCCGCAACAAGAACACCAAACAATTTCACCAAACCATATCCTATGAAACCCCCAGAGGCATGCCACAAGCCATCCAAAATCCTGCGCTGTGCCACCACCACTAAGGGGAGCCGAGTATGGGAGGGGAGCAGAGATACCGCACCTTGCCGGCGATGATAATCCAGCAGTCTTTGGTGACGTTGTGCTTGGCGACTTCCTCGAACCCAAAGACCTTGTTCTCGCCGGCCATGGCAGACTCCTACGCACCTGAGACAAAAAAAAAAAATCCCCCTCCAAAAGAGTTAATCCTACGCAGCTAAAATTCGGAAATCTCACTGAATCGAGCCATGGAGCGTTGAAGCGAAAGCAGTTGGACTGCTAGTGGTTGGCCGATGGGCTTTGGCTCACCTGCTGACCTGCGCTTCGCCTCAAGGCGGGAGGGGGACTGCGTGCGTCGCGCTCGCGAAGAGGATGCGAAATCACGCGATCCGGACAGCTTCCGCCCTCGGTGGCGCCGGCGCGGCGGCATTTGAGCCCGGTGCGCCCCATCCCGTTCACTGGACCCCACCCGTCTGCCTCTGCACCGCACGCCGCCGGTAGCCTTCCCAAAATGCCCCTCGATAGCCAGCAGCTTGTTGGACTGGGCCTTTTTTTATCCCGTGTTGGGCCTCCAGGCCCGTATCGGCCCATGTGAGTGCCATGAGAGGCTGACAGGCTGTTGCTGCGTTGACACGTAAGCTTTCCCCCTCCCTTCCGCTGACGCGGCCACGCCCACCTCCGGCCCGCGCTGGTTTCCGTTCGCGCAGTGACTGACTGACCGACCACACGGCCGTGCGGGCGCGAGACGACGGGACCAGTGACCAGCGGCCATCTCCCGGCTCCGCTCCCAGATCCCGCCGCGCGCGCGAACGAGCGAGCTCAGGGGAGTGACCATGGAGGAGCCCACGGAGACGAGGCCGCCAGCCGGTGCGGCGGAGGATCTCGCGAACGGCGCGCGGGAGCCGGAGGGGCCTCCACCGGAGGTTGAGGTTGAGGAGGAGGAAGCGGAGGAGGAGGAGCCGCCGCGATCGGCGACGGCAAAGCAGGAGGAGGCGAAGGCGGCGCTAGGCGCCGAGGGCTCCCGCCCGTTCACCATGCGGGAGCTCCTCGGGGAGCTCAAGGAGGACGGCGAGACGACGGCGGCCGGCGGCAGCAGCGCGAGATCTGCCTTCGCCGATGCGAACGGCGTCGGATCCGCTGACGCTGAGGGCTCGTCCTACAGGTTTGTGCTTGCTTGCGTCGTTTAGATCTCACTGCGTGTACTGGATCACTGTGGCTTGATTAGGTTTGTGGCATTGCGTTTTTTTAGCCGTACACTTTGGACTTCGCGTCGGATCTACGTGAAATTTTGCGTTGGCTACGTGAATTAAGCAGCTTCTGCTTAGTTTTGGTGCTTCAACTGCTGCCTTAGTGGAGTTGTGTTGTCATTTTTGACCTGCGAATGCTGGTTGCATTAGAATGCTTATGTGCAAGCACAATTGTTACCATGGATTGTGGTATTTTGCTGATCTTTCTTCAACAAAGCACAATTGTGTACTACAGCTCGTCTTCTGGTAGGTAGGATTGTTATATTATTTCCCTTAGTTATATGGATATGGAAACACCTTTCTTTTATGAAAAGCTGTGAACAGTTTCTCCTTCCGTTATAACGAATAATAGGTATCAAATGGTCGTTAGTTGTTACATTTTAGTAAATGCATTAATCATTATATCTGCTTCTATACGATTAGTTCACAGTTGCTGCAACGTTACTATTTTACATTTATTTGTATTGAATTATGCATCACGGCTGCTGCAATGTTACTAGTTCGCATTTATTTGTATTGGCTTATGCGCAAATTCCTAATGAAATGGTTCAAACAATAAGTTTTATTGATTCCTTCAATTTATTTCAGCCAAGATAGCACACAACAGTTTTCATCCCACCATGATGTAGCGATGGACTTGATAAATAGTGTAACTGGAGTTGACGAGGAAGGACGTTCTCGCCAAAGGATTCTTTCTTTTGCTGCCAAAAGGTTTTCTTAGCTTACCTGATTAAACTTTTTTTTTGCTACAATTAGCTTGCATATTTTGTAGTTCTGTGTGTTATTACTTGTTGCTGCTAAGTTTAAAGTTCTGTTATGCAGGTATGTAAATGCAATTGAAAGGAATCCTGATGACCCTGATGCATATTATAATTGGGCTCTTGTCCTCCAGGTACACATCTACATTCCTTTTATACTTCCCTTTTTTGTGATGGTCTTTTATACGTGTTAATATATAGTGAACACATAGCTGTGATAAATGCATAATTGAATGCAGTTGTTTATAGCATGCGTGTTATATATGTGCTGCAAAATTGTATTTATATTTTAGGCAAGTTTGTATCTTATTCTTTTGAAATATTATTTCAGGAGAGTGCAGACAATGTGGATCCCAATTCTAGTTCTTCCAAAGATGCATTGCTTGAGGAGGCTTGCAAAAAGTATGCTGAAGCTACCCGCCTTTGTCCAACTCTTTATGATGTAAGTTCCTCACTTCTTATGTTTGATCAGAACAGTTAAAATTCACAGAAGGTTTTTCAGTACCTTTTGGCCCTTTTGGGAAAAAAAGAATAAAAAGCATCACAGTCACACTTTTCAAATAGTCTACGAAAAGGATCACAACTAAGAATGTGACTTCATGGTTCTAATGCATACTGCTCAATGTTGATCATTCTAATTGTCTCAGATATCTTTTGCTCCTTTGACACTTTATCTTTTTTAGGCATATTATAACTGGGCTATTGCTATTGCTGATCGGGCTAAAATGCGAGGTCGGACAAAAGAAGCTGAAGAACTCTGGAAGCAGGTTTAGTGAGATGTCCCACATACATCTATATTCTATAAGCTTGTTTATGTTGAAACTAAATTATTATTATGCGAGTAATGCAAGTAAATCAGGTTTAGTCAAATATTGAATCTTGTTTTGGTTTCCTTGTGGTGCATGTTCTCTGCAGGCCATCAATTATGTTATTTATATGATAAAAACTGTGCCACTTGCCCACTTTTCACCAAAATTGTGGGTTTGTGATTTTTTTGAATAAACATGAGCTCGTAATATATGTTGCACATATTAAGTTGTTCTTGTCCTATCTATTAATATATATAACCCTGTTTTTGAGGCGCTGTGGCGAGGCGCGGCGCCAGACCCCCTTCACAACGCCTAGGCGTTTGTGGCGGACGCCTAGGCGATGCCATATAAACATTGTAAAGCGCTGCGGCGAGCACATACATACCTCGTTTGTTGCCAATTCTTGAGCCCAGGTTTCTTCCTTTCCTTTCCAAAAGCTCTTCTCCTATGTAGCATCCATCCTCCTTGAAGGAAACTGCATAGAAAATTACATAATTCAGTAAGCAAACAGGTTATTAGTTGCTGCTGAGAATTAAATAGGAAACAATACACAAGAGATAAAGGCCAAGGATCAAGATAACAAATTAGCAAGCATTAGTTCATGCATAAGCATTACAAATAACACCATAGTGTCTCATCAAATAGTCCACGAAATTAGAGTCTTAGACCGAAGTTCTGAACTCTAAAGCATCCTAATTAAGTCAACCACACCAAAGCCATACAACATGAGCGCAGGACAACACGAAAGTACAACAAGGGTGTGGGACACAAAAGAATCCATCAGCATGAGTGCAAATCTCTGTTTCAGCACTCAAAATCCATCATCAAACTCCTCAGGATCAGCAGCCTTGTCTTCTTCAGTAGCAGGAACATTGCCATCTTCTTCACAATCACTCACTTCCGCATCATCATGTGGGTCTTCAGCTTCAACTTCATCTTCCTCTTCGCCATCTTCAGCAGCAGCAGTAGAAGTAGCAGGAACATTTCTTTGGCGTCTAGAATAGTGAAAAGAAGCACCAGCAGCACATGTCCTATGAAGATTACGACCCTGCAGCGCTTCTGATGACCAGTTGCTTCATCAACAAGCTGCCATGTGAGGTCATCAACAGCATCAGACCCTCGAGCACCCAGAACAGACACATGCAATGAATCAGCCCATTCATTGTCCCAACTGAACTCCTCAATGACCAAAGGGTCATATTTCTTGCCTGCCTTCTCACGCATAAGCTGAAACCTTGTTCTCATCTTCCGATTATATGAAACAAAGACAATATCATTCAATCTCTTGTGCAGCAGCCTATTCCTTTTCTTTGTATGCATCTGCAAATAAAAAAATCAGATGGGAAACAAAAGAAAAGTTTAGGTTGTATGCATCTCAATAGAAATTGTTAGTCACAAATTCACAAGGCTAGTGGATACTCACATGATTGAAGGTACTCCAACATCTCTCACAGCCAGATGATGAAGCACAAAGACTAACCATGCGCTTAGCAAGTCTTTGTAGTTCAATGGCTCGGCCACCATAAGAACGCCACCAATCAACTATGCAAAGTACAGCACATATTAGGATTTTAGAATGCAATTAAGTTGCTGAAATTAGCAAGCTGAAATTAAGAACACTTACGAGGATTCATTTTGTCATAGCTTTCCTTTGCCAATTTGTTTGAGAAGGCATCTCCACGTTGCTCTTCATACTCAATGGCCTGCCTATTGATCTTTATTTGTGTTTCCACATCTGGTATCATTCTTCCAAGCACTTCAAGAAAACAACCTCTTAGCTGCCCAACAGTTTCATCATCATTAGCTTTTACAAGAGGAAAAAATTTTCCTGGGTTCAAATACAGTGCAGCCCCATACAATGGATGGTCCATTTGGTTCACCCAACGCCTCTCAATAATTTCCATGATCTTCTTGAGCAGTTTATGCTTGGTTGGTGGGAAGCTTTCCTTTATCCTCTCTTTTGCATGATTCATTAGCGCTGTGACCATTGGCATTGCAGGCTTCTCATCACCATCAGCTGCCCTCAAAACAATTAAGAGTGGGGCTGAAGCTCTTAGGCAATCTTGTACTGAGTTCCAAAACTCAGTAGCTAGCACAATGTCTTGCACTTGCTGACCTGCTGCAGTTTTACACAAGTTGTTCCCAGTCCATGCTCTACTAACAAACAAGCTCTTCAAGGCATCCTTGTTCTGGTACAAACTCTTCCGTGTCAGAAATGATGTGGCAAATCGAGTCTTTGCTGTCCTAACAAGATCAGCAATGAATGTGGCGAGTCTTTGCTGTCCTAACAAGACCACCTGTTTGAGCCCTCAATGCACTAAGAAGCCTCCCATGCCTATAAATGAATGTGGTGACACGCCTAGCACGTGCAATAGGCTTCTTGAATGCCTCCAAGTTCCCAATTTCTTCGAACATCAGATCCAAGCAATGCGCAGCACAAGGACTCCAAAACAGTGTGGGAATCCTATCCATCAAGATCTTACCAGCAGACTTGTAGTTCGCCCCATTGTCAGTCACAACTTGAACAACATTTTCCTTTCCAATGTCCTCAATCCTCTCCTGTAACAAATCAGCTAACATTGTTGCACTATGAACTTCACTTGATGCATCAATTGACTCCAGAAAGTAGGTTCCTGCAGGGCTGTTCACAAGGAAATTAATCAAGTGGCGCCCTCTCATATCCCATCTGACATTAGTGTACAACCATATTGCTTCCAGGCCAGCTCATGGCCCTTCCTCATGGCACTTGTCTCCTTAACACATTCTTCAAGCAAATGGCTACCAAGCTGCTGGTTAGTTGGAGGCTTGTACCCTGAACCATATTGGGCTGTTGCTTCACAAGCAATCTCAAATTGCCTTGAGTTTGCTGCATTAAAGGGTACACCACACTCCATGAACCATAGTGCCCATTGCATATCCACATATTGCTTCTCCTCCTTAGTCTTTGTGCTGGACTCAATGGTGGGCTGAAAGTCCTTTGCACGCCTTTCATCTACTATCTGTTCAGGTGTTCTCCTAAGCTTACCAACAATTGACTGTGTTGTCTTTGGTGTCCTTGGTGTTGAATTGACACCAGTAGCTCTTGAAGCCTTGAACTGAAAGATAGCATGCCTTTTCTTGGCGGCTGTCCCAGAACTTGGTTTTTTTGCAGCCACTTTTGGTGTTGCTCCTTGTACATCTGATGCTGCTACCTCCACAACTTCATCTTCTTGTTCCCCAGCCTCCTCAATATCATCCAAGGCCAAAGGCCTTCTTCTCTTCTTTTGCAAGTAAGCCTCCATCTCTTTCCTGATTTCAGTGCCAACTTTTGGACAAAGGATAATATCTCCATATCCACCAGCCAAATGTTGCTTGAGCCTCTTTATGCCTCCTGAAGACTCATTTCCACACAGGGTACATGTCACCCAATCTCTCCTGGCAGGGTCCTGCCAGTAGGCATATTTCCAGCCTGGATCATTAGACTTTGCTTTCCTTGCCGGATCAGTCTTGGGATCATACTCAGGTGCTTCAACTGTGCTTGCCGCATTGCTTGTCATGTTGCTTGCCATGTTGTTGGATGCTACATAATAGAAAGCAACATCATTACTAATAGGAAAAGCAAGAACATTATGTTCTGTAATCTCTAGTGTACGACAGTAAACTAAAAAAAGAACACAAGTGAATGGCACTATGGCAGATGCAGATATTATACTAATCAAAGAAAGATCCTTGTGCTTTGTGTTGTAGCAGGGTGTGTGACAGCCCAAGCACAAGCAGACATTTGTATATGTGAGTACCCATAATATAAAAACCAGCCATCAGCAAAAGCAGAGCCGAGTGCAGAATAAATATTCAGAGCAAGGGAGGAGGCAGGGACAGGCATGCAGCATGAGCATAAGGAAGGAGGAAGGGATAGGCATACAATATTCAGATTCAAGTCAATAGCAGAGCACGAGAACGAGGCATACAATATTCAGATCAAAAGCAGAGCAGCAGGCACACGAGTACATACTATATTCAGAGCAAAAGCAAAGCACGAACAGTAGGCAGGGGCATACCAGTATAACACGCAAAGCGGAGCACACAAGACAATACTATATTCAGACTTGCAAAGCAGAGCACGAAGCCACGAACAATAGGCAGGCATACCACGCAAAACAGAGGAACAGAGAGGAGCGGGCGCATACTAGGCGGACGGACGACGGCCGGCGGAGGCGGACAACCGAAGAAGGCAAGCAGTGGAGGCGGACGCGAGCTGCTCCACGGCAGGTGCGGACGTCCAGGCAGAGATGCAGGGCCCCCTCCTCCGAAGCGGCGGCCGGCCGGTGGACTCGAGCCGGCGAGCCGAGGAGCAGCGAAGCGGAGCTCGAGGTCCGCCCGCCGCCTTCTCTCTTTCTCTCCCGGTCTCCCACTCTCCCCTCGCCCCCACTCGCGGTAATGGCTGGCACCAGTCGATTTGGCGCGCAAAGGGCCTATCTAGGTCGGAAGCGCGGTCGATTTCCCGCGCAAGGGGCAAATGCGGTCGGAAGCGGTCGATTTCCCGCGCCAGGGTCGAATTACCGCGGGCCCGGTCATTTTTGCGCCCTTCCCCGCGCCGTAGCCGCGCGCACGGCCGATTTCGCGCCCTTCCCCCATGAATCGGCATCTGGCGTCCGCTGGAGAGCAATAGGCGTCCGCCCGACGCCATTCACGCCTAGGCGACGCCAAATCCCATTAGGCGGACGCCATATGAGTTGTGGTCGTGGCGTCCTCGACGCCCAGGCCCTGGAGAGCGCCTAGGCGACGACTAGGCGACGCCTAGGCGACGCCTCAAAAACAGTGATATATAATACTTCACTGTCTCTTTCGTGAATTTGGATGGATAATAAGAGCTCACAAGTTGTCCAATAGCAAATCAGGTAGCTGTTTTGTCACCATTCTTTTTCCTTAAAAACCCTGGTAGCTGAACTTTTTGTGCTATGTGATGACACTATTTCTTATCTTTTCTTGAAAAATCTTGGTACACCCAACTCTGCTCAATGTTTAGTTTCATCAAGAAATTCAAATTTTAACCTTAACATCTGGGGGAACAAAAAATCCCAAGGGGTTTGAACAATCCACACATCTCAGCTGAAAAGTTACCATGTTTTCTTGCCAAACATACTGATGCTGTTTTAAGTTTATAATTAAATTTGATTGCATCCGGTATTTACACTTTTCTTTCTTTGACAGGCAATACTGAATTATGAGAAGGCTGTCCAGCTTAACTGGAATAGCCCACAGGTTAGCGTTAATCCTTATATTTATCTTGAGTTCTTGAGTGCAGATTATATGGTAAAATAAAAAGATAAAAGGCTCCTATTTGAGTTAAGTGGATGATCGATGTGCGCATATAACTGACATGAAGACCATCATGGTTCGGTAGAATTTCGTTTAGTAATGTTGCACACATGTTTAAACAATAAGAACCACCCTTCTGTAGTGATGGCTGTTTTTTTTTCTGTTCTAATTTATCAATTAAAGAAAGAAAAATCTTGTTTCTGGTCAAGAAACCAGAGCTTGCCATGGCTTACCCTTATTGTTTAAATTCCTGTGATCTTTTGTTACTGAAATTCTTTACAACTAATCTAAAGATTTTTTTTTTATGAAAGGATCTTGTTTTTTGGGGTCCATTTCTCTCCATGAGCATTTGACCAAATCCTTGAAATAAGATGCTCTGATATCACTTCAACTTGAAACTTCTAGTCTTGAATTTTTAATAGTCAGTGTTGCTGCTTTCTTAATTTCCTTTCTTTTTTATTGCAGGCTCTCAATAACTGGGGTCTTGGGCTACAGGTATATCTCATCAATTTTATTTTCTTCACCATCTTCCCTGAAGTTTGGTTAACTATTTGCTCTTGAGTCTTGAGTTGCACCTGCCTATGCTAGCTGTTTATTGAGTATGAATTTGCAATGCAGGAGCTGAGTGCAATTGTTCCTGCCCGGGATAAACAGACCATCATAAAAACAGCTATAAGCAAGGTGCATACACTATCCCATTGCTGTGCCTAGGAATTATTTTTTATAGTATTGCTTAGTAAAAATTATCTCTTTGATGAGCCACTGACACCGTTTCTACTGTATTCATAGTTCCGTGCCGCAATTCAGCTGCAATTTGATTTCCATCGGGCAATATACAACCTCGGAACTGTCTTGGTGTGCCTTCTGCCTTATAACTCACCTGTTGAATGATATACTTTTCTTAGACTAAAATAATGAGTTTGTTTTAGTATTCTAATAGATTTTATAACGTATACAGTTCAAGTTTCATGACAATGGCATATATTTTCTTTTCTAATGCTGCAGTACGGTTTAGCTGAGGATACCATGAGATCTGGGAAGCCAGATGTCTCCCCTAATGAGCTTTACAGTCAGTCTGCTATCTATGTTGCAGCTGCTCATGCTCTGAAGCCAAATTACTCGGTATCTATATATGCATCTGTTACTTTCTCTACTATATGCCTTGGACCTTTCTAATTTTTTTTACTGCAAACTTCCTTGGCTAACAGTGTCATCTTTTGTCAAATGCAGGTCTATCGCAGTGCTTTGCGATTAGTCCGCTCAATGGTAATAATTCATTTTTCTGTTTCTAATGAATGTGTTAGTTTATTCTGTTTGATATTGTTACCCAATAGTATTGGACCTATTAGAGATATGTGTAGTCTAACACATGTATATCATGTTACTTGTATACCTAGTGATAGTTAAAAGTTCATGTAGCTGGTATATGATAGCTGCTTTTCAGTTCAGTTATCCATGTGTATGTTGAACTCTTTTGCAACATTTGTTAAACAGGAAAAAAAATCTTTTGCAACCCATATTCTTGAGGGAAAAGAATTCACAACCCTCAAGGTCTTCAAACCTTATTAATTTTGGTTTCTCTGAATGATACTGTGTGCTAGTCTTTTTTTAGCACATTTTTCTGTTCTTTAGATGTTCTCTTGTCTAATTCTTCATTATGGCAGTGTCCTTTTGTTCTTATTGCATCTTATACCATGCAGTTACCTCTGCCATATCTCAAAGTAGGGTATTTGACTGCTCCTCCAGCTAACAATGCCATTGCACCACACAAAGATTGGGAGAGATCACAGTTCATTTTGAATCATGAGGGACTCCAGCAGGTATTTTGCCAGTGTTATCATTTTCATTTTGCATACTTATCTCCATGATACAATGTTGAGATTGAAGTTACGGTATTTCCAATTTCTTTTGTCATGGCCTTATCCAACTGACTAGTGTTGTTGTGAATTATAGGCTGATGCTTCTGACCAGCCTGCATCACAATCCCCTGGGCATTTGGACAGGGGCAGAAAGCCTGTCAGAATAAACGTTGCAGATATTGTTTCAGTGTCAGCATGTGCTGATTTAACTTTACCAAGTGGTGCTGGCCTCTGTATAGAAACTATTCATGGTCCTACATTCTTGGTATGTGCCTGCCAGTTTATTGTTACAGCTCGTTTCTTCATCTTTTGGGATATTATTTTGTTCCATTCAAATGGATAGCATTTGTTCTTCAGTATTAGACATACTCCCTCCGTCCCTAAATAAGTGTCGTTCCCACTTCCCCAGCGGCAATTATATATTAAAATATATTAATATTTATGCTAAGCATTTAGTATCATTGGAAAGATTTTTTCTTCTAGTTTTTTAACAAAATTATTTAGAGATATAAATATTGCACACATTTTGTTCCGAGTCAAACTTGTGACACGCACACCAACGACGACACTTATTTAGGGAGGGAGTAGGTTACACCTTTAAGTCTGCTTGTTTTTCAATAAATTGACTGAACAGTCAACCCATTTGAAGTTAATTTGCAGCAAACATGGTGCAATGCCCAATATAGCCAATTTGACTACTGCTAGCGAAAATAAATGGTGTGGAGTACATAATTCAACCCATCCCTTCTCTCCTCTGACAGGTTGCCGATAGTTGGGAGGCTCTTGATGGTTGGCTAGACGCCATACGCCTTGTCTACACTATTTTTGCAAGAGGAAAGGGTGATGTACTTGCCGGTATTATTACTGGTTAAATGGCTTGCTGCAGATGCAAAACTGTCGATGGAGAGGTGCAAAGTTTTGGAGATTCTGCAGCAACCTTATATCAGTTAAATGCCCCCTTTGATTTATTACGCCTCCCATCTGTCATGTCAGTTTTCCTAGATGTAGGATATATCATATATATTCATTTGTAACTCGTACTCTCCACTGATTGGTGATAGGTCCATTTTCCTTTGTAAAATTGGCCGTGTTACTATATTGTGCATTCACAGCAGATGTATCGGACATTCTTAAGTTTGTGATTTTATTTCTCTGTAACATTGTATCAAGGCACCATGGTCTATGCTTAAATTTAATGCTCGGAGTCGGAGGCTCTGGCCCTACTGCGCAGAGCTGCAGACCCTCCGATATGTAACAAACCGACAGACAGATCTGTAGCTGCCATCGAATCGGGAGAAACTACCGTCGGTGGCTGGGGCTTGTTGAGTAACCGGAGAGGGAGGGGAAAAAAAACTCCCAGCAATCCAAATTAGAAAATATTTTAGCTTTTCTAGATACATTTGTCGTATATTTAGATATAAGTTTTTGTCGTATATTTAGATATACATTATGTCTATAATATAAGTACTGTTGGATGGAGTAGAAAAACCTTTAATGGCACAAAGCTTACAAACGAATCCAATGTTATGCATCATGTCCAGCTCATTTGGGTGGATCGTATCACAAAGTACTGTTGGATGGCTAACGAACCAAGAACGCGGTCGATCCAATAATGGCACGGCATATATCTCAGTGCATTCGTCACCGATTCAATCATGCACATTATCCATACATCAGGCCTCTAATCCTTGTACACCGTTTATCAGTCCAGGTAAACTCTATATGATCACAACGTAATAGTTTACAGCAGCTGGTTCCACCGTTGCAATGTGGACATGGTTATTGTTGCCCAAGTCGTACGATGACGATGAGACCTAATCGGAGCTTCCCATCGATCGATGACAGTTAATAACATTTTAGAGTTCGTAAGAATCGAAGTCAGACTATGGCGGCTTGATAACGACGTAAAGCAAAGTCATTCGTATATATCCACAGAGCAGTCGCTGTAGGATGGAGAGATATAACATACAAAATTCAGAAGATTTCTAGCTATGCCCAACGGCTCTATGAACCTGTCTCCTGCTGGCAGCAGCTGCCTAGTTCGTATATATCCACAGAGCAGTCGCTGTAGGATGGAGAGATATAACATACAAAATTCAGAAGATTTCTAGCTATGCCCAACGGCTCTATGAACCTGTCTCCTGCTGGCAGCAGCTGCCTAGTGCGTTGTGTGGCACGAGCACGACTAATAACAAGCCTAGTGCGTTGTGTGGCACGAGCACGACTAATAACAAGCTGGCTGCTGGGCCGCGGTGTGGATTGAGAGGAACAAGCAAAGACGAAGCTAGCTAGGCAGCCAACCAAAAGCTCTCGACTTCTCGAGGGGTCCGTCTGCCTTTATTTTTCAACTAAAGACCAGTGCCAAATCTTCCAACAAACTCATTTTTTATCACCTTTCATTTGCGTGTCAAAAATGCTCACCAGTACGTCAGCACCATGCAGGCATGAATGCTAGCAGTCGTAAGCAGCCACTGTCACTGTACACGAGATGCTGATATTGCCCATGCATCGATATTTTATTTTCTGTGCCTCTGATGATTCAGTTCATTCATCGACGATGACACGATCACACAGAGACGCGTGGGAAGTCACGCAACGCGTGCGATGGCGTGACGAACGGGACGTCGTCGATGACAGGACAGGGCACGAATGTCCATGCAGATTCTCTTACGGGTCATAATAAGAGCCCTGCTGAACAAACGAGCCGCAGCCGCTGCATGCGCCATCTTTCAAGAATATCCTCCTGTTCGAGTGTTCGCACGTCCAGCTTGCATAATTGGTGACCCATTTTTTTCCCCAACTGTTATCACGATGACAGTGATGTAATACGTGTTAATGCACGCTATCATCGCTTCATCATCATCATCATCATCATCATCATCATCATGAAAGCGATAAGGCGAAACGTCAGTTCATGCGTCGTCTGCAATGTCACATACGTACTTACTAGTAGTGGCAGCGCGCGAAAGCATCTCGAAGTTAAGTGACCCGAACAAACAAGTTCTCATTTTGGTTCGACCACTTTGTTTTACACTCCGCGCGCTGGATCCCGCGTGGAACGTACACGTATGGCGTGATTTGCGGACATATACTATACGCACTTATTAGCTTCAGATCGTAGGATAGGAGTAGTATAATCACGAGCGATACGACGATTACCCTTAGGTGCTTATCCTAGACACGTATATATGGATATAAATCGATGACATTGTTGATAGACAGCCATATATATTTCTGTGGTAACTAGTAGGATACTAGAGATTTGAATGCAATATGTTGCTTTCACTTCATCTGCTCCTAGGTGCAAACAGTTAGCACAGTTAGGGAGGCCACAACGTAACTATTATCTATTACTCCCTCCGTCTTAAATTATAGTTTGTTTGACTTTTTTTGACTTCAAGTTTAACCACTCGTTTTATTTAAAAAATTTGAGCAAAACTAGTTAAATTTTGATCATTCTCGAAGATCTTTTGTTAATAAAGCAAGCAACAACAAAAGAAATTATATTTTGAATAAATTTTTGAATAAGACGAGATGGTCAAACTCGAGACCAAAAAAGTCAAACGAACTACAATTTGAGACAGACTAGTATTAGTTATCATTATCATTGTAACACCTCAAGTGTTATTGCACAATTGCATTGCTTAACATGTGCATAAGCATCATGCATCCAAATTTTGTCATTACTTCATGAATGTGTTGAAGTGTTTAAATTCAAATTCAAATTTAAATTTTAAAAACCCTAGTTTCAAAAATATTGAGAATTTGACTATGGTACAAAAAGCAAAAGTGAAATTCAGTTGATTTTGAACAACTTTTATTTTGGAAGAATTTTAAGTTTCAATATGAAAATTAGAGCAATTGAAAAAGGAGAAAAATCCCCTTTACTGCTACAGTACCCGACACCTGCCCTTTTCTTCTTTGCCGACGACCGCTGTGGCCGTCTCGACGCTTCACGCACGGGAACACGCGGCCAACCACCTGGCCGAGCTCGCGAACTCACTGGCCACGTCTTCGACCTCTCCCTGGCCCTATAAAGCCAAGCAGCCGGCCGCTGTGCCTCGGTTTTTCTCCTCCATCCACCACCGACCGCCGTTGCTTCGCCGGCGAAATTCACCATCCAATCGCCACCCCCATCCAATTCCTCGTGCCACAAGCTCCATCTCTACCTTGCGCTTCTCCTTGGCTAGGTCATGACGCCTTTCCTCACTGGAGTCGCCCGTGCAGCCGGTTTTCCTAGCCACCGGCCTCGCCGTGGAACTTCGTGTCCCGGTCCACCTCGGTCCCAACCACGGTGAGCACCGTGAGCGCCTCGACCTCCTGAAGCTTCCTATGCCCTTGCTTTTCTTTCACACGCACCGTAGCCACCTCACTGCCGTGTGCAGCGCCGCCGTGACTGCCATGTCCATGGGCGGTCTTGCTCTGAGCTCTAATCCATCATATTGAGCTCCTAGAAGTGTGTACAAGTTCGAGCAGGTTCCGTAGGACTAAGTCCGGTCACCGAGGGTGGCACCGCCGGCAAGAATCGACCGGCCGAGTATTCCCGGCTGTCGCTCTGCTCTGGAAGCCGGTCGGGGACATGATGTTGCAAATTAGAAAAACACCAGGGGTCTGGTGTAAAAGTTGTGACTCACTTGAATAGTGCCAAATAGTGGATAAGACTTGTTTGTAATTTATTTAAAACATAAGTCCTTATTTGCAAAACTGCCAGGCCACACCTGTCTAGGCCGCGCTAGGCCGGCCTGCCTCGCTTTTGGGACACTCGTGCGCGCGCGGCTGCGTTGCCGTCGCCGGGCCGCCGCCTGCGTGCGCAGCTACTGCTGCTGGGCTGGTCTGCCGCCGCTGGGCCGCCGCTCACGCACTGCCGCTGGGCCGCTCGTCCATTGCTGGGCCGCGCGCAATGCGCAGCGCTACAGGCCAAGCTGGGCCGAGCCAGTTAATTCGGCCCGTGTGCCTGTTTTTCTTTTTGAAAATACTTTTCAATTTAGATTTAAATTCAAACTTTGGGAATTTATATCTTGAGCTAGAGAGGTCCAAAAATGGTGAAACTAGTTTTGTTAGTTTTGTTTTATTGTGATCTACTTAATGAATTCATAAAAATTTTAGTTTGATAAAATTTTATTTATAGCTTTTATTTATTAAAAGAAAAGCCTTTTTAATTTGTAAAATTAATAACTAGAGGTTTATTTATCCAAAAATTATGAAACCAAGTTTATTAATTTTGTTTTAGTATTCTCTAGCTAATAGGAAAGTTAACTTTGATGTTTAATCATTTTTTATGTATATCATATTCTTTTAATACATGAAATGATATGTTTAATTGTATTCCTTATATAAGACTTGTCATGCATAATGTCTTATATACTTAAACTCATTAAGGTAAGATCTTTGTAACACCTCTGGTGTTATATTAACTAAAACCTGCCATGTCATCAT
>CM041629.1:50067079-50095535 GCA_023333625.1 Bothriochloa decipiens
GATGACATGGCAGGTTTTAGTTAATATAACACCAGAGGTGTTACAGCTACCCTTAGCGGGGCTTGCCGAGAGAGTGTTAGAAATATTTCCCCAGCTGGGTAGTAATCGATTCGAATCGCCATCGTCTCCTGGAAAGTGAGAAACTTGACGGGAGTATCTCCATATTTAAAAATATTAAATTGCTTGGATGGTTAATGATGCTTCATAAGATAACTATTGATGAACCTGATGTGATTATGTAATTCTCTTCTCTTTTGCTTATTTAGTATATGTGCAAACATAAATGACAGGTTAATGAATATTAACTTGATGCTAATAATAATATAGTTACTCTTCTCATTTAAGGCTTTTTATGCAAAATGAATAAGCCAACTCCACCTATAATAGCCTTGCATAATCCTTGGAGTCTTTATTTCTGGTTTACGACGGGTAAGTCTTGTTGAGTATAATTGAGTACTCAGAGTTTTATTTCCCTCTTGTTGCAGATGACATATTCTATAATGGTTACTGCAAGTACTGCCTTCTCCCAGCCGGGAATGAAGACTAGACCACTGGGCATGGTCTCTACTAGACTCCTTATCTTATATTGATTTTGTAGGATGTGAACCAAAACTGGCAATGTAATCCTTAAAACTATGGATTTGGTTTTAAAAACTATGTTATTTTCGCTACTTTATATTTTAGTTTGTAATAACTAAAGTATACTCCGATGTATGTAATCTATGTAGATTATCTTTGAAATGTTGTAACAGATGGTGTGGTTAGGTTGAATTACTACGGTCTTGGTTTGTTGCGAGTTGGTTTGAAATCCTTCGTGATTTCGTTGGACTATCGGGTATATATAAGTGAAAGTATGTGAGTGTCAACGTGTTAGCGAGGACATCCGTACTTGATCTTGTATAAATTGGGCGGTTCTATGACAATCATCACGAAAGCAACAGGCAAGTAGGGGAAGATTGGATTGTCTGCATCTAATGGGCCCGTTTGGGCTATCAGTTTCGGATTCTTAAAAAACGTTTTGCCTCTAGTTTCTAAGATCTGAACTGTAAGCAAAAACTGGTGGGGTGTTTGGAATTTGGATGCCAAAAATTTTAAGAATTTGGCTTCATTTATTGGTAGGTCGAAAAACTAGCAAAAGTTGGATATCAATATCTTCTTAGTTTTTAAGAATTCAACAACAACTAGAGCTGTTTGGATCCCACCTAGTTTCTAAAAGCCAGATTAGAAGATGACCTAAATGTCCCTATCCTCTACTTCCTATAGTAGAAGATGATTTTAGAATATTTTTTGATTGTTGAACTAATAAAATTTAACCAATAGCGATTATCATAATGGATTGATTATCATAATGGATTCATATGTAAGGTTCGTACACTTAAAATCTACTCCATACATCTGAAATTATAGTTTATTCTAAAATTCTTGGAGGGTCCAAGACATTTCAAGTTTAACCGGATTTATGTAATAAAATAATAATATTTATGATATCAACTAAGTATAAAAAAATCTTTATACTAATTACTCTATAATTTGGTCCAAGCTTAAGATAATTTGACTCTCTAAGAAAAATAGAATAACTTACAATTTGAAATGAAGAGAGTAATTTGCTAAAACTATAGTGTAGTGTAGGCGTTTAGCTATATATAACAGATATGGCAATATAGGTAACATTATTTGTCCGTTTGCTTTCCTAAATGAAATGGGAGCTGATGAAGTTACACATACTCTTTTTTTTTGTTGCTTCATGGGCTGTCGGTCTCAGGAGGTGCTGCTGCAATGGACAAAATGTGGAGAGAACTGTAGCAGCGAGACGCTGTGCCAAAAAAAAGTCTTATTTGGAGAATTATCCTTAAAACACGTGATCGCGTGTACGTAGTAATACTATTCTAATGCACGAATTGCTGGGCTCTTTTTTTTTTCTTGAAACCGGCGGCTCAGCCGTCGTTTACGTCGTACAGGTCAAGTCATCAAGATATTTAGCCCGTATGTATATCTGCTGCTTTCTACTGGATTGTTTTGGTGTAATTTCGGCTCGTGGTACCAAAAGAACGACCGTATCTTTGACGTATGTATGGTGAAGTGTCCAGCTGGCAAACTTACAAAGCAAAATGATAGCATGTACTAGTGTGTCTCTTAAATTATAGTTCGTTTGACTTTTTTATCTCAAGTTTAACCGTCTCGTCTTATTCAAAAATTTATTTAAAATATTATTTTTTATTATGGTTTATTTTATTAACGAAAGATATTTGTGAATGACTTAAATTAACTATATTTGCTCAAATCTTTTAGAACAAGACAAATGATCAAACTAAAGATAAAAGAATCAAACGAACTATAATTTAATACGGAGTGAGTATTGACCGGATTCCCGGCGGTAGCGATGACGACATTCATGTCCCACCAGTCATGTGTGTATATATATATACATATATATATATATATGTATATATATATATATCACGCAACGTACAAAACTTCATTCAAGGATGCGCGTTCGTTTCAAAGGAAAAGGAAATGGGAAAAAAAGGGAAAAGGAGCACGTCCACCATGGTTTTTTACAAAATTCTTATTATGCTATTCTGTGGTATGAAAGGACGGCTTTCTCAAGAAATGTTGATAAAATAAAAGTCCTATTTGTTTGGTCATTTCTGGCTGACTGATTATGACTGATGCTGATTTTTTATAAGAAAAAACACCGTTGTGATACGTACAGGTGTACTCAATTCACATTCCCTTGGCTTAAACGAAACGCATGTGTGATCGATCGATCTTGTTCCGATTTCCCCGTATACCTCCCGATTCCACATCTGCCGTTGGATGAAAGCCCCCACCCCCAACATCTGCGGGTCAATCCCACCAACCAGCCCACTGGCGGGCACCGGCCGGCCTGCCTTCCGCACGCCCCGCGTACACGTAGCCCCAGCCTACGCAATTATTCCCCGCACCCATGCAAAGCAAAGGCCCCCTAGGCGGCACATGGGCGCGCTCCCCTCCACGGGAACAGCTAGGGGAGGGAGCCCGTCCCGGCGCGCGGCGAGTCGGCGACCCCAGGACACGCCACACGGGGGCCCCGTCCCTTCATCCCGCGGGCCGCATGCACCGCGACCGTCCGCGTGCACACGCCCAGAGCGGCGGTCGCAGCAGCGCCGAAAGGCTCGTTTCATTTGGGTCCAGGGGCCGAGCGCGGTTCGGCAGCGGGGGCACCGCGACCACGCGGCGCGTCGCGCGACCTGGGGCGCCGAGCACGGGGTGGGGCGTCGTGCCTCGGTTGGCTCCGTCCGCCTCGTGTTGGTTCGTACGCACGTACGTTCTCGACCGTGGTACCTGGCCGCGCCCGCCGCCCGCCCGCCCGCGGCTTGTCTTGGCCCGCGGCCGCCCGTGCCGCTTGGCAGGTTGCAGCGCGGGCGGGCCGAACAGGGACGCGCGCCCGCGGGGGTGGGGTGGGGCCCGCCGGGACTGGTGCGGCGCCTGCGCGTGCAGATTCTCTCTGGCGGATGGTGAGCGCGGCGCGGCCGTGTCTGTCTCTGTTGACCCGCCCGGGGGATGGATGGATGGATGGATGGATGGCTACATGTTGCAGTTGCAGCTCTACTTTAAACAAACTGCTGGCCCTGTTAGGCTAAGCTTCTACCGATCGTATGTGTAACTGGTTTTGTTTATTCTTTGTTATTTCAGAAACTGGGTGGTAGCTGTTTATACAAGAGTAAAAGACAGTACCAAAAATATATATTCCATAAAAACGACTTCCTAGATTTTTTTCCAAAAAAAAGAAATATTGCAAGGTTCTCTCCTCAATGATGGTCACTTGCTTCAGCTCAAAAAAAAAATGATGGTCACTTGCCACTGCTATTTCAAAATGTAACCACTTTTAGATTTGTCCCAACCAAATTAAGGTTTCTGGTATTTTTTTACCAAGCTTGTGCGAAATATATCAACAGTGTACATACTAATTACCAAGCTTGTGCAAAATATATCAACAGTATACATACTAAATAAATGGCCCACATGATATTGAAAATTGCATCTATTTATAAGAAATAGCTCTTATCATAAAGAAAGGGAATTGAAAAAAATCATTTACCGCCACTAATATGACCATAAAACTTTAATGTAATTTTAATTGTTTATATAAATAAAAAATGTAAACTATTTTTGTGGAGGGAGGGGGGTTCAAGCTATGAAAAATACTTACTCCTAAATGTCTAAAATGTAAATCAAACCATTTTAAGGCACTCATTATCCAATCATTTAATTCATATTCAGTATTTAATTACAAAATGCATTTTGTGATATCAAATCATTCAGGTAATATCTATTTTGTGAATTTTAATAAATATTTTTCAGATTTAAAATCTAAATCTAAAATTGCTTCTTTTTTGGACATACTCGAAAGTCTGTTCATAAAAAAAGAAAGAAAACATTCGCTTCCCAAATTGACAACTAACGCTGACAAGTCGTACAACTGCTTTCCACAGACAATCCCATCCTACGACCAGCATCGGGAGGCGGAGATCTACCGGGCAGTCGGCGACGACACGCGCCTCCCTTGAAGTCACCCCGCCCTGGTGCCCCGCTGCCACCGGGACCCACTATTACCGGGGCCCACCTGTCATGTCACATACCTTCCGTACCAGCACATCGCAGCAGGCCGGTCCCGCACCGCACCTCTCCCCTCGCCCCCCGCAACGTCACCGCCGAAATAATTAATTTCAGCCTTTTACGACCTCGTTTCCCAAGCGTCCTTCCGTTCGCCATCTCCTCTTCTTCTTCTCCCTCTCCCTCCTCCCCCTCTCTCTCGCGCCATCCACGCGCGACTGCGCGAGACACTGGTCAACGCCCGGGTGGCAGGCGGCGGCTCCGGTGTTGGGGGGTGAGCCTAGCTCCGTCGGTTGGCTGCGCCGGAACAACGCGGCGGGCTGCTGCTGCTGCTGCTGCCTCTCCGGCCGGGCCTCTGGTTGTTCCATCATGGGGAGGAACGGTAGCGTGAAGCGCGCGGCGTCCTCGGGCGCCGCCGCGGGCGCTGCCGTGGGCCCACCGTCCTTCTCTGTGAACCCCGCCGACTACCGGCTGATGGAGGAGGTGGGGTACGGCGCGCACGCCGTCGTGTACCGCGCGATCTTCCTGCCGACCAAGGGTGTTGTGGCAGTCAAGTGCCTGGATCTCGATCAGCTCAATAACAACATCGTACGTGAGCTTCTGTCACACACCTTCTTCTCCGTCGTGTAGTTCGCTGGGTTTTCCTCGGTGCTCTGGCTGCGGGTGCCGTCTGTAGCGGATTAGCGAGAGATCCGTTGGTCGATTGCAGCGGATTTCATTTACTATTGATTTGGTGGCTTCGAAATCGGGGCTGAATTTTGATCCGTGTAACGCCTTGCCAGATCAATTCGGACCTTGCTTCGACATAAGCAGATACAGCATCGCATTTACTGGGTCTGCTAATAGTCGTTGCTTAGTCTAAGGCTCAGTTGAAAAAACAACAGAGAGGCAGGCATGTGCCTGCATTTTAGCCTTTTGGGGGGCAGTTACTATTTTGCATGGTTTATTGTGGGCGTGGGCGGTTGAAATGGAGAGTTCAAATATTTTCTCGGGAGTCTTTACTTGGTGTGCTTGTCACCTTGGGATGCATCACAGAATCTGGAAAAAAAAAACACTGCTAAGGAGTTCCATGCCAGTTTACCAGTGCTATAGATAGACTGCAGAGAACTTGCAGTTTTTTTTTTAAAAAAAACTAATGATAAATAGTCATAGATTTTTGCAGAGGTGATTTGCCATTTGTTCTTTTATCATTCTACTAGATTATTTCTTTAGTTTCTGGTATTTTATATTGCACATGGGACATGGCATCATTTTCTGCACTGCACATTGGACTCCGACATATTTAAGACTGTATATTTGGACAGTGATTCTATTATCTTTTGACCGAGTACATTTTATTGATATGATGAACTGTTGATGATAAGCTAGCATGATATCAGGCTTAGGATATCTGGGATCAGTGTTCATTGTTGAGGCTGTTCTAAGTACTAGTTGGATGCTTGTTTAAGCACAGACTTTCTAGCTTTGTTTATCCAAAGCTTTCATATTTTGGGTTGATAGCAGATCACATTGGTTCAACTCATCCAAAATAGAATGAGAGTACTGTACATTTGGGGCTCAGTAGACGTCTAGTAACATGATTTCAAAAACCAAAACTTGTAAAATGTCCATCTCAAAGCAAATTTTTATGCTATCGCCTTCCATTTTTAGCTGTTAGTTCACTGTAATATTAGATGGACTTTTTCCTTTTACTAATACTTCTTCAACACTCCATTCACTAGTGGGCTGTCAGGCAATTGCTCCTTTGCCAATGGAAGCCAGTCACCCGCAGATCCTTATCTCCCTATAATGCGTTAAAATTCTCCTTGTTATCCACCTTTTGTTTCTGTTTGCTATTCTTATTCATACCTAGCAACTTGTGGTAGTTCAATTTTTTTGTCATTTTTGCATTTGTTTTTGAAACTTCCACTGTGGCAATGTAATTTTGACATAGCTTTGAAATGGCATCGTCCCTGCCATCTAATCCACTGTAAAGCAGAAACACTATCAAGTAGGTTTTGGAATGCCACATGTGTTCACTGCTTGGTGTCAATTGACTCTTTCTTTTTCCTTATGAAAGGCATAAATGAATTTGTTCTTACCATTGTTACATTATTTGTAGGATGAAATACAAAGGGAGGCTCAAATAATGAGCTTGATAGATCATCCTAATGTCATCAGGGCTTACTGCTCATTTGTTGTGGAGCACAGCCTTTGGGTGATAATGCCGTTCATGACAGAGGGTTCCTGTTTACACTTAATGAAGATCTCATACCAGGAAGGGTTTGATGAGCCAGTCATTGGCTCCATTCTAAAGGAAACTCTTAAGGCTCTGGATTACCTTCACCGGCAGGGTCAAATACATCGTGATGTCAAGGTTAGCATTAGCAGAATATTTTGGGTAGACATTGTAGTCATTGGATGTATTTATTAGTCATTGTTGTTTATTTTTGCTCGATTCGGCACTGTACAGGCTGGTAATATCCTTATCGATGGTGCTGGGGTAGTGAAGCTTGGAGACTTTGGTGTTTCTGCCTGTATGTTTGATAGAGGTGATAGGCAAAGATCTAGGAATACATTTGTAGGAACACCATGCTGGTAACCTCTTAACCAAATTTCTATAAATATTTGTATTGTATAACTAGATCATTTTTTACATGTTTTTCTTTTTCGAATTTTTTATGTAGGATGGCTCCAGAAGTGCTCCAACCTGGCACTGGATATAATTTCAAGTATGTGTATATATCTGTAATTTATTTCCACGTAAGACATGCCAGGATTTATCCTAGAAATCGAAACTGATGCCTAAAGATCACATTTCTCTGTGAATTGCTTTATATATGGCCTTCCTCTTACATCTAAAAAGATTTTGTGTTATCTTTTTTCATGGCTGTTTGTTTAGCCTTTTGTATATCAATTGGCAGACAGTTGCATTCACACACATTCTCATTTTTGCACAGAGCTGACATATGGTCATTTGGAATCACTGCTCTTGAACTAGCACATGGCCATGCTCCATTTTCGAAATACCCCCCTATGAAGGTAATGCTTCGCATGTGCATTTGGTTCTTACGTTTTGTTGTTGCACCTAATAGCTGTTGTAATAAATATTCCAAATATACCGCAACATGTAGCAACTTGCAGCAAGTCTTCAAATATTACCACTTACCTGTTAACCCTGTATGAGCCAGCCTATAATCTAACTGGTGGTAGATGGTCTCATGAGATCATCTACTGATTCACTACCTAACAACGCAGGCAAGATCATCTACTGATTCACTACCTAACAACGCAGGCAATCTATATATTAAATTTTTACTTTGGTTGTAGGTTCTTCTCATGACCCTCCAGAATGCACCACCTGGTCTTGATTATGAACGTGACAGAAGATTCTCAAAGGTAGTACCTATCCTTTCAGTTGATCATCAGTTATGAACCATTTATGTGGTTAGCTACAGTAGTTGTGTTCTAGTGTTTACCTATCTAAGTAGGCATTTTCAGTTTTGACCAGTCATTTAAAGAGATGGTAGCAATGTGCTTGGTCAAAGATCAAACAAAGAGACCAACGGCTGAGAAGTTGCTAAAGCATTCATTTTTCAAAAATGCAAAGCCTCCCGAGTTGACTATTAAGAGTATCTTATCTGGTTTACCTCCTCTCTGGGACCGTGTAAAGGCTCTCCAGGTATGCTGCCTTACTTAATGTTATCATGAAATACTCTCCCTGATCATAGAAAATGTAGCTGAATTTTTTGTGTACCTCCAGCTTAAAGATGCAGCACAATTGGCTTTGAAGAAAATGCCTTCTTCTGAACAGGAGGCCCTCTCCCTGGTTTGTGACACACCCTTCCTCATTTTTTATGTTCTGTTTGGTACTGTTCTTAATATTCAGAGTTCCTTTTCTATTTTAATTAGTTATCATCATTACAGTACTGCTCTGGCTAGATTAGAGTTACAAGTTGAAAGTTCTCCTTTATTTAGTGTGCATTTTTTTGTGGGGTGGGGGTTGGGTGTAAACAGGATTCATCAGTTCTGCATTGTTGACATACCATGTGAAGTCAGATCTTGCATGAAGTTAATTGTATACATGGCACCTTTCGACTGATAATTTTGGTTGAACATATATTTTTGACTAATTGGTAATGTTTACAAAAGCTTTTAACTGTATGATAGACATCAATAGTCCAACAATTTGGGTAAATAGTCATGTGTCACATATATTAGCAGCATCCCTTTTGTTGTAGAATTTGGGTAAATGCCATGTCTATATTAATAGCCTTCTTATCATACAACTGACTGGATTCATACAGAGTGAGTATCAACGCGGTGTTAGTGCATGGAACTTTGATATCGAGGATCTCAAGGCTCAAGCATCATTGGTAATCCTTTTACACTGGTTTGACCTCATTTTCATTCGACCTTCCATCCATTCACAATTATCATTAAACTGGCTAAATTTACAGATTCATGATGATGAGCCACCAGAAATAAAAGAAGACGAGGACATTGCAAGAAACACTGAGGTTGAAAAGGTCTATTAGATTATTATTATTATTATTATTTTATATGAAATATCTTTATAGAAAGCTTGAACATTATTTCCAAAACAAATATTTACAAAATATGTTGCAGAGTTGTCATGTGCTCATCGTTGCAGAGTTTCTTAATATTGATTACTTACCTTGTTTCAAAGTCATGATTTTGTTAGGTTGAAGGAAAATGCAATTGAATATCTGTATGTAACTGTAACTTTTTGGTCCTTCAACAGGATTTATCTTCACGGAACCATTTGGGAAAGTCATCTGCAAATGAATACAACTCCAGGTAAAGCCAATATTTTTAGCATCTTCTAGTGACTGACAATTTAATAGCTCTAGAAGTTCAGCTTCTATCCTGTGCATTTAAGTAGGATGCTATTGTATGGAATGATCAGTATTCTTGACAGTTGTTATTATATCATTTAAAATTATAGTGTTTGTGGTGAAATGTACTGTTTTGATATATTTCAGGCAGCCAGCATTTGCCAGCACTTTGAATTCGGATGGAAGCAGCCCCAACACAAAAGAAGCTTTTGATTTTGATTTTGATTTTGATTTTAGTGATGCTAACACTACAAGAAGGGCTGATGGATATGAAAGCAACATAAGAGAGAATGATTCATTGCCCTCTACATCAAAGCGAGATCCAGAGTTGAATCACTGGACAAGTGATGTTGGGCAGAGACAACTGACTTCTGGTGGGAGCAATAGCTCAGCAGCTGACAGGGGCTATGGTTTTGAGAGGTGTGCACTATCTATTCTAGTTTTTTGTTTTTATAAGAGCGTTTTAGGTTTCTATTTTTGTTCTGCAACACAGGATCTGCAGTTACTGGATGGAGTGACTTTTAAAGGAAAATGCTTCGCGAGTTTATTTATAGTATATTTTGTAAATTTATCCTATAATTTTATGAATGCGCATCAGATAAAATGGAGAATCCCAGTTAATTTGTTTACATTCTCACTAATTATTGCTGCCAGAATTTCCTGAATTAACTAACTGTTTATGTTGGTGTAGCAGTTCCTTTTTTTATTATATCTTGCTTGGTAGTACAAGTGTTTGTTTGTAGAGCAGACATATGCTTCTTAATGTATATAATGTTATTATTCCATTTTTATTTCCAAAGACAAACTTTGGGCATGGTTGATGGACTGTAATTATTTAGTTATGCTGAGTGCTTATTTCTGTTTGGTGTATGACAGGGATGCAGATGTGCAAATGATATCTGACAAACAAAGAAGTGATATTAGAAAAACAGCAAGCCTTAGTGGTCCACTTTCACTGCCAACTCGTGCTTCTGCAAATAGTTTGTCAGCTCCTATTAGATCTTCAGGAGGTATGAGTGTCCACCTAATTATCACTGCAAATGTTCATTGGTTTAACTACAGCGTACATTGAAAATTTGCGCTGGCAGTCTGGCACTGCTGTTTGTTAGGAACAAGATAAATTTGAATTGTTTCCTTGATTCTATATATATTAATTCTTAATAAGAGTCCAGTTTCCCCTTTATATATGAGGACATGGTTGTTTTTTAATTAATAAGCAATAAATAGATTTAGAGTTCCTACCTCCGGGCCCATGTGATCAACTGCGTTGGTACTAAATTATGCCCATGGCAATATATCTGCTGTTTGTATTTGTGCCATGTGGACATTAACCTTCTTTTGCTCATTCTAGGTTATATAGATTCATCAGGTGACAAGTCCAAGCGAAGTGTAGTAGAGATTAAAGGCCGCTTTTCAGTAACATCTGAGAATGTTGATCTTGCAAAGGTAAGTTAACTGGGTGGATATACAATTGAACTTAACATTACTCTTTACTTAAACTGGAGTAGAAAATTTTCAGGAGACAATTTTATAATTCTTTACTTTGCAGGTTCAGGACAGTCCACTTAGTAGTCTCTCCCGGAAATCACCAGAGGTGAGATTTCTGCCATTTAGATCATGGTTATCATTCACGAGGTTACAGCCATGAATTCGTTGTTAACTCTGGTTTTTCTCAGATGCATGAGATCTGTGGTTTTGTTTCATGGAATATTTGTGAATACAGCATGCTGACCATACATTAAATAAGAGTCTGCATATTTCTATGATTTTTATCGAACTTGATATGACCTGATCAATTTTTACAACAAAAAATTCTTTGATATTGCAGTGTAATGCTAATCAGCTGAAGGAAATCTGCAATAGTTCAGTATCATCTTCAGTATTAATTCCCCACCTTAACAACCTTGTGCAACAGACCATGTTTCAGCAGGTCTGGAGGAATCTTTTGATGTCATCCTTCACTTCTGTTTTATAAGAGTTAAATCATTTGATAAATAAATGATTAACAGTTGTCTCTCTTTACTTTAGGATCTAATCATGAACCTACTTAGTAACTTGCAACAGAATGAGAAAGTTGATGGTGAGTGTTTTTTCCCTTGTTGAAGTTGAAGTTGTTTGTTTCATTGCCTGTTAGATAAAACTCTCTTTCCTTCAGGAACACAGCCAGGAATATCTTCTCAAGTTCGAACGATGGAGAATGATAAACTGGTAAGCATCAACCGAGCTTATGATTTCAAGTGTAACGAATGAGTTTCCAGTCATTAGTCAGTGATTCTGTTGTCAATATTTTGTTCACTGTCAATTGGTGTTCTTTTACAGGCTGATACAGCTAACTCTGAGAAGGAACGGTCATTACTTGTTAAAATTTCAGAATTACAGTCTAGGTACGCCCACTTTTGCACAAGTGATGTTGAATAAAATTTCAATAATAAATATCGCAGGAAATGTTATGGCAACTTTGCAACATCTCACATTTAATTTGTTGTTATGGCACCACTTCTATTTTTTTTGGCAACTACAGTTGAGTAGCTGATCTTATGAACATAATTTTACTATTAAAAAAAAAGGGCGTACCCAGTGCCGTAGGCTCCCGCACTGCGGGGTCTGGGGAAGGAAAAATAGCCAGCAGCCATTCCTGCACAAATGTGCAGAGGCTGGAGCTTGAACCCTGTACCTCTTGGTCACAGGCGGTAAAGCTCTACCGCTTGTTATTTTGAATCAATTCTTTTAGTATGTTATTTTGAACATGCATACTGTTTGCAAAGACCACTTGTATTTATAGCTAGAATCGCTGAACAATATTTACGTCTTCTTTTTCCTCTGCAGGATGATAACACTGACTGATGAACTAATTGCAGCTAAGCTAAACCATGTTCAGGTCAGTACCATTGTCTCATTTTACTGAAATTTTTTATATCATTCATTAAAAAATGGTGACATTTGGATTCTGATTCTTGTTTCCCCATGGTATTTTCAGCTGCAGCAAGAGCTAAATGCATTGTACTGCCGAGAAGAAATTGAAGATTTTAGGGATGAGGATAACGAAGAAACATAATTGAGGATCCGTTGTGCCGTATGAATACCTGCCTCTCCCTGAGACGTATGAATTATACCTGCCTCTCGCTGAGGTCAAGGGAGAACAAGAGAAGGAAAGCGGCAGGGAGAACAAGAGAAGGAAAGTGGTAGCGCCGCCCGCAAATTTTTGCTGGATCTGGAGACTAGCTGCGGTTCTATGGAATTTGATTCTTTGAAGATTGTCGTGCCCCTGGCCTTGTGCCATCAGTGTGTATAACCGTTTTTCTTTTAGTTACTTTTTTTTCATTAGTTTGAGGTTTTCTTTTTTTGGTGGCCACAAGATTGAGGCGTGGTCATGCTGCTATTTCGGCCATACCTGTCATTGGAATTAGTTGTGATTATGTAGTCCGTAGGCTACCTGGTGATTATCTATGCAGAATTGCAGAAGACTGCATAATAAATTGTATTTTATCTAGCAATAGGATGTATATTAAATATTGGCGCATTCGTTGATATGTATCATATAGGGTTATTCGCAGACATCCAAACAGAGTTGTTTGCATATATCTAATAATAAAGTATGCATTTACTTCAATTATTGCTGTCACGTACCAAATTATTATTTTAACGGCATTACAATCTATTACATGCTCTGGATAAATCTTCTTCTATGTTGTTGTAATGGAAATCGAGCACATCAAGTGATCTTTTTCTTTCTTTTCTTTTCCTTCTTTATTTTTTGAACTCAAGCTCAAAATGATATGGCCACTCATTGGGGTGATGGGTGGCAATCTCTGGCTGCTCGAACTAAACAGATATATGCCCGTTGGTTGTGACGTCTCATGCTATAAGCATACAGAGCCCGTGAAAGAAAATTTGCTCATCTCATCACAAGTTTTTTGTTTTTGAAACCGAGTAGAACAATGAGTATATTTGGATGTGTTTTATACAAGGACATTTTTTGTGTGAAGATGGTACGCTTTGTCTATCAAGCAGGATAAGATTCTGGCTTGATGAGAGAATTGTTGTAGTTCAGGAGAATAAAAATTTCCACATTCAGAAGAAAATTGTTCCAAATTCTAGATGAACAAAAAAAATCCCATATCAAGACAATTTTTCCAGATTCGTGCAATATACAAAAGCAAAAAAAAAATCCTAGCAGGAACAATAGATTTTAGGAACAAACTGAAATATACTAAGAACAATATACTAAATTTCACCACCGAACCAACAAATAAAATGTGACTTTTCACTGCTGTAGCAACAATATTTTCCCTATGACCCATGTGCAGTGTCTCAAATAGGTCATAGGAGTCGCAAGAACCTATATGTGAAAGCATTTCTTACGGTTTGGTAAGTCCATTTCCACTTCCATCTGGAAGTTCACCAAAAATTGGATCTCCAGACACTATTTTCAGATATATGAATATTGAGAGGTGGAGAGCAGCTGATTTGTTTTGAGGGCCCTTTTTCAATGCTTGGAAATACTTTCCAATGCCTCTGACACATCCAAATTCTTGTTCTGAAGGTTCCAAGTGTGCTTTATGGTGAAGAGTTGGCCAGCCATGACCCTGTTGCCACCGTCCAGGAGGTTTGCTGGAATTGGATCTTCGGCCATTATTTTCATACATGAGACTACCGAGAAGTAGCAGATGATGGCAGTCATGATGGCCAGTTATTTCGTCCATGATCAGTTATTCGGTATAAATTATGACATGTTTTTAGGAATGAAAAAAAGGAAGGTGTTGGTAGAATTTTTCAAAACCAGTTTTTTAGGACTCAATTTTTAGATATTGTTAAACCTTAAATTTTTAGATATCGTTGAAGCTCTGACCTACTGTTTTCAGCCTAAAAAAACACATATGACGCGAGTAGCTGCCTAGTACGTCGGGGGGAATACTGGTGCCGCACGCGCAAATCGGCGGATTAATCACTTCGGCAAGGAGTTCGTAAGTTCAGCGTAGACGAATCACGATCCGTGGTAGCTGCGTGCCCCTGCATTCGTTTAACTTGCACAATATTTTTTTTTTAGCAAAACTTGCACAAGATTTTGCATCGCCTTGTCACTTCTCACAAGAGGAGGCAATGAGGGTCAATATGGTTACATACATACGAAAATTTCTGCAAGTACAACAACAATCACCTAACAGGAAGGCACAATCTAGCATTTCTCCGGTACAGTGAACATCCTACTGCTATTCTAGTCTCTCGCCCTGTCAGCCTCCATGGCTGAGCTGCTAGTACTTTCACCGGCCTCGTTTGCTGCATTCTGGCCCTGGCTGCGGATCTTCTCTGAATACTTAGCAAAGGCAGCGGTAAGGGCTGACCTTACATCAGAGCCTTTCTTCTTCTTCGACACATCAAACTGTCTGTCTGTGGATGAAGGTTGACCTTTTGCTTTCTCTCTGTCTGGGGTATCCGGTACTACAAGGTTTGGCCGGGCAGAAACCCGTTTGAACGGCTCATGGAAGGTATCATAGAGTCGTTTTACCTATAACAGTTGAACAAATAATATACACACATATTAAGCCAGGGAAACAGGGTTCGGCAGCAAAAAGAACTCAAAATAGGGACTTTGCAGTTTCTGTCGAAGGGATAACCAATGTGTGCAGGTTGTAGTACCTTCCGCTCACCAATTCCTGGGCATCGAGCCAGCTCCTCCATAGAACCATTCATGATTTGTGAGAGTGACTGCAGATACATGAAGGACAATAACATTTATATGATGCATTTTTATTTGCTGGCTTTCTTGTGTTGCTACAGCCATATTGAAGTGCATATTGTCAGACGGGTATAATTGTGGAGGAAGTTGTAAGGCTTAGAGGTCAGAGCGACTATTTGTCCAACTTACCCCAAATGATGAACCAAGTGTGACAACATCTGTTTTGTTAACATGCCGTATGGATGTAAGCGCGTGCGTCAACTGCAATTATCCAAAACCATACATAAAAATATAATCAAGGCACTGAGACTTTAATAGTTGATAAAATATTTCACTACCATCAACCTAAAAGGGCAGAACAGAGCCGTATTGACACTCGCAATGCCAATGCTAGAAATATGGTTTGAAATAGAGAACACGCCACAGGGATATATTTCTTGCAAATCATAATAGCGCTATGTAATACCAGTTTTCCTGATCAACCAATGACATAGATCATTAAATTATCTTGTTCCTAAGGGGGTTCTCAGGAAGCATATATACCCGTGATAGATAGTCGTTATCCATGTGCTCACGAATAATGTCAGCTGGCTTGTTTTCATATACTTTAATAGTCTCCAAGTACCGGCCACATTCCTCCAGGCTACAAGAGCGAACAGTTTGTTCAGACAACTTATTCTTGCATCTTTATAACCATATTTACAACATCAATTCATTATGCAACTGTTAAACTTCTCCGGTTTGTGTGATGGAGGACCATAAAATTCTTTTCTAGAAAAACAAAGGCAAATATGTGCAATTATTTAAGATAAATATTGATATGATAAATAAGTTTTTTTTTGGACGCAATAAAAGAAGACCCAGCACAAGGTGATCCCAGAACTATATTCATATTTTTGTGGAACTGATATGTGCAGGGATGGCTGCTGGCTATTTTCCCTTCCCCAGACCCCGCAGTGCAGGAGCCTACGGCACTGGGTACGCCCTTTTGTGGAACTGATATAGTGACGTTCACAAAGAACAGGACCAAAAAAAAAAAACTGAATCCAAGCACATTAGAGTTACTATGGGAAAATACCTCCAACCGCACAAGAGGGTGCAGTCATGAAGCAGCGCTGTTCTTGTAATTTCATGCAAAGGCTTGATTACATCTTCCTATGAACAGTGAAAATGCTAGATTTTTAAGTTGAGATGCTTCAAAGTGAATATACTATGGCAAAGCAAGTATGTTGGTCAAGTGACTGAAACTTACAACATTAATATGGCACAAGATGACACGCAGCCTATAATTCTTCTGCAGCTCTCTTATCCGATAGTACAAGTAGTCTGGATGTAGAAGATGGTACCTGATACTGCATCCATAACAACAGAAACAGAACAGTAAAAATCAGAGAACAACAAAAGTACCTCAACGAACACTCTGTGGCACCATTTTGTCCTAATACTAATCAACATTGATAATTGCTACAGCACAGCACAGCACAGCACAGAGAAGTAAAACTAGAGATTTTTTTTTCTCACAACAAAAGAATACCTCATGGCACTGTCTAACAATATACAGGCAGGAAAATGATGTCTCCTGGTAGATGCACATTCAACTAATCTACACAAGTCCAATTCAGCATTTGTGAAGACAAGAAAAGAATACATCATGGCACTGTCTAATAATATATAGGCAGGAAAATGATGCCTCCTGGCAGATGCACATTCAACTAATCTACACAGGTCCAATTCTGAATTTCTAAAGACTGGCACTGAAGAGACGATGAGACGCAGAGAGTGCTAACCTTAAGTACAAGGCACATGACGACTGCCCAAGCACGTAGTCCGGCACAACTTCTGCGAACGTCCACCTAGCATTCCTGATGTGCTTCAGCAGAGGATTCCCTCTCTGCCGAACAAGAAGATGAGCAAAAGACACGAAATTTGCTATAGAAGAAGCCAAGAAGGGGACAGGAAGCTCAAAACAAGAAGTCAAAAGTGTCATGGTGGCAGAAATCACGCCCCAGTACCTGCCTATGACTGACGAGAATGGCGTTCTTGCTCTGGGCCGTCGGCGCTGAGGGGCTAGCCTGAGACGGCCTGCGCCAGGAAACCGAACTCGTCAGAGTCAAGGCCGGCGTCGCAGGTACTGAGAAGAGGAAGAGAGGGAGGACAGTATAAGGTACCTCGGGGTGGTGGTGGTGGGTTGGGGAGGCGGCTGCGGAGGGGCGTAGAACTCGGAGGCCTTGAGGAAGGAGAAAGCCTGCGAGAATGATCCCGAGGACGACGACGAGGATGAAGCGGCGGCGGCGGCGCCGCCGGAGGAACTGGCGAGAGGAGGGTTGTAGGAAGAGGAGGAGGCGCCGGTGCCGAAGACCTCCTGATAGGACGGGATCTTGATAAGGTTCTTACCGGGCTGCCCCTCCGGTGGCGGCGCCTGCTGCTCTCTTCCCCCCCTCCATGGCAGCGCCGGCGCGGGAGAGGGGAGACGACGGAGAGGCGTGGCCGGAGACCGGAACGGGAGTTGCGAGTCTGACTGTGACCGTCGCTGCACCGGCACCTGAACGGAACCCGTGTGGGCCGGGCCGCCGGGGATGTGAGAGTAGCAGTTGCGGACCATGGGCTTCATTTGGACTAATTAGGAGGGATCGTCGAATCGTCATAGCGTTTCGGCCTCCGTCCGTCTATTCATGTGAATACAGTCTTTATAAGGAGTACGCTCTTGTGATTTTGCCTCCAATTGTATGAAGTCACACACACGTATGGACCAAAGCTTACTATAGGCGCTAGGATTTCAGCATGTGGTTTCGATGAGCGATGCAATTTTTGTAATTGGATTCGATAATCGTTCACCTCATGGCATTGCAACCAAGCAATTGGATTTCTATTGCAAGGATTTGTGGGATTTGAAAATGTGATTTTCTGGATTATATTTGCAATCAAGTATGGCAATGTTTTCACAGCTGATTTCGATTGTTTCAATAATGTTTTATGAGATAGAATAAACCGCAGTACGCCTGATAAGCCGGCTGAAACGAGTAGCAGAACAGAACATGGCCGTAGAAAATGTTCCGCCTCTACTAAGCTAGCTCTGTTGGCTACTGCTGCATTTAGCACGGGGCAGACGAGAGCTGGATCGTGATTCCAAAAGCTGTTGATCCAGATGCAGTTCGAGCACCTACACTCCTCTAGGCAGAGGAGCATCACCAACACGCCCAAGGAGGCTGACAATGGACTACAATGTGGTCAAAGGGTCAGAACCGATTGTATGGAAGTCACACACACGTACCTATTTGAAGATCCAACCGACCTTTTTCCCCTTCCCCAAAGTGAGTGATTAAGGTGCAGTGGCATTTTTTTGTCATATTTGAAACCTTGGACTTGGATGCCAAGATAACCAAGTAAACAATTAATATTACATTGCCCTGGACTCGGTACGGCACATGCACCCCATGATTTCTCCTGTATGCCTCTCATCCCATCGCCTATATATCTTTGCTCCCTATGACCAAATTAAAGCATGCATTACATCAACGGTTTTAGTGCTCCCTATGAACCCTTTCTTATATATCACGGATTCACGGTATCCTGTTGGATCATGGATCCCCAGCTACTTGCTCGGCTCGCATGCAGTCCATTTGCATCACGGCGCAACACGGTAACGGAGGTTCCAAGCCACTGAGCAAAAGTCAGGTGGCATCATGGGCGGCGCGTGGGCGTGGGCCGCCGGGGCCCTTGTTCCTGACTGAATGATGATAGGCAGCTAGCTACTCGTATGCAGAGGCGTCACCGGGTCCGGGTCATCGCAATATCTCTCGCACTGTTTCGAACAGTTTGATATGGTGCTCTCCCGCAATCGAGTCCAGGCCTGTTTAGACGGCAAATTTAACGTCTGAAAAGTATCGAGCACTTTCGCTGTATTTAATAAATATTATTTAATTATGATCTAATAGAATTAATTCATCTCGTAATTTATAACTAATCTATCTAATTAGTTATTTATTTTATTAATATTTAATGCTTCATGTATTTAACTGTGACGAAGAAAGTAGTACTACTACAGTAAAGCAAGGCTGGCCGTATCAGTCTTCTTAGGGCAGTCCCAACGGCATTAAATGGTGGTTTCTATGGCCATTAAATGAGGGAAAAAACGATGACGTGTCAACCGAATTAAAGAAGATAGAGCGCGCCAGACGGAGAAACGGTTTCGCCTGCACGAAACGAAGTCTACACTCGTACCGATGCGCCAAGGGACGATGAAAACGCCACTGGGGACAAACTGCTCGTTTCTATCGGCATTGATTGGGATCAGGTATGCCACCGCCGCCGCCGAGCTGAACCCGCGCTCGCTTCCCGCCTCCGCGCGCGCTTGCGCTCCCCCGGTCCACGCGCGGTGCCGCGTCGTCCTCGCCTTCCCACCTCCGCTCGGCGGCTCCTGGCCCTCGCGCGACGGAAGGCGGCGCGAGTCCTCTCCCCTGCCGGCGTGACCCATCCAGCCCTCCCGGCGGCGTGCGGCGTGCTGCTCTCCCGGCGGCGTGCGGCCGGCGCGCTCCGGCTCCGCCCCGGCGCCTCGTCTCCCGGCGGCCGGCCCCATCTGGCCAGCCCCCGCCCCGGCAACCCGCCTCCAGCCAGCCGGCCCCCGCCAGGCCACCAAGCTGCGTCGGGCTCCCCTTGCGGCCTTGCCCCAACACCCAGCTGGTGAGAACTCGATCCCCTCTGCTCTTCCCTGCATTTTTTTTTTATTTTTTCTCCCAAATCCCTAACCCTAACTTTACTGTTATCTAATTTGATAGATAGTTTTTGTTTGATTTTTGCTAGATTTAGTTCAATTGATGTAGCTTATAAGTGCATGCAGTAGGAATTAGGAATGTATTGGTCCATTACTTATGCATTATGCGATTTGGTTATAGGATTTGTGAACTATGAAGAGGATGGAGGCATTTAGCAGTCGTGTACCAAATTGTGTGGCAATTTTTATGAAAGTTTACCGAATTGCTAATGGTTTTTTGCCGGTAAAAATAAATAAGGGCGTACCAGTACCGTAGGCTCCCGCACTGCGGGGTCTGGAGAAGGGAAAATAGCCGGCAGCCATTCCTGCACATCAAATGTGCAGAGGCTAGGGCTTGAACCCTGGACCTCTTGGTCACAGGCGGTAAGGCTCTACCGCTTGTACCAGGGCCGCCCTTCACTTTTGCCGGTAAAAATCCCCATGTAAAAATCCCGCCTTCCTGGCTGCAGCAACATCTCCACCTCTTCCAAGTCTTCCTAAGGTGCAGTACTCTATCAACATAGACTTTTTGCACAGAAGCAAGAAGCTGCAAGGAAGGATGTTGAATGCACTTTTGGCATTTTTCAGTCTCGCTTTTGTATTTTGCGTCGACCAGCGCGTCTCTATGAGCAAGGGGATCTTCAAAATGTCATGCTTGCTTGTATAATTCTCCACAACATGATAATTGAAGATGAAAAGGATATAGAGCAGGTTCCATTTGATTTGAATGAGGAAGGCAGCACATATATTGTTGAAGAAGCTACAATCACTCATGGAGAAAACCCAGAGCTGGAAGACGTGCTTGACAGAAATACCGCCTTACATGATCGCCCAGCGCACAGACAACTTCAATCTGATTTGATTGAACACATTTGGCAAAAGTTTGGGAATTCATATATGCAAAATAATTAGGTACATATATCTAATAGTAGATCAATTTGTACAGATATGCATGCTTAAGTTTTTCTATATATTGTTTCTTATTTTTTTCACTTGTAGGATGATGTTGTGGAACCTGATGGCTTCTGGAGGATTTTTGCAGTCTGATGGCTTGTGGAGGATGTTTGATCCTTTCTGAGATGATGCTGTGCAGCATAGATGATGCCGTGCAACCTGATGATGGCACCTTACTATTTTTATATACTATTATATATCATGAACTTCAGTTATTTTGTTGCCCAACTATATGAATCTACCTATGACGATGGATACTGCCATCTGTTATGAACAATGTGGTACCTATTATCTTTATTTCTGGATTGCTATTATTAGTAAACTGTGGTACTGAAAATGTATGGTTCTGAAAGTGTTTTGGTTGCCGTTTCTTTGTCGGCTTGTGTTGTATCCTGGAACATGTCGAATTGTGGCAGCGGTTGTTAAAATGGGGCAGCATGTGTTTTCTGGAAGTAAAATATGGCAGCGTTTGTTAAAATGTGACCGCATCTGTTATACAGAAATATTGCCACAGTTGATCCATCTCTTTTGTGTGCTGCATTTAATCCATCCTTTATATTAATATTGCTATGGAAACTATCGGTTGAGAAGGATGGTTTCTACAGATATTAATTCTCTCTTGATATCGTGTACAGTTTTTATTGTTCGGGACTGCCCTTAATGCTCAATGCTTAACACCCCAGCGAGCCAGCGGCCAAGCATAGCCCTTGGCTGAAAAGGTCTGAACGCACTTGAATGAAACCCCAAATGTCCGGGACGAGACGAGACAGGGAATGACGACAAACGCGAGATCCTGTTCCGAGCTCGGCACAGAATACTCGTACTGTACTACTCTGTTCCAGTACGTGTGTGGCTAGAGACTCGTGCTGTCCTCACAGGCACAGCTTCCGAGCGACGCTTAAAGTGGAACGGAGGTGGTACGCGGTACTTTCTTCGTCTCATCGAAGATGTCATCCGGTGAGAGGGGTACAGATTTCCAATGACATTTTTAATAGGATGAAAAGAGTACATGTCTACCCAAGGCACGCCATGCACTGTGGTGATGACATATGGCGAGCGAGCGAGCCAGCGAGTGACGGCTTAACGGCACCATCGACTCGACCGAGATCGATGGAAGCGTGCGTGCGCGCGCGCCAGGGTTCGGCCGGCGCGGTCGTGGGCCGCAAATGCAAATATTGGGCGAGGCCGCGAGGGCGATGGACGTACACACGGTCGCCGTGAACTCGTGTCGGCAACTCGGCATGGCACATGCGCGCATGGCGCGGGCGTCCGTGCACGTACTTGTCGCAGCGTTGTCACGGTACACACACGTAGTACACCGGGGCGGTTAACGCTTGTAGCACTAGCATATCCTTAGTAGCTGTGTCTTGGTGGCAGCTACAGGTTCATGGCCGTGCAGTGCAGCATCCCTGTCCATGCCACCTCGTCGGCATCATGGCCATGCTGGTCTCCGGCCGGACCGGACCGTCTCGCGTTGCCTACAGGCCTGTAGTCCACAGATCTTTGGTGGATGTGGCACAGATCGTCGATGGATGCGGTGTCCTGTGTCAGCCGTCACCACCAGCGACCACGCCGTCCGTATCTCTTGAGAGACGAGACCCATGCCGAAGGCCGAAATCTGAGCCATGCTTCCACACTTCCTTCCACGCGTTTTCGACCGGGCCTCGTTCAGATACCAAAGTTGGTGCACCAACTTGGTATAGTAAATTCTGTTAAATATTATAATAATTTTGTTTTTTATTTAGTAATAATTATCCAAACATTGATTAATTAGGCTTAAAATATTTGTGTATAATAAAACTGTGTAATTAGTTTTTTATTTCATCTATATTTAGTATTCCATACATGTGCCGGCATTTTGATGTGACGAGAAATCTATACATGTGCCGGCATTTTAATGTGATGAGAAATCTTCTTTTTGTATAGTGAAATTTAAGAGTGAAATCTAGGCCTTGTTTAGGCCTTGTTTAGATACCAAAATTGGTATCTAAAATTTACTATGCAGAATTCCTATTCCCCATCACATCAAAATGCCGGCACATATATGGAATACTAAATATAGATGAAATAAAAAACTAATTGCACAGTTTTGTTGTATTTTACGAGACGAACATTTTAAGCCTAATTAATCAATATTTAGACAATTATTACCAAATAAAAATAAAATTGCTACAGTGTGACGGGACACTCACTATGCAAAATTTGCCTCCTGAATTTGGTATCTAAACAAGGGCTTAGATACCAAAATTGGTATCCCAATTCTGCATAGTGAATGTCCCGTCATACTGTAGCAATTTTGTTTTTATTTGGTAATAATTGTCCAAATATTAATTAATTAGGCTTAAAATGTTCGTCTCGTAAAGTACAACAAAACTGTGCAATTAGTTTTTTATTTTATCTATATTTAGTACTCCATATATATGCCGATATTTTAATATAACGGAAAATAGAAATTCTGCGTAGTAAATTTTGGATACCAATTTTGGTATCGCTTAGAAAGGCACGGGTTTGGTCGCTAGTCCTGCTGCGCGCACGCGCGCCCGCAAGCGCAAGCACAAGACGTGGCCGGATTCTCCAAGGGACCCACATCCACCTGGCCGAGCCGAGCCGAGCCGGTTCGGTTCCGTTCCCTTTCCCGTTCGGGCAGCGGCAGCTCAGATCTCTGCGCCAGGGAAATCATCGGCATCCGTGACGCATCTGTCGCATCACGCCAGGCCAGTCCCTGCAGCGCAATCATTAACTTGGCATCATCATCCATCACACAGGCTCTGCCGCTCTGCCCTGCCTGCATGCATCGTCATCCTGAAAGCTCGGAGTCGCTGGAGATGGAGGAAAAGCTACGAGTACAGTACCACAGTGCTATCCTACTTGGGGCTTGTTTAGCGGAGGGCCTCGTTTAAGTTCCAAAGTTGGTGTATTAATTTTATATAATAAATTCTGTTAAATATTATAGTAATTTTATTTTTGTTTAGTAATAATTATCTAAATATTGATGAATTAGGTTTAAAATATTCGTATCGCAAATTACAATAAAACTGTGTAATTAGTTTTTTATTTCATCTATATTTAGTATTCATACATGTGTCAGCATTTTAATGTGACGAGGAATCTTCTTTTTGCATAGTAAAATTTTGGGTGAAATCTGGAATCTAAACAAGGCCGAGGTTGAAATTAGCATTCTGCATAGTGACGCATTAAATCAGCGTACTGTAGCATTTCGTTTATATTTGTTAAAAATTATCCAAATTTTGATAAATAGGCTCAAAATGTTCGTCTCGCTAAGTACAACAAAACTGTATAATTAGTTTTTGTTTCATCTATATTTAGTACTTTATGCATGTGCCGGCATTTTGATGTGACGAGAAATAAGAATTCTGTATAGCGAATTTAGTGGCAAAATCTGGGATCTCAAATGCCTTGATGACACCCCATTAGAAGAACTCCGCTTGTCAGTTCTCCGCACCTGCATTCTGCTTCTCGCCCCTTGGATGGATATCAAACTGCTCTGAGATGGCCGTCCAAACCATGGGTCCGTGGCACTTGGCAGGGTCTCTCTCGATGGGTGGCTCTTGAGATGGCCTCGATGCCCCGGCCGGAGCACGATGATGACGATTTGGCGAGCCAAGACTCACCCGGGGGGCGGGGCGGGGGCAAGAAAACCAACCACGCTGTCTGTGGGGCTGCTAATCGGGCCGCCGCGCGGGTGGACCACAATCTGTGCTGGGGACGGTCATGATGGGATGCTTCAGCTCCACACGGAGACGGCCGCCCTTTTGTCTTGTCTGCACATCGTGGCACGTTTGGGTTCCCCAGAAGTGTCGTGCTCGCTAAAAACTTTCGGACAGACAGGACACCCGGAGAACGCCGCCGTTGCCTAGAATTGCTTCCGTTTCACGGCACAGAACAGACTTGCGCGTCCCGTGTTCTTCCCTCGTCCTTGACACACGCGACCGTGACTGTGTACCTCTGGCTTTGCTGTGCTGAGTTCAGACGTGAGGTGTGGTGCCGGAAAATATGTTTGTTACTATAAAATTCAGTCATCAGATGAGGCGGTAGCCGTTGAAATCTTGCGTTAGAATACTACTACTAGTAATTAGTACTGTACTGTACGACAATTCATATGTCAAACAGGGGTTGGCAGTAAGTGGCACCCTCATCTTCTTTATAAAATCAGTTCGTCAACACCGGATCATAGGAAAATGAAAGGAAAAAAAAAGAAAAGAGATCAGTCATTCAACACGGGCAGAGATCTGATTTGGAATTCGGCCGGGTGGTAGGAGTAATGCGACCGCACCGATTCAAGGACGATGAGCAGGCAGCCATCCTGATCCTGTGAAGCAGAGGCCAGAGGCCATGCCCACTGTCCTCCTCCTCCAACCCCCGTCCAGTTCATCTTTGCAAAGCTGGAACAGCGATAGGACCCCTGTGCTGTGCGGCTGTGCCTGCTTGGCGGTGGCTGATTCCTTGCTGACACACCTTGGAACTAGCTGTGCTGTGCTGAGTGCCAACTGCACGATCTTGTGAACCAAATCAATGAGCATTCCTCCAAACGGCAGAGATCGTAAGCTGTAGGAGTACGTGCAACAACAACAATATGCAGTACTGTTATGCACAAAACTAAGACTGCAAGGCTAGCAGCAAATAAACAGTGCCCTGGCGGCACATCATTAGCTCGCAGAGCCATGCCCCTAATCATCATCACCAGCCGCTAATACCAAATAATTTTTTATACTAACTAATGGGTGCCTTTGCCCCTCCATCGCATTGTTTTGTTTAGCACCTCGTAATCGCGCGTGTCCCGATATATTTTAAGCGCGAGCCAGAATCGCCAACGCCTGAAAGCGGTGTGATGGCGAGGTCGCAACCGCAGCCAGCCAGCCAAACCAGCCCGCCAGCCCGGTGCTTAATCAAATCGCAGTGGGGAATTTGGAAGGTGGCAACAAAAGGAATCGGCGCCGATGGTCCCGAAGCTGCCGCTGCCGGCGCCCGCGCAACCGCCGGCCGGCCGGCCGGCCAGCGAGGGGGCCGGGACAGACCACCGGCGGTGGTCCACAGGTTAATGCGAGCTCGGTGACAGAGATTGGTACAAGGTGCAAACCACGATGTTTGGAAACTAATGGCGGATTGGGAGTTCCATACCATAGCACTTGTACTGCTTGATTGTCGTCGTCTGGACCACTCGTTCCAAACACAAGCAGACTACAGTTGACACTTGCCACGACTATGGTCTCATGGGCTAACACTTGTCGTCGTCGTCTGGTACGGTGTTTTATAGAGCATCAATTGAAGTTAATCCAGATCTCTGTTCTTTTTTGTGAAAAAAACAAGATCTTTGACTTTGTAACGAAATACTTTAACTTCAATCAATCCAACAAATATACTGTCCTGGTTGTTAGTCGTTGTTGAACAATAATACTCTTGTCTTGGTTGCTAGTCGTTGTTGAGAATTTGCTGTTCTATTGCATCTGGGTATATTTCGTAAGATGTCACCAAAATGCCAATTGGGTTCATGCCCGCGATTCAGATGTCAAGATTTCACGGAATATGCCGTTATCTTTGAACATTGTGCGAGCTTGTTTGCTGCCGGACAATTGGATGAGTTTCAGATGAACACGGTTTTCTTTCTGGAGGTAAACAAGAAAACCCCTACTACCACTACAAGATTTACTTACAATGTACAGCCCCCAATTTTTTCGAATAAACAAGAAATTTGTACTTAGAAATCATCATTATCAAAAGTGAAAACGGGAAAAGAAGAAGAAGCAGAGCCCAAATAACTAATCACCGGTCCTTCCCTTCTCGGAGCTACAGCTAACATCGCTGCTCCGCCCGTTCGGCGACGCCGCGCTGTCGTCCACCGGCACGACGCCGGAGTCCTTGCGGCTCCGGTACTTGATCAGACCGTAGAGCTTCTTGATCTCCCTGATCGGCGCGTCCTTGCCGAAACCTCCCCCTCCGGCGCCGCCGCCCCGCGGCGACTGCTCCGCCACGCTGGCGTCCTCCGACGCCGCGGCGCTGGCCGGCCCGTCGAGGTGCCCGGACCATCTCGAGGTCAGCCTCGGCGGGCGCGCCGCGGAGCTGGCCCGCTGCGACTGCGGCTGCGCTGACGACGGTAGAGACGGCGCGACGTGCTGCAGCGCGCTGATGACGGTGCGGAGCGCGCGGCTCGGGGACCCGCGGTTGGCGAGCATGATCTCGCCGAGCTCGGCGGGGCTGAGGCGGGCGCCGGCGTGGAACCCTTCCTCCACCTGCGGGTACAGCTTGTGGTCCTTGAGCCCCAGGTAATTGCTGGCCAGCGCCTTGAACCCCTCGAAGTCGCACATGGTGAAGTGGATGTGGACGTCGAGCCGGCCCGGCCGCAGCACGGCCGGGTCCACGCCGTCCTTGCCTCCGCCGCTCATGGTGAACACCATCACGCGCTCCTCGCCACAGCACGAGGAGAGCCCGTCCATGAAGCTGAGCACGCGCGCGGTCCTCGCCGCCGCCGTCTCGCCGTCGCCGCCGCCGCGGAGGTAGCGGTCGAGGTCCTCGACGACGATGACCGAGCGCGGGGTGGTGGCCAGGAGCAGGGCGCGGAGGTCGTCGCAGCCGCCGCGGGAGAGGTCGACGTCGTAGACGTCGTACCCCAGGAACCTCGCCATGGCCGCGGCGAACGTGGATTTCCCCGTGCCGGGCGCGCCGTAGAGCAGGTAGCTCCTGCGCCAGACGCGGCCTAGGCGGTGGTAGTAGGCGCGGCCCTTGAGGAAGGTCTCCAGGTCGGCGCGGACCCGGGCCTTGAGGTCCGGGTCCATGGTCACCGTGTCGAGCGTGGCCGGGTGGGTGAAGGGCGCGGACGTCCACCGCACTGGCGCCGTCTCGCCGCCACCGCCGGCGTTGTTAGCGTAGAGCCGGAGCTCGCGTCGTCGCGCCTCCATCTCGTCGGCGACGGACTCGACGTGCTGCAGGTACGGCCGCAGCACGCGGGTCCGGTCGTGGCGGCGCACGCGCAGCACGAGGCCGCGGCCATCGCCGGCGTTGGTCCACGCGAGGCGCGCGCCCAGGAACGCGTCCCGGGCCGTGTGGCCCGGACCCAGCTGAAGGGCGAAGTCGTTGCTCTTGGCCGCCGACGACAGCACGCACGCGGCGTCCGCGTCCTCCAGCGACGGCAGCGACGCCACGTACGCCGCCGCCTTCCGGAACAGCGGGTTCTCCGCGCCGGCGTCACCAAGACCGGCGAGGCGCGGCGGCACCTCGTAGTACTGGTACGCCTGCGCCCACTCGTCCGCCCACCGCCACGCCCGCCGCAGCGCGTGCGCCGCCGACTTGTACGACAGCACCAGCCGCAGCCCCACCACCGCCACGACCCCGTAGACCAGGGCGCCGATCACCCCTCCGCCGACGACGCCGACGCCGTCCGGCCCCATCGCGGCGCGCCCCTCCCTGGGGCCTTCCCTTGCCTTGCCTTCTCCGGAGCGAACGGAACCGCGCCTGGGCGTTGGCAGTTGCTGCTTTTTGATCCGGTCACGTCGGTTCGGCTGTTTCGGGGGGCGAGCAGAGGCGAGTAGAGGAGATCGGAATGTTGGAGGAGGTCGGGTTTTAAGGGCGCCCAGCGCCCGAGACGACGGCGGGGAAGAGAGGGGGGGGGGGGGGGGGGGGGGGGGG
>CM041629.1:50098805-50209553 GCA_023333625.1 Bothriochloa decipiens
GGGCCAGAGGAGCCATCGTGCCGCCCCGCCGGCCCGAAGGTCCGCCGCGCCGCACGGATGGGGAGATGCATGGTCGTGGGTTCAACTCCTGACTTCCTTGCCTTTTGTTTTTTATTTTGCTTTCCTTTGTAGCTATGTACAGCGCTGTTCTAAATTTTATTTTCTTTTCACGCCTTTAAAATTAAGTATAGACTCTCTTTTGTTGTGAATAAAAATAATGTTATCTATGCATTCCCTGCGGTAAAATCCTAGATCCGCCACTGCTCTATGCGGTCAGTACAAACCTACACGCGCATGCCGCGTGCTTATCGGTCAACACGAATAATGCATGCCCTGCAAATTTCTCCAAGATGCCACGCGCGGCGAATGAAACACGCCCACCAACTCAAACGATTCGCACACATACTTGACTTGTTGCAGCCAAACAAACTATCCAAGCATTTTTCTAGCGTTGTTTGAAAGAAATTTTGGCCTTTGTTTTGCTTAGCCTTGTAAGTTATGGCCACAAAATTCAGCAGCTTTAGCTAACCTAACTTTTCCCGTTTCTTAGGCCATATCGCCCATGTGCAAGGCTTCCATGGAGAACATATGGACAAGGTCGGAAAGATATGCAAAACAAGCTAGAAGCCTTCTAGTGGCGTTGCATCCTTCGAGCAAACTCTCCAATATGGCTATTGTTACAAAAAGCTCATGTCCACATCCGACAGCAAAGCTACAGTGTGGAAGAGGCGGTATGGTATCTAACCTGCAGCGATACTTGTGGAATAATCTGCTTTGCCCAAAGATCCGGCCCCGCCGCGGTGTCGGCGTCGCAGGTTTTAGCACGAAAACGACGAAACAGTTCTCGATACCTATCGAGCAGCTGGGCAAACGATCTTTTTTTTTTTTTTTGCGAAATAGCTGGGCAAACGATCGGTTTCAGAATTTAGGCAGGGATGGCACACAGGTTGTTATCGAGCCGTTGGACGAAGACAAGAATATTCTCGTGCCTTGATTCTGAGATAGTGAGATGCATATGCATTAGCAAACGATGCGGCGCCGATCGCTTACCAGCAGCACGGCAGAAGAGCAAGGCCAAACAAAATAAAATGGAATTCCAAATAAAATATATATTGGCCACCTTGATGCATACACATTTTCCCTCAAGAATGTCGGCGGTACGTGTGCGGTTAATCGATCACCTGTCCGTTGGCTAGGGCCACACAGGAAAAGGCTTGATGCTGATAAAAACCGACAGAAAAAAAATTGTATGCACGAACGAAATAATAATATGCTTATTACACACAGAAAGGTGAAGTTGTTGGCGAATATGTTCCGCATGTTTTGTGCCATGCATGATGCATTTCTTTTCTAACCCACCAAAACATTATGCCATTTCTGTTAATATTGGCTAGGCTTCGCAACTAGTGATGGAAAAAAATAAAGAAATGTTTCGTAACGTAATGAAGAAGAATTTTGCCCTTGTATTTTGTTATATAGTAGTATTACTACGCGGATTTTGATCTGAAAGCAATTCCGTGTCTTTCTGTTCATGTGAATCCTGCACTGGATTTTCGAAAAGACAATAATACTAGTAGCATCGATTCCATTATCGGCACTAATGTGCAGGACCACGCGTCGTGTAGCTTTCGGCAGGTTTCTCCAGCAAAACAGAGCAAGCTTTGCAGCTGGAATTGCATTTGGACAACACAGGAAAGTGTCAGCTCTAAGCTTAACCCGTGCTTTTTGTCACCTGAGATTTGCTCAACAGCTGTTTAAGAGCAAATCTCACTCAGGTTATGATTGAAAACCTATGCGCGCTGCTACTGCTAACAGCTGAAACCGCAGAGTAGCTTGAAAGGAACACACTTGGCAGCTGGAGGTGAAAGCCAGAGTGGCATTCCACTGAGGAGCTTTATTTAAGAAAGATCGATCGCATTCGCATTTGGCACATCCATAAGCTTTGCTAAGAAGTAAGAACATATTCGCATTAGGAAACCTAGAAACCCGCCCTGACGAGTGGATTATTACGACCTGTGAAGAACCGTCAATTCTTGCACAGCAATGTATCAGTAGTTATTTAGCGAACCTTTGAACCTTACAGGTCAAGAAATCGGCAAATTTGTCATCAGGAGAAGGGAATAGCAGAGCAAACTGAATAAAATATTGGCAACGGTGACAAATACAATTGGTAGAAGTCCTCAATTAGAAAGCTCGCAAACTTACCTTTCTATTGAAGAATCAAAATGAGTGATCAGCCACCAAAGGAAATGTGACCACGCATGGAGAATACAGAATAGGCATCGGGTCTGAAGGACCGGATACGGCGACTAGAGGGGGGGCGAATGGGAGTCTCAAATTTATTTCAAAACTTTAGGTCCTTGATTTGGCAAACAACCCAAGTAACAATACACAAACCACGATGTTCACGACCCTATTGAGAGGGTAGATGTTCACTAAGAACACAGTGGGACACCACAAAACCAACGCAACGAACCGAAAGTGAATCGGAGACCAAACGGACAAGCAACGACCGAAAACAGCGTCTCGGGTGTACTACCTGTAGTATAGGTAGACCAACCGGTAGTACTGATAGTGATCGGAAGTTTTAGGAAATATTTTTAGCCCAAGTCGAACGTGCCCTTGACTACCTGTAAATGCACTACCGGTAGTATCGGTGTTACTACCGGTAGTACCAAATAGAATCGTGCGAAAATCGCCCGGAACAAAGAAAATTCGATTTCTTGGTCAAATCAACTCCGATTGCCATAAAATTTTAACCGTAAGATCACAAGGCAATAGGGAGGCTACCTCTAAAAGGTCATGGCCCAATTTGACACGAATCAAGAGAAATCAAAAAAGTGATAAAAACCCGTCAAGAAATCGCCATGAACACAAATCTTCTTCGATCTACTTGTTCGTGAGGAATTAGCTCAAACCCTTCGGTGGGATTGATCCTCTCATATCATAGCACGAGTCAACGCAAGAAAAATGGACTCAAACGGTGTAGAATCGAAGAAATCCGACCATAAAATAGGAGGGGAAAAGAGACTCGGGATGAACACCTCAAGAACAATAAGAACACAAATTCATCACGAATTTCACATGAAGGTAAAAGCCCAGAGGGCACCAGAACACTAGGGGGTGCTCTTCCCACGAACAAATTCACTACAAAAATATCTTGCAGTGGACCTCACACACTATGAAAGACTAGAGACTGGAAAACCCTAACACTAGAATGGGAGAGGTGAAATTGAGTGAAGGCAGTTCCTCTTATTTATAGGCTTATTATATAATTCCACTTCTACCCCTAGATATTCTAAGAGAGAACCACCTAGCCAGGGGCATTATGATCCAACTCGAATTTTCCTGATCCGACGGTCACCGCGCCTCCTCACCGGTAGCCTCGCTCCGAAGCGATCTCCCCGATGCCGCCATGTGCCGTCCGTCCGCATCGGGACCTCTGCCCGGGTTTTGAGGCCCAAACCCACGAAACCTGCCACTGATGGTTTTGAGGACAAACCACCAAACCACCCGCGAGTATCGTACCGCGTACGCATCCTCCGCCGATGGTTGTGGCCAAACCACCAAACCATCGCCGATGGTTTTGAGGACAAACCACCAAACCGTCTGCGAGTAGCGTAGCCCGTACGCATCCTCCGCCGTGTACACTTGCACTTGTCGATGTCCCAAGTGTCAGCCACCGTGGCTGGCCACCCGGCCGTCTGGTCCGTCAGTCCAAGCCTAGCGTCTGCCCTTCACTGTAATCGGTCCGTCAGCATGGCACGCCCTACTTGACCTTCTCCCGACCGCTGCCACCGCATCCGGACTCCACACCTGCACATCACGAGCCAAGAGACACCGTTTTGACACATAACCCTGTGTCAGGGGATCAGTAAAAGCACCAAACCAACCACGCACCAAAGTGTTGGCATGTTGATAATCGCTCATCACAACCACAAGAGTGCTCCACAATGGTTATGTAAAAACCATGTGTTCTCAATCTCCCCCTTGATGAGTGCATTGTCAACACCAACACAAAGCCAGAGAAAACCCACTCAAGTGACCAAAAGTCAAAGAAAAGCTCGAAACAGGTCACTTGCAATGAGCAAAGCAAAACCAACAACTTGGTCCCAAAGACATGGGCAACTGCTCGACGCAACCAAGCAAAACAAGCTCAAAGCACCTGAAAGCAGCTAGACCCTCAAGACAGAGACAAACGGCTCGACACGTCTAGCAAAACAAATGTGCAACTCCCCTTTAACAAGTGCATCAACCTCACAAATGCATATGAATACACACTCTGGATTTGTGGAATCATTCTTCCCCTTGTTGGCAAATGCACTTATCAAGCTCTCACAAAAGAAGCTCCCCCTTAAATCATGCTACGAGATGCACAATGCGAATGTACAAAGCTTCAGGAGTATACCAAGTGGATTAAAAATATGCTCAAGTTGGTACGGTATATGTATTACAATAGGCGCAAGACAAGGCCAATGCTCAAACTGATCAAATGAAGCAAAATATGAATCATAAGCATTTTGACCAATTTTAAGCATATCTCATAAAAGGTGTTCACCAAAGAGGATAGCACATAACACATATAGGTAGGAAATCAAACTAGTGCTAGCACATGTATACAAAAGTGAACTATCCCATATAACGATCATACATCATGTCTCAAGAAAGCACTTAACACTTGTAGCTTCAACAAGGATTGGAGTTTTACAGCAGATTACAAGGTTATTGTTCGACATGTGTATGTGAGAGGATCAAAAACTGTCTGCCAAAAATTATGTTATTTTTATCATGTTCTGCAACCACGCCGAGTTCATCCCTATGTGCAAGTGGGAAGCTGTCTCGTCACGAGTGGTTGAGGACTAGCACTACAATGCCCAAGTTCATCTCACTCGGAAGAATGAGAAGCAATCTCGTGACATTGCCGTGGGACAGTAAAGATCCAACTCTAAACCATTTTCATCATAACTTAGCTTAGACATCAAGTTTTAGCATAAAGATATCAAGGATCCGAACTAAGTGTATGATTCAAGAAACATGAGACATAGCAACTAAAGCATACATATGAAAGCACATGGATTTCAACATATCCTATACATGCTAGTTGCCATCTCAAGGGTGAACAGTTTTTCAAGTTTCATCAAGAATTAAGCATGTTCACATTTTCAAAAACAGGCTTAGCTCATAACATGTATCAAGATGATCAAAAAGAGCCTAAGCTGCTATATAGCTATCATGTATTCATAGACCATATCAACAAGAACATAATCTTAATCAACAAGCTATACAAGTGAAGCTAAGCACATGATATATGATACATGATGATATGCAATGCAATATGATACAAAAGCAAAAAGAAAAGAAGCCAAAGAAAAACTAGTGTACAAGAACAAAACCACCCTCATCTAAAAAGGGTAGCACACTCCCAACTCCCCTCGCAAACGTGCAAACTGGGTTTGATCGAGGGGTTTAGTGAGGATGTCGGCTTTATTGTTTTCGGTGCTGATGTGTATCAAGTCCATGGTGCCCTTCTCATAGTTGTCTCTCAGAAAGTGGTACCTCACCTCTATGTGCTTGGTTTTGGAATGAAGCACTGGGTTTTTGGCTACACTTATGGCACTGGTGCTATCATAGAAAAGAGGCACTCGAGTGAACTCTAAGCCAAAGTCTCTCAAGGTAGCAACTATCCAAAGCAGCTGAGAACAGCAAGCAGCAACAGCAACAGCAACATACTCAGCCTCACATGTGGATTGGGCAATTGAAGACTGCTTTTGAGAGGACCAAGAGACTAGAGAAGAATCCAAAAACTGACAAGTACCAGAAGTAGATTTTCGCTCAGTACGACAACCAGCATAATCAGCATCTGAATAACCCGAGAGAGAAAGAGTAGAAACGGTCGAGTACTAAAGCCCGAACTCAGGAGTGAAGCGGAGGTACCTCATGATCCGCTTGACAGCTTGACGATGAGAGGTGTGCGGCGAAGATTGAAAGCGCGCACAAAGACAGACCGCAAACTGAATGTCCAGTCTCGTCGCCGTCAGGTACAACAGCGACCCGATCATGCTGCGGTACTCCTTCTGGTCCACGACCTCTCCCTCCAAGTCTTCATCCAAGGCAATGGTAGTCACCATGGGCGTCAAAAGAGGCTTGGCCTCGCCCGTGTCGAACTTCTTTAGCAGGTCCTTGGTGTACTTGCCTTGGTGTACAAACGTCCCTTCCCGAGTTTGCTTGATTTGCAACCCGAGAAAGAATGTTAACTTGCCCATCATACTCATCTCGAACTCCCTGCTCATCAAATCAGAAAACCTTGCCACGAGGGCATGTGAAGAGTCACCAAAGATTATATCATCCACATATATTTGCACGATGAGAATGTCTTTGCCTTGCTTGAGGAGAAACAAAGTATTATCAACAGAGCCCATGGTAAAACCCTTCCCAAGCAAAAAGGACTTCAACCTAGCATACCATGCTCTCGGGGCTTGTTTGAGACCATACAAGGCTTTATGGAGTTTGTAGACATAGTCTGGGTGCTTGGGATTTTCAAAGCCAGGGGGTTGTCTCACATACACTTCCTCCTCTATATACCCGTTGAGAAAAGCACTCTTGACATCCATCTGATATAGCTTGAACCCTTTCGAAGTTGCAAAGGCTAAAAGGATTCTAATGGCTTCTAAACAGGAAACAGGAGCAAAGGTTTTCTCAAAGTCTATCCCCTCTTTCTGGCAAAACCCCTGAGCAACCAACCTAGCCTTGTTTCTAAATATCACCCCATTCTCACTCTGCTTGTTCTTAAACACCCACTTGGTACCTATGGGATGACATTGTGGAGGTGAAGGAACTAGGACCCAAACTTGGTTTCTCTTAAAGTTCTCTAACTCCTCATGCATGGCATTCACCCAATCAACGTTAGATAAAGCGTGTCCAATATCTTTGGGCTCAAAATCGGCAACAAAAGCAGAATATGCAAAATGAGAGATTTCATAGGACTTGTTGCGAGTGACACGCTGGTTGAGGTTACCGATCATGGTCTCAGGAGGATGGTGATGCTGAATGTGTACAGGCACCGTCCTTGATGAAGTAGCCTCCCCCTCAATCGCAGCTGGAGCTCCCTTAGGTGCAAGAGAGGGATACTGGTCGTTCGGCCCCCATGAAGTCGAAGAAGAAGGATCGGGGCCACGAACAGACGTAGTCGTCGCAGGGTCAACAGGGGCAGCCGATGGAGTCGGCTTGGGACCACCCCAATCGGCATTGTCCTGCTCCTCCACAAAGATGCTTTCACCCATCTTCTGGTCACTTGCACGCTCAAAGACAGGAGAGGAACAAGGTGTGGTTTTATCGAAGGTAACTTCACAAGTCTCCATGACGCGGTTAATCTCAAGATTAAGTACTCTATATGCACGAGAGTGAGTAGCATAACCAAGAAAAATTCCATCAGAAGACCGAGATTGAAACTTATCGAGGTTACCTTGCTTGAGAATGAAGCACCGACACCCAAAGACTCTAAAATAGCTCACCTTAGAAAGATGCCCAAACCGCAACTCATAAGAAGTTTTCTTTGTAAAAGCTCGAAGGAAGATGCGATTTGAAACATAGCATGCTATGTTGATTGCTTCGGCCCAAAAGCGCCTAGGAGTCCTATGCTCATTGAGCATCGTCCTAGCCATTTCCACAAGGGTCCGATTCTTGCATTCAACAATCCCATTCTGCTGAGGCACATAAGGTGAAGAAAACTGATGTTCAATACCCAAAGACTTGCAAAAGGCTTCAAAATGAGAGTTCTTGAATTCAGTGCCATTGTCACTACGTATAGCTCTTATGGCATTCTTGGGAATTTTATTTTGCAGTCTAAGAACCAAATCCCGCACATGGGAAAATGCCTCATCCTTGGACTCCATGAAAAAGACCCAATAATAGCGAAAAAAGTCATCCACGATCACAAGAACGTACAACTTCCCACCATCCGACCGAACTCGAGCTGGACCTAAAGTGTCCATATGAAGAAGCTCGCCGGGTTGTCTGGTCATCACTTGGTTCACAGGGGAATGAGAAGCGGCTACCATCTTCCCGTGATGACATGGGTAACAGACCAAGTCCTTGTCGAACTTTAGCTTAGGCAATCCTTGGATTAGATCAAGAGAGCTCAACCCTGCAAGCAAGTCAAAGCTCAAATGACCAAGCCTCCTATGCCACTTCCAAAGCTCAGAAGAAGTGTCTGTCATCAAACGCCGAGAGACACCGAAAGAGTGAGAAAAATCGGCATGAAACACAAGTCCAAAAGACACAATCGAGCAAACAAGATCACCTCGAGAATCTAAAATGCGAGAAAGGCTCGGCTTAAAGCACACTTTGAAACCATCTCTAAGGAGTTACGAAATTGAAAGGAGATTGAAATGCAAGCTCAAAACCAAAGCAACATCCTTAAGCACAAAGTTCTCATTGAGCCTTACTGACCCACGAGAAAGGACCTTACCCTTACCATTGTCCCCAAATGTGATGTACTCCTTGGAGGTCATGGGACTGAGGCTGGAGAACCAATTTGAATTTCCGGTCATGTGGCGCGAACACCCAAAATCAACAAGCCATATGTTCTCCAAGCCTCCATGCTGCATCAATAGAAAGCCATGGGATGAGTAAATGATCCAACACTGGGGTTAGTAAACTGAGGAGAAAACCAGTGCTGGGTCATTTGCCCTAGAAAAGTGTTAGGAAAAATACCATACATGCCATGTCCCATGGGAGAGTAGCGATCACCATGAGAGAGAAAACGTGGTCCGCTAGAAGTGTAGGACTAAGAGCCACTGCCACGAGACCTTGAGTCATATTGAGGACGACTTGGACCTCGCCGGGCACGACCATCACGTGGTCTCATAAACTGAGGCCTAGCACCCTGAGGTCTTGCACCTCTAGGTCTAGCATTGCTCCTGTGAGCAGGTGAAGCATGCATACCATGAGATGGGCGATGCATGTTCTGGTGTGAAAGTTCAAACTGACGCCTCTCATCTCTCTTCCTCCTAAAGCAAAACTCAAACAAGTGAACATCCCTCTTGTAATACTCACAGTGGTACACCTCTCTCTTGGGTTGTGGGTGACTCACTTTGTTGTGGGCTTGGTTCACTCTTGGAGGTGGTTTGGCCTTAGGAAGGGGCTTATCAGAGATGTTTGGCAAAGTTTCAAGTGGGTTCCTAAGGTGGTTAGGTTTTGGAATCCACACTTGTTTCTGAGGTGGAGCTTTGGGATTCTCATTAATCACTCCATCCTTCACAATGGGCTTGGTAGGCTCAGAGGGCTTAGGTGGGTTAATCTTGATGAGCTTGGGAGGATTGGTGGGTTTCTCGCTCACACTCAACCCACTGTGTTCACCAACCTTACCAAAGATATTGTTACCCTTTCCACCTGAAGCAAAGCCTAAACCCGTTGTGTCAGTACCCCTCTTGTACTGACTCATCATCATGCCCAACTGCGGCTCACTGCAAGAAAGCCAACTCAACATGTGCCGAAGGAATGTGTTTTCCTCTTTGGTCTTTTTCTTGTCATGCCTACAGTTAGCAAGCTCTAGCTTCAAAGCCTCACAGCAAGCACACTTAGCTCTAGCACCACCACTTGTACTAGACTGCTCAAGCAAAGTGATAACAGCAACCTTCTCAGAGAGCTCGTTGCACAACTCAACACAAGACTTGCAAGCCCCCAAAATGACTGGCTTGGATCTAACCTCATCAAACTCATCGAGCAAAGCAGAGTACTTGGACTGCAAAGAAACGAGACTAGACATGTGAACAACGCATTCATCACATTCAGTCTCATCGGACACAACAACCCTATCCTTCTTAGCATGCTCAAGCTCATCTAGCGCTGCAAGATACTTAGCCTTGAAACCATTGCGTTCTTGAGCAGCACGAATAAGCAAAGCATCTTGCTTGAGCATGGTGTCAGTCACAGAATCAAGCTCAGCGAGGAGGGATTAGACTGTGTGTTCTACCTCAGGGTTGGTGTCGACCTCTTCTTTGTCGCCAGTGGTGGTGTTGTTGTCGAGCGCCATGGTGCAGTAGCCTCCTCGGCGCTCGTTGGCGTAGAAGCTCAAGCCGTTGAACTTGTTCTTCACCTTCTTCTTGGCCTCATCATCACTTGGTGGAGAATCACTGTCGGAGTCGACGTCGCTGAAGTTTATGACTAGAGCGCGCTACTTCACTTGCAATGCCTCAAAGTACTTCTTGTTCATGCGCTTGGGGTCGAAGTCCTTCTTGGGCTTGTACTTGTGGGAGGACGACTCATGCTTGTCCTTGTGCTTGGTGTAGTCATTCTTGCCGGAGTAGCTCTTGTTGAGGCAGCTGGTGACGTAGTGGTCGAGCTTTCCACACTCAAAGCAACCTTGCTTGTTGCCACCACGTCTACGGTTCAAGCGGTTGTTGTGAAACCATAAAAACTTGCTGATGACGAGCGCCGGCTCATCATCCCCAAGAGCTTCCATCTGCTCCTCTGTTGCAGACACAAGAGAAGACAAGACAAGTGACAACTGTGATGGGTTAGCCAAAGAAGAACTTGAACTTGAGTTACCTGACACCAAAGCCATGGTAGGAGCAGACGGATTCTTGATCCTCGCCTGCGTCTGGAGGTCGATCTCGGTGGACTTGAGCTTGCTGAATAGCTCATCCATGGTGAGAGTCTCGTAGTTGGCTGATTCGATGATCGCCTGCACCTTGACCTCCTAAACCCTCCGATCTAGAGCATATAGAAGCTTGAGTGCTCTCTAATGATCATCATAGGGCATAGCTGCATTGTTAGCTTGCATGTTGTTCACAATGGTGGTAAAACGAGAAAACATCGAGTCAACAGTTTCTCCATCCACTTGAGTGAAGTTCTCGTACTCTTGCTTGTATATCTCGTAGAGTCTGGTTTTGACATGGGCTGTACCCTCATGGAATCTTTGAAGCCTCCTCCAGATCTCTCGAGCGGTCACACAATCGGAGACACGATCAAACTTAGGAATCGACAAAGCAGCATAAAGCTCAGCACGGGCAATATTGTTCACATTGTGTTGGTCGATCCGCTCTTGATTTATACGGGCAGCAAGTACCATGTAATCAGCATTTTCAATGATCTCCCAAACATGCAAATCAATCCCCTGAAGATGAGCCTGCATACAAATCTTCCAATATGAGTAGTTCTCCCCCATTGAATTGGGGTGGCTTTCCTGATCGGTGAATCAAAGCCATGTCGCTTTCTGCGGATCACAGACCGATTAAGGTGGAAGTGATCCTTAACTGGCTCCGATACCAATTGAAGGACCGGATACGGCGACCAGAGGGGGTGAATGGGAGCCTCAAATTTCTTTTGAAACTTTAGGTCCTCGGCTCGGCAAACAACCCAAGTAATAATACACAAACCACGATGTCCACAACTCTATTGAGAGGGTGAATATTCACTAAGAATACAGTGGGACACCACAAAACCAACGTACCGAAAACGAATCGGAGACCAAACGGACAAGCAATGACCGAAAACAGCGTCTCGGGTGTACTACCGGTAGTACAGGTAGACCAACCGGTAGTACCAACAGAGACCGAAAGTTCTAGGGAATATTTTTAGCCCAAGTCGAACGTGCCCTTGACTGCTCGTAAATGCACTACCGGTAGTACCGGTGTTAATACGGTAGTACCAAACAGAATCGCGCGGAAATCGCCCGGAACAAAGAAAATTTGATTTCTTGGTCAAATCAACTTCGACTGCCACGAAATTTTAACCATAGGGTCACAAGGCAATAGGGAGGTTACCTCTAAAAGGTCATGGCCCAATTTGACACTAATCAAGAGAAATCAAAAAAGAATAAAAACCCGTCAAGAAATCGCCATGAACACAAATCTTCTTCGATCTACTTGCTCGTGAGGAATTAGCTCAAACCCTTCGATGGGATTGATCCTTTCACATCATAGCACAAGTCAACGCAAGAAAAATGGACTCAAACGGTGTAGAATCAAAGAAATCTGACCATGAAATAGGAGGGGGAAAAGAGACTCGGGATGAGCATCTCAAGAACAACAAGAACACAAATTCATCACGAATTTCACATGAAGGTAAAATCCCAGAGGGCACGAGCACACTAGGGGGTGCTCTTCCCATGAACAAATTCACTACAAAAATATCTTGCAGTGGACCACACACATTCTGAAAGACTAGAGACTGAAAAACCCTAACACTGGAATGGGAGAGGTGAAACTGAGTGGAGGCAGTCCCTCTTATTTATAAGCTTATTACATAATTTCACTTCTACCCCTAGATATTTCAAGAGAGAACCACCTAGCCAGGAGCATTATGGTCCAACTCGAGTTTTCCTGATCCGACGGCCACCGCGCCTCCTCACCTCCGCCCAGGTTTTGAGGCCCAAACCCGCGAAACTTGTCGCCGATGGTTTTGAGGACAAACCACCAAACCGTCCGCGAGTATCGTACCGCGTACGCATCCCCCGCCGATGGTTTTGAGGCCAAATCACCAAACCGTCGCCGATGGTTTTGAGGGCAAACCACCAAACCGTCCGCGAGTAGCGTAGCCCGTACGCATCTCCCGCCGTGTACACTTGCGCTTGTGGATGTCCCAAGTGTCAGCTACCGCGGCTAGCCACCCGGCCGTCTGGTCCGTCAGTCTAAGCCTAGCGTCCGCCCTTCACCGTAACCGGTCCGTCAGCACGGGACGCCCTACTTGACCTTCTCCCGACCGCTGCCACCGCATCCGGACTCCATACCTGCACATCACGAGCCAAGAGACACCGTTTTGACACATAACCCTGTGCCAGGGGATCAGTAAAACCACCAAACCAACCACGCACCAAAGTGTTGGTATGTTGATAATCGCTCATCACAACTACAAGAGTGCTTCACAATGGTTATGTAAAAACCATGTGTTCGCAGGGTCACGTCTACCTTTATTATGGTTAAAAGTGGCTAATGTAGTACTAGTATATTCTAAAGAAGCCATCTAAACGAATGACTTGAGCCTCAGCCATCCAAAATTCCAAATGAACGAATTGCTTCACCGCTAGGAACATAGCGGTGATGGTGATGCCACATGGGCATGAAGCAAGCTGCAGGTTATAAAGCACAAGCACCCCCTCCAATCCATAGCCAAGCATGTCAATTGCCATATGCTACTCTGGATAATAACCCCCATGGAAATCTGCAAAGGTAAAAAAAAACAGAAAGCTCATGCGTTGGCATCGCGTAATCGAATGTGCTAATTCGGATAAATTGAGATGAGATGAGGAGGAGCTGCGTCATGCTCAAGCATCACGCATCAGACCTAACCGCACGAACGCCCGCCGCGCCGCTAAACAATATTGGTCAGCGAGGTGAGGCTGATGCAACCGAGGCGTCGTTTTACTGGCTTGTAAAGGCAGCTCTCTGTGCTGGCGTTGGCCAATGTCACGCCGCTGGCTCCAAGTCTTTATCAGGACGTGCTCACCTGATTGGGACATCCGGCGATTACAAGACTGGGCGGCCGGTCAGTGCGAGAGCCGAGTGGCGAGAGGGATTTGGGGGCCTCTCGGTGCTCAAAATCTTGTTTCCGGCTTATTATACCTGACGTGAACTCGTGAAGTCTCCGGGACCAAGAGCAAAAAGTCCAAATGAGATTCTTGTTGTGCTGCTTTCTAGTGTTTGGTTAGTCCAAAAGCAGAGTTCTTTTTTTTTTTGAGACAAAAAAGCAGAGTTCCTGTGTTCTCATTCTGTCGTCTTATTGCTCTTTCCTTTCGGCTCCTGAATGGAACTCCGTCGTTATTGTCCATTGCTGTTGCCGGCTTCTTTTAGTTGTTTGCTTACCCAACCCAACACTTTTTTTTCTCATTTCTGGAAACCCAGTCCAGATATCTGTAGCCCAAATAGACAGCCCAAGCCCAGACAGTTGCATAGGTAGAAAACGGAGGCCCAACTAGTTGGGCTGACATTCCTTTCTTCATGCGTGTTGATGACAAGGCCCATTGCAGACAGAAATGTTTCTTCCGCAAACCAGTGTGCACTGACCAGAAAAATGTTTACTTCCGGGTCTAATTGACAATTGAAATTCTGGCCACAATCTTGGCTTCTATATTTCTATTGATAGATGATCGAATTTCTTTTAGTTCACTTTGGTCCAACAGGCCCTCGAAATCGAATGGCCAACATGTTTGGTTGTTAGACCATTTCCAAGAGTCGCTCGTTGTGAACTTCTAGTCTTATGACTGACAGGCCAAATTCACGTGAACACCCGATTTTTTTTTTCTGAGTCCTGTATCCGGTTTTCTCTGCATGGAACATTCAGCGATCGGGCAATGCTCGCTATCCACATTAGTGTTGTTTCGTGAACGCATTAGTGCCTCTGGTGCTATTATGTGAATTCACTAATTATTTATAGGGTTCCTTATTTGTATTGTTTCCTGAACATCACTCTAAAGGAGCGCTGTTTTCAGAATTCCCTTCTAATTTTTTAGAGAGTTTTTCTTTTAAAAATTTTGGAGACCTCTAAACCATTAATATTGAAGTTCTGTTTTACGTAGTCTTTTAGAGATGATCTTATATCGGTCAAGGGGGCAAGGGCTTTGTCTAATTGCCTCCCTAACTTTGACCTCAAGTTGCGTACTGCGTATCTAAACAATAGTAGAAGCGATTAGACATACTAGAATCTACTTCCTCCGTTTCAGAATAAGTGTCATTCTCATTTTCCTAAAAACAACTATCGGCAATTATATATTAAAACATATAAATATTTATGTTAAATAATTAGTATTATTGGAAAGATCTTTTCGTCTAGTTTTTTAATAAATTTATTTAAAAATTTAAATATTACTAATATTTTCTATAAATAAAGTCAAACTTGTGGCGTAAAAAACCCAAAATGACACTTATTTTAAGACGGAGGGAATACAAGCTAGTATAAAAAGATCCGAATTCTATGTGGAGCATCCCATTGTTACATTCCCTCTCACTTTGTGCCACAACCGGAGAGACGGTAATAATAAATAAATAAATAAACATAGATAAGGTTAAAATTTTCTTTTGGCAATCAAACTGTTGTTTAAATTCGTCTCGGCCATGCTACACTAGTAAAAGAAATAGTATTAAAAAGAGTAAAATATATGGATACTAACCTATGAACGTGCGTCGATTTGGTCCATTAACTTTGAAAGTATATTTTTTTTCTAAAAACTCAAGAAATGCTTTATAAAGAGTTTATACCCACCCTTTGTTTTGTGTATATATTTGCAGAAACTTTTATATATCTATTTTTCTTTTACAAATTTGTCCTGCACGTGCAAAGGCGTCGGGTGTCTGCATCGAGGTGTTCGCTGTCCAACGCCATGGCCACACACCTCCACCGGCTGGTGCTAACACTCTTGCTCCTTGCGACACACACAGCAGCGACAACCACCACCTCGCCCTTCTCCACTTTGCGCCCCGCGGACTCCGACACCGCACGACGCAGCACCGCGACCAGCGACGATAGGAGCAGGGGCAGCACTAGGCGCACCGCGCCGTCCATCTCGAAGCAGACGAGCCTATAGTAGGGGATGCCGTTGTCACCTGCGCGCTACAGTCCGAGCTTGTCAAGCTCACCTTCTCCATCAACCGCCTCCGCCCGCCCTCCATCCTTGTCGGCGCCGAGGTCACCCGCTCCTTCTCTACCTCCCAACAAGTGCATCGCCTCGGCATTGGAGAGCGAGCGGTACAAGTTCGCCCCACGCGACAAGGCGGTCCGATGCGTGGCTGTGGAGAGCGGGGCACCGCCGGCAAGTGGGGCTCGGTGGCCGCGTCGGCGAGCTGGGCTAGCAGTAAGCAGGGCACCGCAGCGAGCAGGATGGCATCGCGCCGAAGCTGAAGTTCTGCTGGGGAGGCGGAACCTCGCGTCCGCGCCCAACGAAGCGGTACGTGGAAGCCCCTGGCGCGCTTGTGCTGCAGCCGTCGCCGACAGTGTTCAGCTCTGCTCGCCGCCAGTGGTCGTTATGCGACACAGGAACTACACCGCGAGCGACGGAGGCAGCTTTGTTACGATCCGGTCTTTGCATGTGAAGGATAAGTTTGTAAAAGAAAAATAAATATATATGGCGGTTTTAATAAATATAAACATAAAACGAAAGAGGTACGAACTCTTTGTGACCTATTTTTTAATTTTTTTTAGAAAAATATACTTTTAAAATTAACATACTAAATCGACACACCTTCGTGAAGTTAATAGGCTATTACTCTATTAAAATACAAGTGGAACAGGCAAACACCAAACTAAACAATTTGAAAATTCATTCAGGACAGGGCAGGTACGAGCCACCTGCTCACCTGGTCCAGTGCGGCCCAGCCAACCGTTCGGCACGCCGCACGACGCACGCGCACACGGCACACCACGGCCAGACCACCAGAGTGCGTGCCTCCAGTACCCACTGCTGCGCCTCGCCACCAAAATCCCCCGTCGGGAGTCGGGACGACGAACAAGCCGAGCCGGTGCGGTGCGCCGTATAAATCCTAATCACCAATCGCCACCCCCGAATCCCACCACCACCTTCAACCCCTCCTCCGCGATCTACCGGGGCCGCCATGGAGATGTTCTACTACCTTGTGTTCGGCGCGCTCGCCTCCGTCGTGGCGGCGCTGGAGCTCGGCAAGTCCGGCAAGGACCGCGTCGCCACCTCCCCGGCCTTTAACTCCTTCAAGAACAACTACATCCTCGTCTACTCCCTCATGATGTGTACGTACGCCTCTCCCTCTCTCCTGATTCCTGCTTCCTCCTCCCTCGCCCTTCCTCGAATCCCAGTCGTCCTCCAGATCTGGACTGGGGCGCGCAATGCCGGTGGTGTTTGGTGGTCTCTGACGTTTTTTTGCGCTCCTCCGGGCGGATGGATGGATGGTGCGTGCAGCTGGGGACTGGCTGCAGGGGCCCTACGTGTACTACCTCTACAGCCAGTACGGCTTTGACAAGGGCGACATCGGCCACCTCTTCATCGCCGGCTTCGGCTCCTCCATGCTCTTCGGCACCATCGTTGGATCCCTCGCGGATAAGCAGTGCGTGCGCCCCCCTTCCGCCTTGGCTGAATTCAGCGATTTCGTTCTGATGGATTTTGGGTGGCCAGGGGGCGGAAGAGGGCGTGCGTCACCTACTGCATCACCTACATCCTCAGCTGCTTCACCAAGCACTCCCCCCAGTACAAGATTCTTATGGTTGGCCGAGTCCTTGGAGGCATTGCCACTTCGCTGCTCTTCTCAGCGTTTGAGTCGTGGCTCGTCGCGGAGCACAACAAGGTGCCTGCCCAGATCCCTCTCTCCACAGTGACGCTGATACAGTACCTCGGAGATGACATGCTTTAACTTTAATTCTAATCAGCTCTTGGTTTTCCCCTAGAAGACAGACACTATTGTTACATTTTGGAATTGTTTTGCTTTGGTTTTGTCTACATTTGTTGCCAGTAGTGAGTAAGTATATTGGTTGACTGAATCTAACAAAAGATAAAATACTTGGAGGTTTGACTTGCAGAGTGTCAGTACACTATGTATAAAATGACTTTTCAGATATAGAAAATTGAACTTACCTGAATTAGAATACAATTATGATAAGAGTGTAATGCATTGCAGAACACAGTACATCAGGATCACTAAATTCACTCTTCTTGTCACTTGCCAGCAGTCCATTTATTTTATCTTTTGTTTCATTTGAAGCCAAGTGTTGGCAGATTTGGACTATCTGGTGTTCCCATGCTTGATCAGAACAAGCCAGCAACTAAAACTGTGGCCCAGTCCCAGTTAGATATTTTAGGATGATTGACACCCCGCTGATAATTAGTGCCGAAATGTACAAGTATCATGAGAAGTCCATTGCTCGAATATACACTGTTATTTTTGTCTATAATATAGTCAACGCTGCTCTTTTTATTCTTCTAATGATAGGTCATTGATGGCATTGTTTTGTCAATTCCTACAGTTTCCCTTTTATTCTTGCTGACAATGGGCAAATTTACACTGTTATTGTACAGAAAGGATTTGATCCACAATGGTTGTCGATAACATTCTCCAAGGCTATATTTCTCGGCAATGGTCTAGTGGCCATTGTTGCTGGGCTATTTGCAAATTTTCTTGCTGATAACATGGGTTTTGGTCCTGTGGCTCCATTTGATGCCGCTGCTTGCTTCCTAGCAATAGGAATGGCAATTATCTTATCATCATGGGGTGAGAACTATGGAGATTCATCTGACAGCAAGGACTTGATAACTCAGTTCAAGGGTGCAGCTAAAGCCATTGCTTCAGGTAGATTTTACCTGTCCTATTGATAAATTTAGTGAGTTTTAAAATTGACATGGAATGAACTCTCTTGGAATTTCAGACGAGAAGATTGCATTGCTTGGAGCCATACAGTCATTGTTTGAGGGATCAATGTATACTTTTGTTTTCCTGTGGACTCCTGCTCTGAGCCCAAAGGATGAGGACATTCCCCACGGCTTCATATTTGCCACTTTCATGCTTTCCTCAATGCTGGGTAGCTCAATTGCTTCTCGTTTGTTAGCTCGGAAGCTGAAGGTTGAAGGTTATATGCAAATCGTGTTTTCGATATCAGCTTTTACTCTTTTCCTCCCTGTTGTCACTAATGTAAGTCTGTTGATCACATCGCGCAGTCTCTTCCTCCCTCCTCCCTCCCTCTCTGACGCTAACATTGCCTGTTTATGTTTTATACAGTTCCTAGTACCTCCCTCTGGGGTGAAAGGTGGTAGTATTTCATTAGGAGGCTGCTTACAGCTTCTTGGTTTCTGTACCTTTGAGTCTTGTGTTGGTATATTTTGGCCATCAATCATGAAGATGAGATCTCAATACATTCCTGAAGAGGCGAGAAGCACAATCATGAATTTCTTCCGCATACCACTCAACCTGTTTGTTTGTGTGGTATTATACAATGTAAGCAACAATATATTTTTTGAGAGAAACTTCTATTTCCAGATTCATGTTTTTTCTTAAACATACTAACAATGAAGGAACTCAATGAATCCATAAACCTATTAAGCTGAAACATGTGGATAAATAGAAGTTCCTCTAAAATTTGTTCTATATATTAGGATGTCTTCTCGCAGTTGTTATTATTATTTTCTTACAAATTTTGTCGTGCAGGTGAATGCGTTCCCAATAACTGTCATGTTTGGCATGTGCTCCATTTTCCTTTTCATGGCAGCAATCTTGCAGAGGCGATTAATGGTTGTCTCTGATCTTCACAGATCGACAAGTATGTTCACATTTCTCTATGCAATATCGTAAAGACCATTTTTTCCACCTCTGAATCAGATGTAGATCTTCTTGGTTTGTATCTATGATGAATGATAATTTTCCTGCAGAGGCAATAGAGATGACTGCAGAAGATGAGCCTCTGAACCCTTAGAGAACACCAAGACCATAGAAGTGAATGTGAAGTCAAAATGGCCCCAATCTTTGATTTATTCCTATGGGGTTGCTGAATAATATCGATATCCGGAGGCTGTAACGGCTGTAACAGAATGCAGTTTTTAGTGTGTTATAGGATTGGTGCTAGTGCAGTTTTCAGTTTTGTCATGATATAGAGAACATGATGTAGCAAGTCCTGACTATTGTGCCACACACGGCAGAGTAGACCTCGGCATAGCCTCCCCACGTTTTCTCCATTTTTTTTTTCTTGTGTTTTCTGATAGGATCGATATTTGTATTCAAATGGCAGAAGTATCATATTGGTGACTGATTCTTTTTGTCTAACAGATCATCTCAATCTTTTATAACTGATAATCTCATCAACCATAAGTAAAATTTCTTCCTTCTGTAGTTTTGTTCTAGCGCTCTTTATGCTATTTTATACTTGTGTAGTTTTGCTCTAGTGCTCTTTGTGCTGTTTTATACTTTTATTATGTAGCGACATTTCACAATGGCGGTGTCTGTTAATAAGGGTATTTAACATTGTAGAAATATTTCAAGCTGCTGTCATTAGGCCCCCAATCTGTAATTTCTATGAAGGCTTCGTTGCGTAAAAAAATATGTATTTTCTCTTCCATTGCAAATTTGTTTTGCCTTTGCAATCTGTAATTTCTATGCTTCGTTCGAACTTTTTTCCTTCCCAATCTGTACTTTCTATGGATTATGATGGCTTGGTTGCGAATTGTTCAATGTCACCATGGTATGAAATGAGGATAATGGTGCAGACATTCAACCTGATTCAGTTCGAGAAATCACAGGAGAAAACCAGATGCCATCTCTTCATCTTTGAGCAATATTGATTGCTAATCTCACATCCCCATAACCCACAGAAAGAGATAAACGGATCTCTGCTCAACATAATAAAGCACAAAGCAGAACTAAACATCTCCAGACAAGATCACACTAGTAGATCAGCTCTAATTGCTCAACAACGCCACAATGCACGTATCAATATATCATAAGCACGACAATGCAGCTCAAAATTTCCCATTCAGCTGGTTTACGTGACTAACAATAACAAAGCACGGATTATCATTCAGAAAAGGTAAACCCATTCCTATCCCTAATCGAGCAGGTATCCTGAAGAGCACTAGACCATTTCATTGATTGTTCACTAATGCGAACCATTGGTACCGCAAAAACACGATCATATGACATTGACGTATCTCTTGGCGAGCTGCTTGCCCCCCCATGGCGGCGGCGGCGAGGATCCCGCCGAGGGCGCCTGCGACGGCGGCGGATCGCGGCCCGTTGGCGGCGTGGAAGAGCGCGCCCGTGCCGAGCCCAGCGGCGACGCTGTTGATCCAGTCGTCGCGGTCGCGGGCCGCGACCATGGCGCTCTCGATCCCGGCGTATATGAGGCCGATGACGCCCAGCGTGTTCCCGACGCGGCGGCCGGAGCTGCCGCAGGCGTTGAGGACGCGGTTGGCGCGGATCTTGGCGGTCTCCCCGGGCTCGGCGCCCCTGGCAGCGTCGCGGAGGCCCAGGGCGGCGCCGCCGACGGCGCCCGAGAGGTACCCGACGCCCGTGTAGAAAGTGAGGTTCTCGCCCCACGAGCGCCGCTCCACGCCCTCGTCCGGGAAGAGGATCTCCGGCTTGGTGGGGAGGTCGTAGAGCGTCCGGACGCTGTAGGGCGTGTTAATGTTGAGGTCCTGGTACAGGTTGTACAGCCGGCGTCCGGCGTCGGAGGCGTCGGTGCGGTCGTCTGATGCCGAAGGGAACATCCGAGGGTCGGCCATGGCGGCGCCGGGGGTGGGGCTGCTAGGGTTTGTGGCGGTGACGGCGGCGGGAGACGGGGCCGGGGAAGTGGGGAAAGGAAAGCACAGGAGCGTTTTGGTAACCGCCTTTTGCGAAGAGACCCCTCGATGTTTTATTGGCAGAATCTGGCACTCCAGGCGAGTTTTTTCCCCTTCTATACAGATTTTTTTTTTTCTTTCTTGTGATCAAAGCAAGGATCTGTGTCCATATCAGCCAGAGCTTATTAATTGAGGGTAAAAAAAATCAGTTAACTAGTATTGCCTAGCTACTTGGCAAATAACTGGTTAAATTGAAAGCTTGGATAAAAAAAATGACTCGCCTATTTTGACTTTTAGCAAGCTGAATAATTAACCCTAGGTATTTTTTTCTTAAAGATAACCCTAGGTATTCAAGTCATAAGATGAGTTTAGTTAGCCACCCCTTTTGTCGTCTACGAACATAGACGATGTAAGAAGATGTGTTATCCCCCACCTCCTGGATCAATCTAGTCATAAGACGTTTTTGTCCTGTTGTATAAGAACATAGACGAGAAATAACATATGTATACCATTGATCATAACTAAAATGAAGGGAAAGAAAACAAAGTTTTTTAAACATGTTGCTTCTTACTCACACACACATTTAAGCTAGTGTAAATAAAAGTTAAATAAGAATTTAGAATGACATGCCTTAGAGCCGTGTTTCGTGAGCATATACATCAGCTATTCCACTGGTTACGTGTTCCGGCATCACACGATCTTCGTCTTTCCTTGTGCCTACCTCTACCCCCACCGCTGTCGACTCCGCCTATCCGGTTGTCCCCTATCGCCTCGCTCACCACCCCTCAACTCACCACTACCAGCGGTTTGATTGCCTCCCAAGGCTCTCACTACTGGTTTCGCCCATCCTGTTGTCCCTTGTCGAAGGTCCCTTCTTCTTTTAAGGCCGCCATCTGACATAAAATCCTGAACGAAGGAAGAAGACGACGCGGTGTCACATCGTGTGTATAATAATACGTTAATAATAACTACTCCGTTAGGTTTGGAGCCTCGGAAGTGCCAACTTGGGAGTAAAGGTACGTAACCCTTCTAGGGGATTCTATGTCAGAAAGGGTGAATATTTATTTCATTTCATTAAAAATAACAAGCCAATTCTGTTTGTAAGAAGAAAGAGAAGCAGATCTATTCTATATTCGATAAGTGCCAATATGCAATGGGTAGCTTGGGCTATTTGGAAAAACGAAGAATAAATCCTTCACCCCTCTTCGTTTATCATTGATCGAATCACGGATTTCTTTTTATTTATTCAATCTGTCTTACCTTCCTTATAAGGAGAATCTTTCAATCTATGTATTATTTCAATCTATGTATTAATAGAATCTATAGTATTCTTATAGAATAAGAAAAAAATGAAGATAATAAACTAAACCAGCGAAACCGACAATAGTGGACCAGGGACCATTCCAGTTAGCACCTAGCACGCAGCTGCCGTCACTCGATGGGAAGAGATCAATACATCCACGGTGTGCATGATAGCTAGATACAGTTCCCTTGCTGAACCGGTGAGTCAGATTTCAGCTTTTTTGCGATGAAAGTCAGTCTTGTCATGAAGATTTTGGATCCTCGACTCCTCGTGTCCTCGTAGACTGTGACTTTGGTCTCGTTTAGTTTCTTTAAATTTTAAAATCTAACATTATAAAAAAAGATTTTTATTACATTAAAATATAAATAAAATAAAAAACTAATTACACAATTTAATTATATTCAGCATACGGATAAGCCGGGTTGCATTTTAGGTCAACACCAACCAAACCTGCCCGAGCACCAGTAGAGTACATCACTGCTCGCACGCGCATCAGTACGTGCGTCACGCAGTCCACGAGTGACGAGCCCATCGTGTCGCCGCCCGCGGCCGCGCTCCTGAGAAAGGGAACCCGTCAAAATCACCCAGAAATCACGCGCGCATGCCGCTATGCCGCGTGACCGTGACCCCCTCGCCTCGAGACGACGGACGGGGCTGACGGCCATGCCAGCGCGGCAGCGCATCAGCAGCCCCTCATGTTAACTTGGGCGCGAGCGCTGCCTTTCCGGCCCCGTTTCTTGCTTGAGTGGGCGGGCATGGCGAGCGGCGGCAGGGGCGGCGGCACGGGATGGTCCGCGCTGCCGGCGGATCTGCTGCTCTCAGTATTCGCGCTCCTCCCCTCCGACGCCGACCGCATCCGCTTCCGCGCCGTCTGCGCGGGCTGGGCCGCCGCGGCGGCCTCGTGGCGCCCGCGCCCCTGGCTCGTCGGATCCCGCACCGACCGCCGCTCCGGCCGGACCACGTCGTCGTTCTGGCTCACCCCCAGCGGCGGCCTCCTGCCGTTCGCCGCCAGCGTGCCGCCGGGACTGGAGTACCTCTGCTCCTCGTCCCACGGCTACCTCGCGCTCTCGGACCCGAGGATTCGCCCCAGGGCCATCCTGCTCCTCAACCCCCTCACTGGCAGGCGCGCCCACCTCCCGCCCATCGGATTCTTCAGCACGTGGCTCGACGTGACCACCGTCGTGCTGTCGGGCGACCCCGCCACGGCCGCCGAGTGGGCGGCGGTCGCCGTCGGGTTCCCGACCACCTGCCTCGCCTACTACAGCTCCGCCACGGGCGCGTGGGCGCTGCTCGACTTCCGCGTGCCCGGGTACGCCGGCGTGGAGCACTACGAGGGGCTGTTCTACGTGGCCTTCAAGTCCCGGATCTGCGTCTGCGAGGTCGACGGGGACGCGCCCGCGGTCATCCCGCTCGAGAACGTCGGCGCGGACAGCGACGCCTCGGACGACGACGGCGGCGGCGGTGGCAAGCCCCCTGGCGGCGGGAGGCGCGTCGTCGACACGCACCTGGTGGAGTGCGACGGCCAGCTGCTCCTCGTCTCGGTGCAGGACGACGTCGTCTACAGCTCGGACGACGACACGGCGGGCCGCGCCGTGGACGGCGGCGGGGGCAGCAAGGGCGGCGGCGCGCGCGCGGTGGAGGTGCACAGTGTGGAGCTGCTCGGGGATGGGTTGGTGCGGCTGGAGCGCGTGGTAGACCTCGGATGGCACAACCTGTTCCTGGGGCGGAATCGCGCGTTCGCGCTCTCGGCGGCGGAGTTCCCCCTGTGCCGCGCCAACTGCATCTACCTCGTCGACCGGCAGGGCCACCCGGACGGGGTCGTCAGGGTGCTGGGCATGGACAGCCAGTGGGCGTACCACGAGGAGACCATCTGCCCCGACGACGGCCGGCGAGGATCCTCTTCGGCCGGGTGGGCTCGCCGTGGCTGGTTCTTCCCCAACTACTAGCCACCCGCGGTCATCTTGTCTTTATTATGCTTTCTATCTATAATTACTAAGTGCTTAGCAGTACAATTCTTGTTGGAGAATGGGGATTGATAGTGAACTCCAAGTGATTACACAGTTCGTTAATCCTGTAGTTCGTCTACTAAAAAAATCGAATCGAGGTACTTTGTGACTGCGATGAGCCGATGATACGACTTGCTAGCTACTCCGTTATGCTCAACATTACCAATAGCTCTGTACAATGTTATAATACCAAAAGGAAATCCTAACAGGACGGGTCCGTTCTGTACTCGGCGCCTCGGCGACTCGAGTCGAATATAGTTTCCGTTTCCTTCCTTCTCATCCTCGTGTTGTTTCCATCTACCTTAAACGTCAAACTTCTCTGTTTCTCCTGTAAAAGAGTTCGGAACCCACCTGTTGGTCCTAGTTCTCTAGTCGTCGACTTGTTGACTCTTGCTTCGTGTTCTGTGTTTCTGGTGTGCCGTCGGGTTCTGTTTGTATGGATCCCAGCCAGGAAAAGGTGCTGGGGTTGATGGAGAAGTTGAAGCTTTCAGAGTCAGAGAAGAAAAGTGTGAAATTGGGAGGTGCCCTGGGTTTTTCACGATCACGGAAGGATCAGCAAGCGATCGCCAAAGTTCTTGCTGAGAAACCAATTAGGGCAGAGGTCCTGGAGGGTGCTTTGGGGAAGATTTGGTGCCCAAATAAGGGGGTACATTTTCGTGATATGGGTGAGAATCGTTTCCTTCTCACCTTCCTGCAGGAGTCGGGTAAGAGAAGGGCAATGGAGGATGGGCCATGGATGTTTGGGAAGGATCTGGTGGTTGTGGCAGAGTTTGAGGATGCAAAGATGATAGATGAGATTGAGCTTTCTTTCATACCTATCTGGGTGCGTGTCAATAAAATGCCGCTGGGGCTGATGACTAAGGCAGCAGGAGAGATGATTGGTGAGATGATAGGGGATGTGATCGAAGTTGAGGCTGATGAAGATGATATGGCAATTGGCCAATTCATGAGGATTAAAGTTGGGCTAGACATCAGGAAGCCACTCATGAGGGGTGTGACATTGGATCTTGGTGTAGGAGATGTTGAGAAGCCGATCTGGTGTCCCCTCTGCTATGAATATCTACCGGATTTTTGTTACTCTTGTGGAATTATCGGGCACACAGATCGTTCATGTGTCATCCGGGTGGAGAAGGGCTCGACACCACAATATAGTAGAGCGCTTCATTTTATCCCCGACAAGCGAAGGGTGGCTAATCATAGTTCTCAGTCGCCTTGGAGGAGTATAGGGAGTTGGAGAAAAGGAGGTGGAGGTGGGAGTGATGCGCCGCGTTGGAGGATGGATGATATGGAGCACAGGAATAGTAAGGGTTTGGTTGTGGAAAAAATGATGTTAACATTCCAATAAAGAATGCAGCTGCAGGTAGTGATGAGGTTTCTACTGAGAAGACAATGTGCTTAGTGGCGAATGCTAAAAAGGTGTTGTCCATGGATGGAAAAATGTCGGCTCTAAAGATTGAGGATGGGATTGAAAGGGAGGCGAGGGCACAATATCTCTGAAGGTCACAGAGGTCACCATGCAGGATGTGAACATACAGAGGTCAGTATCAGACCAAACTTTGGTATTGACAGAAGGTGTTGGGGATGGCAAGAAAAGGGGAGGAAGGAAGGGATCTACTTATAAGCGTCAACCACGTTCTAAGAAGGGAGAGGGTAAGAGTGAGCAACAAGGAGAGAAAGTTGAGAAAAAGCGAGCTTTGGAAGGAGATGATGAGATGGAGGTGGATTTAGTGAAGAAGGCGAAGGTGGGGATGGAAGGGGAGGTTGATGGTATTCTTGTTGATAAAGCGGGGCTGGCTGACCAGCTCTGTGGGACGCTATGAAGCTAATGGTATGGAACTGCCGGGGGTTGGGAAACGCCCCGGCCGTTCGTGGTCTTTTGCGATGTCAGAAGGCTGAGCAAGTAGACATCTTGTTCTTGTCGGAGACCAAATTAGACACGAACAGGATGAGGAGTTTCATGGGAAACACGGTGGTGGTGGATTGTGAAGGAAGAAGGGGGCTTTGCTGTGTTTTGGCGGAGAGGAATCGATGTGGTTGTGCGGACTAAATCCAAAAACCATATTGATATGAAGGTGACAGAGGATCATGGCACTTGGAGATTTACGGGTATTTACGGTGAGTCACATGCTGACCAGAAGCACAAGACGTGGGAATTATTGAGAGATCTTCACTCACAGGACCACAATCATACAACATGGTTGTGCGCTGGGGATTTTAATGAGATTCTATATCATCATGAGAAAGAAGGTGTGTACAGAGGTCGCAAGTTTGTTTGGACCGATTTAGGGAGTCTTTGGAGTTTTGTGAACTTTATGATCTGGGATTCATGGGAGATGTGTTCACTTGGCGAAACAAGAAGACTTCTAGGGACTCATATATAAGAGAACGTCTTGACAGAGCACTAGAAAATGTGGGGTGGCGAGGTATGTTCCCACGGGTTCATGTTAAGAATGGAGATCCATATTATTCTGACCATCGGCCTGTAATTATTGATACAGATTACCACCGACCACGACATCGAGAACGTGGGGAGGGCAACTCATTCAGATTTGAGGTGAATTGGTTGCAAGAGGATGATTGTGTGAAGGTGGTTGTGGATGCTCAGGAGATGTCAGGTGAAGGAAATTTGAGTTCTAGGCTGAGGGGGGTGGCGGCCAGTCTGGGGGACTGGAGTTCAAATGTCCTTGGAGATTTGCGGAAGCGTGTGAAGAAAGCTAAAAAGGATTTAGAAGCATGTAGGCCACAACCGATTAGTGATGTGATGGTTCAAAGGGAGGCAGTTTTGAGTTTCAAGGCTGAGAGATTGGAGGAGCAGCTTGATTTGTATTGGAGACAACGCGCGCATGTGAATTGGCTGGAAAAGGGTGACCGTAATACGACATTTTTCCACCATTTTTGTTCAGAAAGAAGAAGTAATAACAAAATTGGAAGTCTCAGTAGGGAGGATGGGGGGCTGGTGGAGAATGAGGCTGAGAAGAGATCCTTTATAACTAATTATTTTCTGCAGCTTTTCAAATCGGGTTTTTCAAGTACAGTTGAAGACACTCAGCAGTTGTTGGATGCTGTGGTGCCTTGTGTCACACACGAGATGAATGAGAATCTGATGATGGAATTTACGCATGATGAAATTAAGTTAGCGATAGATTCTATTGGGGATCTCAAAGCTCTAGGACCGGATGGGCTTCCTGCTATTTTTTTCAAGAAGTTTTGGGATGTGATTGGTGGAAAATTAACCATGGAAGCACTAAATGTTCTCAGGGGTGGTCGCATGCTAGTGGGGTGGAATGATACTATTATCTCTCTGATCCCAAAAATTAAAAATCCTGAGAAGGTGACTGATCTGAGGCCCATTAGTCTCTGCAATGTGGTGTATAAGGTTGTGTCGAAGGTGCTTGCTAATAGGCTTAAGAGGGTTCTGCCAGATATTATTACTCTAAATCAAAGTGTTTTTGTGCCGGGTAGACTGATCTCTGATAATATCATTATAACTTATGAGTTGACGGATTATCTTATAAAGAAGAGGAAGGGAAACTTAGGACATGCAGCTATCAAGCTTGATATCAGTAAGGCGTATGATCAGGTAGAATGGAATTTTTTGAGGAAAATGATTATCAGAATGGGCTTTGCAACTGAATGGGTGGATCTAATTATGGAGTGTGTGACTTCTGTGACATATCAAGTGAAAGTGAATGGAGTATTATCAAACAAGTTTTAGCCAGAAAGGGGATTGAGACAAGGCGATCCGCTATCACCTTATTTGTTTCTCCTTTGCACGGAAGGATTTTCAGCGTTACTGAATCGTGCTGAACATGAAGGGCTTATCTCGGGTGTGAAAATCTGCCAAGCTGCACCAAGCATTTCTCACCTTCTTTTTGCCGATGATTCCTTGATTTTGATTCGTGCAAATAGGGAGGATGCGACTTAGCTAAAAAATATTTTGGAGTTGTATCAGCGCTGTTCAGGTCAGATGATCGATAAGGCTAAGTATGTAGTTTTGTTTAGCAAGAATACAAAGGCTTCAGATAGGCGTGCAGTCAGAGATATACTAAGTGTCACTAGGGAAACTAAAAATGAGAAGTATTTGGGTTTGCCCGTGCACATTGGTCAATCCAAAGGTAAAGCTTTTGCATATTTGAAAGACCGGATCTGGAAGAGAATACAAGGATGGAAGGAAAAATTCTTGTCATGGGCCAGGAAAGAAATTCTAATTAAAGCAGTGGCTCAGGCGATCCCTACATTTGCTATGGGCTGTTTCCATCTTACTAAAGTGTTGCGTGACCAAATTAGTGCTATGGTGTGTCGATATTGGTGGAATCAACAAGAGGGACAACACAAGATTCACTGGCTTAGCTGGGATAAATTGATGAAGCCAAAGAGAGAAGGTGGGCTGGGGTTCCGAGATATCCATGATTTTAATCTTGCTATGTTGGCTAAACAAGGTTGGCGGCTTTGCAACAACCCAGACTCGCTCTATGCCAGAATCCCGCAGGCCAAGTACCACCCTGGTGTCTCTTGCTTGGAAGTAAAACCACATGTGGGAATGTCATATATTTGGCGTAGCATCCTACGAGGATTGGAGCTTGTGAAACAAGGGATGATTTGGCGAGTTGGTGATGGTCACAATCTTAAGATTTGGAAAGATCCTTGGCTCCCACGTGATTGGTCTAGACGTCCTATTACTCCGAGAGGTTCAAATATCATATCTGAGGTATCAGATTTAATTAACCCGATCACCGGAGATTGGGACCAGTAGCTTGTGAGAGACATTTTCTAGGAAGAGGATTAGAAGATCATATTAGCATTACCATTGAATGAAAACTGGCCAGATCGGTTGGCTTGGCACTATGATCCAATGGGCCTTTTTAGTGTTAAAAGTGCTTATAAGGTGTGCAGGGAAGATAAGTTGAGGACGAGGGCACAGGGCAGTGCACAGAGTAATAGTATTGGGAGTGAAGATCTGATATGGAGAAAGATCGAAACTGAATTGTCTAAGCAAGGTTAAGCATTTTTTTTTGACCAAAGACCAATTGGCCTTGCTTTATATTGAAAGTATGATAGTGTGTTGGGGATACCAGCTTTACAAAGTCGCATAAAACATAATGCATACAAGAGATATATCACCAAACATCAACTCTCAAAAGTCTAAACTCCACTCAATGAAAAACTACATCGCTCCAGTTCTTTAGATTACACCATTATCCTTGCGCGCTTGGACCCAAGTGTTGAGATAATCTTCCCATCATCCGCATCACCCATCCTCTTTCCTGCTCCTTGAGTAAGATACTCTATTTCTGCATAAAGATTATAGCACGATGCACAGTAGCGTTAGGACCTGGAATCACTCTATTTTGAAAGACATATTCATTTTGAGTCAGCCAAAGACTCCAACAAATGCAAGCTAATAGAAAAATCATCATGGGCCATGGCACAACATTTTTGTCACGGCTAAGAACAAGAAACTCATTAAGGTTAGTTGGGGTCGAAGTCCATTGTAGAGCATCTCTGATAGTCCACCAACAGTAATTAGCCAATGAACATTGGAAGAAAACATGTTGCCCTGTTTCTGTGCACCCACACAGCTTACACTCATCTTCTCCTGGCCAATTTCTATTGACCAGCTGTTCAAATGTTGGCAAGCAGTCAGAATAGACTGACCATAGGAAGAATTTAATTTTCATTGGCACCTTTGCTTTCCAGATTGCCATTATCTCATTGTTATGCATTTCTGGAAACTTTAGCTCTCTATACAGTGATGCTGTTGTAAACACTCCCTTTTTTCTAAAGCCCAAATCACAGTGTCTGCACCTTCCTGTAATTGTACATCTTGGATTTGTGCACACAAGGATTGTCACTCATTAATCTCCAGAGTACCAAATGATCTCCTAAATGTGAGGTTAATCTCATTATTGTGCAGCACTTCATAGACAGAACTCCCTGCTCATTGCAAATATCAAAGAGTCTGTTAAACACTATTTTCAGAGGACATTGTCCTACCCAAACATCTAGCCAGAACCTAGCCTTCTTTCCATTTCTCACCACATATATTAGACCTCTCTCACAATATTGTTTAACCTCATGAAGGCCATTCCAGAATTGTGAAGCTCCTCTCTGCCTTGAGCTGTAAAATCCCTTGTCACCCATATATTTTCTTCTTAGTAAGTTGCAGCATGGGTTATCATCTCCCTTCTCTAGCTTGTAGATCCATTTTGATAGAAGACATTTGTTCATTACTCTAGTATCTGTGAAACCTAAACCTCCTACTGGTTTTGGGCTAGCCAGCACCTACCATATCATCATGTGGTATTTCTTTTTGTGTCCAGGGCTATGCTAGAAGAAGTTTGCTCTAGTTGTTTCCATTTTATGTTGGGCTTCACCTCTCAAGTAAAAAACTCTCATTTCATAGTTAGGAATAGAACTCAGGCAAGACTCTGTTAAGATCATTTTACCTCCATATGAAAGTAGGCAGCTCTGCCATGTTGGGATTCTCTTTTCAATTTTCCGATACACATAGTCAAAGTTTATAGAGCTCATGTAGTATCTGTCTAACATTACTCCCAGGTATTTCATAGGAAATTCTCCTATATTGCAATTTAGCATATCTGCCAACTCTCTTTGCCTCTCTATTGTAGCTTCCAAAACAAAGATCTCACTCTTATCATAATTGATTTTCAATCCTGACAATGCTTTAAAACAGTACTGTAGAAACTTTGTGTTGCAAATAGTTTCATCATCTAGATTTAGGAATAAAAATGTATCATTTGCATATTGGAGATGAGTTAAGCCTCTTCCACCAGCTCTGGAACCAAACCTCTGATTACACGTGTTTCCTTAGCTCTCTCAAGCATCATTGCAAGTGCATCTCTTACCAAGTTAAACAACAAGGGTGATAGTGTGTCTCCCTGTCTCAAACCTTTATGTGTCGTAAAGAAACCACCTGGTTGTCCATTGACCATTATTCCCACTCTTCCTCCTTCAACTATTTGTTTCATCCAAGTTATCCATTTTGCTGGAAAATCTCTTTCTTTCCACGACCTCCATCATGAACTCCCAATTGACCTTATCATAGGCCTTTTCAAAATCTAACTTCAGAATGACACCCTGTCTGTGCTGAGACCTTAACTGATACAGAACCTCATGTACCATGACTATCCCCTCCAGTATATACTTGCCAGGTATAAAAGCAGTCTGTGCAGGACTAATAATATTTGCTGCATGTTTAGCCAATCTCATTGTCAGGACTTTGGTAAACCATTTGTTGTCTACATTTAGGAGGCAAATAGGCCTGAATTGTTTGATTGTGTTAGCATCTTTACTTTTTGGAATCAGGGTGATCATACCATAGTTCAACCTACTATATTTAGCTCTTCACTATGAAGCTTATTAAGCATCTCCAAAACCAGCTCTCTAATATGTGGCCATATCTTTTTGTAGAAGCTGGCTAGCAACCCATCTGGTCCTGGGGCAGAATTTGAGTCCATCTCTTTAAGGGCATTCTCTATTTCTAATAAGATGAAGGGTTTGGTAAGATCTCTTGCCATATCCTCTGACAAAACTCCCTGTTCAGTCCAAAAATCCTCCTCAACAGTTATGTCACCTCTCTCTTCATGTCCAAACAAGTTTTTGTAATATCCCTCAATGTGGGCCTCAGGTTTTGCTGACCAGTGATTGTGTTTTCTCCATCTTCTAGTGAAAAGATAGTACATTTCTTTTTTCTTCCATTTGCTTTGGTGTGAAAAAAAACTGGTGTTTGCATCTCCTTGCAGAATCCATTTTTCACCCCCTCTCTTTTGCCACTGTAACTCCTCAAAAGAATAGATCTGTTCTAAAGCTGTCTCTTTCTCATATCTTTCCTTCCATTGTTCTACACTTAAAAAGTTTTCATCTGTTTTTTCATCTATTTTCTTGAGTTGTTCAATTAGCTCCTGTTTGTCTCTCCTTAACTCACCCCTGATATTATAGCCCCAGCCCTTGGAGAAGGTTCTTATATGCTTTTTGATGTTTTTCCAGTAGTCGTGTACTTCCTGATATCCTCTAACTGGCCATTTAGCCAAGAGCTTGTTCTAAAATTCTGCATTTGTGAACCATGCCATCTCAAATCTAAAAACATATGGGTGACTAACTCTCACATCTTCTGTATTAACTATTATAGGACTATGATCTGATCCTACCCTAGTCAAACTCTCACATGTGGCCCATGGGAAGTGAGATTCCCATAGATAGTTGGTGAAGACTCTGTCTAAAACACTCATGACTGGTTGGTCTTGTTTATTGGTCCAGGTATATTTGCCCCCTCTCCTTGGCATTTCCTTTATACCTGTATCTTAAATAAAATTATTGAAAAGATCCAGCTTGCTCTGTTCTACATTCTGGGATGACTTTTCTGAAGCAGCTCTGATCAAGTTGAAATCTCCCCCCATCAAGAAGGCACATTGGATGCTCTCAATTTTGTTTGTTAATTCCTCTATAAACAGCTATTTCCTCTCATTCTGCACTGGACCATACACATTAATAATCTCCCACTCAAAGTTATCCTGCCTATCTCTCACTCTTATACTAGAAAAAAAAGGAGCCCTTATCACACTCAAGGACCTCAGTGTCACCAGAGTACCTCCTAAGTGACCTTCTGCCTCAGTCCAGTTCCATGTAAAATCCTGACCATTGACCAAATCTTTCAGCAAAGTGGGTGTAAACTCTCTCTTTATAGTCTCCTATAAACAGACAGCCTCCATATGGTGTTGAGACATCAAATTCTTGAATTGTCCTCTCCTTCCTGACCCCCAGTCCTCTAATGTTCCAAAAGATGATCTTCGTTTCTGCTTTCTTGGTCTCCCCCTGTTGGGGGCTTTTTCCTTCTTACTCCTATTACTCCTCTCTTTTTGTACCTGTATCTGCTCTCCCTTTTCACTCTCAGCTTCATGTAGTTTCCTCTAAATTTGTGTCTTCTTGTAACACAGCAAACCTGTTTGGGGAAATGCTACTCTCTTTTGTTTCCTGTACTCTCCTTTTAGCTTCTTGCAAAGCTTCTTTTGCTATCTCTTGAGCTTCGAGCCTATCTATAGCTAAATGCCCTTCAGATTCTTTACCTAATTTTATTTTACAACTATTTGCAACCTTAGAGAGTTTATCATTAGATTTTGAAGAGAAGTCAGTGAATTGTGATTTACCTGAGATCTCATCCCTCTGTGCTTTCAGCTTGGCTTGCTCCTGGCTGTTGAGAGTAGAATTGACCCTGAGACTCTTTCTCAGAGCCACTGCAGGTTGAGTTTTCTCCATCAAAGCATTGTTGTCTTTATCCTCTGCTTGTATAGTCACCTCCCCTTATCGACCCTTTTGTTTTGGGATCTCTGCGTAGTCTCCATCACTTTCTTCCTGAGTCTCTCCTATATCATGTTGGATATAGCTCCTTCTGCAAATTTCATGCTAGGACCCAATCTCTTTGTTCTTTCTTCAACTTTCTTCTCTAGAATGTCCATCTGCTTCTTCTCTACAAGTGTTTCATCAGCAAGTTCTCCCTGTTCATACCCCAATTCTAGTTCATATTTGTCTAACTCTGCTTTCTCTTATTCTGTTATCTCATAGTTTTCATCATAGTCTATGAGCTCCTCTTCCATTTCTTCACTTCTAATTGCCTGCTCCCTTTCCTGTGTGGATCTATTGTGTACAGAGTCTTGTTCTTCCAGTGCCCCCCCCCCCCCCCGCCCCCCCCTTCCTTGGAATTCTCTGAGGTATGGTCTTCAGATTTCTCAAATTGGGCTAGAATATTGTCTAGGCTATTAGTGTCTTGTTTTGCTTTCCCTTCCTCAGTTTGACTGTGCTGTGTCAGAATGTGATTATCTTCAGCTATTCCTACATTTTCCACTTCCCTAGTTACATCGGCTGTCATTATCTTCCTGGTAGTGTTCACCTGCTCTCTTGGAGTTACATTCCCTTCCTGAGGTTTGGAGGTTGATCCTTTGTTTGTTTTGGTAATAAGGTCTCCCTCTTTCCTGGTTTGATTTTTGCTAAGAAGTATACCTGTCCTGTGGCTCTTCATCTTCTTCTTCTTCATCATCCTCAGCTTTGTCCCTATGCCTGTCAAACTTTGAAGTGTTGGCCTCGTTATCAAATTGATCCTTGCCTGTCCCCACCACCCACCTAACTCTTCTTCTCTCACCATTGTTTGTTTTGGTAATAAGGTTAAGCATTTTGTTTGGCGCTTGGCACAGAATAGTCACCCATTGAGATTAAACCTGATTCGCAGAGGCATGCAAATCGATACGAAATGTCTAGTCTGTGATCGGTTCGATGAAGATGGAGGACATCTTTTTTTCAAGTGCAAAACAGTTAGACATATTTGGAATCAATTACAACTGGAAACTGAAAGAGTCACGTTGGCATCAATGGATTCAGCTAGGAGTGTAGTTGAATTCATCCTCGAAGCAAGAGGCGGTTGGATTCAGCTAAGAGTGACAATGATTTTCATTCTATGGACCTGGTGGTCAGAGCGTAACAATATCAGGGAAGGTAGCAAGAGGCGGTTGGATTCAAGCATCTCCCACAGTATAAGACTGTATGTTGCTGAATATTTGAGTAAATCTACACCAGTGACGACAGTGACATCAATACGTAAAGGAAGATGGTCTAAACCATCAATTGGAAAGCTGAAACTAAATTGTGATGCTTCATTTATTCCGGGAGCAGCTTTGGGTGCTTGGGGATTTGTCATCAGAGACAGCGATGGAGATGTTGTTTCAGCAGGAAGAGGCAAGGTGGAGCATTTGCTAGGAGCTTTCCAGGCTGAAATTATCTCGTGCTTACACGGAGTCCAGGAAGCGATTAGATTGGGGATAAGCAATCTCGTACTAGAAACTGATGCACTGCAGGTCAGACAGGCTATCAACTCGAATGAATTTGATGCTAGCGTGGTAGGAGGGCTTGTTTCTGAGCTCAAGTTCTTGCTGCATGTCAATTTTAATTGTGTCCAATGTGTCTTTGTGCCTAAAGAATGTAATAGAGTTGCTCACGAAATAGCAGCCAGTGGATATGAGTGTGATGTAGGGGACGATCAAATTCTAAGATCTCTCCCAGAGCGTATCAATGTAATTGTCGCTGACGAATTGTCGGCACTTGAGTAATATATATATCCAGTTTTTTTTTAAAAAAAACAACCATTATAGTCAAGTATTTGTACGATACCTTAGAAGATGAGCCATTCATATGTCACAATGATTATATTGGGGAATGCCTTGCGGAAATTTCACACGATTCATTTGCTTGAGGTTTATGCTCCTTAGAGCACCTATAGTGTTAGGGCAAAAGCGAACCGTGGGCTATTCTAAGCGAACCATACGCATTGGAGCCTACGAACCGTGGATGTAAGATTCAAAAGAGGACCTCGCAGGCGAGAGTGGCCCCCCCGGCAAAAAAAAATAATATACATGCATAGGAGGGAGAGGATGACTAAAGAGGTCGTAGACCAGAGCTGCATCCAGACGAATAAAATAATATAAATGCATAGGAGGGAGGGGACGACTAGAGAAGAGGCGGCTGTGGAGATGAGGTAGATTTTCCATGTGGTGGCACGAGGAAGGGGAAAGGTGGGAGAGATTTTTTATTGTATGTGGGCCTCCTAAAACCGAAGCCCACGCTAGAACGGTCGAACTTTGGTTATATACGAACTTTTCGGTTCACCAAACGCTGGAGGTGCCCTTAGTAATCTCTTAATGAGGCAAGAAAAATATTTGGCAAATACTATCGTCATGGCATAACTATGGGCACTTATTATGCACGACATTAGCCTATATGAGAATATTCAACACACCGGAAGTAATGTGTTTCACATTTCTTATAACAGAAGTCTGTGCAACTTTGAGGTTTATGAGGCAATGAATTTGTCCTAGAGTTAGGAGGACCAAGTTGACTCAAGGCTTTTCCATTTCAAGCTTGAAAAATGGTTGTGTTGTAGCCAGAGCAACTAGGTAGAAAGATGCTATCGGTAACATGTGGAGGAGGACCGTGGTTGCAGTTGGAGGGGGCGGGTAGTGCATGGTTTTATCTCACAAGGAGGAGAGACGACAAAAGTTGAAGACGATTTATAGATGTTAAGATCTTCATTAGATCTCGTTAGAAATGGTCAATTATTCAGGCATGTGAAAGTTAGCACTTCTCATAATTATCTTTTCATCCAATCTCAAAAAAAATCTTTTCGGTTCTTTTATCATGTACATGCATCCAAACACCGCCATATGCAAAAGTCCCATCTCTGCTATGATATAACTCACAAAATTGAATACAATTGTTTGTCGCCTTCACTAGCTAGCAGCAACATTGAAATGTGCAGACAGAAGTTGATCAAATACTCAGATACGAACCAAATAGCTCTAGCAAAGTAAAAAAATCAAAGAATAAGTGTCTATGCGTTTATCTATTTCAGTTTTATGACATGCCTTATATTGTATTTGGGTGGGTAGAGTATGGGAGTAGCTCCATCTCGAGTTGACAGCGCTTGTCAAAGCAAGGAAGAGGTACAGATACTTGTAGCTATTTCAGTTGACTCAGGAGAAATAGAATCACCTGACGAAATCGTTTGACTAACATTCTCTTTCGTGCGAGCTGCAGGCTGAAGCAGGAGATGTCAATAATGTTGCCTCACTGTGAAGGCTAGATTAACAATAATATAAGTTCAGAGTGCGAGCAAATCACCACAGGAAAGCTTTCCATTTGACTCGGAGCTCATTCTTTTGTTTGCTGCAAAAGTTCATGCTTTCTCCACCGTTCCTATGAAAAGCTTTGGCAATCCTTTGAAATTCCTTTAAAACTTCCTCCATTCCAAACAAGAACTTATAGGAATTTAAAATGAATCACCAAAGTAATCGAATAGGAATTGCACATGAATCACCGAAGGAACTGAATAGGAATATCGTTTCAAATGAATCATCCAAGGAATCGAAAAAAAGGGTTCATTTGTGCGCGAGCACGACAATACATTGTCTCGAATAAAAGAGCACTAATTTTGACTGAAAAAAATGATCTCAAAGACGAAAAGAACTAATTTTGAACGAAAGAAATGACTTCAAAGATGAAACTAGAGAAGCATTATTTTAATAATTATTTGAGAAAAGGCAAAGCATTACGAAGGCCATGCATCGAGCACCTGCGTCTGCGCGGCGGCGTCGTCGTATCCGACACCGGGCGAGGGCAAAACCAAGATAGTCCGCGCCAGTTTCCGGCGAGGGGCAGCTTCCGGACGATCTTATCGCGCCGCTTTGGTTCCGCCTGGAGATCAATGACGACCATCCCTTGCACGCTCCTCGTATTGTTGACGGCAAAGAAGTAGACACAGCCTGCCCTGACGGCGGGGAAGCCGCTCGCCGGGAGCGCGAACGCGTGGCCCTGCGGCGCCACGAACACGGCGTAGTTCCCGGTGCTCGCCACCGCCTCCAACGCCACTGGCATGCCACTGCCGTCCGCATCGAACACGATCCTGTAAACCTTGGCGAAGTACCGGATCCTGCGCCTCATGAAGTAGTTGCTGCCGACGCAGTACCATGGGTAGTACCACGGTAACCTATACTTGTTGCGCTGCGCCACCTGCACGACCAGGAGGTCGCCGCCACACTCCACCAGGCACTCCTGCCAGCCCCAGTCCAGCCAGCCCCACTCCAGAGCCGGTGGTGTAAGTATCCTCACCGGGCTCAGCACGAGCCTCCGGGCTTCGACGTCGCAGACAGCGAGCTTGCTGTGTTTTGCGAGGAGCACATAGGGTCGCCCCCCGAAGAACTCGAGCCCCCGGTAGCGCCGCGGCTGCTGCGGCTCCTGCAACACCGGGCCCAGACCGGCGTCGTCGGCCGGATCAACCCGCGCCCACTCGGCGTCGCCGGGTCGGCAGAAGGCCAGCACGTCTCCCGGGTTGTGGGCAGAGACGTCGTCCCACCTGAAGAAGGCGAACGCCGTCCAGCCGCCGGGCGCGGCGAGAGGGTCGACGGAGAGGAAGATGTCGAACATCTGGTAGCTGGCGTCGAAGGCGGGCAGCGGGATCTCGGCGCAGGAGATGGGGTCTCTGAGGGACAGGCGATCGCCTTCGTTCACGGCGAGCCAGCCGCGCGACGTGCCCCTCACGCAGGCGGGAGGCCATACTCCAGTGACGGCGGCGGACTCCACGCGGACGGATCTGACGCGCGTGCGGCGGCCATGGCCATCCACAGGCCGCACAAAGGCGTGGACAAGCCCGTCGTCATCATCGGCGGCGTTCAGGATGAACAATGGCCGGGGCACAGGGGCGCCGGCGCCGGCAGCCGCGCGCCAGCCAGGGCACACACGACGGAAATGAGCGGCGTCGGCGTCACTCGGGAGGCGGACGAATATGTCACGCAGTAGCCCTTTCTCGAGGGACGCCCAGTCTCTCTCGGTCGCAGTCATTAGATGCAAACCAACAGTTTTGCAACTCGCGGCGGCGGCGGCGGCGGCGGCGGAGAAGAACAGTTTCAGTTGCAACTCGCGGCGGCGGCGGTGGCGGAGGAAAGATATATATAAGGTTGTTTTTTAAGAGAGAGATGTACAGTTAAAGGTTCTTAGGATTTAATGTAACTCACCCTAATCTCCTCCGTCGGATATGGTACAAATTATAGATCGAGAGACACATACATCGGACGTCTAGTCCATTCTGATTTTCTTTCACCATCTACCCGCCTGTTCTATCGCCGATGCCCCTTCCTCCTCCTCCCCTTCCTCCTATAAGATCGGCCCGCCACTCCTAGCCGTGTGATTCGTTTCATTATTCCTTCTATATCTATCCTCTCATGTCACCTGCGTCTTATGTGGGCGTGAGGCTGCTGGTGGCCTTTCGGCGGCGGACGCTGGAACACCGCCGTGAGACCGATACGTAGTCGTTGTTGGGGTCACGGCCGTCCCTGGTCGTCGCCCCGGCCCCGCAACCCCACACCGGCCATGGGCGGCGCGCCTCAATACGCGGAAGCGATTTTACCATGGTCGATGGACATGGATGAGCATACATTAAGACATGTAGTCTGTAGCATTAAACTGAGCTTATGCAATTATGGTTTGCTAAATTAGCTAAATAGGAAGAACAAAATTCATGAGTTTGCTAGCTGAAGAAATGAACGAGTACTATTTTTTTTTAAGTACCAACCAGATGTATTGTTATAGTAATAAAATATGATAGCCTCAATTATGCTGTTAGATTTCATAAACTCTACCTTGTGTTCAATATGATAGCCTCAATTATGCTGTTATATTTCATAAACTCTACATTGTGTTCAATATGATAGCCTTGACTAATCTGGACTCTCATTCAATTGTAGCATCTGACTTGCTGTCTGAAGTAGAAAGACGTGGTTAAGACCCCGAACTGGTGCAGTTTTCAGCATGTGTATTTTACCTTTGTCATAAATCTATCTGTTTTTATCTCTTCATGTCTGAAATGACTGATTGAAGTTTGATCAACAAACCGATTGTATTGTATACTATGGTGTACCTTTTTCTTATTTGGTGCAAGAATGTTTCCTGTTAAAGGACACTAAATTTAAGTTGTTTTTCCTTGATTGCCATAAGCTGAAGACAACAAGCAGCAACAAACAAAACAGCTAAAGTCGACCATTAAGGGAGCAATAGTTCTTAAAAGGTGAAGAATCTTGTGTTAGCCCTTTTGAATCTGATGAAGAAGTTTCTGAAAATCCTAGCACTGAAAAGACTATAACTGAGGAAGGAAATCCATGTCTTAGTACAAAGCAAGAAGTGCAGGATAACACATTGATAAGCACCACCCTGTCCATTGTATTGTGTCCTCTCTAGCCGCTGGACCAAGGCCTCCATCCCTGTCAATTATTTTTTGAGCAAAGCCATCCCTGTCAACTGTCAACAGGTTGACATAACTCTGCGCATAGGTAACTCGACACTATAATTCCATATAACTTCACCAGGCTCCAACCTAAAAATAAAAGCAGTTGCTCAGGTTGTACATCCTTGTATAATTGCTGAACTTGAACGGAGGAGCCAACTTAGCGGCCCATTGTTGTGCTAGTATGGTATCTATCGAGCGCTCCCATTTCTGGCTTGACCATTTCTCTAAGTGGCTTATGGGATTAGCGGCTGTTGATTGTACTCCTGTTATGAATTAATGAAAGCTCTGTGATTCTTAAAAAACTTGAACAAAGGAGCGGGGTGTTTTCTACTCTTATTTGGCCTTGTTTGGCGTAGCTTCAACAACAACTAAATGAGCTATTGTAAGTTGTTTTTTGTCACTTCATAAGCTGTTGTCAAATGGTTTTCAAACAACTTTAGTGTGAAGCTCATTTTTGCTGTCACAAAGAGACCTTGAGTTTGTATTCCAAGTGGGAAGGGACTTGAGGATTCATATGAGGGCACATCAGCAGTGAGTCAAGCTACACATCTTCAAGGATATAACAAGTATGCAAATTTAAGGATTTTGTAAGATGAGAGTGTGCCAGATATGTTCCATAGGTTCAATGTCATTGTAAATGAGCTAAGGAATTTGGGACACAAAGTTGATGACTAAGACTTCTCCCACCGATTACTAAGATGTTTTCCAACAAGGTTTGACACATCGGTTACCATCATTGTGAGAAGCGACTTGAAGGGAGTAAACCTACCCAAAAACTAGGTGACGTGGTCACACAAGACACATACCGTGTGGAAAGGGAAGACGAAACAATGAAGTTGTCAAGAAGAAGAAGAAAAAGAATTTACTTGGCCATTTAAATCCATATCCTTTTCGATCCAGTTCCATTTACATACCATTTTTGACATCCCATAAAAATCTACATTCCCATCCCATCTGAGTATTTTTTATGGATCTGGTATTTAATTATAAACCCCACCTGGAAAGAAACGAAAACCTCCACTCTAATGTCCCCCTATAAAAGACAATGAGCCAGAAGGTGGAGATGACCTTTGGCCCATCACTCATTGTCATTGGTCATTGTCATCTCTTACTTTCTCCACTCCCACATCTCAACTATTTGGTCCGAGATCAATAAACAATAAATGAATTTAGAATATTCCTTTTTGATAATAGGATTAGATTTAATGATAAATACTGAAGATATTGACGATCTATATGTTGACTTTGTTTGCCTCAGATCGCCTTTCATCTCTCAAAAGAAACAACACAAAACGTTTAATATTCTAGAAAAACATCACCACTTGTTGAAAAGGAGAAATTTCCACCAAACTATTGTAGCTATCGATTATGTATAATTGCTACACATAATCAAGATAAAGTTTTCAATTGAAATTAAGATTAGCGCAACAAACATATAATAAGGCATAATTGAAAATAGTGACCAAATATTATTTAACGACAACCTACCGCCCATTATAATCGTACGTAGTAGAACTACTAGTAGAGTATAAAAAATCAAATAACAAACTATAATAGTATTGGCAGACTTCAAGACGAATTAGAAGCTGGGCACACGTTCAAGATGAGCCCAAAGTTCAAACTGGAACGTGGCCAGGGTGCAGGGGTGCCGTCGCCAGCAGAGGCACATTGAGGAAATGGATGGCGTCGACGTCGTTGAGGAGGTGGAAGATGTCACATAGAAACCCTCTCTCGAGCGACATCCAATCTCTCTCCATCACATGGAAAATGTAAAATAAGTGCAGCACTCGGACTATTGGCGAGTAGCCCTCTATAAAACGTTGGGGCTACGGTAGTGGTAGCAGGAGGATGGCATAATAAACAAAATCAAGTCTCGACTTTGTGAAGCTCTCCCTGATATTCCTGCAACTAACTGGCAATCCGATCTAATGCAGCGGGTGATTCCTAAGTGTGGCGGATTGGACTTCTCTTCCACACTTCTCCCATGCAAAGATACTTCACCAGTGGCAGTAAAGTTTTCTGCTTGCCGCAAATTCTTCTGCCAGTGTAATATGTGGAAACCTAGACACTCAACATCGTGCTCACTCACCTCGAAATGCTACCTGCTGCTTCTATGCGCCGCTTGGGTTCCAACTAGTCCTAGAGATCCATGGCCAGAGGCCTCATATTGTGCACATCCCTTGGTGATGTGGATCACTGGCAACACCCCTGATTGGGTCATACCTCCACAGGTCCATTCTATGCCCTTGGAGTCAGTTGGTCGCACTGTAGCCGCAAAAGCAACGGGGCATGCGCTAGACAGATTTTGGACGGCCCAAATCCAATTGATTAATGAGCATAAGCTTCTGCGTGTGTGAGTTGTGGAGTACATTGAAAGCTTTTGTTTAGTTTTGATAATTGATGAAACCTAGTTGCTAAAGCTTTTCTCTAAGTGAATATATGAGATAGGTTAGCAACACATGTGATGAAGGACAAGGTGGCTAGGATGGTGAAGGCCACATGATAGTGGTGATTTAGAAGATGGACATTGGCATCGTCGTTGTAACAACCCGAAAATCCGAACTACAAAATTTTTCGACAAAACCCTGAGTGATGAGTGTGACATGTCATCATAAACCCCTAATTATGTCTTAACCCTAAGCATGACATGCATTAGCATCATAACATAATCAATGTCTCATGTCATGATCAATGTTTCACATTTTATATTTCAATGTTGCAATAGCTCTACTTCAATGTTTCATTAGTTCACATGACATGTTGCATTAAAGAGTGATTTGGGTTTTATTTGATTTATGTGATGTTTAATTAAAATGAGACTATAATATTTATTTTCACAAATAAATATCAAGGGAATAATACCCTAACAAAATAAGGGTCTAGTATACCCACTACTTTATCATGCAAGATTGGCACATCATATATACATATATGTATATATAAAAGTATTTGAAAAAGGAAAAGAGAAAAGAAAATAAAAGAAGAAAAGGAAAGAGGCTTTCGGCCCGAGCCAGCAACCAGCCCAGTTCCGCCGGTCCAGCTCCCTCTCTTTCCATCTCTCTTTTCCCTCGCGCCAGAGCGGCCCGGCCGGCCCAGCCGCTCGCTCGCCCGCTCGCTCACCCGCGCCCCGCGCAAGGCGGCCCAGCAAGGCGCCGCACCGCTTCGCGTCGAAGGAACCGGCCGGTGCCGCTGACGGGCGGGGCCCATAGTGGGACCCAGCTGTCATGAGCTCCCCACGGTCCCCCCATCGACCGGCCGTTCGCCCAACGTCACCTTGCCAGGCACTGTCCCCCGCGTCGCCCCTCAGCAACCCGCCTTGGCCGCTCGATCCAGACCTCCGCCTCATCAACGCGCAAGCCCGCCACCTGGCCCGACCGGCCGACAGTGAGGTTCCCGTGGCGCGGGCGAAATTCTCCGCGCGCGCGCACGCACATGTGCTGCCGCCGCGGTGAAACTACGCCGCTATAAAGAATTCTCGCACCCAGCCCCTGCTAGCATCTCTCTCTGACTCCATGGACCCTGACCGAGCCCCAATTGCTGACCTGGACCGTTCCTTGGCCGCTTGATCGAGCTCCCTAGCCGATCACCGTCCGCCGGCCACCTACCTCCACCGTTTCCCTATAAGAGCAAGACCCCGGCCCCCTAGGGTTCCCCAGGATGCGCCGCCGCACTGGTGGCCCGCCAATTGCACCTTGCCAGCCTCAATTGGAGAAGAAGGGGAGAAGCGGAGGAGAAAGAAGGCGGGGAAGGAACAGCTACCGCCGCCGGAGTTGGAGAAGAAGGCTGCCGCTGCCGACCTGAAGCCGTTGCCGTTGCGTCAGGAGCAGGAAGGAGGAGCAGTACCGCGAGCCGACGCCGTTGGACCTCGTACCGCAACTCCTAACCGCGCCAACACCGGTGAGCACAGCCGCCATCGCCGCTCATCCATTCTCCGCCTTTGCTTCTCGGCCATGGCGCTCCGCCTTGGAGCGCGTAGGCCAAGGCCTTACCCGGCCTATTTGGATCATGCACACACATTCACGGACCGGCCGAGCCCCTTGGACCACGGCATCGGAAGGATGCCGGATCGGAAGCCGCCCTGCCCGCCGCCGCGCGCCGAGCGCCGTCGCAGCGAAGCCACCATGCCGCCTCACCGTTGAGCCTTGTCCTCCTTTGACCTCGGATCCACGCTCGCCTTGATGAGACGGACCCCGTGCGCACCCTAGCTCCGTGTTTTCCTCGTTGGAGCACCGTCCCCAAGCCACCTTGCCACTGTCATGCTGTAGTCGCGTCGCTCTAGAGCGCCGCCGTTCACCGCCGTTTCCTGCCGCCTCCGACCACCACGAGGATGAAGAAGAAGCCAGGAAGCTCCACCGGGATGTGCTGCATCGACTTGAGGAGAAGATGGGAGCCGTGGAGCCTCCCTGGGTGCTGTTGCCGTGCACCATGGCCACGCTGGAGCTCCAGCGTGGGAGTTGCTGCCCGCGTGGACTCCGCCGTGGATTTTGGTCACTGCCGGCACCTCAGAGAGACGCTGCATGACTTCAACCGAACACTTACGCCCCAAATTGGACACAGAGTGGCTCAGAGTGAAGGGTTCACCAAGCACCGCCGCCGTCAAGCCACTGTCCATCGTGGGGCACGCCGCCGGGAGCCAAGCTACCACCTTGAAGACCATCATCGTGCTCGCCTTGACGTCCTAGAGCCGATGGGCAAGGAGATGGCACCGGAGGATCAACGGAGTCGCTGAATTTTGGAGGTTTGCCGCCGTCGGCGAGCCGCGCCATCGGGCGGGAGAAGGCAGAGGAAGGGGATGAGTTGGAGGAACAGCTGGTGGACGTGGTGTTCGTGGACCTGAGCCACTGCCAGTGGGGCCAGGAGGGGTCGGTGCACCGCGGACCGCCCAGTGGACCGTATAGACCCGAGGATTCACCCGTGCACCTGGCGTATGTGGACCTGAGAGGCAGACGGTGGACCCAGCTGACACCGGTGTACCATGGACCAGCGCCCGTGGACCGAGCCTAGTACGAATCCTGAGTAGTGATGTGGCAGCACCAGAGCGTGCCATGTGGCGGGCCTGGCCCGGCCCATATCCGGCCTACTCGGTCCATTAACGGCCCATTAACGATCCGTTAATGGCCCAATGGGGCCCACCTATTAGTTGACCATTGACCGTTGATCGTTGACTGCTGACGTCAGCATTGACGTCACTCCGGACCCACCTGTCAGGCCTCTGTTACCCGATCAATGCTGACGTTAGCATGACGTCAGCATGACGTCAGCTGCCACGTCTGCCGCTGTGTTGACCCTGTTTGACCCGCGCGTGACACGTGTCCCAATCCTGTGCTGCCACGTGTTAGCACCAGATAAATCGACCCTTTTTCTTTTTTAGAAAATGGTTAAATATTTGAAAATTCATAACTATTTCATACGAGCTCAGAAAATTATGATCCACATATCCAAATTTTTTATAAATCGAGCCCTATCCATCTAAGCTTTGTTTGAGTGTATTTGGATCTTCTATTTTGTATTCGTTCTTTGTGCTAATCTATAGGGGTCGCTTCCGTGACCATTAATTCTCGTTACAGGTTCGAGCGAGGACAAGTCTGACGACAGTGATTACCAGGAGAAGTCCGACAGCTACGTTAGTGAAGGTGCCACACCTCACCCAACCTCGTAGATCCCATTACGCATGGAAAATGTAGTATGGCTAGTGCTTTAATTCCTATTGCTATAATGAATTGCCTGTGCTAGGATTGCATGGTAGATTATTACTTGATGAGCCCTACCTTGTTGTAACCTTTCACCTGCTTACCCGCTGTTACGTTAGCCACTTGCTTATCTGTTATAATTATATTTATATACTTCACTCGCTTATATTTTGATGCGACGTGATGAACCCCGGGAAGGCCTGGAGGGTGCCAGGCTGGAGATGTGTGAGTTGATGGATCAGATGGGCATGTGAGCTGATGATGCTGTATCTGGGTTTGGGGTGGAACTTACGACAGGGAGTAGGGCGAGGATTGAGTCGATCGAGCCAGGATCTACGATGAGCTTTTGGAGCAAGTCTTGCCGGGGAATGGATCTGGACATTCCCATGAGAGGAGCCTGTGGCGTGCTAACTGAGATGTGATGGTGGTCTTTGGGTGTGATCCTCTGAGAGGTGGAGCCCGGGACGAAGGTGCCGTGGTAGCACGTTAAAGATAACCCTGATGAAGATATCCTGGTTTGGTCACACTTAGAAACTGCTACGCTGGTATCCAGACCTTAGGAATCTCTTGCTTTCCACTCGCTTCCCATGGGGGGGAGACGGTCGAACCGCTAGATAGATCGATGCCACTACTGCTAGGCGAGTAGTGATAGGAAGGTATATGCATGGGATGGAGCTAACACCCTACCGAGACGATCATGGCATCCCCTTCGGGAGTGGGTACGTGGCATGGCATCCTCTACGGGAGTGGATACATGCTCTCTTCACAGTTCTAGCGATCCAGAGTTGGATGATAGAGTGGCATCGTTCTATGGTAGTAGGCGCCCGAAATCTTCCTAGGTGGTGATCAACACCGATGATGGTTATCTAGTGGATTAGTGAAACCTCTGCAGAATGTATGGTTGATCGATCGATACATATGCCAATTCTTTGGCTATGGACCTTTTCTATGTTCCGCATGCACCAGACTAGTGAGTGGAGTGTTCTACCTTCCCCCTGAGCGTGATTTCGGTCGTGAGCCAGGTTGAGGGCTGCGGGCCGCTGAGACAAGCCGAGAGGGAGTTGGCTTGTCGACTTGAGTCTGAGATAGTGTTGGAGGAGATGGGATGGTAAGTAAGAGAAGGATGGTGATGGACGTTATGGGTTGGGAATGTGATTAAAACTTGACTACTATATTATTATTTATATACCTGATTAATTGCATAGGAAAACCCTAGCCTCATAGGTTCCTTTTTGTATATCCAAGAATTGCATCCAGTTACCACAAAGCAATTCATAGGATGAGAGTGTGGCCAGTACAAATCGTACTAAAAATTTGGTTTCAGGTTCAAGGAGTGAGTACTCTTCTGGGGAGTACAGTGAATGAGGGTTTCATGCCTACGCTCAAGTTGGATCGAAGATGATAGCTTTCGCACCTTCAAGCTTTTACATTTTATGCTGCATGAACTCTGATTTCGCCAAGTGGCAATGTAATAGGTTATTGTAAACCTCTCTATTGTACTCTTTTGTTCGATGTATGGATTATGGTATTCAACTGTTATCGGGTAATGTGATTTAAATGATCATATTACACTTTGACTCTGTGGATTTCCCTTCGCGGAAATTGAGGTCGTTTTAGTCGTGACCAAGCTCCAAAGAAAAAGAAGAAATAGAAAACAAAAAGGCAAGTGTCGATCAAGGTAAATGCAAGACAACAAGTAGGTGTGAGTGGGTTAGGATAGATAATCATACTATCAAGAGAGTATAAAACCAATTTTGGGAATGCAATTATTAAAGTGCCACTAGATGATCTAACTTGTGCATTGCATTTAGATGCTAGTGAGTGCTAACTACCCTTACAAAATGCTTTGAAAAATGCTAACACACTTGCATGATGGTGAGACACTTTATGGTTGGCATGTTGGAAGCAATGGAGTTGAGAAAGGAGAAGGAAAGTGGTCATTGTATGTGACCGGGCACGCTCCTCACAGGTACCGGATGCGTCGGTCAGTGGCCCAGGCATTGCTAGTGAAGGGCTTGCCATAAGACGCACGAGCAGGGTATACACCGAACGCAATGGAGAAATTATTCCTGAATCCAATGCATGTGTCATGATGTGAGGCTGGTGAGCAAATGAGTGAATAGATGTGCATCCGGTGTGATGCATTGGATGCATCCGATGTCAGTTTGGTGCCCTTGGAATCTCTCTAGTCATCGATTAAATGCATGTGGGTGCGTCACTAGCAGGTTTGGTGCAGTCTTGGTGTGTGCATGCCCGGTGCATCGCACCTGATACATCTGATGGTGGTGTGGGCACTCAGGGACCTCTTTGGTCTTGCATTGGACGTGCGGGTGGTGTGTCCAGTGTGTATCTCATAGCTCGCCTGGTGTTAAGGTGCCAACCGTCGAGATCTGATGGCCCATGTTTGAAGGATGGGCGACATGGACAGTGGTGGTGTGTCAGACGTGGGTGACTAGACGTGGTGTGTTCGATGGGTGCGTCCGGTGCTCGTGCTGATTTGATGAGAAGGGGGCCAACGACTCTTGGAGCTTGGGCTTCCGTATTTAAGCGTGTTAGCCAACTAGATAGTGCTCACTCTCTTAGCCATTTTGTTTTAGCATACAACTTTGTCAACCTAGCCACTCCTCTCACACTCATCCTACTTGATTCTTGCATCATTTGATGAGATTGGATAGCATTCCAAGTGTATTGCTTCACTGAGTTCATCTAGAGGCACTTTGGTGACCGTCTTTCGCTATGGGTTTATCTTTTTACTCTTGGAGTTTGCCGACTCCTATATGGCTTGGAGCAGCGAGGATTATTGAATTGAGGGTAGCACTTGTCTCCGGCTCTGATCGGTGGATTGTGAGGGGGTTCTTGAGCCTTCCCTATGGGAAATTGAAATTGGCTACTCTAGTGGATTGCTCATGGCTTATGGATCCACATCTAATGTTCGTTGTGCATGTGACACCTCGCTATGGGTTTGGCGTGTGATGCTAATTAAACTCAAAGTGGATGAATCACCACAATGCGGACTAGCTTGTCAACAAGCAAGTGAACCTCAGGAAGAAAACTTGGGTCATCTCTTGTGACGACGATTTATCTTATGTATTCCATAGTGCCATTGTGATTGATTGGATCATCTTCTCTACATTGGCAGTATAAGCATCATCACCTCTCTTTATATGCTTGTAATATATCTTGTGTAGTGATTGTTTCTTAATTAGTTGTGTAGTTTTAGTTGTTGTTAGCTTGGTCACTAGGGGTAAAGTGGTGACAGTCTTGTTGTTGTGAGTCTAGAGATCATAACCTAGAATTTGGTAGGTGGCTTGCAACACATTTGTAGGCTGGCAAAAAATTTGATGTGCCACTTCTCAGTCTAACCACTTGCCTAATTGTTTTTATAGTGATTTTTATTAGGCTATTCACCCCCTTTAGCTGTTAGGACCTTTCACGTTCTCGAATGAGCAAAGAAGGTGTGAGTAGGAAATGCATTGATATGCGATAAATGAACACGCGTGTGTACATGTGGTGTGAGTTTGGAGTATGTGGGTTGTGTGCATTTAAGTTGTACCTAATAAAAAATCAACTAATTTTATTAACAGAGATGGTCACAAAATGTATGTACATCATGTGATAGCATCTCCAATGGCTCCCTAACTCTAATTCATCCCTAATATAGTGCTATTGGTGATCATTAATACTGCATTTTGGATTATTGGGTAAGATGTTGTAGCAGATTACCGATAACCTTCCCACATGTCATATCACAATTTATTTATTTATTTTCCTTTCTCCTCCTCGTCTTCTTTCCATAGCTGCATAGACGCTCTAATCCCCACTGTGCCCACTTCCTTGGCCCCAACTTTCATTGTGTCGTCTGCTCTCCGGCCGCATCGGACCTCCACCGCGAGCTCCTCCACTATCGAGCAGCGCAAGCTTCACTTCCCTCCTCCCCATGCACCACCTTGCCCATCCAAGCTCCTCCACTATCGACCGATACAAACTCGAGTTGATCCACCTCTGCCGGTGTGGGCTCGAGCGGATCCACCTCCACTGGCGCAAGGTCGAGTAGATCCACTTCCACCGTTGCAAAACTTGAGTAGATCCGCCTCCACTGGCATGAGCTCATGCTCAAGCAAGGTCACACACCTTCCTGGCCACCGCAACACCCGCCCCTAGCCGTGGCCCTGCCCTCTACCATCGTTGCACCCATCGCGATGGCCAACTGCGTCCCCAGCCACTGCTACGGACGCAACTTGCCGGAGCACCCACACCATTTACCGACTCAGCTTGCCGGAGATGCAAGTTCCGCGTGTGCGTGGGAAGCATTTGGGATGCAGGTGAGTATTGGGGAGGGCCACGTCTTCCCCTCTATTGGGGGGGGAGGGTTTGTTGATCTCCAATTAATGGGGATGGAATAGGAGAACTGTTGGAGCAAGTTTTTTAGGCCAACTCCCGTAATATGGTAGTTGGATTGGAAAAAGAGGAGCTGTTGGAGATGCTCTGAAGAAAAAATGGGATAAAGTTGAGGGAGTGTGCAGGTAAAGAGGATAGCACCTGCTAGACAATACTAAAGTCCTCGCCTTATACACTTGAGCTTATCAGCCATAATATATTATTTTTTCTCTTACAATAAAAAGGTATCAGTCGGCTTATCAATCGAACGGTCTTGTCCTTCTCTCTCATGGCCAAATCCATCACACCACCTTATTCTTTATTTTATTGCTCGGGTGTATGAATATTATATATGATTGACAAGTTTAAATTAAAATCCCATATATACATCGAACAACACAAGGACAATAATACAATTCTTTGTTGTACATTGGCTTACAAAGTCATATTGGTGTAGCCATGGCGCATAAAGGCACAGCCTTAATTAAAGTCAGGCCAAATTTTTCATCCATGCCAACTCCTTTTCCTTCAATCTCAGCTGGAATCCTCCATGTGAATTGATTTAACAGCGATCCAAGAACCAGATGCACCATCCTAATAGCCAACGGCATTCCAGGGCAAATCCGACGCCCTCCTCCAAATGGGATGAGATCAAAGTCCCCGCCTCTTAGATCAACCGTCTTCCCCAAATATCTCTCGGGCATAAACTTTTCAGGCTCAGGCCATGCTTCTTTATCTCGACCAATTGCCCATACATTTATAAACATGCGACAATCTTTAGGAATGGTGTACCCCATTATTTTTGTATCGACTGGAGTGCGTCTTGGAAGCAATGGGACTGAAGGATGTAGTCTAAAAGTTTCTTTTATCACAGCCTGCAGATAGGGCAACCGACCAATATCAGATTCTTCAATGTTTTTTCTTGAGCCAATAACTGTAGCAAGCTCATCGCAAGCTTTAGCCATTGAAGTCGGGTTTTGAAGCAACTCCGCCATTGCCCACTCAACTGTGCTAGAACTTGTGTCACTCCCAGCGGAAAACAAGTCCTAAAATTAAATAAAGGAGACGATGTTGATGAGAACACACATGTGGGACAGCTTGTCAGCGACAAGGAAAAAAAACAGGTAGCTAAATCCTGTGGGGATCAGACAGTCAACGACGGACAGACCTAATGATCGGATGGTCAGAAAACGGCGTGCCGTGAGAGACAAAAACATGTACACGAGCTCTTCCCAATGATTATATCTTTGTATTACTCAAAAAAATGATTATATCTTTGTGTGCGGTTTACCGTGAAGAGTGAACGAAGTGTGTCGCGATCCAGCTTCGCCGTGTTGTCGTCGTCCTCCGCGGCGTCCAGCAGCAGGTCGAGGAAGTCGTTCTTCTTGGGCTCGCCAGCCTCGCGGCGACGCAGCCTTCTGTCGATCTCTTCATCAAACACCCGGTGCTGCTGCGCGAACAGCTTTGCCAAACGCCGGCGCCAGCCCTGCAGGTCGGCGGCCGCGAGCGGCGGGAAGAAGTCGGACACGTTCGGGCTGCCCACGGCCTCCATGATGTCCGTCACCACCTCCTGGAACTCCCTGGACGCGCCGTCGCCGTCGTCGAGGCTGTTCAGGTCGCGTGAGAACATGGTGCGCGACAGGAGGTTCAGGCTGGTGACGAACGCCACGCGGCCGACGTTCACGGCCTGGCCCCGTTGCGCCAGCCGCCCGACGTGGTCCACGAGCTCCTGCACCTTCTCCCGCCGGAGGTGCTGGAGCGCGTCCAGCCTGTGCGGCGCGAACAGCTCGGTGGCCATGATCTTCCGCAGCGCGCGCCAGCGCGGGTTGCTGGGCAGCCAGATCATGGAGTTCTTGGCGTGGGCGCCAAGAGCGTCTGGAACGGTCCGGTTGCTCAAGACGGCGTCGTGCCTCTGCATGAACTCGCGGGCGACGGCCGGGGAGGAGGCCACCACCGTGGTCACCGCGCCCAGGCGGAGGGACATGAGCGGGCCGTGGATCTTGGCGAGCCTGGCGAAGGAGCGGTGCGGCTGGTCGCCGAGCAGGTGGAGGCTGCCGATGACGGGCAGCGGGTGCGGTCCCGGCGGTAGGCCACGCCGGCGGTCGTGCGCGAGGACGAGGAGGTAGGCGCCGACTAGGGAGAGCCCGGAGAGGGAGACAAGCAGCCATGCAAGCCACATCACAGCCATTGGCTAAGCCCAAGTGACGACCAGCTGCGTCGTACTCGTATCAGTGAATGTGCATGGAGCCTGGAGCGACCGATGCTATTGCTGTGTTTACATACCCACGCCGCTGATAATTTTTTATTCGGTGGCATGGAGCACGTGGGATGTTGATGTGCCTCGTGACAGTCATGAGTTATCACTCGCGTCTGTGTCTGTGTGCGCCTAAGGCCACAGGGTGCGGTGCGGACTACCCAGAGATTTCGCAAGTGAGGTCCGTTGCGACTTAAAAAATAAATGTCTGTGTCTAATAGCCCACAAAGAGAAACGAGGGCGCGGCCCAAATGCACTTCAGGGTATGGTGGGCCTCTTTTTTTTTTTTTTTTTTAACGAAGCAACATAACAATGTTACAGGAATGTTAGCAAAGAGCTAACCTGAAGATTTACATATTCAGAAAGGCTACCAAAGCTATACCAGCCAGCAGCACACAGAATATCTCAGGTTGTGGCACCTCATCGCGCAGATACAACTCAATGACGGCGACGACAGGATTGTTTGGCGATGGACCGTAGACGACAATTATACCGCGAAGTCGGCTTATAGGGCACTCCAGATGACCTCTCACCCAATCCCGGGTTGTAAGAGGATTTGGACAACCTGGCCCCTCTGAGAGTCAAGCTTTTTCTATGGTTGGCAATCAGGCGGCGACAATGGACGGCGGACCGCAGGCGTCGACACGGACTTCAGGCAACCGACAACTGCTACCTCTGCGATCAAGAACCGGAGACCATCGACCACATCATTGTTGCTTGCTCCTTCTCACACCAGATCTGGTGGTCTATACTTGCATTCCTTGGGGCAGATGCCTCCTGGATTGGAGCAAAAGACCTCTTAGTATGGTGGGAGCACTGGAGAGAAAGGTGGCACGACGATAAGCGAAAAGGGGCAGACACTCTATATGCGCTGGTGGCGTGGCAGATTTCTGTGAGTTGTTTCAGGAATGGCCAATCAAGTATTCACCAAATCGTAGCCACCATCAAGCACACCTCCAATCTATGGATCGATGCCGGGGCGTGCAATTTAGGATATTTAGTGCGTGAGTAGTCTGTTATGTAATGCGAGCTTGGGGTGGCGGAGCGTGTTGTAATTCTTGTATCCACTCCGGCAAATGCCTCGGCGTCTTGTAAAATATTCTCTTCTACTTAATACAAAGATGCGTAAACCTTTTACGCATTCGAAAAAATATAATATATTAATACTTTGACCAACAGAGGAACCAATAACCATATAACAGTTGTTTACAATAGAAGAATGGCTTGCTGACTCAAATTATTGTAGCTATAGCACAGAGGCACAACCTTGGTCAATGTCAAGCCAAAAATTTCAGCCATGTCAACTCCATCTCTTTCAACCTCAACTGGAAGCCTCCATGTAAATTGATTTAACAGCGATGCAAGAAGCAGATGCACCATCCTGATCGCCAACGGCATTCCAGGGCAGATCCGACGTCCTCCGCTGAATGGAATATCAAAGTCCCCGCCCCTGAGATCGACCGTCTTCCCCAAAAATCTCTCGGGCATAAATTTTTCAGGTTCAGGCCATGTCTCTTTGTCTCGACCCACTGCCCATACGTTTATGAACACACGAGAGCCTTTAGGAATCGTGTACCCCATTATTATTACGTCGACCTGAGCATGCCGTGGTAGCAGCAGTGGAGCAGGAGGATGTAGTCTGAAAGTTTCTCTTACCACAGCTTGAAGGTAGGGCAACCGGCCAATATCAGATTCTTCAATGCTTTGTCTTGGGCCAATAACCGTAGCAAGCTCATCGCATACCTTGGCCATTGAAGTTGGGCTTCGAAGCAACTCCGTCATTGCCCATTCCATTGTGCTGGAGGTTGTGTCACTCTCAGCAGAAAACAAATCCTGAAACATATACTTTTTTTTTCTTCTTGAACCAACTAGGGATGTTAAATGGCACGAGAATGGATATTTTATACACTAAACAAGAAGGCCATACAAACTAGGAGGATTTCTTGCGCTTTGTCGTGGATATGCAGTAAAAGTTTATTTAATTGCATACAGAATAAGTTTCACATAGTGTCAGCGCCTCTTTGTGTCATCAATTTGACTCAAATGGCTGTGGATTTGAATGAATGCTTCTATTCCTAATTCTTTGGCTATCTAGAACCTTGTGGTGGGAGGACCTTGAATGACGTAGCGAAAGGAGATGCTATAGAATTAGGCTACTGAGGTTTATCTTTATAAGAGATGTAGATTCTTAACCCTTTGTTCTGTATATATTTACGACCAAAACTCACTTCTCACACATTTTTATGGTGCTTTGAAACTCAATTCTCACACATTTATATGCAGATAGCTAAGGAGTTTTTTTACCCAGGCACATGGGTGACAGTATAGTCTACGGATTGATAGTCATTAGGGTACACCGGATTCATTTTCTTTTTTGTTTCTTGCTTTGGGTTGTGTGCCTTTCAGGCAAAGGCCAGGAGAATTTCTAGATGTTGTATCAGCTTGACGTAACTTTCTTGAAATTAATAAAGCTTCCCTTTTCGAAAAAAACTGTAAGCCTACAATCATATGGTTCTGTGCAATCTTACAACTGAAAAAACATATATGCTCGAATTGCATGCATGTTTGATATACTACTACAAATTTTGAACATATTTGATATAGAAATGCATATTTTTTCGGAAATATGTATATTTGTCTTAATAAGATTTTATAATGTTTCGGTTGAAAAATTGCATGTTTTAGACACGATATGAAATTCTTAAAACAATTTTAGATTTAGTCCTCAAGGTAAGATATATATGGCGTAAACGGTACGTAAGGTAGAAGGTGGGATGTCAAATGTTTAGACACTTTGTTTTGTATTGTATGCATCAATTGTCGATAAGGTTTAATATAGCGGCGCGGCTGGGATGACCTGAGTCACATGTACTTCGTCGGTTCGTCCCCAGCTGGATATGGATTGGAACGGAAGCGGGGCATCCCTATTCGACTCGATCCAACATGGATTTAGATATATTATTTTAATTTACTATAATGTGTAATTCCAATAAATACTCTTTTGATGAATTTAGTCAAGCTTAAAATAACTTAGTTTGTTAGTTCAAGATAAAACTAGATTTATCTTTTGCATGTGTAATCTGTTATTTTGTCTACCCAATAAAAACAACAAAATTAAGAAATATAGTGCTAAGTTAAATGATTTAAAATCATAGTTTTAAATAGCCCGCTAAGGCTGCCGTTATAGCCCGCTATAGCCTTTTCAGACAGGTGTCGTTATCTGTGTTTATGTACAATTTAGCCGCTATAGCCCGATATAGCTCCGCTAATAGCTGTTTTAGAGACAAACCGCTAAATACCTTAGCCTGCTATTTAAAACATTTGAAATTGGACAAGTTTTGTATAAAAATTATCTTTAGATGTACCAAGAAAATATATTTTATATAGTATGTTTATTTAGACTTGGTCAAATTCAAATTTATTTATATGTATGGAGTAGAAAGACAGTTTTTGTTTCTCGCTGACTTGACAACAGATCTCGCCTCTCGAGAATCTAACGAAGTTGACGTTCCTTTGTGTGTTTGTGTCAAAGTTGCCTACTAGTAGTAGAATAGCATATCTCTTTCGTGGAATGCAGCAACATTAAAGTCGCGGAGTATATGGACAGAAATTCAGAAAAATTCCGGCTGACCAAATATGTGAACTTGCTCCCATGCAATGCCGTGAATAAACAGTAGTAGAAAGTTCTCTGCGCTTACCGTGAAGAGTGAACGCAGCGTGTCGCGATCCAGCCCCGCCGTGTTGTCGTCGTCCTCGGCGGCGTCCAGCAGCAGGTCGAGGAAGTCGTTCTTCTTGGGCTCTCCAGCCTCGCGGCCACGCAGCCTCCCGTCGATCTCTTCGTCGAAGATGCGGTGCAGCCGCGCGAACAGCGCCGCCAGCCGCCGCCGCCAGCCCTGCAGGTCGGCGGGCGCGAGCGCCGGGAAGTAGTCGGAGATGTTGGGGCTGCCCACGGCCTCCATGATGTCCGTGAAAACCTCCTGGAACTCCCTGGACCCGCCGTCGTCGTCGAGGCTGGTGAGGTCGCGGGAGAAGATGGTGCGCGCGACGAGGTTCAGGCTGGTGGTGAACGCGACGCGGCCGACGTTCACGGGCTCGCCGGCGCGCGCCAGGCGTGCGACGTGGTCCACGAGCTCTCGCACCTTGTCGCGCCGGAGGTGCTGGAGCGCGTCCAGCCGGTGCGGCGCGAACAGCTCAGTGCCCATGATCTTGCGCAGCGCGCGCCAGCGCGGCGCGTTGGGCAGCCACACCGACGAGTTCTTGGCGTGCGCGCCGGGCGCGTCGGGGACGGACCTGTTGCTGAAGACGGCGTCGTGCCGCTGCAGGATCTCCCGCGCGGCGGCCGGGGAGAAGGCCACCACCGTGGTGACCGAGCCCAGGCGGAGGGAGATGAGCGGGCCGTGGGTCTTGGCGAGCCTGGCCAGGGAGCGGTGCGGCTGGTTACCGAGCAGGTGGAGGCTGCCGATATGGGCAATGGGTGGGGTCCCGGCGGTAGGCCACGGCGACGGCCGTGCACGAGATGGTCGAGGAGGTAGATGCCGGCGAGGGAGACGAGCAACCATGCCAGCCATGGGAACAGCGCACCCATAACCATAGTTGCTAAGCTCTGCTGTGGCCTGTGGGTCGTATCTAAGGAGATGAATAGGAGTAGATGACAACAAGATGAGACGGGACTGATGCTTGTTTCGAGTTATATAGGAGAGCGTGCATCACTGCACCTGCATACCCGCAACGTGATGCGAGTGGTAACCTCTGTTACGTATGTTTGTTTGACTGGATCGCCGCTGTGTGCACAGGCCGGGTGTCCCAAACGGGGTGTCCACCTTTTGGCTGCTAAAAAACAATGGCGGCTTAGTCACTGCCTTTGACCACTTTCGTTGAACTGCAACGGCAGCTGCTCCTGGAATATAGAAGTACGGAGTAGATTATTATTATATATACAGTCGTAGCAAATAGAAACTCTAGTATACTGTATACTAGGTCCCGTACATGCCACGTTGATGATATAGGAAGAGAAAAACAATTCAAAGGAAACCTCATATACAATTTACATAAAGACCCTCGACCTAGACATTATATGTACCCCCTCTCCTTCCAAAGAAACACAATCCCACTATCCCAGATTTCGAATAAATGAGATATTTTTAAGATTGGCGGAGTTCTCTGGTTCAGAAAATATATTAAAATTTGTGTCTTTAATTTTTTATAAAAATATAATTTATTTGGTATGTAAATGTTACTCTGTTCATTCTAAAGTACAAGGCATTTTGAATTTATCGATATATATGTGGCTTTTGCTATGCTCTTAATTAGATAACAAATATATATGTCTAAATAGTTGAAACAATGTATACTTGATAAACCCTATTTATGTTCAGGATTAATACATGCACCTGATGGTTGCTGAGTCTCATTATTATTTGATGGGCTTAATACACATTATTTTACAATAAGAAGGATCAAAATACAGGTATTCACTAAATTATAAAAAAGATCAAATACAGTTGTGCCGACCTATTGGTTGACTCAAATTGGTGTAGCTATAGCACAGAGTGGCACAGCCTTGATTAGTGTCACCCCATATTTTTCTGCCATGTCAACTCCATTTCTTTCAACATCAGCTGGAAGCTTCCATTTAAATTGATTTAACAGTGATCCAAGAACCAGATGCACCATCCTAATAGCCAATGGCATGCCAGGGCAAATCCGACGTCCTGCACCGAAGGGGATGAGGTCAAAGTCTCCACGTTTGAAATCGACCGTCTTTGCCAAAAATCTTTCGGACATGAACTTCTCTGGTTCAGACCATATGTTTGCATCTCGACCCATTGCCCAAATGTTTATCAGTACTTGAGCATCTTTAGGTATTGTGTAACCTATTACTTTTGTTGTCGTCTCAGCTTGACGTGGTAACAATAACGGAGCAGGAGGATGGAGTCGAAAAGTTTCTTTTATAACAGCTTGAAGATATGGCACCTGTCCAATTTGTGATTCTTCAATATTTCTCCCTGAGCCAATAATTCCTGCAAGCTCATTGGAAACTTTAGACATTGATACTGGATTTTGAAGCAACTCCGCCATTGCCCATTCCACTGTGCTAGAACTTGTGTCACTTCCCGCAGCAAATAAATCCTAAAACATGATCATATTATGAAATTAACATTCTCAATCATTACAGAATATAAGTGGCATCAAGATTTTTATGTAGGGATTCAAAATTGTTCAATAAAAGCAATGTGTTATTTTTTCACAAGAAGTTGATAGTGCAAATGCCTTGTGTGTTTGCACTTTGCAGGATATATAAAATTGTAAATTCTCTCGAACAAATAGTAGCAACCTACCAACTTGTTTTTACTCTCCACTTCCTTCAGCTAGCAACACGACAACTTGTGTTTTTGCATTCCTCATTTAGGTCAAAAATTCTTAATTACAAATTTGGATCTTAAACCCAACCTATTTTCTGGTAGGTCCAAACTGTTCCCTAGTTCCCTTTGTGGCAAAGGGCAGTTTGGAAATCCATGTTTCTCCATTACCATGTTCATGGTTTTCTCAAATTTTAGAACTTTAGTTCAATAATAACCTAGTTAACTCTAGATAGCTTACGGAAAATCAATGTCTAAATTTGAAGAAACAAGTTTTAGAAGTTTATGTGGAGTAGGGTGCAAATGCCATGATAGTGCCTACTTTATTTTTTCCATGTAACATCGTTGATGTTTTACAATGACAATTTGACATAAAAATTAAGCTTTAACCACTTCATTCATAATGTGATATACTAAATGGTATATTTCTTATATAAGTACCTTTTATGCGAACTAAAGTCTAGGTCTTAATATGTTTTGATGACGATAAAAGTTCAGAATTGTAGCGTGCACTCAAAAAGTCAAAATTAAAGAACCTAGTAAAGAAAAATATTTGAACCATTGAAATAGGTGAGAATTAGGGAGCACCCCGAAGCCGCCGCCCATATAGCTAGGTGTGCAGGTTCCCCGTGACAACATGTGCATGATACATAGTATGTGGCCACTGGAATGCAATCACAACGTGTGAAAAGTGTCACGGTCTAGATGGGCGCATACCATCTTGGATGCATTACACAATATACGTGGTGGATCATTTTCACAAAATCTCATGACAGCAGCCCAAAGGTAGCCCCATAGCACTGATTGAACATAGAACACAAGCTAAGTTACAAAACTGTCACGTTCGATCTGGTTATGTGATTATCGATCATTGCAATCTTTTGAATGGAAGGAAAATTGTAGGATAATTGTAGGATTCTCTCAAGAATATCTAGAAACCATTTTTGTGGCGTTCACCAACCTTGCAAAAGTTTAACACACATTGCGTATTAATTCAACAAAAGGAGTGCATGTAAGGCATAAGAAATAGTCGATTTTCTACCATGCATCCCTTGCACGGTATATGCCAAGGAATACCAGTAACTGCAAATATTGCTTTTATAAACCCTATATATAGGTTTTGTACTCCTTTGAGTTCAACATATATAGGACATAATTTTTTTTCATTTGATGCCTTGAACAACAAAGAAATAAATAATAACTAAAGTTAGAATTTGACCATTACTAGTACGTAGTCGGTTGGCCTACCTCTGTAAATAAGTACCTGTGTTAATACTATTTATAGAAATTACAAAATAGGTGAATGTCAATACTCAAATCCATGAACTTGAGCTCACATAGGACCTCCTTACCTTTGCGCTCTATATTCATATGTGAGTATATGTAGGATGTTATCTTTTATCGACATTTTGTAATCTAGTAGTGATTAATTTGACCACTCGGTAGCATCAAATGGGGAAAAGATTCAACTGTTTTAAATCTTGTCAAGTACCACAAATTTGGTATAGGACATGTTTCCATTTAAGATTATCTGTCAATATTTCAAAAAATTGAATCTCAAACATGCTAACTTAAAACACATAATACAGTCTTTAAACAACTTAAAAGAAAAACTTATCAACAAAAACTTATTAGGTCAACTACAATTTTGGTATTAACTAATCTGAACATTCAAGGTGGTTTTTGGAACTTCTAAATTTTTTAATTCAAAATCTAAGAACTTAAAACACTTTTTCGGACTCTAACTAGCTTCAAATTTAAAAAAAAAACTTTTCAACTATAATGTTGTATACTATATTAATAACTACAACTTTGGTATAGAGCTTGTAAACATGAGGTTATTGAAAGTTGTAAATTTCAAAATCAGAGAACTTAGAATAAACTTTTAGGACTCTAAAAAGTTTCAAATAAAAAAATTATCAATTGCAAAGTTGTAATCACGTCAAGAGCTGGTATAAAGCTTATCTTCATCTAAATTCATATGAAAAAGTTATGAATTATATTTTATGTAACTATTTTCAGAGATGAGCCTCTTAAGGGTGCCATCTTTATTTGTTAACCAATTTCTAGAGGCAAACCTTAGAATGCATGCCTTTGTTAATACCCATTTTTCTGAGACAAACATCTTAAGAAGTCCACCTTTATAATCAATTGATTAACATAGGCAGTTGTTCTACAGTGACCACCTTTGTAAATCAATGATTAATAGAGGCGGCCGTGCTAAATGATTAGGGTATTTGCCTAGAGCTTGTCTCACCATTTTCGAAGACTGCTGAAAACTGCCACCTTTGTTAACCAAGTTTGTCTCTCCTAAAATCTTTGATGATGTAGTGAATTCCAAAAAAGAATCGTTTATGTAGTAGTGTTTCATCATATAGTATGCCAGCATTTGTAAGTTCCACTATGGTGTAGAAGCTAAGAACTATAAATGTGGGTTTAGTTGTACATTTAAAAAACATATAATCATGATCTAAATGTGTATAAAACTTCAATTTTCCAAAATATAAGTTAATTGCGTAAACACATTATTGAACGATGATCGAGAAGATCAAGTAGAGTGTCAATAAAAGAACAAGAAAAAAAACACAAGGAGTGCAAATGTGCATACCGTAAACATCGACCGTAACGTGTCAGGATCAAACCCCGCCGTGCCATTGCTGTCCATCTCGGTGTCCAGCAGCAGGTCCATGAAGTCGCCCTTATGTGGTTTTCCAGCCTTGCGGTCGTGCATCCTCTGCTCGATCTCCACGTCGAACGTCCGGCGCAGCCGTGCAAGCAACTTGGCAAAGCACCGGCGACGGCCTTGCAGGTCGGCAGCCGCGAGTCCCGGGTAGAAATCCGACATGTTCGGACTGCCCGCGGCCTCCATGATATCGGTCACCACTTCTTGGAAGCCTTTGGACTTGCCATGGTCGTCCAGATTTGTCAGGTCGCAACAAAACGTAGTGCTCGAGAGGAGGTTGAGCATCGTCGTGAACGCCACGCGGCCGACGTCCACCGCCACGTCGTCACGTGCTAACCGGCCGACGTGGTCGACCAGCAGCTGCACCTTCTCACGCCGGAGGTGCTGGAGCGCGTCCAGTCTGTGCGGCGCAAAAAGCTCCTTGCCCATAATCTTTCTTAGCGCGCGCCATCGCGGCGAGTTGGGCAGCCAGACGACGGAGTTCTTGCCGTGGTCGACAATGGCGTCTGGTACAAACCGCGTCGCGAAGACAGCGTCGTGTTTCTGCAAGAACTCGCGTGTGACTTCCGGGGAGGACACGACAACCGTGGTGACCGTGCCCAGGCGGAGGGACATGAGCGGGCCGCAGAGCTTCGCGAGGCCCGCGAGGGAGCGGTGCGGCTGGTCACCGAGGAGGTGGAGGTTGCCGACAAGGGGCAGAGGGCGAGGCCCCGGCGGGAGGCCGCGGCGTGGATGTGCTAGGAGATCAAGGAAGCAGACGGCAATGAGGGAGGCGATAAACCATGCCAGCCATGGGAGAAGCTCGGCCATTCTCTCCTGAGAACTGTGAAGGAACAGGGGCTGTCTGTTGTGCTTGTGCATGCGTGTACACGAGGCGGTTCTTTATTTATCCATGGAGCTGTCTAAGTGGTTCCTCCATGTGGTTCCATGAGGTTCCTCCATGTGTTTTTTCGATTCTTCCATGTGGTTCCATTCAAACGTGCATGGTGCAAAAAAGGACCGTTAAAGATCCAGAGGATCTCGTTCCCGGGTCCAGCCAATTGAATACTCTATGTGTCACTATTGGAATTTTGTTAAATCCTGGTAGGCTGTATAGAAATTATATTAAAAAATGTTAATCATATCTATCATTATGAAAGATTACATAAACTAGTTTTGATTTAAATTTTCCATGTTGTCGTTATTTTCGAAAGGCACCATGTTGTCATTATAAAAGCTAATTTAAAATACTCCTGTCAGATAATTTAAATAGCCTTTAAAATTATATCTAAATTATCGAGGTCCGTTATATAAAAGATAACATAAAGTAATCCTAAATATTCTTTCAAATTACCCATATCCACTACCTTAAGTAAGCCCCGTCCTTGCCCTATGTCTTGTTTGTTCCTCCACATATAGTGGATGGCGCAGACCACCAGCAATTTCTTAGCAAATCTTCACCCCGGCATGTGAGGCAGCGAGGGAATCCCTTAAATGCGGACATGGACCCCCTAAACTCCATATGGTTTCATTGAGGTGAAGTGGAACAGGCAACCATGGTTTCATCAACCCAAGTGCAGTTTTCTCCAAGCAAGATCAATGGCCCTCTATGTTGGCTCTCTGCCATAGCATTAGAACTACAGGTTAGTCTTTAGGACATTAATCGCAGGAGTTTGTACTCTGCTTCTATTAAAAATATAACTGAGTACTTTTGAAAGATCACCTTAAGATAAAACGTTTCCATGTAAACTACCCCTACCTCGTAGCAAAGACACCAATTCAACTGTCCGTCCGGACATGCTCTCTAAAAACACATATTGCCCCCTCCCCCTTCTCTTCCAAAACAAGGCATATAAGAATGACTGCACATAGCTATAGTGTGTGCATTTTTGTGTGTGTGTGTGAATATCATCCTCAAGTTGAAATGTAGAATCTAAGTCCCAACATAATACGCGACGAGCACAAGATTTTACACACAAATTTCGTCCTAGAGGCGTTCTCTCGCCGGCCCTCTACCGCCACAACATTGGTCCCCCTCCTCCCTTCTGGCAATCTCGCCGTTGTTAGAGGAGTGGGGACCCGACCTCTTCATAGATCTAGGATCTAGGTTGGTTCACTATTCGTCGTAGAGTTTGGTTTCCGGTGTCATTGACGAGGTGGTGGCAATGATGGCGCATTAGAATAAAGTCTCTCTGGTTTCTCCTTGTCTCAACGATGTTTGATCTAGCGTCGATGGCGAAGGGTTATGATATCATGGTTTGTCAAATCTGTTGGTTCTCTTAAGATCTTTGGCATTTGATGTGTTTATCTTAGGAAGTAGTTGAACTTTTGATGCAATGATCTCGATATAGTGTTTCAATCTATTCGACAGTAAGGCTCGGTATTTTCAACACTCTGTTCTAATGGTGAAGAATTACAAGCATGTGTTCCTTGGAAGACTCCTCCCGCCGATATTTTTTCAGTGTATACTAGATTTCGTTGTCACCAGCGAGTGAATTTTGCGGTTTGACAAAAGCCATGTTTCAGTGTTTGGCGATGTTTGCAGGTGTTCCTTTTCTTTACCTTTTACTTAGTGCAATTTTCAAGCTCCGGCAAACAACAGATGATCGAAGGAACAAGACCACAAACTTGTTTTTTTAATGTATTCTTATTTTTAATGTCGTTTTTTGATATCTTATTATCCATCTTCTGTATTAGTCGTTGTTTTCCTCGATATTTAGCATATATGAGACACTCTTTCGAGTGTCATTGTCAAAAACGAAAAAGATAAAACTGCTGGTCTGCACCTCACCTCAATAAACAGCGGTATTTGCTTGTAAAATCTCGCTGACGACGCGCTGGCGAGCGAAATCATCCGCCAAGATCCCGGTGTGCGTCGCGTTGGGGATCAAGACGGACTTGTAGTAATCCTGACCCGGGTCCTTCCCAATCACCGTGTCCAACGCCAGCACGCTAGCCAGATTGACGCTGCCGTCGCCGTCGCCGTACACAACGCTGGGCTCCGCGTTGACGTCGTCCCAGTACACGAGCTCCGGCGTTGGCACGCCGACGCCATTGATGCACGTGACGGGCACGATCGGCGCACCGAAGTCAAGCACCACCGGCAGCGTCCTCGTCGGGTGAGAATGCGGCCGCCGCGCGCCATAAGTTCCCGTATGTCGTAGGCCGAGTAGTTCCTCGCCCGCGTGATCACCAGGGGCGTGTGGCCGAACACCTTGGGAGACGGTAGGACGTGTTGAGGATAGGATCTATGCCTATGCTTAGTCAGCTCGGCATCGCGCATGCATGTACTATGGTGACTGCGATCACCAAGCTCCTTCACTCATGTAAATCAAGAGTAGACTGAGATGGTTCTGGCGTCCTGTGCGGTAAGCCACAACCATGCAACTGTAACCTAGTATATACATCACGAAGCAATGCAAGTACAGATTGCTGGTTCCAATTCTCATTTTCTACATGGTATCCGCATCCTAGGTCTGGTCCCCTATGGCTGTCCATCCCATCCTATTCCTTTCATTCCTCCGCTGCCTCCTTGTGCTATCATGGATTACGATTCAGTTGATGAGAATCCTCTTCTCAATGCCGACCTCAATAACTCCTCCGACTCCTCTATAGATGAAACTTCTCTTTCTGAAACCCTCATTCAGACCCCTCCTCAAACTGTTCTTCAGACGGTGAACATCCGCACCCATGTTCCCGTCGAGCTCAGCCTCTCTGATTCCAACTACGCTGAATGGAAGTCCTTCTTCGACGTTTTCATCGGCAAATTTGGCCTCACCTCCCACCTCACCTCTGCTCCCACCACTGACAACCGACGCAATCCAGAATGGTGGATGGTTGACCAGTGCAACGTTTCCTGGCTGCTCAACTACATCTCCAAGGACGTTCGTGCTCTCGTCCGCGGCCCCAAGAACAATGCCTACAAGATCTGGAAGGCTATCCACGCTCAGTTCAGCGACAACAAACTTCACCGTGATGTCTACCTTGAGGCCGAGTTCCGCAACTTGGTCCAGGGCGACATGGACATCACCGCCTACACCGGCCGCTTCAAGTTCCTCGTCGATGCACTCTGCGACGTCGGTCAGCCGGTGCGCGAGACGTCGCAAGTCCTGAACATGCTGCGTGGACTCTCCCCCAAGTACCGCCACGCCGTTCCCGTCATCACCAACAAGGAGCCTCCCTACACTTTTCTTTCCGCGCGCTCCTACCTCCTGCTTGAGGAGCAGTATGACAAGGAGAGTGCCAAGACTGCCGCCCAGCATGCTCTCATGGTGACAGGTGGTTCTACTTCAGGCGGCTCACGGTCATCCACGCCACAGGTCACCGACGGGGGCTCCACCAACAATACCTCCTCCGGTGGATCTCGTCCTCCTTCCCAGGGACACGGCGGACAGGGCCACAACGCACACTCTCAGGGCTACGGCCCCCAGTCATGCCACAACTACAATCGCGGCGGCAAGAAACATGGTCGCGGTCGCGAGGGTTCTTCTTCCATCTCCACCCCGCGTCCTCCAGCTGGTCCTTGGACTGCTGGCTTGAACCCATGGACAAGCATGGTTCAGGCCTGGCAGATGCCATTCCGGCCTCCCTCCACCGGCGTCCTCGGTCCTCGCCCCGATACACAGGCGCATCAGGCCTACTTCGCCGGACATGCTCCTCCACCATACGACGTCCCTCCTCCACCATATGGCGCCCCAGCAACTGCTCCTTCAACTGATGTTTGGAATCACCAGGCCATGCTCGCCGCCCTGGCCACCTCAGCAGTACCTCCGTCCGGGGCCCAGAGCGCCGAATGGTTTATGGACACCGGAGCATCCTCACATATGTCTTCGTCTTCTGGTAATCTCTCTTCTCTCCAACCTCTATTTTCTTCCCTACCCATCACAGTTGGCAATGGTGCCTCGCTCGCTGTCACTCATCATGCGACATCCACCATTGCCACTCCTCCCTCCTCCCTCCATCTCAGCAATGTCCTAGTTTCCCCCTCCCTCATTAAGAATCTTATTTCTGTCTGCTCTCTTACCCAAGATAATAACGTGTCTGTCGAATCTGATCCATCTGGTTTTTCTATCAAGGACCTCCACGCGCGGGCGGAGATTCTCCGATGTAACAGTTCCGGGGAACTGTACCCATTGGAGCCCCCTTCACCCCAAGCTCTCGTCACCACCTGGACTTGTGGCACCAACGCCTTGGTCCCCCCGGACGTCATACTCTTCACAAGACACTCTCCAACCTCGACTGTCAATTTACCAAGTCATCATCTTCTATTTGTGATGCCTGTTAGCTCGGCAAGCATGCAGGTTTACCATTCTCATCTTCTGTTTCAGTTTCATATGTTCTCTTTCAAGTTGTACACGCTGATGTCTGGACGTCACCGGTACCTAGTTTTTCTGGATTCAAATATTACCTTGTCTTAATCGATGATTACACTCATTATGTATGGATCTTTGCTTTACGGGCCAAATCTGATGTTTATCAATGTCTAGTCACTTTTCATGCATACGTCAGTACCCAATTTCAATTACCACTACTTGCCCTTCAAACTGACAATGGACATGAATTTGATAACATTGCTCTGCGCAATCATCTCACTGCCCACGGCACCGTGCTTTGTCTCTCCTGTCCATACACATCACCCCAAAATGGCAAAGCTGAACTGATTGCGTTCGGAGCCTTCTCTTTCATGCCGGCATGCCCGCTGAGTACTGGGCTGAGGCATTGTCCACCGCGACTCATGTTCTCAACCGCCGGCCCTGTCAAGCCAGCGGATCATTTACTCCCTTCCAGCTCCTGCTCGGCACAGCGCCTGACTATAGTCACTTGTGTGTGTTCGGCTGCCTCTGCTTTCCAAATCAATCCGCCATCGCTGCACACAAGCTCAGTCCCCGATCCACGCCATGCGCTCTTCTCGGTTATCCCTCAGATCAATGAGGATACAGATGTCTCAACCTGCACAGTGGACGGGTCATCACATCTCGCCACGTTGTGTTCAATGAAGCTCATCTCCCTTTCTTATCTGACAAGTTTCAGACACAACCAATAACAAGACCAGCTGCAGTACCGGAGTCACCTGTTATTATTCAGCTTCCACATGCATCAACACCCTCATCACCTGCCTCTCCATCTGTAGCTACGCCAGTCTCAGCATCCCCTACACCATCCTCCGGCAACACACAGCCAACAGTAATACTACCCACACCACCTGTTGCGGCCGCCCCTATTGTCCATCCGCCAACAGAGCCTGTTTCTGTTCCACCTTCAGAACCTGCTGCTGCAGCCGCACCTATTCCTCACCCTATGGGCACTCGCTCCCGCGTCGGTGTGTTTAAACCAAATCCACGATACGCCCTGACCACAACTTCTGGCGCTGCATCCCCGGAGCTATCTCCCCTCCCAAAGACAGCTCGGGCCGCATTGAAGGATCCTCACTGGCACGATGTCATGGCTCTCGAGTTCAATGCTCTACACCTGGCGTCTAGTCGATCCACCACCAGGTGCTCACGTGGTCTCTGGCAAGTGGGTCTGCAAACATAAACTTAAATCTGATGGCTCCCTGGAGCGCTATAAGGCTCGCTGGGTTGTCCGTAGATTTTCTCAACGAACTGAAGTGGACTTCGGTGAAACTTTTACACCTGTGGTCAAACCAGCCACAATCCGCACCGTTCTCACCATTGCGGCATCCCGGCACTGGCCTACCAAACAACTTGATGTGTCCAACGCATTTTTACACAGGCACCTCAAAGAACAGGTCCTCTGTCAGCAACCTGTTGGCTTCGTCGACCCTGATCGCCCATGTCTCCTCGACAAGTCATTGTACAGTCTCCATCAGGCCCCACGCGCCTGGTTTGAGCGGTTCGCTGCGTTCGTGTTGGCGGTCCTTAGTGACTATTTTCTACCATCATTTTCATACTAAAATAAATAGTAGGCAGGGCTTTTTATCTAACCTTTCCATGAGTTTTGTTATATATGTAACTTGCAGGTCTGACACGTGGAATTACACGAAAAATCTACAAGAAAGCGCACTCTAAGAAACACATTCAGAGAAGCGCAATCAAACACAATAGCAAAATCCCACCTCAACATTAAACTGGACCCAACCGTAACCACAGAGGAGGTCTAGGCCCAACAACAAACCGACCACCTGAAGGCGGTGGCTAGTTGGACCCACTAGGGGACCGATCGCCCCCAGGGTCAGCCGCCCCCCTGGTGGGGTCTCCTAGGCCCATCCTTCGGAGGCAGTTCGTATGGCGGTATCCCAAGGGCGGTTATCCCTCCTATCTTTTCTAGGGTCAACTAGCTAAGAATCTACTAACATAGACTGTTCCTTTGAGAAATTACGATACCCTGAATATTTCCGGGTGAAGTGCTATAACGGTACTTCCGTGCGCTTGCGGACTTTTCTGCTGACGCTAAGAAGCGCCAACAAGCATTTCTGGCACCATTGTTGGGGAACGGTTGTCGTTTTTAGTCTCCGAACCTAGTTGCCCGTGTATCCTTTATTTTCACCTTTCTTTTCTTTTACCTCTTTTGTTCCAATGGAGCAACCCACCATTTTCAAATTTTCTGCTCCTAAGGGCGACCCAACCGTAACCATAGAGGAGGTCCAGGCCCAACAACAAACCGACCACCCAAAGGCGGTGGCCAGTTGGACCCACTAGGGGACCGATCGCCCCCAGGGTCGGCCGTCCCCCTGGTGGGGTCTCCTAGGCCCATCCTTCGCAGACGGTTCGTATGGCGGTATCCCAAGGGCGGTTTTCCTTCTATCTTTTCTAGGGTCAACTAGCTAAGAGTCTACTAACATAGACCGCTCCTTTGAGAAATTATGATACCCTGAATACTTCCGGGTGAAGTGCTGCAACGGTACTTCTGTGCGCTTGCGGACTTTTCTACTGACACTAAGAAGCACCAACAAGCATTTCTAGCGCCGTTGTCGGGGAACGGTTGTTGTTTTTAGTCTCTAAACCCAGTTGCCTGTGTATCCTTTATTTTCACCTTTCTTTTCTTTTACCTTTTTCATTCTAATGGAGCAACCCACCATTTTCAAATTTTCTGCTCCTAAGGGCGAGTTCGCTGAACCTCCACAATCCACGAAGCCAATCACAACTTCGAGGTACGAACTCCGCCCAGCTTTTATTGCTATGGTTCGGGAACAGACCTTCTTAGGGTTATATTACGAAAACCCATATCACCATCTAAGGGAGTTTGAGCAGCTCTGTGCATGCCTGACCATTGCGGGCATGTCACACAAAACGCTGCGGTGGAAATTATTTCCTTTCTCCCTTGATGAGAGAGCGAAACAATTGTATGCCCTCATTGTAGGGAAGGTAGCTAGTGATTGGGAAGAATTATGAAACAAGTTTTGCGTAGCATTCTTTCCTATATCCTGAATCGCTGCCCTGCGTCAAGAGATTCTCAACTTCCGACAACAAGAGAAGGAGTCCGTAGGTGCAGCTTGGGAAAGATTCTCAATTTTAACGAAATCTGGCCTAGACTTGTCTACTCCCAACCATGTGCTTTTACAACATTTTTGGTTAGGGCTTAGCAAGGAATCTTCCTATAGCTTGACACAGCCACCGGAGGTTCGTTCACGCACAAAACCACAGCCGAAGGAGAAGCTGTTCTAGACCACATTCTAGAGAACACTCCCCCGCTAGAAACCCTCAACGTATAAGCAGAGCTATGTCACGAGGAAGTCTCTTCGGCTGAGGCCGAACTAACTTTACCAATTGAGACACTCTCGCCCGAACCAGAAGATCCAAAGGAACGTTTTCAACCTTCAGATCTTCCATACTTCGAGGACGATTTCTTCGATGATTATAGGAATATCTAAAAGTATGCTTACAAAAGAAGCCCCATATCCATGTCACTCCTAAACCACGCCAAGACTCTTTAAAAGAGTCCATTAAGGAGTTGACAGCCATTATGAGTAGTGAATGGACAAACGAAGGGGAGTGTTCATCTGAAGTAATTCAGATTCGTGCCCCTTCGCGAACCATCCGTTGCAAAATCCAAGAGGATTGGGTGGAGATGTTGTATAACCCACAGTAGGAGCAAACTTGATGTCCACATCCTTTGCATGCACTCATCTGAGTGACAAGCATTTTGCTCCTACAACCCTATCTCTAAGAAATGGCTCATGTACCTGTCAGCTAGGGCTAGGGGTGGTTCACAACATCAATGTTCAGCACAAATACGTCATCTTAACTTTAGACTTCCACATCTTTGATGATGTAGACCTCGGTATGCTAATCGGGCACCCCTTGGAGGAATTTCTCTCTGATGCAACCAGCATAGGGGAGTTAAACGTAAAGTTGGAGAGGAATGCTTATTCCATACCGTTCACTCGAGCTAAAAACTCGATGTCAAAATCTCCCCCTGTCCTAAGTCGCCCGAGGAGGTTATGTCGGTTTCACCATTTGAAACTCCTGAGTCATCCTTAGAAAAAGACGCTAACTTCTTTGTAGAAGAAGAGGGCGACATGGGAGAAACCTTTGACCTCCCTAAAGAGGAAGTACCGACTCCACCTCCAATTGAGCTAAAAACCTTGCCCGATGGGTTGCGCTATGTTTTTCTAAATGGCAACAAAAGCACTCCTGTCATCATCAGTGATAAGCTTTCAGACGAGGAGACAATTAGACTCATTGCCATTTTAGAAAAGCATAGATCGGTCTTTGGGTATTCATTGCAAGATCTCAACGGGATTAGCCCAACATTTTTGTCAGGTACCTGAATAAGGGGTACCCTTAACCCTTGACTAAGCAACTCAATCCCTGCATTAACAAACCCAGAACCACAATTATTATCCCCAGCCCAAAAGTACATAAGATATATGATCCAAGTATCAAACTACGCTGGGCCAGCCCACGAACGGGTCTCGACGAACTGGGCTACTGTTCACTCGACGGGATCTTCTCGACTCAAGGCTGTCCACTCAGGGGGACGGTCACCCCCTCGAGTGACAAAACTCTCCTAGGTGAACGATCACCCGTCGAATACCGCGCACCCCCTCGACCCGCCTAATTCCCGTACGATTTCCAGACATTTAATGCATTTCACCGGCTCCTGCCTAACCTCGTGGCTACAGCCATGGTAACAGCGGACAGTACACCGGTCAAATCCTCCTTTTACAACATACCCAGGAAACCAGCGGATTGTACCGTACTGTATCACTATACCGCACACTGTGCCCTGTTCGGGACCCCCTCGAGACGCATTGGTCAACACAAACACTATATTTCCTAGGGCTTGGTCTTATCTGTTTGGGTCTCGACCTCCTCGACTACATTTGGCCCCCTCGACCACTCCCGACGAGACAGCTACAGGGATCTACACGCCCGCGCATGGGCACCGGTCTTTCACCAGGACATCTATGACGTCATCACACGCATGGGAAGGACGGCCGTCGTCTCCAAGCATGTCGCTACAGGGCGAATCACGCCCGAGGCATGACCCTACAGCAATGATGACTTGATCGACATCTCCTTCGACGTCATAACGTACGCTAGCCCTACAAGCATTGATTCTAGGGTTACACTGTACACCCGTGCCCCTCCTTGGCCTATAAAAGGAGGCGCCGGGCTAGCATAGAAAGGGGAACTTGACCAAAAAATAGAGGAAAGCCAGAGCCCATAGCGCTCAAGTCCTAGCCAACCACACTCGCTCGCTTGTATTCACCCCTGTATAAGCACTTCGATGCAAGATAATACAAACTCTCCCCCCGCTAGACGTAGGGCCTTCTATTGCCCGAACCAGGATAAACCTTATGTATTCTTCTTGCATCACCATTTGGATTAGGGAGCACATAGTACATATTCACTCATTGGTGCTCGGCCCCTGGGGTCAAAACACCGACAGTTGGCGTGCCAGGTAGGGGATCTGCGTGTCACCGATGACTTCCTACCATTTCTTCAGATGGCAGACTCAGCTTCACCGCTTCCGCGAGCCATGATGATCTGGTTTAGGAGCTTGGAGTTCATGTCACTCAGCCGTGGATATGACATGACCCTGCTCTTAGTCGGAGATTTGAGCGGAGGCTGCAGCGAGCCCCACGCACAGGAGGGGCCGCACGCCAGTCTCGTCATCACACATCTGTGCCTAGGAGGAGGCACGATCGGCGCCACCGTCATCATCAGCCCATATCTGGGTTGACTTCTTTTGCGTTTCCTCCATCCCTGGCGGGCAGCGTAGGGCCCCTAGTTGGGGACCTGTCTGATGCACACCTGGGAACAAAAAACAAGCCGGCAGGGCTCTATGGAGACCCTAACTTCACCTTCGTGATGCATTTGTCAGGGGAGCTCGGCGAGGTTCCCTCGATAGGCACAGCTCTGTCACCCCCCAATCTGCTACCGCACAGACTGTTTGGAGCCCGCCGCCAGTTCCCATTTGGTCTGGACAACACTGCCAAGATGAACTCTGCCATGATGTGCTCTAGTATGAGTGCGCATGAGGACTGCCTGGGGGCTCTCTTGCGTGCTACCATGGACCTGGCAGCGGTCCTGCTGGCCTTCGAGGACCTTGGCTTCTTGCGAGCACCTAGCCCAAGGCAGTACACCCTCGGCACTATGCGACATCGGCTGGAGGAGGAGCGGCGTGGGTAGTTCTCCATCTTCTACTCTAGCAACTCTGACTGTGACTCCGACCACTACGACCCCACCCGTGAGTGCTTTCACATTGAGGGTGGAGTCGCATCAAGCGATGACACCATCGACCCAACGGCCACGGCAGCAGCCGCAGCAGTAGCAGGAAGGGCCCTTGTCATGGCGGAACCAAAGGAGCAGCCGCCGGCTGCGCCCCAAGACCAACGCCCGCATGTAGATGACCAAGACGCTTAACTCGCATAGGTCCAGGAGATGCGAGCCAAGCTCGTTGAGGATTGGGAGTGCCTGCGTCATCTTGAGTGGACCCTCGAGCAGGAGCGCCGACCCGCGCCCAGCGGGAAGGGCCCGAGCTAGAGCTCGAGAGGTCAACCAACAGATCATTGAAGATGGAGGACCCGAGCACCCTATCATAAACTGTTTTCCCCGAGCCAGTCAGAACATCATCGCGGCCACCATGCTTCTTCGTAACATGCCCGCGCCGTCGAACCCTCAAGCTCGACGGACACAGGACGAGGTCGAGGGCCTCCTCAAAGTCGCGGTCACATAGCAGGCTGAGAGCTCGGCCTCGAGACATTGAGGGTTGGCCTCGAAGCAACCTGTCGAGCCTCCCGCGATGAGAGGGAGGTCTCGGTTTACCAGGAAGTGACCCCCAAGCAAAGAAGGCGACCCCCGTCCGAGATGGCATCATCGACAACCACGAAGCCCAAGACGCGCGCTATGACATCATCGAGAATCGACGGCGCAAGACTAGGGATGCTGAAGATCGAGGCTACAGTGCCCATCGAGGAGGACGCTACGACAGCGACGAGGATTGTCAGGCCCCCGAGCCACCGGGCCCTTGAGTCTTCAGTAGGGCGATCCGCAACATGCCGCTGCCTAACCCATTCTGACCCCACACGAGTGTCGTCAAGTACAATAGCAAGACCAAGCCCGAACTCTGGTTGGCTAATTTCTGATTGGCCTGCCAGCTGGGCGGGGCACACGACGACCGTGCCATCATGCCAACTTCCCCTATTCCTTTTTGACACCGCTCGAAGGTGGCTCGAGGAGCTACCCCGGTCAGATCCATAACTGGGTCGACCTAGTACGGGTCTTTGAGGGAAACTTCAAGGGGACCTACGTGCGCCCTGGCAACTCCTGGGACCTTCGCAACTGCAAGCAGCAACCCAGGGAGTCCCTCCATGACTTTGCCCGACATTTTCCAAGCAACACACCAAGATCCCACGTATCCCCAACCACGACGTCATCCTGGCTTTCGTCTCGGGTACCACCTGCAAGGATTTGGTATGGGAGCTAGGACGTAATTGCCCCAGGACCGTCGATGAGCTGATGGACGTCGTCGCCGACTACGCAGCTGGTGAGGAAGCGGTCGGAGCCTTCTTCGGCAACGAGAAGGACAAAGGGAAGGCGCAGGAGGCCGACGGTGAGGGCATGAGCAAGGGCCCCAAGAAGGGCAACAAGAAGAAGAAGAAGACCCAGTAGGGCAAGCACGAGGCCGCGGACGACGATCTCGTCATTGCGGTCGAGTGCAAGAAGCCTCGAGGTCACCTCGAGGGGGCTGTCTTCGACAAGATGCTGAAGGAGCCCTGCCCTTACCACAAGGGAGGGGCTAATCATAACCTCGAGGACTGCCGCATTCTCAAGAACTACTACAAGAGTCTAGGCATCGAGAAGGACGACCAGAAGAAGGACAAAGGCAGCGATAAGGGCAGTGACAAGGAGGACGATAAGTTCCCTGAGGTCTTCGACTGCTACATGATCTATGGTGGCCCCTCGACCCAGCTCATGCCTCAACAACGCAAGAGAGAGCATCGAGAGTTCTTCTCCATCTGAGTCACTACACCCCAATACCTCGACTGGTCTGATGCGCCCATCACGTTCGACCGTGATGACCATCCGGATCGCGTTCATCATCCCGAGTGGTTAGCTAACCCTGTATTAGTTAAGAAAAAGAACAGAAAAATGAGGATGTGTTTCGATTATACTAGTTTAAATAAAGCATGTCCTAAAGTTCCATTTCCTTTACCATGTATTGATCAAATTGTTGATTCAACTGCGGGATGTGAGACCCTCTCGTTCCTTGATGCTTATTCTAGCTACCATCAAATCAAGATGAAGGAGTCCGACCAGCTTGCGACCTCCTTTATCACCCCTTTCAGCATGTATTGTTATGTTACCATGCCCTTCGGCCTTCGAAACGCCGGGGCAACATATCAGCGATGCATGCTCCATGTTTTTGGTGAACATATAGGGATGACGGTCGAGGCCTATGTCGATGACATCATAGTCAAATCTAAGAAGGTCGACAACCTCATCGATGACCTCAAGATCGTGTTCAGGTGCCTTTGAGCCAAGAATATCAAGTTCAACCCCAAGAAATGTGTCTTTGGCGTGCCTCAAGGCATGCTCTTAGGATACATTGTCTCTCTGTGTGGTATCGAGGCCAACCCCAAGAAAGTCAGGGTGATCACCAAGATAGGGCCGATTCGAGACCTGAAGGGCATATAGAAGGTCATGGGCTGCCTCACGGCCCTCAGCCGCTTCATCTCGCGCCTGGGAGAAAATGCCCTGCCGCTGTATCGTCTTCTAAAGAAATTCGAGCACTTCGCATGGACTGCTGAGGCCGAGGAGGCCCTCGCTAAACTCAAAAGTGTGCTGACCTCCCCTCTGATTCTCATACCACCCAATCTAGCCGAGCCTCTTCTCCTCTATATTACCGCAACCACCCAGGTGGTCAGCGCAGCCATAGTGGTCGAGAGGAAGGAGGAAGGACACTCCCTGCCCGTCCAATGGCCGGTTTACTTCGTTAGCGAGGTACTCTCAGAAATAAAGGTTCTCTACCGACAAATCAAGAAGCTGCTCTACGCCATCGTGCTCACGCGCTGCAAGCTCCAGCATTACTTCCTTAGTCACCCAATCACTGTGGTTTCGTCTTTTCCCCTCGAGGAGATTATCCAAAACTGGGAGGCCATAGGAAGGATCGCTAAGTGGTCGGTCAAGCTCATGGGTGAGACCCTCACCTATGCGCCACGCAAGGCCATCAAGTCTCAGGTGCTGGCAGACTTCATTGCCGAATGGACCGACACCCAACTTCTGCCAGCATAGATTCAAGCCGAGCTGTGGACGATGTACTTCGACGGGTCGCTCATGAAGACAGGAGCAGGTGTGGGCTTGCTCTTCATCTCGCCCCTCAGAGTCCATATGTGCTACATCATCCGCATCCACTTCGTCGCCTCCAACAATGTCATGGAGTATGAGGCCCTCATCAACAATCTACGCATCGTAATTGAGCTTGGGGTTCGACGCCTCGACGTTCAAGGTGACTCACAACTCATCATTGACCAAGTAATGAAAGCCTCGAGCTACCATGACCCCAAGATGGAAGCCTACTGCAATAAGATACATGAATTAGAGAACAAGTTCCACGGCCTTGAGCTCAACCACATCGCTCGATGATACAACGAAGCTGCGGATGAGCTCATCAAAATCATATCTACTCATGGCACCATCCCGCCAGACATGTTTTTGAGGGATCTCTTCAAGCCCTTTGTCAACTTAAGCGTGGGGGCTAGCATCACATCATCAACACTCGATCCCCTGCCCTCGAATGAAGCCACCTCAAATAGGACTGAGGTCATGGAGATCGAGAGGTCACCTCCACCATCAAGCCCACCACCAGACTAGTGCATTCCCTTCCTCGACTGCCTTACTTGAGGGGAGCTCCCAGAAGACCGAACCGAGGCTCGATGGATAGTTTGATGGGCCAAGACCTAAGTCATCTATGGCGATGAGAAGGAACTCTACCGACGAAGCCCGCCAGGGATCCTCCAGCGCTGTATCAGCATCGAGGAAGGTAGGAGGCTCCTCGAGGACATACACTCGGGGGCTTGCGGCCATCACGCCGCCCCGAGGACCCTCGTCAGCAACGCCTTCCAGCAAGGTTTTTACTAGTCGACCACCATCTCCGATGCTATCAACCTCATTCACTCATGCAAGGGTTGCCAATTCTATGCCAAGCAAATGCACCTACCCGCCCATGCTCTGCAAATGATCCCCATCACGTGGCCTTTCGCTGTTTGGGGGCTCGACCTCGTCGGGCCTCTGAAGAAGACAACCGGGGGCTTCACACACTTGCTGGTAGCAGTTGACAAGTTCACCAAGTGGATCGAGGCTTGGCCCATTACCAACATCCGCTCCGAGAAAGCAGTCTTGTTCTTCACCGACATCATCCACCGCTTTGGGGTCCCCAATGTCATCATCACCGACAACGACATGCAATTCACCGGCAAGAAGTTCTTGAACTTCTGCGACTACAATCACATTCGTTTGAATTAGTCCGTAGTCGCTTATCCTCGAACCAACGGCCAAGTCGAACGCGCCAATGGCATGATCCTTTAGGGCCTCAAGCCAAGTATCTACAATCGATTGAAAAAGTATGGCAAGATGTGGGCTACCGAGCTACCCTCGGTCTTATGGAGCATAAGGATGATGCCTAGTCGAGCCATGGGATTTACCCCGTTCTTCCTAGTCTATGGTTCCGAGGCCGTCCTCCCCACCGATCTCAAGTACGGGTCCCCTCGACTAAAGGCCTACAACAAGCAAACGAACGAGGAGGCCCTCGCAAATGCCGTTGACCAGCTCGAAGAAGCTCAAGATATGGCCCTCCTCCACTTCACGAGATACCAGCAGAAGCTTCGATTCTACCATGACAAACACGTGTGCAAGAGGGATCTCCAAGTTGGCGATCTTGTCCTCCGTCGATGACAAAACAACAAGGGGCGCCACAAGTTGACTCCATCGTGGGAAGGCCCTATACCGTGGCTGAGGTGCTGAAACCTAGGACATACAAGCTAGCGAACAACAAAGGCAAAACCTTCACCAACGCTTGGAACATCGAACAACTACGTCGCTTTTACCCCTAGGGCCTTGAGGCCTTGTACATTTCTTGTATTTTGTACAACTATGGCATCATGAATGAATAAATAAAAATGGCTTCAATTCAGCATATTTTCTTATTTGTTCATATAAGGTAATCTCGACTCTGCTCCCTCAGCGTCGAGCCTCCCTCGGGGCTACGAGGGGGGAACCCCCTAAAGTCCTCAAAGAACTCACAAGTTTTTTTGAAACTCAACGTCTATTCTCTCTTACGCGCCTCAATATGTGTCGTTACTTAGCCGAAAACACCATGAGTGTCCCGAGGATCGAGGGATATTGAGTCAGGAGCTCGCCTACGCCTCTGCGCTACTGTAACTCCACTCACTCCCCCTTCGAGGGGCACAATCGTGCATCAAGTTCACTAAGTAGAAACACAATCAGGGCATGCAAGAAAGAAAAGGACTTAAAGTATGTGAAATACATAAATGTTTTAAGGCCCTCTGGGCCATGACATCAGAATGTCACAAAAACTAATCTGTTACATGGGGCTCTTCACCCAAATTTGGTTCACAGGCTTTGGCTTTCATCGCCACCATTGCCACCACCCTCATCGCCGGCGCCTTCTTCACCTTTGAAAAGAAGGACCTCGGGCTCGAACAGCTTTGCCAGCTTCTCACCCGGCTCCTCGGCGTCTTCGATAAAGCCTCGGCACCTCTCCTCGTTTTCAACATCCGTTTGGTGAGGTCAGAGATGAAGCCGTGCGAGATGATGTTCATGTCATACGTAAAGCTGGAGTAGACGACTGCCATCGCTCGCTTCACGCCGATGTGGAGGGCATCCCGGGCACGATCTTTCATGGTGGCCCTGAGATAGTACAGCCGGTCGACGAGAGCAGTTCCACGCACTTCTTCCTCGACCTCCTCCATGGGCTCGACCCCCAGGAGTTGCAGAGCCCGTTGATCGTGGCACGGAGCCTATCGGTCAAAGTCGCCTCGGCAAAAAGTCCCTCTTGCAGTGCCTTGGAGTCAGTCCGAATGGAGAGCAGGTCAGCCTCAAGACCTAGAAGGCAGAACGGAGTTAGTCGCAGTGCACAGAGACAAGAAAATTGGGGCCAAGAAAGAAGACTCACTAGTGCAGTGGGTGTCAAGGACCTCACGCGCATCCACTGCTTCATCGTGCTCTTTCTAGGCCTCCTTGAAAGCGCGTACCGCCTCTGTCCTCTCGAGCCATAGATCCTCGATCGTCCTTCCGACCAAGGCGATGGCCTCCTCCTTTTCCAGAAGGGTCTCCTTCAGCACGGCAACCTCGATAGCAAGGGCGTCAGCATGATGTTTCTCCACCTCGGTCGAGACATGGAGGGCATCGCGGGCCTTGGAGGCCTGAGCGACATCCGTCTCAAGTACCTTGACGCGCTCCGTGGAGTCTCGAAGCTCTCCCTCGAGCATCTTTAGATGTCCCTCTGAGGAGGAGAGGGCCTCGAGGGCCTTCTGCACCTTCGCGCGGGCTTGGTTGACCTCCTCCTTGGCCTGGGACACTTCCCCATGAGTTGCCTCAGCCTCTTCCTTGGCCCTGGCAGTCTCCTCCTTTGCCTTCCTTGCCTCCTCTTCAGCCTGGGCCACCCCATCCCGGGCAGACTGGCCGGCCTCGAGTTGGCGCCGCACCTCCTCTCGCCCTTCATGCATCATGTGAAGGAACTCAGACTTCACATAGGAGCTCCTCCTCAGGTCCTAAGGACAAAGAGCAAGAAATCAGGCATCAAATCAGGATGTTATCCAAGCTCAACACACTTGGGGAAACACTTACCGAAAACACCCAGCCTAGATCCTCGGCGGCGACATCAACGATCAGCTTCAGAGCATGGGCCATCTATGCCCGATACTCCTCCGCATCCTCCCAGCAGTTTACCTCCGCCGCGTCATCCATCCAAATCATGAGGCTGCTAGGCTCCAGTGGGTTTTGGAGCAGGAGGCGCTCCCTACGCCAAGAAGGAAGAGCCACCCTGACCCTCTCCCACACCATTGACCTGATGCCCACCACCGCATCAGGCGAACCGCCGAAACCGGCCACCCGAACGGCCAAGGTGGGGAACGGCAGCTCGACCTCCACTCTGGTCGCCGACGACTCGGCCTCTCCGCTCACCTGCCCCACCAGGGCAAAAGAGCCGAGGTCGGACCAGCCAGGGCTGTGAGGGGCCCCCGAGCGACTGCCGCTCTGGCAAGGACGATCGGGGCATTTTTCGACCCAGGCTCACGGCTGGCGAGGGCTCCCCCGTCGGTTGCGAGGGCCTCGACCTGGCCAGGTGTAGGGGCCGTGACCGTCAAGACTGGGGCACCAACCCTGCTATCCAGTATCTGCCCCCAGTCGGAGCTGCCGCTCGCCACGGCCCCCTCACCGCTCAAGCCTGCAACTAGACCAGAGCCTATCAGCCTGCCCCGAATAATTGCCGCCTGGGCTTGTGATAACCAGGCCGCCTCTGACGTCGACAGGGGCCTCGGGATCACACCTGCCCCTCCTGCCGCCATCCTCGTAGCCACATCCACCTTGAGTCACTTAGCCAGTGAAGGGTTCGCGTCCTCTACTTGATGCTTGATCCTGGGCAATGTAGGGAAAGGCAGGAACATCACGCAAATTCTGCAAATTGTAGGAAAAGGGAAGGAAATTTCGGACAAAAAAACTTACATTAGAGGCATGACGACCGACACGGGCCCCCTCAAATTACCTGGGTGCCTCGACGGCCCCTCTGAACCAGATCCTGTCCAGAGCTAGAGCTGCGCAGGGTGACCAGCTCGGACCTTGGCACCTCGAGCTCCACTGGAGTTGCCTCCCATGAGTCGTGTGCCGAGGGTGATGTCGCCCGCTCCTCTGAGCCTGTCCGGCCCTGGGTCCTCACCTCGTGCATCGAGGACCTAGTTTGGCATGGCGAGGCACTGGACGGACCCCGGGATGAGGCCGGCGGAGTGCCACTGTGCTGGCGACGAGACGAGGACCCCGCGCAGGTCGAGGAACCCCCTTGCCTTCTTTCCTGTGGTCGCTCCAAGATGTCCTACGTAGGAGGTGCGTCAGCTCAAGGAAAGCTGGAAAGATGGGGCTCGAGACGCCCCACCACTCCCTTGACATCATCATCATCATCCTCCATGTTGGTCTCCTCAGGAGGGGACTCCTTGATAGGAAGCCCATCTCGCCTTTGTTTAGCCTGGAGCATTTCGAGCGCCTGACATGTGAGGTTCTTCCTCTTCCTCTTCTTCTTCTCTGGATCTTTCCTATTCTTTTCCTATTGAGTGTCAAAGCGCCTCACCTGGCAATCGGGGTCGTCTTCTCGAACCGGAGGCACCGAGACCCTGTAGTCGACGTTACACCGCGCTCAAAACCATAGCCAGAATGTCAAGACAAGCCAAAAAATAGGAGAGGAACTTGAGGATGTGAAATTGAAGGACTTATCAAGATGATGCTGTGAGGATCCGGCAGCATCAGGACAGGATCCACGTCCCCTGGCCCGAAGTCATCGGTGACCGAGCTCCTAACCCGCTTTGTGACATCCTCAGGAGGTAGGTCTGTGGGCAACATTTGGCACCCCTCGAGCTGCTCGGGAAACACCTCAGGCCCCATCTAATCTAAGTGCAATGGGCACGCCATCAGAGGTAGGACTCTTTGGCTATGGAAGCCCGCGACGACGTACGCAGCATGCACACCCTGCTCGGACAAGGTGCACAGCGCATCGAGGAGGGGATTCAGCCTCCACTGGAAAGGCTGGGCCATGCCCCAAAGCTAGTGCTTTGGATGCACCCTGATGCCGCGCCCAGTGTAGGTGGGTAGCAGGCCATCGTCATTGCAGATGTAGAACCACCCGGACTGCCAATGGCCATGGTTGGTGGACAAGCCCGTCCCGATATAGAGCTCAAACTTCTTCTGCGCCAGGCTACAACTGCCCATGTGGACGCTCCTCCTCTTTCCCTCCGAGATCCACTTGGTGTAGTGCTCACCCTTGAAATGGTGAAGCCACAGTTCCCAATGCGGTTCCATACCCATGTACCCCTCACAGTGCACGGCGAATATCGCCGCGTTGGAGATGGCATTGGGGGTGAGGTGTTGGAGCTTGACCTCATAGAAGTGGAGTAATGCGTGCATGAAGTGGCTTGGAGGCAAACCAATTCCCAACTAGTGGAACTTAATGAAGCTCACCACGTAGCCCTCCGGTGGCTGCGACTCCCGATGCTCCCTCGGTGGCACGATCCACTCCGGCTGCTCAGCCGAAGCGGTGGGGTGGAGGAGTCCCTCGTCCACCAGCTTCTTCAGTTCCTGCTGCGATACGTCAGAACAAGGCCAGGCCTCTGGAGGGAGGAACGTGGGCACCATGGATGCAGCACGAATCTGCTCGACGGATGGGTGACCAGGAAGATTCCCAATCCTGATTTCTCTCTCACCGGTTCTTCTTTAGCGTAGACAGATGAAGGCTCGAGCACTCTGGTGGCGACAACGGAGGCAAGATGGCAAGATGGGAAACAGAGAAACCCTACCCCTTGAATTTATAAGCGATAGGGCCGAGAAACAACGGGCGGATCCGGCAACGGCACGGTAATTCCCCACATTTAATGCGCTCACCTAACCGTCCCTCGATTCCTGGAACAGGCACACGCATCGCCCACAAGATCTCTAGCCTTTACCTGGGTCCACCATGACCGCGCCACTTCAGCTCTTGCCTAAAAAGACACACCCAATGGACGGGAGAAGTCATCCATGGCATTTCCTTCTATGGGAAGTAAAATGGACTCCGGTCCCACAAATAAAATCCTCGAGGGAGCGGAGGCTAACCCTCGATCAGGGTTCGACAGCCGCCCTCGAGTACCCAAGTCAGGGATGCCCAAGGGGAGCCAACACAAAGCTCAGCTCAAGGATGAACCCTCAAGATCGGACGTATCTAAGGCAAAATGAAAGGATTACCATGGGATCCCCATGGAGGGAGGCATCGAGCCACCGAGTCCTATCGAATGGAACCAGTATCCATGTATCTACACATTTGCATCAATGAGAACACCTCAGGGCCACTAGTTGACCCCATCGAATGAGGCACGAGCTCTCACTTGGATCTCTTGTTATCAGCTCATAGAGAACATCGAGACTCGCCCAATCGAGGGTAGTACGGCGCTTCTCACCTCACATTCGGTTGAAAGGACTCGTGAGATGGACGCTCAAGGCTAGTAATACCCTAGTCGCACGAGGCTCGGGGGCTCAACTACACCAGGCACCGATCGATGAAAGAGGGTCAAATACACCCAAGGGGCTCGACGACTCGAGATACCCTTCAACTAGGCGCTACGACTCCAGTTCATGTTATCCTAACCTTTCAGGGACGCCTGCTATGCCCAACTGAATGAAAGCACCTTTTGACAAAAGACAAGTAAAGCCCTCAGAGGAGTCTCCCCACTCCTCCGAGGCCTCGGGGGCTACCCCCGAAGGGTACACTCGCGTGCACCCTCCGAAAAATTATGGTCGACACCTCGGTCTTGATTCAAGACCTCCTGCATGACACCCAGCACTCACGCGGGAGCTTGGGGGCTACTGTCGGGTACCTAAATAAGGGGTACCCTTAACCCTCGACTAAGCAACTCAATCCATATATTAACAAACCCAGAACCACCATTATTATCCCCCAGCCTAAAAGTACATAAGATATCCGATCTAAGCATCAAACTACGCTGGGCCGGCCCATGAACGGGTCTCGACGAACTGGGCTACTGTTCACTCAATGGGATCTTCTCAACTTGAGGCTATCCACTCGAGGGGACGGTCTCCCCCTCGAGTGATGGAACTCCCCCGGGCGAACGATCACCCATCGAATACCGTGCACCCCCTCGACCCGCCTACTTCCTGTACGATTCCCTAGACATTTAATGCATTTCACCTGCTCCTGCCTAACCTTGTGGCTACAGCCGTGGTAACAGTGGACAGTACACCAGTCAAATCCTCCTTTTACAGCCCATACCCAGGAAACTAGCGGATCATACCGTACTGTATCTCCATACCGCGCACTGTGCCCCATTTGGGACCCCCTCGAGACGCATTTGTCAACACAAAAACCCTATTTCCCAGGGCTTGGTCTTATCCGTTTGGGTCTTGACCTCCTTGACTACATTCGGCCCCCTCGACCACCCCCTCAAGCAAGACTTCAACGCCGTCGGTCAGTACTCCAACCACTCCCAACGCGATAGCTACAGGGATCTACACGCCCACACATGGCCACCGGTCTTTCACCAGGACATCTACGACGTCATTACATGCATGGGAAGGATGGCCATCATCTCCAAGCACATCGCTACAGGGAGAGTCACACCCGAGGCATGCCTCTATAGCAACGTTGACTTGATCGGCATCTCCTTCGACGTCATAACCTATGCCAGCACTACAAGCATCGATTCTAGGGTTACACTGTACACCCGTGCCCCTCCTTGGCCTATAAAAGGAGGCACCAGGCTAGCATAGAAAGAGGAACTCGACCAAAAAATAGAGGAAAGCCGGAGCCCATAGCGCTCAAGTCCTAGCCAACCACACTCGCTCGCTTGTATTCACCCCTGTACAAGCACTTCGGTGCAAGATAATACAAACTCTCCCCCTGCTGGACGTAGGGCCTTCTATTGCCTAAACCAGGATAAACTTTGTGTGTTCTTCTTGCATCACCATCCGGATTAGGGAGCACATAGTACATATTCACTCGTTGGTGCTCGGCCCCCAGGGCCGAAACACCGACAATTTTGTACCCATCGCATTCCTATTGATCTTGCGAGTACACCTTCACGTGAACCACAGCGTAGGCTCAATAATGAAATGCAAGAAGTTATGAAGAAGGAAGTCCTCAAACTTCTTCACGCCGGGATCATTTATCCCATACCACATAGTGACGGGGTCAGTCCCGTCCAAGTGGTTCCCAAGAAAGGAGGAATGACGGTAGTTGAGAATGCTAAGAATGAGCTCATTCCACAACGTACCATCACAGGATGGAGGATGTGCATTGATTACAGAAAACTCAATGCGGCAACAAGGAAGGATTATTTCCCATTGCCCTTCATTGACGAAATGTTGGAGCAATTGGAAAAATATTCTTTCTTCTATTTCCTTGATGGGTATTCTGGCTATCACCAGATTCCCGTCCATCCTGATGATCAGAGCAAAATGACCTTTACATGCCCGTGTGGAATGTATGCATATAGAAGGATTTCGTTTGGGCTTTGTGTCGGTGTTTTGACCCCGGGGGCCGAGCACCAATGAGTGAATATGTATTGCGTGCTCCCTAATCTGGATGGTGATGCAAGAAGAACACACGAAGTTTATCCTGGTTCGGACAATAGAAGGCCCTACGTCTAGTGGAGGGAGGAGAGTTTGTATTATCTTACACCGAAGTGCTTGTACAGGGGTGAATACAAGCGAGTGAGTGTGTGTTGGCTAGGACTTGAGCGCTATGGACTCTGGCTTGCCTCTGTTTTTTGGTTGAGTTCTATTGCCTTCTATGCTAGCTCGGCGCCTCTTTTTATAGGCCAAGGAGGGGTGCAAGTGTACAGTGTAACCCTAGAATTGTTGCTTGTAGGGCTGGCATAGGTTATGACATCGAAGGAGATGCCGATCAAGTCACCGTTGTTGTAGAGGCGTGACTCACCCTGTAGCGACGTGCTTGGAGATGACGGCCATCCTTCCCGTGCATGTGATGGCGTTGTAGATGTCCGGTGAGAAACGGTGCAGATGCGTGGGCATGCAGATCCCTGTAGCTGTCGCGTTGGGAGTGGTTGGAGCACTGACTGATGGCGTTGAAGTCTTGCTCGAGGGGGTGGTTGAGGGGAGCCGAATGTAGTCGATATGGCAGAACCTCCTAAATCATATGGCCCACCTGCATCATTATTGTCTTAAACAGACTCCTAATAACCATGAATGTGTGCCATGAGACTTAAAAGGTCTGTCGGGTAAATCCCGAATCATCCACGATTCTCTGAGCAGGATCAATCATTACAAAGAGACATTGCAGTATTACAACAGTTTTATACAAATAAGATATATCGGAGTAAAATAGTGGAAAGATTACAATAACATAAATTTACAAACCATTTAGTTCAAAACTTACAAACCATAAGTTGGATTATTACAAACCATAGTAGTAGTGGATTAGCGATAGATAACTTTATTACAATACCAGGCGATAAGCTCTGCCCAAGAGCCAAACATCCTACTCGTCATCACTTTCCGCAATGACTGTCATGCAGCAGGATGCGAAGCACTCCTGCCCATGAAACTCACCTGCAACAAGGGTTCAACAAACCCTGAGTACAAAAGTACTCAGCAAAACTGACCCGACGAAAAAGAGGGGTGAAGACTCAGAAATGCAGGCTAGAGGGACAAGGTAAGGCTTGCAAAAGATAAGAATTTTTGCAGAAAAGCTCGATAAAAAGTAAAGTTGTCTTGCTCTAGATCAAGATTACCAACCAACTTCATTCTTAAACCTTAAGTATTGTTCAAGTTGTTACTACGATGATGAACAACGATCGAGTCTTCTTCTCCGAGAAGCAACGACGATTCGAATCCATTTTCATACCTAGCTGGGACCTAGATCTCGATATGCATGAGGCTCCAACCAAATTGCATACCCGACCACAGATATACCAGGATAACAACCGCAACCATATATCACCACATGATACACGTGAGCACTTGGACACAGTGTATCGATATACGTGGGAACTTAAACCCACAGTATAACACACTATGACATATGTGGGGGCTCTGACCCACTATATATCACTCCATGACATACTTGGGCTTCAACCCTCAGTATATCACTTCATGCATGTGGATTTTCTAGTTTCTCGATATCACCAGATCACCATCGACACGGGGCCTAGGGCATCAACTGATGGAAACACTACAAAGGGACTCCATTCCCAATGCAAGTTACCCGTCCGGACTCGATTTATTAACTATCATCATAATTTCATCAGGTAAAGCCAAACTCATCTTTTCCATTCTTTTTCTTTTTGAAAAACATACTAATTAAGCAGGGATAAGCATAACTATGCATTTTCTAAAAACAGGTAACAAGGAATATGGAAATAAGACAGGTAATGCAATCGGTAGGTTTTCACTCAACTCCTATTACTTAATGCAACATTTCATAAATGAAGCGATAAAACTTTTATAAAATAAGGGTAGGGTTGGAATGCATCCGGGGCTTGCCTTGGTATTCGGGGTAGATGGTCTCGAGCTCTGGATCAACTCCCGATTCCTGAATCTGCTCTTCCTTGGGATCTGGTGCGACAATGTTAAACTCGCCGTTAACGAAAACTATACGATAAAATGATATGCTTCAACATGCTGGAATAGTAAACATGATGCTCGATGGATGCATGACCAAATTAAGGGCTTGAGTACAGCTTTCCTTCACGATAAAGTTGCAAGCCAACAAAAACTTACCTTCTAAGTTCATTAGGGTTAACTACGTCATTTAAGAAGGTTATTAAACACATGAAATAACGTTGATTAAGCCCTAATGACATGATCTAGGTAAGCGCAAATAATTAATTAAAGTGCCAAAGGTCATTAGGGTTAATGACCCAAGGTTATCAAGCAATCCCAAAGTCAAACAAGATTATAATGATTAAACTTAATTAAAGTGATTAATTAATTATTTAAAAGCATAAAATAAAGGCATAAAATTAAAGTTTCCTAATTAAGCTCAAAATTTTATTTTGAAAAGCTCTTGGTCTAATTAGATGGTAAAATAATTTTTAGAAATAAAAGCCAATTATTTTATTTATTAAAAATCATTAAATGTGCATTTTTCAATTAAAATGACTAATTTTAACTTATGCAAAAGTACTCAAATTTGGCCTTTCATATTTTTTCTAGGTGGAGGACATCATAAAGAACATACACAAAAAATTTTAGAATTTTTAGAGCTATACATGAATTACTATAATTTTTCAAATAAAATAGCATTTAAATCATTTTCTAAAAATAGAAAACAGAAAATGGGAAAAGTGTCCCCGCGCTGACCGACGGCGGCGCGACGGTTGACCGGCAATTACTCGCTAGCGGTGAGGTATCCGGTGACCGGGTTTGGCTTTACAGGTTCATCTCGACACAGTGAACAATTTGCGCCGGTTAATGGAGCCGCGGGGCGACGACGCCACACTAGCCGGCGGCCATGGTAGCACGGCGGTGCTCGGGCGCGGCTGCCGAGCTCACCGGAGGTTTTTAGGCGACGGCGAGCGCATGGGCACGAGATATACATCCACGCAAGCATGATTGACAACAAGATGAAGCTCTACTAGGTCCCTAACGTACGCGGCTACGCGCGCGGCGAAGCGGCATGGCCATGCCGGCGGCGACGCACGGCGGCCGGCCATTAGGGTGCATTAAAAATGAAATTGAGGACATAGATAGGTGCAGGAGCTCACCGTGGTTCTGGTGCGCTCGAAGATGAAAGCTCGGAGTGGTTGAGTCGAGCTGCGGACGGCGGCGCTGATAGCGGCGGCGGCGCTCCGACGGCAAGGTGAGCGTTCCGGCGGTTCATGGGCACCATCAAGACGACCAAGATGCGCATAAAGGGTAGGAGAAAACAGAGAACACGATAGAAAGGTTAAGGAAGATATGTTTTCAACCTTGGCGGCGGTGGACAGTAGCGACTTCACGGCGGCTCGGCGACCGACCACGAGGAAGACGACGACGACCTGGGCGATTCGGGCGGGGAGAGCGAGCACGAGTTAGCCCAATCGAAGTGCAACGTTGCGAAGCTTCTGGCAAGATGAAGCGGGCAGAGATGGAGCAACGAAGGCGAATTTGGGCGGCGGAGGACAGTCGGCGGCGGTGGCGGCAGGGAAGAAAGGAAGAAGAAAAGAGGCGGCAGCCGACCTATTTATATGCCAAAGGCGACGCATTGACGGACGACACGACGACGACGAAGTTTCGAGCATCCTGGGGTGAGCTGGCGACCATGGCACGGTGACGGTGGATGGCGGCGCGGCTTGAGAAGCCGGCAATGGCGGCCGTTCATAGGTCTCGGGACTGTTCAGGAAAATTATAGAAATGCCACTCATGGAAAATAACAAATTACTCCAAAATTTATATAGGAACTTGAAAATATCCCAAAATATCATTTTCATAACTTTTCAAGATCTACACTTTTAATTTAACAAACATTTTGAAATTCTACTTAGTTTTTGAATTATGAATTCAAATTCAAAAGGGGAATAAAACCCTAGAAATAGATATTTAAAATTACTTTTGATTTTTCAATAAAATTTGAAAATCTTCAAATCTATGAAGTGTTCAACTTTTCAAACCAAACATTTTTCATATATAAAGTTTTCTCAAATTATGCATAATTTTTGAATTATGGTTTTAAAATTAAAGGGGGACAATTGCTGGAAAACTGTATTTTTTAATTCATTTGAAATTATTTTTGGAAACTTGAAAAACTTTGAATACCAACTAACTTTGTAGCTCTTGTTAAGATCTATGAACTATCTTTTTAGAGTATCCCCAAATTCCTTATAGATTTTGAATTATAGAAAAGGGGATAAAACCAGGTTTTGAAATAAAGGGTTTTTGAAACCGAACTCAAACTCGATTTGGTTTCTAAATTAATTGGTTGGTTATTAGTGATCACAAACATCATCCAAGGACATTTTTAGGTCAATGACCCAATTACACCCTTGGTTGACCAAGTTGACTTTTGAAAAAAACATTTTATAGCTTTCCAATTTGAATTTAAATTTGAATTTCAAGACTTGGGAATAAGCTTTGAAATCCAAATTCAACATCAAATATGGAAATCATTTTTAAGGGTTGGACTTAGATTTATACACTATGCTTGACACTAGTGTAAACATGGTTTACACCTCAAGTACATAGAATATAAACTAAGTATTTGAGATGACATTCAAAATTAGATTTTATGATTTCATGTGGCAAAACATTACAGAAATACAATCAACCTATGAAATATAAAATTATTTTAGTTGATGCACATTAAGGTTGACTTAAACATGAATGCTTTGCAATGCATATGATGACATGGTATGTTTTAGTTAATATAACACCAGAGGTGTTACAGTCGAGGAGCTCGAGACCCAAACGGATAAGACAAATGCATCTCGAGGGGGTGTGTGGTATTCAACGGGTGGTCGTTCTCCCAGGGGAGTTCCATCACTTGAGGGGATGACCGTCCCCCCGAGCGGACAGCCTCAAGTCGAGGGGGTCCCATTGAGTGAATAGTTAGCCTGGTTCGTCGAGACCCGTTCGTGGGCCAGCCCAGCGTAGTTTGATACTTGGATCGGATATCTTATGTACTTTTGGGTTTAGAGAATAATAATGGTGGTTTTTGGTTTGTTAATGCAGGGATTGAGTTGCTTAGTCGAGGGTTAAGGGTACCCCTTATTCAGGGTACCCGACAGTAGCCCTCGAGCTCCCGCGTGAGTACTGGCAGTCATACGGGAGGTCTTCAATCGAGACTGAGGTGTTGACCATAATTTTTCGGAGGGTGCGCGCGAGCGTACCCTTCAGGGGTAGCCCCTGAGGCCTCAGAGGAGTGGGAAGACTCCTCTGAGGGCTTTATTTGTCTTTTGCCAAAAGGTTTTTTGTCCAGTTGGGCGTAGCCGGCGTAAGTTAAGAGAGCTAGTCGATACAGCAATTAGGATTCGTTTAGGAGCTAGTCGATACAACAATTAGGATTTGTACAGTCTTTTGCCAACTAGGATTCATCTAGGTAGCTGGAATGTAGGGTCCCTAACGGGTAAGTTAAGAGAGCTAGTCGATACAACAATTAGGAGGCGTGTAAATATTCTATGCGTTCAGGAGACTAAATGGAAGGGCTAGAAGGCGAAGGAGGTGGAGGATACTGGCTATAAACTTTGGTACACGGGGACAACATCGGGTAGGAATGGTGTAGGCATCTTGATCGATAGGAGCCTTAAGGATGGAGTAGTTGAGGTGCGGAGGCAAGGCGACCGGATTATCCTAGTCCGGTTGGTAGTTGGAGATTTGGCTCTGAATATGATTAGTGCCTATACCCCACAGGTAGGTCTTTGCGAGAGCACCAAGAGGCAGTTTTGGGAAGATCTCGATAGCATGGTTAGTACTGTGCCTATCAGCAAGAAACTCTTCATAGGAGGAGACCTCAATGGACTTGTGGGTGCGACTAATGTAGGTTGCGAGCGGGTGCATGGGGGTTTCGGGTATGGTAGTAGAAATCAAGAGGGGCAGGATGTTTTGAACTTCGCGTTCGCCTATGATTTGTTGATAGTGAACACCGTCTTTAAGAAAAGGGAATCCCATCTAGTGACCTTTCGTAGCAGACAAGACCTGAGTCAGATCGACTTTATCCTTGCAAGGGGGGATAGACGTGCTTTCTTAGATTGTAAGGTGTTACCTGGGGAGTGTGTTTTCCCTCAACACAAGCTTGTGGTGGCAGATTTTTGCTTTCGGGTACGTGTCCATCGGGACAATCGAGCCAAGATTGCGAGAACAAAATGGTGGAAGCTTAGGGGAGAAGCAGCGCAAAAATTTAAGGAGAGGATGCTAGATGAGAGGCCGTGGGAAGAAGGAGAAGATGCAGATGACATGTGGCTAAAGATGGCAATATGTGTTCGAAAGGTGGCTTCGGATGTGTTTGGAGTGAGTAGGGGAGGCAAACGGGAAGCGAAAGACACCTGGTGGTGGAATGATAAGGTGCAAAGGGCTATTAGGGAGAAGAAGGAGTGGTTCAAGCGCCTCCATCATGATAAGAGTGCAGCCAATATTGAGGGATATAAAATAGCGAAGAGGGCTGCAAAATGAGCGGTGAGTGCAGCAAAAGGTCAGGTGTATGATGACCTTTATCAGTGACTAGGCATGAAGGAAGGGGAGAAGGACATTTATAGCATGGCTAGGATCCGCGAGAGGAAGACGAGGGACATCAACCAAATCAAATGCATCAAGGATGGGACATATCAACGTTTGGTGAGGGATGAGTAGATCAAGGACAGGTGGAGAGAGTACTTTGACAAGTTGTTTATTAGGGAGAATGAGGGTCCTACCTTGGAGTTGGATGACTCATTTGACGATACCAACAGACGTTTCGTGAGGAGATTTCAGGAGGCAGAGATCGGGGAGGATTTGAAGAGGATGAAGGGAGGTAAAGCGATGGGCCCTGACGGTATCCCCATTGAGATGTGGAGATGCCTAGGTGCTAGAGCGATAGTATGGTTAACTAAGCTTTTTAACCTCATTTTCTGGTCAAACAAGATGCCTGAAGAATGGAGGAGAAGTATATTAGTACCGATCTTTAAGAACAAGGGAGATGTTCAAAGTTGTACTAATTACCGTGGGATTAAGTTGATGAGCCATACGATGAAGCTCTGGGAGAGGGTTATCGAGCATCGCCTAAGAAAAGTGACAAGTGTGACCCAAAACCATTTTGGGTTTATGCCTGGTAGGTCGACCATGGAGGCAATTTTCTTATTATGACAGTTGATGGAGAGGTATAGGGAGCAGAAGAAGGACTTGCATATGGTCTTTATTGACCTCGAGAAGGCATATGACAAAGTACCGATAAATGTCATGTGGTGGGCCTTGGAAAAGCACAAAGTCCCAACTAAGTACATCACCCTCGTCAAGGATATGTACAGGGATGTGGTGACATGTGTCCAAACATGTGATGGCGACACCAGTGACTTTCCAATTAAAATAGGACTACCTCAAGGGTCGGCATTGAGCCCTTATTTATTTGCTTTAGTGATGGATGAGGTCACAAGGGACATACAAGGTGAGGTCCCTTGGTGTATGCTCTTTGCTAATGATGTGGTGCTAGTGGATGAGACTAGGGCAGGGGTTAATAGGAAGTTAGAACTATGGAGGCACACGTTAGAGTCGAAAGGATTTAGACTTAGTAGGACCAAGACCAAGTACATGAGGTGCGATTTCAGCGTGACTAGGAATGAGGAGGGAGACGTTAGCCTCGATGGGCAAGTGGTGGCCAAGAAGGATACTTTTCGGTATTTAGGATTGATGCTACAAAAGGATGGTGACATTGATGAAGATGTTAGGCATAGAATTTCAGTCGGTTGGTTGAAATGGCGCCAAGCTTCAGGCGTCCTCTATGACAGAAGGGTGCCTCAGAAGTTAAAAGGTAAGTTTTATAGGACAACGATTCATCCGGCAATGTTATACGGTATTGAATGTTGGCCTACAAAAAGGCGACATATCCTGCAAAACTACTCTCGTCAACCAGCTGTACTATCTCGAGGCCATGATGAAAGATGGTGCCCGGGATGCCCTCCACATCGGCATGAAGCGGGCGATGGCGGTCGTCTACTCCGGCTTTACTATGACATGAACGTTGTCTCACACGGCTTCATCTCTGACCTCACCAAAATGGATGCCAAAAATGAGGAGAGGTGCCGGGGCTTGATCGAAGACGCCGAGGAGCCAGGTGAGAAGCTGGCGAAGCTGTTTGAGCCCGAGGTCCTTCCTTTCGAAGGTGAAGAAGGCGCCGGCAATGAGGGTGGTGGCAATGGCGGAGACAAAAGCCAAAAACTGTGAACCAAATCTGGGCGAAGAGGCCCATGTAATAGATTAGTTTTGGTGACATTGTGATGTCATGGCCCTGAGGGCCTTAAAACATTTATGTATTTCGCATACTTTAAGTCCTTTTCTTTCTTGCATGCCCTGATTGTGTTTCTACTTAGTGAACTCCATGCATGGTTGTGCCCCTTGAAGGGGGTAGTGAGTGGAGTTACAGTAGCGTAGAGGCATAGGTGAGCTCCCGACTCTATAGCCCTCGACCCTCAGGACACTCATGGTGTTTTCGACTAAGTAACGACACATATCGAGGCGCGTAAGAGAGAATAGACGTTGAGTTTCAAAAAAACATGTGAGTTCTTTGAGGACTTCGGGGGTTCCCCCTCGTAGCCCCCGAGGGAGGCTCGACTATGAGGGAGCAGAGTCAAGACTACCTTATATGAATAAATAAGAAAATATGCTGAATCAAAGCCATTTTTTATTTATTCATTCATGATGCCATAGTTGTACAAAATACGAGAAATGTACAAGGCCCCGAGGCCCTAGGGGTAAAAGAGACATAGCTGTTTGATGTTCCAAGCGTTGGTGAAGGTTTTGCCTTTTTTGTTCGCTAGCTTGTATGTCCTAGGTTTCAGCACCTCAGCCACGGTATATGGGCCTTCCCATGGTGGAGTCAACTTGTGGCGCCCCTTGTTGTTTTGTCATCGACGGAGGACAAGATCGCCAACTTGGAGATCCCTCTTGCGCACATGTTTGTCATGGTAGCATTGAAGCTTCTGCTGGTACCTCACGGAGTGGAGGAGGGCCATATCTCAAGCTTCTTCGAGCTGGTCAACGGCATTTGTGAGGGCCTCCTCATTCGTCTACTCATTGTAGGCCTTTAGTCGAGGGGACCCGTACTCGAGATCGATGGGGAGGATGGCCTCGGAACCATAGACTAGGAAGAATGGGGTAAATCCCGTGGCTCGACTAGGCATTATCCTTATGCTCCAAAAGACCGAGGGTAGCTCGGCAGCCCACTTCTTGCCATGCTTTTTCAACCGGTTGTAGATACTTGGCTTGAGGCCCTGAAGGATCATGCCATTGGCGCGTTCGACCTGGCTGTTGGTTCAAGGATGAGCGACTGTGGGCCAATTCACATGAATGTGATTGTAGTCGCAGAAGTTTAAGAACTTCTTGCCAGTGAATTGCATGCCATTGTCGGTAATGATGACATTGGGGACCCAAAGCGGTGGATGATGTCGGTGAAGAACAAGACTGCTTGCTCGGAGTGGATGTTGGTAATGGGCTGATCCTCGATCCACTTGGTGAACTTGTCAACTGCTACCAGCAAGTGCGTGAAGCCCCTGGTCATCTTCTTTAGAGGTCCGACGAGGTCGAGCCCCTAAATGGCGAAAGGCCACGTGATGGGGATCATTTGCAGAGCATGGGCGGGTAGGTGCGTTTGCTTGGCGTAGAATTGGCACCCCTCACATGAGCGAATGAGGTTGATGGCGTCGGAGACGGCGGTCGGCCAGTAGAAACCTTGCCGGAAGGCATCGCCGACGAGGGTCCTCGAGGCGGTGTGATGGCTGCAAGCCCTCGAGTGTATGTCCTCAAGGAGCTTCCTGCCTTCCTCGATGGTGATGCAGTGCTGGAGGATCTGGATGGGCTTCGTCGGTAAAGTTCCTTGCTCTCGCCGTAGATGACATAGGACTTGGCCCGTCGAGCTATCCGTCGAGCCTCGGTTTAGTCTTTTGGGAGCTCCCCTTGGATAAGGAAATTGATGAATGGAGTGCGCCCGTATGACAGTGGGCTCGATGGAAGAGGTGACCCCACGATTTCCATGACCTCAGCCCCAGTCGAGGGGGCCTTGGTCGAGGCCGGGGGGTCGGGTGTTGATGGTGCGGTGCCAGCCCCTGAGCCTAAGTGGACAGGGGGCTCGAGGAGGTTCCTTGAGAAGACGTCTGGCGGGACAGTGCCTCACGTAGACGCAATTTTGGCGAGCTCGTCCGCGACTTTGTTGTAGCATTGAGCGACATGGTTGAGCTCGAGTCCATGGAACTTATCCTCTAGCTTGTGTACCTCATTGCAGTAGGCCTCCATCTTAGGGTTGTGGCAGCTCGAGGCCTTCATTACTTGGTTGATGATGAGTTGTGAGTCGCCCTGAACATCAAGGCGTCGAACCTTGAGCTCGAAGGTGATTCATAGACCGTTGATGAGGGCCTCATACTCTACGACGTTGTTGGAGGCGGCAAAGTGGATGCGAATGACGTAGCGCATGTGGACTCCAAGGGGTGAGATGAAGAGCAAACCCGCGCCTGCTCCTATCTTCATAAGCGACCCATCAAAGTACATTGTCCACAGCTCGGCTTGAATCTGCGCCGGCAGAAGCTAGGTGTCGGTCCACTCGGTGATGAAGTCTGCCAGCACCTAAGACTAGATTGCTTTGCATGGCGTGTAGGTGATAGTCTCACCCATGAGCTCGACCGACCACTTAGAGATCCTTCCCGCGGCCTCCCGGTTTTGGATGATCTCCCCCATGGGAAAGGATGAAACCATGGTGACCAGGTGGCTGAGGAAATAGTGCTGGAGCTTGCAGCGCTTGTGCATGATGGCGTAGAGCAGCTTCTGGATTTGTGGGTAGCAGGCCTTCATTTTCGAGAGCACCTCACTGATGAAGTAAACCGACCGTTAGATGGGCAGTGCGTGCCCTTCCTCCTGCCTCTCAACCACTATGGCCGTACTGACCACCTAGGTGGTTGCAGCAACGTAGAGGAGAAGTGGCTCGGTTTGTTCAGATGGCGTGGCAGATTGAGGCGGTATGAAAATCGAGGGAGGTCAGCATATTTTTGAGCTTACCGAGGGCCTCCTCGGCCTCGACGATCCACACGAAGTGCTCAGATTTCTTCATGAGTCGGTACAGCGGCAGGGTCTTTTCTCCTAAGCGTGAGATGAAGTTGCTGAGGGCCGCGAGGCAGCCCGTAACCTTCTGTATGCCCTTTAGGTCTCAAATTGGTCCCATCCATGTGATCGCCGCAACCTTCTCGGGGTTGGTCTCGATACCACTCTGAGAGGCGATGTACCCTAAGAGCATGCCTCGTGGCACACCAAAGACACATTTCTCAGGGTTGAGCTTGATGTTTTTGTCTCGAAGGCACTCGAACGCGATCTTGAGGTCCTCGATGAGGTTGTTGACCTTTTTTGACTTGACTACGATGTCGTTGACATAGGCCTCGACTGTGTTCCCTATGTGCTCGCCAAAAACATGAAGCATGCATCGCTGGTATGTTGCCCCGGCGTTTCGAAGGCCGAAGGGCATGGTAACATAGTAGTACATACCAAAAGGGGTGATAAAGGAGGTCGTGAGCTGGTTGGATTCCTTCATCTTGATTTGATGGTAACCAGAATAAGCATTGAAAAGAGAGAGTTTCACATCCCGCAGTGGAATCAACAATTTGATCAATACGTGGTAAAGGAAATGGAACTTTAGGACATGCTTTATTTAAACTAATATAATCAACACACATCCTCATTTTTCCATTCTTTTTCTTAACTAATACAGGGTTAGCTAACCACTCAGGATGATGAACCTTCTTGATGAACCCGGCCGCCAAAATCTTGTGGACCTCCTCGTCGATGATTCTGTGCTTCTCTTCGTCGAAGCATCGTAGGCGTTGCTTCACCGGTCTGGACCTGGCCCGGATCTCCAAGGCGTGCTCGGTGACTTCCCTCACTATGCTTGGCATATCTGAGGGAGTCCATGCAAACATGTCAGTGTTTACGAGGAGAAAGTCGACGAGCACTGCTTCCTATTTGTTGCCATGGGTGGCATTGATCATCAGTGCCATCCCATCAGAGCTGCTCAGGTTGAGGAGAATCTTCTTGGTATCTTCTATTTGCTCGAAGCTGCTTGCATGACGCTTGGAGTCAGGGACCTCTGTGGTGAGGCCCTCGAGGGTCAAGGCCATCCTGGTGGACTCCTCGACGGTTTCTCCATTCTCAACGCACTCGACGTCGCAGTCGTATGCGTGCTCGTAGGAGGAGCCGATGGTGATGACGCCCTTGGGTCCCGGCATCTTGAGCTTGAGATACGTGTAGTTAGGGATCGCCATGAACTGTGCGTATTTGGGTTAGCCAATGATGGTGTGGTACATGCTGTGGAACCCAACCAGCTCGAAGGTGAGGATCTCCTTCCTAAAGTTTGTCGGGGTGCCGAAGTAGACGGGGAGGTCGATGCGACCAAAGGGCAGGGCTTTCTTACCTGGAACAACTCCATGGAAACCCCGGCGCTTGGCCGCAGCTGCGATCTCTTGACCCCCAGGAGGTCGAGGGTCTTGAGGTAGATGATGTTGATGCTGTGCCCCTATCCATGAGGACCTTGGAGAGGCGGGTGTTGATGATGATCGGGTCGACGACGAGCGGGTAGACTCCTGGGTTGACGACGCGATCCGGATGGTCATCATGGTTGAACGTGATGGGAGCATTAGACCAGTTGAGGTATTGAGGCATAGCGACTCGGATGGAGAAGACCTCTCGACGCTCTCTCTTGCGCTGTTGAGGCGTGAGCTGGGTCGAGGGGCCGCCGTAGATCATGCAGCAATTGAAGACCTCGGGGAACTTGTCGTCCTCCTTGTCGCCGCCCTTGCCACCACCTTTGTCCTTCTTATACTCGTCCTTCTCGATGCCCAGACTCTTGTAGTAGTTCCTGAGCATGCGGCAGTCCTCGAGGTTATGATTAGCCCCTTCCTTGTGGTAAGGGCAATGCTCCTTCGGCATCTTGTCGAAGATAGCCCATTTAGGGGGACCTCGATGTTTCTTGCGCTCGACTGTGGTGATAAGATCATTGTCCACAACCTTGCACTTGCCCTGCTAGGTCTTTTTCTTCTTCTTGTTACCCTTCTTGGGGCCCTAGCTCGTGCCCTCGGTGTTGGCCGCCTGTGCCTTCCCTTTGTCCTTCTCATTGCTAAAAAAGGCTCCGACCGCTTCCTCATCAGCTGCGTAGTTGGTGACGAGCTCATCGACGGTCTTGGGATGATTACGCGCCAACTCCCATACCAGATCCTTGCAGGTGGTGCCCGAGATGAACGCCAAGATAACATCATGGTTGGGGATGTGCGGGAGCTCAGTGCGTTGCTTGGAGAAGCATCAGGCGAAGTCGTGGAGGGACTCCCCGGGTTGTTGCTTCTGGTTGCGGAGGTCCCAGGAGTTGCCAGGGCGCACATAGGTCCACTTGAAGTTCCCCTCAAAGACCCACACCAGGTCGGCCCAGTTATGGATCTGACCGGGGGAAGCTCCTCGAGCCACCTTCGAGCGATGTCGGAGAGGAACAGGGGGAGTTGGCAGATGATGGCATGCTCGTCGTGTGCCTTTCCCAACTAGCAGGCCAATCAGAAATCGGCTAACCAGAGTTCGGGCTTGGTCTCGCCGTTGTATTTGATGACACTCATGGGGGTTGGAAGGGGATCGACAGCGGCGTGTTGTGGATTGCCCTGCTGAAGACTCGAGGACCCGGCGGCTCAGGGGCCCGATGGTCCTCGTCGCTGTCGTAGCGTCCGCCTCGATGGGAGCTATAGCCTCGATCCTCAACGTCCTTGCTCTTGCGCCATCAATTCTCGATGATGTCGTAGCATGTGTCCTGGGGTTCGTGGTTGTCGATGATGCGATCTCGGACGGGGGTCACCTTCTTTGCTTGGGGGCCGCAGCCTGATGAACCAAGACCACCCTCTCATCGTGGGGGGGCTCGATAGGTTGCACCGAGGCAACCCCTCAACGTCTCGAGGCCGAGCTCTCGGCCTGCTGTGCAGTCGCAACTTTGAGGAGGCCTTCGACCTTATTCTGTATCCGCCGAGCTTGAGGGTTCGACGGCGGGCATGTTAAGAAGAAGCATGGTGGCTACAATGATGTTCTGACTGGCTCGGGGGAAATGGTTGACAACAGGGTTTTCGGGTCCCCCATCTTCAATGATCTGTCGATTGACCTCTTGGGCTCTAGCTCGGGCCCTTCTGTCGGGCGGGGGTCGATGTTCCAGCTCGAGGGTCCGCTGGAGCTGACACAGGTGCTCTTGATCCTCATCGAGCTTGGCTCAAATCTCCTGGACCTGCACGAGCTAAGCGTCTTGGTCGTCTAGATGCGGGCGTTCGTCTTAGGGTGCGGCCGATGGCTGCTCCTCTAGGTCCACCACGACAAGGGCCCTGCTTGCTACGACCGTGGCTGCTGCCATGGTCATTGGGTTGATGGTGTCGTCGCTTGACATGACTCCATCCTCGATGTCAAAGCACTCGCAGGTGGGGTCGTAGTGGTCAGAGTTAGAGTCGGGGCTGTCAGAGTAGAAGATGGGGAACTGCCCGCGCTACTCCTCCTCCAGCTAATGTGGCACCGTGCCAAGGGTGCACTGCCTTAGGCCGAGTGCTCGCAAGGAGCCTAGGTCCTTGGAGGCTGGCAGGAAAGCTTCCAGGTCCATAGTAGCATGCAAAAGAGCCACCCGAGCGGTCCTCATGCGCACTCATATTAGAGCGCATCGTGGTGGAGTTTGTCTTGGCGGCGTTGTCCAAACCGAATGGGAACTGGCGATGAGCCCCAAATAGCCAGTGTGGCAGCAGATCAGGGGATGATGGTGCTGTGCCCATCGGGGGAATCTCACCAAGCTCCCCTGACAAACACATCACGAAGATGAAGTTGGGGTCTCCATAGAACCCTACCGGCTCGTTCTTCGTTCTCAGGCATGGGTCAGACAGGTCCCCAACCAGGGGGTCTGCGCTGCCCACCAGGGATGGAGGGAACATGAAAGAAGTCAACCCAGATACAGGATGAAGATGATGGCAACAATGGTTGTGCCTCCTCCTGGATGCAGAGGCATGGTGGCGAGACCGGCGTGCGGCCCCTCCTAAGCGTGGGGGCTCGCTGCGGCCTCCGCTCGGATCTCCAACCGAGAGCAGAGTCATGTCGTTGTCGTGGCCGAGTGACATGAACTCTAGGCTCCTGAACCAGATTACCATGGCTGGTGAAACTGGCAAAGCTGAGTCTGCCATCCGGAGAAATGGCGGGAAGTCATTGGCGACACGCAGTTCCCCTACCTGGCACGCCAACTGTTGGTGTTTCGACCCCGGGGGCTGAGCACCAACGAGTGAATATGTATTGCGTGCTCCCTAATCTGGATGGTGATGCAAGAAGAACATATGAGGTTTATCCTGGTTTGGGCAATAGGAGGCCCTACATCCAGCGGGAGGGAGAGATTGTATTACACCGAAGTGCTTGTACAGGGGTGAATACAAGCGAGCGAGTGTGTGTTGGCAAGGACTTGAGCGCTACGGACTCTGGCTTGCCTCTATTTTTTGGTGGAGTTCTGTTGCCTTCTATGCTAGCCCGGTGCCTCCTTTAATAGGCCAAGGAGGGGCGCAGGTGTAGAGTGTAACCCTAGAATTGATGCTTGTAGGGCTGACATAGGTTATGACATTGAAGGAGATGCCGATCAAGTCACCGTTGATGTACAGGCATGACTTGCCCTGTAGCGATATGCTTGGAGATGATGGCCATCCTTCCCGTGCGTGTGATGGCGTCGTAGATGTCTGGTGAGAGACCGGTGCCCATGCGTAGGCATGCAGATCCCTGTAGCTGTCGCATCGCGAGTGGTTGGAGCACTGACTGACGGCGTTGAAGTCTTGCTTGAGGGGGTGGTCGAGGGGGCCGAATGCAGTCGATGAGGTCAAGACCCAAACGGATAAGACCAAGCCTCAAAAAATATGGTGTTTGTGTTGATGAATGCATCTCGAGGGGGTGCTGAACGAGGCACAGTGTGTGGTATGGTGAAACAGTATGGTATGATCCGCCGGTTTCGTCAGTATGGGCAGTGAAAAGGAGGATTTGACCAGTGTACTGTCCACTGTTATTGTGGTTGTAGCCATGAGGTTACGCGGCAGCAGGTGAAATGCATTAAATTTCTGGGGAATCATATGGGAAGTAGGCAAGTCGAGGGGGTGTGCGGTATTTGACTGGTTGTCGTTCGCCCGGGGGAGTTCCGTCACTCGAGGGGATGACCATCCCCCCGAGCGGACAGCCTCGAGTCGAGGGGGTCCCATCAAGTGAATAGTTAGCCTAGTTCGTCGAGACCCGTTCGTGGGCCGGCCCAGCGTAGTTTGATACTTGGATCGGATATCCTATGTACTTTTAGGTTTAGAGAATAATAATGGTGGTTTGGGTTTGTTAATGCAGGGATTGAGCTGCTTAGTCGAGGGTTAAGGGTACCCCTTATTCAGGCAACTGACACTTTGCAATGCGCCCGCTTCGTTCCAATGATGCATGATGTCCATCTTCTCAAAAATGATTGAGGAGGTCATGGAAGTTTTCATGGACGATTTTTTAGTCCACGAAAAAAATTTTGATCATTGCCTCAAGAATTTGGATAAGGTTTTGCAAAGATGCCAAGAAAAGGACTTGGTACTTAACTGGGAAAAGTGCCATTTCATGGTCCGTGAGGGCATTGTTCTTGGACACTTAGTGTCTGAAAGGGGAATAGAGGTAGACAAGGCAAGGATAGAAGTTATCGAGCAACTGCCTCCCCCTGTGAACGTCAAAGGGATCCGTAGCTTTCTAGGCCACACTGTGTTCTATAGGCGATTCATCAAGGACTTTTCGCAAATTGCTAGACCCCTCACTAGCTTGTTAGCGAAGGACGCACCTTTTGAGTTCACAGGTGAGTGTTTGATAGCTTTCGAAACCATCAAGAAAGCCCTAATTTCTGCGCCCATCATCCAACCACCAGATTGCATGCCACCTTTCGAGATCATGTGTGATGCTAGTGACTATGCTATTGGTGCGGTCCTAGGCCAAACCAAAGATAAGAAGCATCACGCGATTGCATACGCTAGCAAAACTCTGACAGGACCTCAGCTCAATTATGCCACAACTAAGAAAGAGCTCCTCGCAGTAGTTTTTGCTATCAATAAGGTTAGATCTTACTTTTTGGGAGCAAAGATAATTGTTTACACTGATCATGCTACTTTAAAATATCTGCTCACTGTTGGTATTTCTTAACGTATGCAGAGAATCCGCAAGCGTATGGAAGTACCATTGTAGCCTTCACCCAAAAGTATTCAGGGTATCGTATTTTCCATAGGGAACGGTGGTATTTATCCTAGCTAGTTCGTCCAAGGAACAACACAAGGGAAGAGATTGAAAGGGGGTAGAGATGGATTCCTATAGCCTTTAGGGTCCTAAGGATGGCATTGCAATACTTTTACTTGCTCACTTCGGGCACCGGGGCCCACCTGGGCCGGCCGGCGCACCAGAGTGGTGGTTCGAGCCCAGTTGGCTTGTGCCGGTATATTCAATGCAGAGGAGGGCGGTGCACTGCTCGGTTTTCCCAAAGTACCCCCGAACCACCTTCCACCTGCTATAAAAGAAGGAGAGGAGGCACCGTCAAGACACACCACACAAGAGTCTCTCTCCCTCCACACTTGTACTCTTTTTAGTAGTTTTAGCTTGGTTAGTTGGAGCTAGGAGGAGCTACCTTGGAGAGCTTGAGCAACTTGAGCCATTTGGTATGAATTTTATCAAGAGCTTCCTTTTGTTCTTGTTCTTATCTTATCAATATAGTTTTGTTATGAAATTAGAGCAAAGTTCTTATGTTATAATCTTGATATACAAACTAGACTAAGTTTCTATGTCATGCCCTTATCACATATAACATTATGCTTAATCTATCATACATACATGTTTAGACCTATAGCTAAGTTGAGGTGATGAGTTCTTTCTTAATTTAGTCTTGGTCAATATTGGTTTGCGGGTTCGTCATTCGTCCTTGTGGCGGATGCTCTAGTAGAAGGACCCCGGGGATGGGTAAGCCTTGATATCACGCTAGAGTAGTGGTTGACAGCTTAGATGTGGTGTCTAGGCTCAAGACTGCCTTCATTTGCACCTTTCTAGTATGGTGAGGTGGTAGTGGCAGGGAGTGACCTTGTCCCGTCCGTCCTTTCTAATCCCGCATGTCTGGGCTTAGAGTAGAGCTGTACACCGGTATCGCCTGGCAGACCAGGTGCACTTCGGTGCCCGAAGTAGATCAACAGCGACCAGACTATCTTACCTTAGAATCTCTGACCCTATATAACAAGCATGTATTTGTATGATCTTCTGCTATCTTAATATAGCTATTTAGGAATGCCTGCTCCAGTTAGATATTCTCTATTCTTTCTTTATCTTTATCCTTGAGATTGGCTTGAGTGTGTGTGTCAGTTATCCAAACATCTATCTTACTTTACCTCTGTGATGAACTTTGGTCTATTATGTGATCATGTTATATTGTCCATGTCCCTATTATACTCTTTTAAATCATGCCTTCCTTTGGGAAAATATAAATAACGATATCCTGAATACTTCCAAGTGAAATGCTACAACGGTATTTCTGTGCGTTTGCGGACTTATTCTGTGAATGCTACAGGATACCTACTGGCGTTTCTTGTGACATTGCCAAGGACTTTGCAATCCTAGTGATGACACTAAGAAACGCCAACAAGTATTTCTGGAGTCGTTGACGGGGAACGGTTGCTATTTTCTGTGACCCTTGTTCCTCCTCGTATCTGATCCATGTTTTTAAAAAAATATTTTATACTTTATTTTATAAAACAAAATATTTTCTTTGTTCGATCCTTCCACCATGAAGCCAATTTCAAATCCAAATCTTTTTGCTTCAAAGATGGAGTTCTTGGAACAACCATCTTTTCAAAAACAAACTTTTCATTTAGCCATGAACTCCACCCAAGATTCAAAGCCATGGTTCGGGCAAATCCCTTCTTTGGTCACGACAATGAAGATTCTTTTGACCACATGCGAGAATTTAAGGAATTGTGTTCACACCTTAGCATTCCTGGCATGACACAAGAAACTCTTAAGTGGAAGTTGTTTTCATGCTCCCTTAAGAGAGAGGCAAAGCAATGGTTCACTAATGTCATAGAAAGTATGAATGGGGACTGGGAAGAACTTAAAGACAAGTTTTGCCTTACATTCTTTCCTATGTCCCGTATCAACTCTCTACTAGGGGCAATCCTTGATTTTAAGAAAGGCAAGGAGGAGTCTATAGGTGCAACCGGGGCCAGGTTTACAATCTTATTACATGCCGGCCCAGATTTATCTTTACCCGATAGCATGCAATTGCATCTCTTTTATTCGGGTCTAGACATAGATCCTGCCCTATGCCTTGACACGACTGCCGGAGGGACATTTTCACATGAAACCACGATGGAACAAAGGAAAATCGTTGATCACATCCTAGGGAAGAATGTTTCCCCTATCATGGAAACCAAAACCCTCCAGGCCATAGTCATGTCAAGTGTGGGGGAGACCCCATTAGTCAAATCCAATCAGGTACCATCCATAGGTTGAACTCATGTGCCCCCACCCGAACCACGAACACCGAAGGAGACAATTCTCCATCCTTCGGAGTTCTCAATCAAATTCGAGGATTTTGGTAAAACCTCAAACAAGTCTTGGCATGAAAAGGATACATTTCCTTCTAAGGAAGTCTCTCCTGATATAGAGCCATCAAAAGAATGGTTATTGGAAATGAAATGTTCTTTTAAAGTAATTTAGATTCTTTCACCTTCCACAACTATATCTTGTTTGTTAGGAGGAACTTCCATAGATGCCCTACACAACCTCACAGTTGGCACTAATATCATGTCACAATTCCTTGCAAAAGCCCTTTTGGGTAATATGCCACTAGTGCCGACCGACGAAGAGTTTGTCAGGGTTCATCGTTGAGTGTTGTGGGATTGCTAGGGCAGTGCCAATAAAATTTCATGGAACCAAGGTTTGCATAGACTTCCACGTCTTTGCTATCCTCGAGTTTGATCTTCTCATAGGCTGTCCTTTGGACAAACTTGTCCAAAAAGAACCATCTCAAGGGAGCCTTGTTGAGAAGTTTAGCTGGTTCTACCGTTTGCCTTGAAACCCCAAAGGCGAAGCAAAACTACATGTTCGAGGAGGAAAAATTCAGTTCTCCATTCATTTCTCATCCTTGTGAAATAGAATGTCCATCATCGCCCTCACTCAAACATAAGCCATGTCCCTCTGGCCTTGGAAGTGTTTCTCTTGATAATGGCCGAGATGCAACATTAGTTCCACATGAAAACTTCCATGCCATGGACATGCCCAAAGCAATAACTCTAGAGACCAAGCAGCAACCTGCTAATGAGCATGCTAACTTTACTTATGAGACATCATGTTTCATGGTCAATTTTGGAGCCTCTAGAGTTTGTTCTACTTCCAACCCTGTGCTTCCACGAGAATTATAACCTTCTCTTAATTCTCATTGTCAAACTTTTTAAGAGGTTGGTTGTTGATGCCTATGTTTATCATAAGCATTACAAATCTCGTAGCCACACGATAGTGCTTACCTTGTAGCTTGAACGTTCATGCTCATCTTTGGTGGTGAAGTTGAAAACTACACTAGCATTGATAGCTGCAAGAAGATGTTCCCCACGGTTAGTCTTAGGACCATAACTTAAGCACTGCCGGGAGATACCCCGGATTATCTTAAAAAAACTTAAACTTATTATTATTACTACTACTACTATTAATACTTTTATTATTTACTTATTATTCTATTATTATTAAAAAAACTTTCCTTCTCAATAAATGCAAGGACATGTTGCCAAGTTAGTATGCACCTTCGGGTATTCTTGTTACTAACCATTACAGGTTAAGATCAAGAAGAGTACAGGTCATATGATGCTTGAGCACATGAAGCAGGATCATCCACAAACCTTGATGTTCTTGGGTAATGGAACACACTCCAAAGGGGACCCTGACTCTACACTTGATTTTTAAACACAAAAGTCCAAATGTGGGGGATGAGGGTGAGGATTCTTAGTTCCAAGCACACAGAGGGACATCATTAAAAAAAAGAGAGAAGTGATGATGATGTCAGCTTTGTCATTTTTTTAAAAAAATAATAATAGAAAAAATAAAAGAGAAAAAGGAATAAAAATTTTGTAAAAAAACAAGATAGAAAAAAATGGAGGAAAGAGAAGGAGCAAGCGAGGCCCGCATAGCCACCGTAACCACCAAATGGGGAGCTTGACTCCACCCAGCATTGCAAGAAGGGCTCGCCGCCAAGCCTTTGCTACAACCATCAAAGGCCGTGACCCATACATACTAAGCCATGAGAGTGGCCTGGGCTAGAGGTTTACCTAGGAAAAGTCATCATGCAAACCACCGTGACAAACTTCAACACGTCATCCATTGATGCTGTTGGTACAAACACTCAGGTATGCAAAGGTAATGTTCTCCAACTCTTTACTCACTTTTATCTCCATAAAAATATAAAATCATGTTCTTCCTCTGTTTGCATGATATGCTCTTAGTTTGGTTGTATTCACATAGGCCCATGTGGTACACCATAGGCTTTTTGAATTAAGCATGGTGCTTAGGTTAAAATAGCCTTCTTTAATAAAAAAATTTGACATGGTGTTGATTTTTGATTAATGAAATTTGAGTTGCTCTCATAAACAATGTAAGCAATCTTATATGGAGATAAAACAAGGCCTATTTTAATTACTTTGGGAACGTTGTGTTCGCCTTGTTTGAGTTTTAGTAAAAGTTGGCAGAACAAACTTTCAGATGAATAAACTCATGGATCTCTTGTTCACCAGTCAATGTTTTCACCTCTGTTGGATGAGTCTTGGTTATCTTGTCATGCTTCCTTTCTCTATGCTAGTAAGTTTTGGTTTGGAAGTGTTGGTCGTACATCTTTTTGACTAAGCACGGTTCTTAGTTTGAATCTTGGATGTGAGATCATGCTTCTATAAGCTTTTTAATGTAAGCATGGTGCTTAGATTCTTGAGCCTACCTTGACAAATTAGACGTGGTGTCTAGTTTGATCTTTGAACTTAAGCTGCTATTATAGATTTTGTTTGATCATATGGACTAACCCCTGTAGGGATATATAAATTTTATAAGGGTAAGTTTTGAGATGACAATTGAGATGAAAACTTATTTGGTGAATCTAAAAAATAATTTTGATAATAATAAAATAAAATAAAATAAAATAGACCTTTCATCCCCAAGTATGTTGTCTTGTATCTCGTTGTCACCATAAAGACAAGCTTGGGGGAGGGAAGCTTCCTAGCATGCTAAAAGGATACCACGAACCAGAAATCAGTCTATAGCATGCATGAGCTAGCATCATTCCAAGCTAAATCACTAACGGTAAGTTAGAAGCTAGCTTGGGGGAGGACTCCCGCAAAGGTAACTCATATCTCAAACTTCTTTTAATAAATTGATTATCTTATAGAATGATGAGATATGATAAAAATAATGATATTCCACTCTATATATGTGTTATGGAAATATTTAGTTCAACCCTTGTTGAAATGATGAATAGTTGCTCTGTTTTATGTTTCTCCTGTATCTGCTTTATAATCGAGCTTTCTCTAAAGTTTGGGTTTATCAGCTAAAAATGTCTCATCCTAAAAACTTGAACTAGTGGGCTACATATGTTTGATCTTGTCTAAGTTATTGCCTAATATGATATAGTGACATGGGCTACGCTATGACTTTGTTTTGAGTGAGACTTGGCATCCAGAGTTTTATTTAAAAAATATTCAAAAAAAGTTCCTTAATGATTATGAAATACCTACCAAGGCCATATGACATGTTTTAATTCTGCAAACCTTTTGGTCATATGCTGCTTGTGGAACATTGAGTTATGTCAAATTGTTGTGACCTTAGTGAGACTAAGGTTATGCACCCATGATTGAGATTCACTTGCACCCACCAAATAAAGCCGACTCTCACCCTAAGAGTTGCGCCCAACATGCACCTTTCCGTCCACCAAAAAATATATGCCTACTCTTACCCTGAGAGTTGCACGCCTTTTCCACCAAAATAAAAATGCCGACTCTTACCACGAGAGCCGTACATTCCTTATCTAAGAAATTACTCCTCACATTACCATTATGATGTCTCTTCATCCAAAAATTCTTCATATGTCAATTAAGGATATGGGCTATGTCAAAAAAAGATCCATGCCAAGGGGCATGAAAAAGAAGAAGAAAAAAGAAAGACAAAGAAAAAAAGAGAAAGAAAGCATCCATGCCAAGGGGCATGAGAAGTAGATGCAATAAACAACGGGAAATTCAAATCCCCGTTCAAGCAAAAAAACATATGTGCACTTCCATTCATAGCCGATACTCTTCCTTATCATCCATCCAATAAAGAGAGTCATGATGCATGGAGTACCAAAAAACTTAGAATTAGGATCCATCTTCCATTTTTCACACACTTGCACATCTCAATCAAAGTGTATGACTTGTATCTCCTTGTGGTTCGGTTTTTGACTTAGCAATACATGTGATGCAAGTATGCCCACATTCATACCTGCCTAGAACTCCACTCAAAAGCCTTAGTAGTAGATTATGAAAGAAAGGAAACACTACAATGCCTTTGGTGAGGTAATCATACACATTGAGCGATTGAGAGAATCATCTGAGGAACTTGATTTTCTTTTACAAAAATTTCAAAACCTCTGGAAAGATGGTCGATCTTGGGGTGAATGATAAGCAATGTCTGTGAATCTGTTCTATCTTGCAATCGCCTAAGACTCAAGATAGCTAAAAGCCCCATTTGTTTCAAGATAATAACAGGGTGGATAGAATGCTGATTTATTCAAACTAAGGTAGAAAACTTTGTTATAAATATGGTACACTTGAAATGTAATCGACATTGAAGCAACCCCTGATCAACAACCAAAGCCCAGCTTTGCTCGAGGATGAGCAAAGGGTAAGCTTGGGGGATTTTGTTGGCGGTCCCTATCGACAAATTTATACCACCAATAATAATCTAAAAGGGAGAAACTAGATGCTTCTATGCACATATACTTTACTATTGACCGAATTCCACTTGTACTGGAAGATTTGTCACTATGCAGAAAATACACCAAGTACAGGGAATATTTGTAATAAAAAGGCGCTTTCCTGAAGATGTATTTTGCCAACCCAAAGGAAGTCAGCCCAACCAAAGCACGCTCGGGCCAAACCGACCACGACACAGCAGTCCAGGCCCAAGCCAAAGGCCACTGACCAAAGATGGGTGCGAACTGACCCATGGGTGGGCTGGCCGGTGCACCTGGGCCAGCCGACGCACCAGAGAGGCAGTTCGAGCCCAGCTGGCTCATGTTGCTATATTCAATGCAAAGGAGGGCGGTGTGCTACTTGGTTTTCCCAAAGTACCCCGAACCGCCTTCCACCTGCTATAAAAGAAGGGGAGGAGGCACCCTCAAGACACACCACACAAGAGTCTCTCTTCCTCCACACTTGTAATCTTTTTAGTAGTTTTAGCTTGGTTAGTTGGAGCTAGGAGGAGATACCTTGGAGAGCTTGAGCAACTTGAGCCTTTTGGTGTGAATTTTATTAAGAGCTTCCTTTTGTTCTTGTTCTTATCTTATCAATATAGTTTTGTTATGAAATTAGAGCAAAGTTCTTATGTTATAATCTTGATATACAAACTAGACTATAGTTTCTATGTCATGCCCTTATCACATATAACTTTATGCTTAATCTATCATACATATATCTTTAGACCTAGAGCTAAGTTGAGGTGATGAGTTCTTTCTTAATTTAGTTGGTCAATGTTGGTTTGCGGGTTCGTCGTTCGTCCTCATGACGGATGCTCTAGTAGGAAGACTGTAACAACCCTAAAAATTACAAACACCAAAAAATACAACCAACAAAATTTTTCTAAATATACCCATGTTTGTTGCTTGTCATGTAGGAACCCTGCCCACTTTGCACCTAGCAAATATGTTTAGTGCCACACTAAATAACATTGTCATCACATGTGACTTAATATAATCTTAAGCCACATGTGATAGGAACCTTGTCTAGCACTTAATGTTTCAGAAGTCAAGCTCCTATGTTGCACATGATAGTCACCCATGTTGCACTCTTGCACTTATGGGTATAAGACTAGACTCTAAAACTTCCCTCTTATTCAATTCCCCATCATGCTCCTATGAGACCTTTCATCTTGTTACATTGGGATCACATACCCAATGCACCTCT
>CM041629.1:50224553-50306177 GCA_023333625.1 Bothriochloa decipiens
GCTTAAGAATACAAATGATTATGCTTGCTTAACACCAGAGTGTTACAACGAGCCACCGTTCACCGTGACCAGTGCCGCCGGAGGCCAAGCTGCTCCTGTTGGAGCCCCCTTCCATGTCCGCCGTGCCACTGTGAAGCAAAATCGCCAGACGATGGAGCTGGAAGACCACCACGGTGCCCGATTGTAGGACCATGCCATCACCATCGCTAGGCCAATTCCATGGGAGAGGTCAACCGGCTGCAAGTTACCGCCTTGAATACCATGGACGAGCTCGTCGAGATGCTGTGGTGATGAATCGCTGATTGATGGAGGCCAAGGAGCGCCCCTTCGTTGGATTGCGCGACCTCATCGTCAGCGAGCCTTTCCACCGTGAAGCAGAGAAAGGGGAAAGAATGGAGTAGAGTCGATGAGCAGAAGATGGACGTGGTTCTTGTGAACCTGAGACACTGCCTGCGGGCCCCACATGCGCCAGCGCACCGTGGACCGCTGCACCGTGAGCCGAACACCGGGCATGAGCTTTGTGGACCCTGTCTTCGTGGACCGTGGGGTGTACATGTGCATGTGGACAGCTGGTCCACCGTGAACCGGTCAGTGAAGCTGCCCCCGTGAACCAAGCCCGAGTTGGATCCAGAGGCCGACGTGGCGCAGCTAGAGAATGCCACATGGTGGGGTGAGCCCGTCCCGTATCTGGCCCATGTCCGGCCCATCCAGCCTAATAACGGCCCGTTAACGGCCTAGTGGGGCCCACCTGTCCGTTGACCGTTGACCATTGACCATTGACTTGGTCAACGCTGACGTCAGCACCTGACGTCACCCTGGTCCCACCTGTCTGTGCTGACGTCTGTGTGATGTCATCGGCCACATCAGCAGTTGTGCCACATCAGCCTGAACCACCTGTTGCCACATGGAGCTATCCTTGGCTGACACGTGTCACGCCCTGGTTAACCCAGCCTTTTATCTTTTTCAGAATATATGTAAATCTTTAGAAATTCATAACTAATTCATACGAACTCAGAAAAATATGAAACAAGCGCCCAAATTTTCTATAAATCGAGCTCTATATCTTGAGCTAATGTTTGAGTGCATTTGGATCTTTTCAATATTTGTTTGTTCTTTGTGCTATTCTATAGGAGTCGCTTACACGACTATTACGTCTCGTTTTCAGAGTCGAACGAGGAGCGATCTGAGGGAGGAGACTACGACCACCAAGGAGGAGTTTACGCTGAATGACTATGTTGACAAGAGAAGACTCATACCACTACAAACTCAACAATGCAGGTGTCATGGCAGCACCTTCTCCTAGAAATCCTATTAGACATGGCTAATAACTAGAATTGCTAGTGCTTTACTTTTATGCTTACACCTGATATATGAATGCATGGTAGAATTTTACTTGATAGCCCTACCTTGTCGTAACCTTTCACCTGCTTACCCGCTGTTATGTTAGCCACATGCTTGTTTGCTATATTTATATATATATGTATATACTTCACTCGCTTATATTTTGGTGCGATGTGATGAACCTGGGAGGGTCTGGCAGGGACGTCAAGCTTGGTGCGTGTGTTGATGGATCAGATGGGTACGTGACCTAATGATGATGTATCTGGGTTTGGGGTGGGACTTACAGCAGGAACCACTAGATAGATCGATGCCATTACTATCAGGCGAGCTGTGTTAGGAAGGTAGGTGCATGTGATGTCTCACACTCTTTCGAGAAGATCATGATGCTTTGCGGGAGTGGGATCATAAGATAGACTCTCTTCATAGTATCAGCCACTCTAAGGGTGTTCCAGGACTGAGAGGTAGGGTGGCATCGTTCTATGGCAGTAGGCGCCCAGAATCTGCCTAGGTGTGTCAACGCGCCTATGATGGCTATCTGGTGGATTAGTGAAACCTCTGTAGAGTCTTATGGTTGATCGATTGATACATATGCTGATTCATCGGCTATGGACCTTTCCTGTGTTCTGCTTGCACTAGACTAGTGAGTAGAGTGTTCTACCTTCCCCTGAGAGTTGTTTCCAGATGTGAGCTAGGTTGAGAGCTGCGGGCCGCTAAGACCGGCTGAGAGGGAGTTGGCCTGGTTGACCCGAGAGTGAGTCTTGGTGGTGATGGTGCTGGTGATGTGGTGATGGATCTAGGATGGATGGGATGGTGGATGGATGTGCGTGTGGGATGGGAATGTGTTAAAACCTGACTTATTGTTATAAACTTGATTACTGCTTGCATGCATAGGAAAACCCATAGCCAAATTATAGGATCACCAGGTCTTTTGTTTTCTCTTTCCACTAAAGCTCATCGGTGCTGACCATGACCTATACATACCTAGCGGTGTGCAGATATGCCTGCTTTTTAATGAAGTTAAAGATAGATGGATTAGATGGTCTCGTGCCTACGCTCAAGATGGTTGATGAGGGTCCTTCCACGAGCGCTCTTCTACTTCCGCAGCTATTCTAGATGTTTGTACTCTGATGATTCACCATGTGGCGATGTAAGGAATAATGTAAGCCCTATTATGATACTCCTTTATCTAGTTTCGATGTATGAATTTGATTATTAACTGTTGTATAATAATATGATAGCTTATATTTTCACATTATTATCGGTTCCGTGGATTTTCCCTTCGTGGAAATTTTGAGGATGTTTCAAGGACCCTGCGGATGGGTGTTGACGCTCCTTAATGTTAATTTTTAACCATCAACTATTGCCTGATATGACACGAATTAACCACAAAGCATAGTTGTAGGGTTTGATTTTAATAGGTTCCATAAGTTTTGGTGTTCTCCATTGTTTTGCAGGAATATCAATTTTTTACCATATAAAAGTATCTCAAATGATGAATTGGAGTATACCTTTGCGAAATTCTCATCACGTTGATTGAAAAAGATATATTACTTGCTACATTTGGAGTCTGGAGTGAAAAGATATTGAACAAAGAAAAAATTACATGAAATGATGACGTCAGCAAAGCAGAAGTCAACGCCGACAACTACCGACACGCGGGCCCCACGGCAGTAGGCGTTATCCCCCTCCAGCAGACACATGACGGCGCCCTCCAACCACAAGCCAACACGTGGCGGTTGTCAGCCACGCACACGCGCAACCATGCGCCCATGCGCGGGAGTGGGAGGCAGGCGCTGTGTGCGGCTTTCAGTCGACAGCTGGGACAGGTGGCGCGCGTTGATGGGCCGCTAGGCCATTTTTACAGGTGCAAAGCGGGAGCAGGTGGCTAGGCTATGATTTGGGCCCAGTTTTAGCCTGAACCAGCTAGTCCAGTAGGCCAGAAGTCTCTAGAAGACTCCAGAATGACTGACAGAGTCTGGTTTTGATGATTCAGGTCTAGTTCGACCACCTAGAGGCTGGTTCTTCACCGGTTTCTTCAACAGGAAGCTTGGGGACAACTCTATAAGGTTCCCCATGGCTCCACCAGCCTAGATAGGTAGGTTTGATCTAATGGTGCACAAAACTTGATGGATGGATCCAACAGAGAGTTATAAATGTGACGCGGATCAATGACCTGGTAGTTCCTTAGCCCCTACTCCACCTCGGGCTATATAAGCAGGCCAGGGGTGCCCCCCTCTTCATCTCCTTCTTCATTGTCTACATACACATCAAAATCTAGGGTTTTAATTAGAAGTAGAGGTTCCTCTCATTGAGTCGCTTCTAGCTCTAGTTCTAGTTGTCTAGTTCATCAAGTTGTAATCTAGAGAGGAGAGGAGGAGCCAGACCTGTCGGATCTTGTTCAACATTGTACTTTTGTAGCATCTAGTTCGTCTTCAAGTAATCTCCAGGTTCTTCATTTATTATTTTCTAAGTATTATATTTAATTTCAGTTCTTGCTTTATTATATTTACTAGATCTTCGCTCGTATTGAGTGCTCTAGTTATCTCGAGTAATTAGGATAGTAATCAATAGTGTAGGCATGGTGTCTAGACTATAGGGTACCTGAGGTTGCGCCCAATCCTCCGGATAGTTGTGGTAGCCCTAGGAATGATAGCACTGTTAGGCCTTTGTATTCCACCATATTAGGGTTGGTGTTTCGTAGAGCTTTTTGGCAGCCTTCCTCTGATTACTTTATCCCCAATCTTTAGAATCGGAATGGTACTGTTGCTCCGAAGTAAGTAAAGTAGAGTAAGCCTTTAATTAGATAGACCTATTTAGGAAAACCATAAAATCTCTCTCTACGCATAATTACCCTTTCCTTGGACGTTCTTGATCCTCTAGTACACTTCACGTTCCCCATGGAAATCGATACTCTGAAATACTCCCAGGTGAAACCTACATCGGTATCCATGCGCTTGCGGATTATTCTGTGTGCGTTTAAAATACCCAACAATGGGTAAGCCTTGATATCACGCTAGAGTAGTGGTTGACAGCTTAGACGTGGTGTCTAGGCTTGAGACTGCCTTCGTTTGCACCTTTCTCATACGGTTGAGGTGGTAGGCGGTGGGGAGTGACCTTGTCCCGTTCGTCCTTTGTAATCCCCCACGTTCAAGTTTGGAGTAGAGCTGTTCAGTGGTATTGCCTGGCAGACCAGGTGCGTTCCAGTGCCCAAAGTAGATCAACAGTGACCAAACTATCTTATCTTAGAATCTCTGACCCTAAATAACAAGCACGTATTTGTATGATCTTCTGCTATCTTAACATAGCTATTTAGGAATGCCTGCTCCAGTTAGGATATTATTTATTCTTTCTTTTATCTTTATCCTTGAGATTGGCTTGAGTGTGTGTGTCAGTTATCCAAACAACTATCTTACTTTACCCATGTGATGAACTTTGGTCTATTATTCTATCACGTTATCTTGTCCATGTCCCTATTATACTCTTTTACACCATGCCTTACTTTGAAAAAATATAAATAACGATACCCTGAATACTTCTAGGTGAAATTCTACAACGGTATTTCCATGCGCTTGCAGACTTGTTCCGTGAATGCTACAGGACACATACTGGTGTTTCTTGTGACATTGCCAAGTTTGTCTGTTTATCCTTTTTCTTTTTTACCACCTTTTTACTACTACCACCTTACCACATGGATTTCATGCCTATATATAAATTCTTTGCTCCAAAGGGTGACTTGTTGGAGCCTCCACCATCATCACACCCCATTCTTACAGATGGCTATGAGCTTCACCCTACTTTCACAGCCATGTTTCAGGAGCAATCCTTCTCTGGGTTAGCAAACAAAGATCCATAGACCCACCTTAGAGAATTTGAGTAGTTGTGTTCTTGTCAGACTATTGATGGCATGACACAGGAGACCCTTAAATGGAAATTATTTCTGTTCTCCCTATTGGGAAGAGCAAAAAAGTGGTATGCTCGTTCCGTATGAGGCACAAATGGAAATTGGGATGAACTTCAGGACAAATTTTGTCTTACTTTCTTCCCTCTTTTTCAAATCACTAATCTTAGAATAGAAGTTCTTACATTCAAACAAAAAGAGAAGGAAACTCTAGGAGCACCTTGGGCTAGGTTCACAAGCCTTATCAATTCCGGTCCAAACCTTTCCTTGCCTGACCATGTCCTACACTATCACTTTTATCGTGGTCTTAACAAGGAAGCTGCTCTACATCTCGACTTGCTTCAGGTGGTTCATTCTCACATAAAATCGTTAGTGAAGGGAAAGCTATCCTTGAGAAAATCCTTGAAAACACCCCATACACTGGCATATTTGATGAGTTTCCTGAAGAAGAGAAAGAAATCAAGCCCAGCCCTGAACCAAATGATAAGGAATCAATTCCTGGACAAGAAAAGGAAGTTTTGATAGCCAAATTGCAACCACTCCAATCCCAAGATTTAAATATCAATTCTAAACCATCAATATACCAAAATCCTCCAAGGGAAGAAATTCCACCTTTGGAAAGCTCTGGCCTTAGAGATGGTTTAGACTTCCAGTTTCATGAGAGCCCTTCAAGTGAATATAATTCAAATCCTCTTCAGAACGGATTTCTTATAAAACGTCCCTATTCCCAATGGGAAGAATTCAAGGATGGCATGTATAGTGATGCCATAGAAGGTGAACCAAGCAATTATGGAGTTTATTCTATATTCTTCCCTTCTATGCTTGCATTAGATAACTTTCCTGAGCCCATCTTTCAACCCATCCTTGATCCCAAAGATCCCCCTTATGTTCGTCCTTTGCAATCTCATGGTGATCCTAGAAATCCAATAAGACAACCAAATCATAGGAGTCATGAGGACCACGAGGATGACGAAGAGAGGCTACAACAATGGCTAGAATGCATAGAATGGATGGACAAGGAGCAAGCCTTATTGGAATCCACCCTTTGCTTAGATTCAAATGGCGAGTTTTTAACTCCCTTTGAAGACGAGACACCTAATTCTAGAGGAAACTCAAGATGAGACTAATCCAAGTAACTTTTTGAATGTTCATGCGGGAATCAATCTTAGAGATTGAAGATGAAGATGACATCAATGAGCATGGAAATTGTTCTATAATCATTCCTTTAGAACCATGCTCATATGATATATCTCCTAATTCAATTGGTCTCTCCAACCTCTCCATATTTGAGATCTCCAACCCCCTCACTTTTTCTATTTACAAAAACTTCAAAAGGGTGGTTGTCGATGCATATGTTTATCATAAATATTGCAGATCTCGTTGTGTTGAATCTTGAGATAGGTGTTCTTAAGTTGGTGTTGGAGGGTAAATCACTTCACCAAATCATATCTTGAGGTTTTCCAAGGACAAGCTTAGTATCCTAAAACAAGCGCTTTTCTGATCCTAAAATGAGTGTTCACCTTTGTGATACACTGCCCTAGTGTAACGAGCATAGAAATATAATTATGAAAATATTTCTTTGGGTATTTTGGTCACTAACCTTTCCAGGATTAGAGCAAAAAGATCGAAGGAATAATAAGCACAAGGTATGTCCAACCAATCACCATGCAACATTGAATTAAATGCACCTAAACTCAATTTTTGCAATATTCAAGCTTGGGGGAATAACTTCCTAAGAACATCCCCTACCATGTTGCTATCTTGGTTGTCCCTACCTTTAAGAGATGCTCAAATTGCTATACACCTGTCATGTTCTCTTCCATCACCTGTTAAGTAAATCTCTATAATGCTATGATGCTACCTTTATCCATCATAAGTAAGTGTTGGTTTAGAAGTACCGTACATACTTCTATTGGCTTTTAATGTAAGCGTGGTGCTTAGGTTAAACAGTCTTCCTTAACCTAATTAGACATGGAGTATGGTTAGGTTATTAAACTAAAAACTTCTTGTGTACACATTGTATATTTTTTAGACTAACCTCTGTAGCAAAAACATTAAAAAGTAAAATTGGGAAGTCCTGAGATGAACTCACATGGAAAGAAAAGAGATACATGAACTTCAACAACCTCGCACAAGGAAACACAGCTCACGCATCATGAAGAGATCCGTGGAACAAGAAGATGAGAGCCACAAAACAAGATCTACACCTACTCCATGGAAGAAGGTGAACAAATCTCAACAAAGCCCCTTCAAGACAAAGACCATCATGTGGAAATTCTCAAGACAAACAAGGGAGCATAAAGATGAGAATAAAGGAATGAACATGGAGAGAAGTCCTGTTCAGAGGATTTAAAACATTGAATCCTCGTCGGGAGGTAAAATCGGTAGTTATCCATATTCGTCTTTTCCGCATAATCATTTTTCTTTAGCATATTTACTTTTCTATATCAGCATTGCATTACAAAAATATAATAAAAATATTTATTTGTTGCATCATAAATCTTAAAGCCCCATGTGGATAACTTTGTGGTGTGTAAAAACCCATAGGACTATTCACTATGGTGGCACAAAAATAAATATGCATGCATCCTGTCACATTCTCTCTTGCATCATAAAAATATAAAAATATAAAATGTTGAGAAAGAAATCTTACTGAAACTCTGCTTAGACAATTTTAGAATCTTTAACAATTGTGGCTTAAGTGGCCAACAACTAACGCTTAATCAGTTCCACAAGTTTTGTTGTCTATTTGAGTTTCACATGATTTGAAGGACCAAGAAGAGCTGACAAGTAAGTGGATGTTCTGTCCACTGTTGGAGCACTGTCTTATTAGTCATCAACATTAATCAATGCTATGACAGAAGACAAAGTGTAGCTCCACTGCTAGTCTGCTACATTGCAAAGTCGAATGATTACGTCAACATCCAGCTTGAGGGAAAGCACCCCCATGTATCTAGATGAGTATCCTTATCCTCTTAAGTTTATTTTATAATTAAAAAGAAAAAAAATAGTGAGCACATGAAGCTTCACACTTATATAATTAAAATCAAGTTTTATTCTTTATTTTGTTATTACATAATAATGTGTGTTAGTTAGAGTGTGTCTAGTTTTCTTGAGTCAGTTTATAAATAAAAAGAACCTGGTATGATCTCTATTATGGAAATGATGAATAGTTGCTCTGCCATAATTCCTTTTAAGTACCTAGTTTTTAGCCTCGAATTCTCCCGAGTTTTGGAAATGATTGTTTTAATCTAAGATTTACTCTGAGCTTGAAACTTGTGGGTTGCAAATGTTTGATCTAAGTCTAGGTGATTGACGGATATGATATGAGAAGGTCTGAGCTGTTAATTATCTTGTTCCTATTGACACTTGAGTTCTGGAGATTTATCTTTTTGAAAAAACTTTAAAATGCCACATGATGAGTTCCCGTATGACGAGAGCTTAAATTCCTACCACAGCCATAAATTCATGCTTGTTAGAATAGGAAAAACTTCCGCATTTATTTACTACTTGTGTGCATTGAGTTTGGTCCAGCTGTGTTGACCCTTAGGAGCTTTTCATGCGGTTAAAATCAAGATTACACACACACTATGCACCCCTTGCTACTTCCACCCTAGAAGTACGCACCACCATATTCACCCATTTAGATCCACTCATAAATGTTCTGCTCCTACACTGGGAGTGAACACCAAAAATATTTTTCCCATAGGTTTTTCTTGTCTACTATCCCAGTTTCTAAGTAAATGCTCCAAGTTTTCATCATCTTTCTCTCAAAAGTTTCATTGCAATATTTTTGGGCTATTTAAAAAAATGAAAAGAAAAATAATGATAAAAATAATAATAAAAAAGAGAGAAAAAAGAGAGCCCCATCTTTTCAGTTCCTCAGAGTTCCAAGTTGATAGAAGTTATCCTTTTGTAAAGGAGCATTGTACAATTAGGCTTCCACCCCTTCTTCCTTCCACAAATATTCTCCACCATACTGTTTGTTCACTCATTTGAAACCACACATGCACATCTTGATTTGATTATATGATGAGTTCCTCTGGATCCATGGTTGGATTAGACAACATATGTATTGCAAGTATATATGAGTTGTTTCTTTCTCACCTATGAACTCCACATATACTATTAGTGAGAGAGATGAGGCACAATGTTCCTCTACCTTAATCCAAAAATACCACATATTCTGAGAGAAGGCATAACACCATTGTTGTCTTGGCAAGGATCCATAAATACCACATATGAGAGACTTGAGAGGGTCATACAAAGGAATCTCTGAGTTTTATTTTGAAAACTTACAAAAACTCTAGAATGAAGGTTGATCGAAGAACTCGAGACATAGTGCTTTGACTTGATTGTTCTGTTTTTCAATTGCTCAAGACCCAAGTGAAGGCTATAAGCTCCATGGTTGAAGATAATATGGGTAAGTCTGAAAGTTAGAGTAGTTTAATCTAATTTGGAGGAGAATTCTTGTTTAAAAGTATGTATACTTTTGAGGCGTGGAAGCATTGTAGCAACTCCTGATCCATTGTTGAGATTAGCTTTGCTCAGGGACGAGCAAAGGTTAAGCTTGGGGGAACTTGTTGACGCTCCTTAGTGTCAATTTTTAACCATCAACTATTCCCTGATATGACACGAATTAACCATAAAGCATAGTTGTAGGGTTTGATTCTAATGAGTTTTAGAAATTTTGGTGTTCTCCATTGTTTTGTAGGAATATCAATTTTTTACCATATAAAAGTATCTCAAATGATGAATTGGAGTAGACCATTGAGAAGTTCACATCGCGCTGATTGAAACAGATATATTACTTGCTATATTTGGAGTCCGGAGTGAAAAGATATTGAGCAAAGAAGAAACTACATGAAATGATGATATCAGCAGAGCAGAAGTCAACGCTGACCACTATCGACACGCGGTCCCCATGGTAGCAGGCGCTGTCCCCCACCAGCGGACACGCGATGGCGTCCTCCAACCGCAGGCTGACATGTGGTGGCTGTCGGCCACGCACATGCGCGACCGCGCTCCCACGGGCGGGAGCGGGAGGCAGGCATTTTTCGCGGCTTTCAGCCGACAGCTGGGACAGGTGGCGCACGTTGATGGGCCGCTAGGCCAGTTTTACAGGTGCAGAGCGGGAGCAGGTGGCTGGGCCATGGTTTGGGCCCGATTTTGACCTGAACTAGCCAGTCCAGTAGGCCAGAAGACTCCAGAATTGCTGACAGAATCCGGTTTCAATGGTTCAGGTCTGGTTCGACCACCTAGAGGCTGGTTCTTCACTGGCTTCTTCTGTAGAAGGTTCCCCATGGCTCCACCAACCTAGACAGGTCAGTTTGATCCAATGGTGCACAAAACTTGATGGATGGATCCAACGGAGAGTTGTAAACGTGACGTGGATTCATGACGTGGAAGTTCCTTGGCCCCTACTCCACCTCCAGCTATATAAGCAGGCCAGGGGCGCCCCCCCTCTTCATCTCCTTCTTCATTGTGTACATACACATCAAAATCTAGGGTTTCAATTAGGAGTTGAGGTCCCTCTAGTTGAGTTGCTTCTAGCTCTAGTTCTAGTTCTAGATATAGTTCTAGTTGTCTAGTTCATCTAGTTATAATCTAGAGAGGAGAGGAGAGAGCTGAGGAGGAGCCGGACCTGTCGGATCTTCTTCAACATTGTACTTTTGTAGCATCTGGTTTGCCTTCAAGTAATCTCCAGGTTCTTCATTTATTATTTTCTGAGTATTATATTTAATTTTAGTTCTTGCTTTATTATATTTACGGGATCTTTGCTCGTATTGAGTGCTCTAGTTATCTCGAGTAATTAGGATAGTAATCAATAGTGTAGGCATGGTGTCTAGACTATAGGTTACCAAGGTTGTGCCCAATCCTCCGGATAGTTGTGGTAGCCCTAGGGGTGACAGCTCTGTTAGGCCTTTGTATTCCACCATGTTAGGGTTGGTGTTTCATAGAGCTTTTTGGCAGCCTTCCTCTGATTACTTTATCCCCAATCTTTAGAATCGGAATGGTACTGTTGCTCCAAAGTAAGTAAAGTAGAGTAAGCCTTTAATTAGATAGACCTATTTAGGAAAACCATAAAATCCCTCTCTATGCATAATTACCCTTTCCTTGGACGTTCTTGATCCTCTAGTACACTTCACGTTCCCATGGAAATCAATACTCTGAAATACTCCAGGGTGAAAGCTACATCGGTATCCGTGCGCTTGCGGATTATTCTGTATGCATTTAAAATACCCAATAACAGGTAAGCCTTGATATCACGCTAGAGTAGTGGTTGACAGCTTAGACGTGGTGTCTAGGCTCGAGACTGCCTTCGTTTGCACCTTTCTCATACAGTTGAGGTGGTAGGCGGTGAGGAGTGACCTTGTCCCATCCGTCCTTTATAAACCCCACGTCCGGGTTTGGAGTAGAGCTATACACCGGTATTATTTATTCTTTCTTTTATCTTTATCCTTGAGATTGGCTTTACTCTATGTGTCAATTATCCAAACACCTATCTTACTTTACCCCTGTGATGAACTTTGGTCTATTATGTGATCATGTTATCTTGTCCATGTACCTATTATACTCTTTTATACCATGCCTTCCTTTGGAAAATTATAAATAACGATACCCTGAATATTTCCCGGTGAAATGCTACAATGGTATTTTCGTGCACTTGCGAACTTGTTCTGTGAATGTTACAGGATACCTACTGGTGTTTCTTGTGACATTGCCAAGGACTTTGTAATCCTAGTGATGACACTAAGAAACGCCAACACTCACTAAGAAAGATGCTAAACCTCGGTTGATCCACTGGATCTTGTTGCTACAGGAATTTGATCTTGAGATAAAAGATAAAAAAGGAGTAGAAAATATAGTTGCCGACCACCTTTCATGTATGCAAGTCACTAATATGCAGGAACAAGAGATCAATGACTTCCTACACGATGACATGCTTCTCATGGTCATCGATGCAAACCCATGGTATGCAAACATTGTGAATTATATGGTTTCGGGTACGTACCACCAGGCGAGTCCAAGAAAAAACTAGAATATGAAAGCAGACATCACCTGTGGGATAAACCCTACCTATACCGGGTCTGTGCTGATGGACTATTGAGAAGATGTGTGCCAACTACAGAGGGTGTACAAATCATTGAAAAATATCATGCAGCACCATACGGAGGCCATTTTGTAGTCTTCCGCACACAAGCCAAAATCTGGCAGTGCGGGTTCTATTGGCCAACAATATATGAAGACACCAAAGAATTCATCCGAAGGTGTTGACAGCGCCAACTGCAAGGCAGCATCAACTCCCGCAATGCCATGCCTCTCCATTTCAACCTCCAAATTGAAGTCTTTGATGTTTGGGGCATTGATTTCATGGGACCATTCCAGAAGTCTGGGGATTACGAGTACATCCTCGTTGCAGTTGACTATGTGTCAAAATGGGTCGAAGGACTACCCTGCCGAGCAGCAGATGCAAAGCATGCAAGGAAGATGTTCCATGAAGTGATCTTCCCTCATTTTGGAACACCAAGGATGGTGATAAGTGACGGGCCTCACACTTCATAGACAAGACATTTAGAGCATTCCTGTGAGAGTTGGGTGCCAAGCACAACATAGCTACTCCTTATCATCCCCAAACCAGTGGACAAGCCAAGACTTCAAACAAGCAAATCAAAACATCCTTCAGAAAATAGTGAATGAGATGGGAAAGGATGGAAAGATCAGCTACCTGATGCACTTTGGGCATACAAGACAGCTTACAAGACCCCCATCGGGATGTCACCCTATCAGCTGGTCTATGGAAAAAGTTGCCATTTGCCTGTTGAGCTAGAGCACAGAGCTCATTGGGCAATAAAAACCTGGAATATGGACCTCAAGACAGGGAAGAAAACAGGTGTGGGGGGACTCTCCAACTCGACTGCACAAAAACAAAATCAAAATTCGGTTTGTGCAAAATTTCCCCCTCTCATTTTAAAGCTTTCAATAAAAATAAAAAGTCTAAAATATTTTATCCTTCATACTCCATCAAACATGTCTTCCTACGTTCGAAATATTTGCATACTTTTTATTCCTTGCTAATATCCCTAAAAGATTTATAAACACTATTTAGGGACCCCATTTTATCTAAGTGATTGACGGATGAGATATAGTAGGATGACATGATGCTTGCTCGTTTCTTGCAAGTACTTGGGATTTATTTTTATAAAAATAAAAATTCAATAGCATGTTCCTTGAATGTTTAGTAAATTCAATAGCATGTTCCTTGAATGTATAGCAAAAACCTTCCACATATGCTGCTTACTTTGTGTTGAGTTTGGTCAAATTTTGTGACCCCTGTTGAGAGATGTTTCATGCTCCTTAGAATTTACATGCACCTACCAAATAAAGCCAATTCTCACCCTAAGAGTTGCATAAAAACATGCACTCATCCATCCACCAAATATATGCCAACTCTTACCCTGAGAGTTGCGCACCTTTTTACACCAAATAAAAGTGTTGATTCTTATCTTGAGAACCGCGCATTCCTTATGCAAAGTTTTACTCCATACATCTGCCATCATGATATCTCCTCGTTCAATAAGTTCTTCATATGCCAATAAAAGATATGGGCCTATGCTAAAAAACACTATGCCAAGGGGCATAAGAAAATAAATGGGAAAGAAAAATCCAAATACCCGTTCAAAAAACAAAATAAAAAAATGAAATGATGATGATGATGATGATCTTATAGCCCATATCTTTCCAAAAGTTTCATTCCTTCCAATAAAAGAGAATCATGACGCATGGAGTACCAAAAAGAATTAGAAGTAGGTTTCCGCCATCTTCATATTTCCACACACATGCACATTCTGATCTGGGAGTATGACGCACTCCCACTTAACAATATATGCAGGGTAAGTTTGCCTTATCATTTTTCTCCTACCTAAAGCTCCAGATAAGCCTTTTTAGAGGTAGGGTGATCAAGTGAAGGCATTACCTCTTCATGCCTTGGTGAGGAACCACTTACAAATATGAGCGATCTAAGAGAATTATTCAAGGAACAAAAGCTATTTTTATGTTTTCAAAATCTTGCAAAAACCCAAGTTTCTAAGAAAGGACAGAGTAAGAGGATTTGAATCCAGGCTATTCCATTTTTCAATTACCCAAGATGACTTGGTAGACACTTTGAATTTCATAAATCTAGGTGAAGCTTGGAATAACCTGTATGCAGCTCTTTTTGAATAAGGAAGATGAACCCATTTGGTCCTTAGCACTTTACTCGAGGATGAGCAAATGACCAAGTGTGGGGGAGTTGTTGGCGGTCCTTAGCGACTATTTTCTACCATCATTTTAATACTAAAATAAATAGTAGGTAGGGCTTTTTATCTAACCTTTCCATGAGTTTTGTTGTATATGTGACTTGCAGGTCTGACACATGGAATTACATGAAAAATCTACAAGAAAGCGCACTCTAAGAAACACATTCAGAAAAGGCACAATCAAACACAACATCAAAAGCCCACCTCAACATTTAACTGGACCCAACTGTAACCGCAGAGGAGGTCCAGGCCCAACAACAAACCGACCACCTGAAGGAGGTGGCCAGTTGGACCCACTAGGGGACCGACCGCCCCCTGGTGGGGTCTCCCGAGCCCATCCTTCGCAGGCGGTTCGTATAGCGGTATCCCAAGGGCGGTTTCACCTGCTTCCATATGTGACCGAACCTGAACCATCCTATGGAGCTATAAATAAAGGCACTCTCTCCCTCCATCAACAGAACATGATACAATAGAAAATTCCATTAGCTTAGCTTCTAGCTAGACTAGATTAGGGTTTGTGAGAGAGAGGAAAGAGTTGGAGAAGTAGAAGCGGGGTCGAAGCAATTCTACTCTCGGGTGGATGAAGTGCCAGACTTGTCGGCTCTCGCTCCAACTTGAACCTCTACGATCATCTTGCTATTTGAAGTAAGAAGTTCGTGCTCCACTCTGGTTTTTGATTCATTAATTGAGTTACTTTCATAAAGCTACTCATTTGTGGGATCGTTGCTCATCCGTTGGACGGGTGTTCTAGTAGAGGACTCCTGATAAAGATGGAAGTTCCTGGCCAACGCTAGAGTAGTAGTCGCCTTCATAGACGTAGCATCTAGGTTGGAGCCTACCTTCATTTGCTGCGCGCGCCCATGGGTAGAGGGGTAGGTGGCAGGTGGTGATAGCCCTGTCCACTCGTAGTTGCATTCCCCCACGTTCGGACGTAGAGTAGAGCTTACACTGATATCGCTTGGCAGACCAGGTGCATCAGTGCCCGAAGCAAGCAAGTAGTGGGAAGGTTATCTTCGTTTAGTGTTTCCACCTTAGTGAAACCTCTCCACCCACGTTATCCCTCCTATCTTTTCTAGAGTCAACTAGCTAAGAGTCTACTAACATAGACCATTCCTTTGAGAAATTACGATACCCTGAATACTTCCGGGTGAAGTGCTACAATGGTACTTCCGTGCGCTTGCAAACTTTTCTGCTGACGCTAAGAAGCGCCAACAGTTCACCATCCAGCTCGGCTTCGCCGCGATGCGCTCTGATTTCTCTCTGTTCATCCTCCGTCGTGGCAACGACATCGCCTACTTACTGTTGTACATGGACGACATTGTGCTCACCAAGTCTTCCTCCACTCTGCTCCACCACATTGTCGATCGCCTACACGCTGAGTTCACCATCAAGGACATGGGCGAACTTCACTTCTTCCTCGGCATCGATATACGACATACCAAGGACGGCTTCTACCTTTCCCTGGAGCGCTACGCGGATGACATCCTTGACCGCGCCGGAATGGCATCTTGCAAACCGGTGGCCACTCCAATTGATGTCAAAGGCAAACTTCCTGCTGACGGTGCACCGATCGACAACGCCAAAGATTATCGCAGCTTGGCCGGGGCTCTTCAGTACCTCACGGTAACACAACCCGACATCGCATTTGCCGTGCAGCAACTCTGCCTCCACATGCATGATCCCCGGGCTCCGCACCTGGCCATGCTCAAACGGGTTCTACGCTATGTGCGCAGCACCATGACGCATGGCCTGATGCTCCGGGCATCCAGCGAGCTTGCCATCTCGGCGTACTCCGACACCGACTGGAGGGGATGCCCCGATACACATCGATCTACGTTGGGCTTCTGCATCTTCCTTGGTAACTTGATTGTCTCCTGATCCTCGAAGTGACAACCCAACGTCTCCCGCTCCAGCGCTGAGGCAGAATACCGCGTCGTCGCAAATGCAGTGGCCGAGTACATCTGGCTCCGTCAGCTCCTTGGCGAGCTCTACTGTGATGTCAACAAGGCCACCGTGGTGTTCTGCGACAACATCTCGGCGGTGTACATGTCTTCAAATCCGGTGCATCACAAGCGAACGAAGCATATTGAGTTGGACATACACTTTGTCCGTGAGCGCGTTTAGATTGGCGAACTTCACATCCTTCACGTCCCCACTGGTGAGCAGTACGCCGACGTGCTCACTAAGGGCTTACCCACCTCGACGTTTGAAGCTTTCCGGTCCAGTCTCTGCGTCTTTCCCAAGACACATTCGACTGCAGGAGGGTGTTGAGGATAGGATCTATGCCTATACTTGGTCAGCTTGGCATTGCGTGTGCATGTACTATGGTGACTGCGATCACCAAGCTCCTTCACTCATGTAAATCAAGAGTAGATTGAGATGGTTTGGCGCCATGTCAGCGCCGGCCCTGGGGGCGGGCAAGTGGGGCGGTCGCCCCAGGCCCCCAACTCCAAGGGGCCCCGCCCTAGGTATGTACATGACACAGGTATACTGCATACATTATGTAGTATTTGGCACAATCATGGCCCAGCAGCAAGACGCGATTCACCGAGAGACCAAAGACGCAAGTAGCAAACTCCTGCGGTTCTGCACTGCTCCGTGTGAGTATATGAGTATGATATAGGTATGCAGACCATTAGACAAGTCCAAAACACCCGATGGCAGTGCCGGAGATTTAGTTATAATAGTAGGTTTGTATGTCCTCTCCTGGCCTACTCTAGGCTCTGAAAACTGAACGTACCTGCTCGTGCTCAATTAAAATTAGGGTGCAACCATACAAAACAGGATTTAATTTCAGATTTAAATGAATGTGAATTATCGGATTCGTGTTAATTTTTTAAGCTAATTGGTTCTCTAAATTGTAACAACATCATATCATCAAGAAAGTAACCTTCCTCTTAAAACTCTGTTGTATTTCCATTCATTGCAATGGAGCACAGTAACATTCATACATATTTTACATAAATGCTCCGCTCTCAATGTGTAAGTAAAGGGCCTCGAATTTTGGTTTCGCCCTGGGCCCCAAAAATCACAGGGCCGGCACTGCGCCCTATGTGATAAGCCACAACCATGCAACTGTAACCTAGTATATACATCACGGAGCAATGCAAGTACAGATTGTCGGTTCCAATTCTCATTTTCTACAGGATGAGGAACGTGCTCTCGATGCTCCTGCCCGTGTTCCCGAACAACAACAGCACGTCGTCGGGACCGGGAGGCGGAGGATGGCTGACGAAGGCCACGATGCCTCCTGCGCCGGTAGAGACCATGACCATCTGCTGGACGCGCCTCCGGCAACACGACAGGGGGCTCTGGTCAAGGAACGTCTTGGCGTTTATGCCGCCCTGGCTGTGCGACACCAGGATGACCGGCTTGTCCCCCGTTCCTCGCGCTGGCACGCTCTACAAGCAGCCGCAGGGACGAGACCATGTGGGCGAAGTGGCTGGTGGGCTGCCCGCGCGGCGTCGGTAAGTATGGGTGTGTTTGGTTTGTGTATTAGATAAGCCTGGCTAGCCAGACTAAGCCAGGCTAGCTTAAGCCAAGCTCTAGCAAGCCAACATAGCCGTGTTTGGTTGCTTGCACTATGTTAGCCTGGCTAATCCTAGAGTGTGTTTGGTTGTCTGAATTATTTCGATACAGTGACCTCTTTTCTAAATCGGTAAGGTTACCTCTATAGAGCAATTTGGTCGAACACCTTGTGGGCAGCTCTTGAATGGATTCACGGTGACCATCCACTCCAACGAAATGAGCATCCAATGAGCAGAGCAGGAAATGGGTTCACGATGAGAGAGCATCCAACGAGCAGAACAAATCCAGACTCCGGCAACTGACGGCGAGCATCACGGTGGGCACCCGTACCTGGCTCGCTTCTTTATCAGGAACCACGCATGGTCGTGGTTGCCGTGCGCACGCAGACAGGCACACAGCACGCGACAGCCATGGCAAGCAAGCAAGCACAGCAAACAAGCAATCGATTGCTGCAAGCACGACGACCCGCCGTGGCGCCCGCGCGCGTTGCGATGCGCAGCGGCTAGCTGCAGGTGCAGCCATGCCACGTCCTTGGATGCGACGTCCCACGACGCCGTCCTCACCACGCGTGACGGTGGTGGCCGCCGCCGCCACTCTCTTGCGCGCTCTATCGCAGGGCCAGCCGCACTGGCCAGCGGCTTCTTGGCACTTGAGCTCCCTCCGCGGCGGTAGAGAAATACGAGCGCGTCTGGGGACACCGCGCCTATGCGCATGGTGTACTGCCAACTCGCCGAGCTCACGGCGTCGGCTTCGGCGTCGGGGCACCGCCACTAATAGTGGCCACGCGGACACAGACTCTGCCGCTGCGGTAATCGTGCACGCGGATTCCGTCGTCGAATCGGCATTGACAAGGATGGTGAGGGCCCGACCCTGCCACCGCACATTCTTCTGCACGCCCTCCACCTCCTGCTCGTTCCCTGCCTCGCCCTTGTCTTCTCCAAGCAGATTTGGGGAGGGCACCGAGCCGGCCCGAGGTGCTCGCGGCGTCTCCACCTCCACCTCCGGCACCGAGGGGTGGGGTCTCCGGCGAGAGCTGCAATGGAGTGGTGGCCGACGAGCATGGTGCTCATCTCTGTCGTGGACGCCGCCGGATCTCTGCGGCTGTGAGCACCGGCCGAGGAGGAGGAGGAGCACCGGCAGGGGAGGATGAGGAGCATCGACAGGGGGAGGAGGAGGAGCACCGGTGGCTAGCGCACACCGGCGTCGAGGCCCAAAGCGAGCGACACTGGCGGCCGAGGACGCGCTGAGGCACCCACGCTCGGGTGAGGAGAAGTGGAGATGACGAGAAACGAAACCGGGAGGACACGGGGGCTGGCGTAAGCCTGGCCCCCGGGTGAACGGCCGCCGACCTCTAGACAGCAAACCAAACATCACGTTTTGAGCCCCAAACCAGCCAAGCCCAGCTTGGGGTAAAAACCAAACACGCCCTATCTGAAGTCGCATGGGGCGCCGAACAGGTTCTCGCCGTCTCTATACCCGACTCCTTCCGGCGCCTCCACCAGTCTTCCATACAAAACAGAGTTGTTCGTGCGGCATGCATGATCACGTACGGATTGTGCCCATTCTGGGGTCCCAATCAGAGCGAGCTACAGCTGCTTATATACTCCATACTGTAGTAGCATATATAGTATATAGAAATGAAATAGAAATTTATATATTCTTGTGGTGCGACCATGGGACACGTTGACGAGCAGCTCCAGCATTAAAATGGTGGACTTATGCACTCGTGCGACTGCGAGTCTGCAGCCACGGAGATAGGTAATTGGTGACCGGTGAGGCCAGAGTCCGGACATCCGGACCCCATGACCGGCGCTGTAGGAGGGAGGATCTTGCGGCCACAGCTGCTGCCGTCGTTATCTCGCTCTCTTGCATCGTGGGGCGAAACAAGGGGGCCGCCGCCGTGTTAGGAGCCCACACGAAGGTGACTAACAGCTGAGCCCCACCGCTAAGGTGTCTTTCTCTACCCAGTTGGAGTGCCACGTAGGCAAAAACTGGGTGCCACAACCACCCTAGGGGTAAATTAAACCGTTTAGAAAACTTTAATATGTGCTTTCGACGGTTTTAAAGTGCATAGATCGAAGTAGCACCGGTGCAAAAGGTGAGGAGGTTACGCAGATTTTTTTTAATATTAAAAGGAGTCGAGAGAGAGAGAGGAGGAGAGAGCAGCATGTCATGATAGAAGTTTGTTTTTCCTAATACTAAGAACTTGGCTGTCCATATCTTCTCCGCTGCATCCTCCTCAAGTTTCCCTTGGATTCTCTATGATATCTCCCACAATTTGGGTCCCCCATGATTGATTGCCCCCTACTTCTATCTCTGGCCCCACCATGTACAAAATATCTTAGCTTCACCTAATTTCTTATAAAGCTAATTTTATTAGGAAAAAAATTTTAATGATGGAGCTAAGCTGTGTCAAATAGGCTTCTATTGTAGTGTTTGAAACTGAGGTAATGGCTAGTATTTCATTATTTTCTCAAACTTACTATAAAGGTCGTCGACAATGGACGGAGGGTTTTTATGTTTGCCTTGTGGAAAAGGCAAATATATATATATATATATATATATATATATATCAAAGCTAAATAGCGCTCATGCTATTTCCTCCATTGGCATCAAGAACCTCGTTGGCCACACGCCTGAGTGCAAAATCATCCGAGATGATGCCACCGTGACTCGTGTTGTGAATCAGAATCGACTTGAAGTAATCCTGCTCCGGTTGGGCCCCGATCACCGTGGCCAACGCCAACATGCTGGCTATGTTGATGGCCCCGTCGCCATCGCCGTAAACCACTTGAGGCCTGGCACCGAAGTCGCCGTCCCAGTACACCAGCTTGTCCACCGTCGGCACGCCGATACCGTTGATGCAGGTCACCGGCACGCCCGGCGCACGGAAACTCAGCGTCACCGGCAGCACCCTCGTCACGTAGCGCGCCACCTCGTCGTCAGAGAAACCATTGGCCTTGAGGTACTCCGGGATGTCGTAGGCAGAGTAGTTCTTGGCACGCGTGACCACTAGCGGCGCGTGGCCGAACACCTTGGGGGACGGCAGGACTGAGAACGCGGTTGCAAAACTCAATCTGGTGTTGGCGAACGACAGCGGGTCCGTCGGCGGCGATGACGACGAATTCGAACCGCCGAACTGCAGCGGGAATACGCAGCCGCCAGCGCCGGTGGAGACCATGACGAAGTGCTTGACGTACCTCCGGCGCCACGCCAGGGGGCTCCGGCTGAGGAAGACGTTGGCGTTGAGGCCACCGAAGCTGTGCGTCACAAAGATGACTGGCAGGTTCCCGTTTTTCTCGCTTGCCTGCTCCACGAGCGTCCTGAGGTTCGATAGGAAGCGGGAGTACTCCCTGGACGCCTGGCCAGGCGGCGCCGGCGCGTATCGGAAGTCGTACGGCGCGCCGAAGAGGTTCTTGCCTTCTCTGTATCCGACTCCTTCCAGTGCCTGAATGAGTTTTCCCATACAGATGTTCCTGACGAGCGAGTGTACCAGCACAACAAGAGAATATGTAATCGGAGCCGGAAATCTGAGGAGAAATCTTCTAACCTGTTAATTGATGAGATATGTTGCGCGCAAGGATATCTTACTTTGTAGCAGGATCATCGGAGCCGAAACCACGCTTGGCGCGGAACGGCACGACGCGGGTCTCGACGCCCTGTACGTTGCGGTAATCGCCGGCGACAGGGTCGTACACCAGCTGCATCAGCTCGGCGTAGCACGGCACCAGCGCAGGGTCCTCCTGTAGCGCCGTGTGATTCTCCCACAACCGGAACTAGCCCTTCACCTTGAGTTCGCCGCAGCTCGGCGCCATGGAGGGCTCGAACTCGTGGGTGAGCCGCGCGTCGAGCTGGCTGCAGCTGTATGCGGGCAGCAAGACGACTGGGTGGAGGCTGGCAACTCCACGCTCCAGTGAGCCGACGAAGAAGAAGGGCCAGGGCCAGGCGAGCAGGAGGACGAGGAGCCGCAGTTGCGCTTCGGCGGCCATTGAGAAAGTCTTTTGATGTTCAGTCTGTTCTAATAACAATACAGGAAGAAGTTTATAGGTGACCATATACCTTGCATGGTCCTGCACGGCTGCGGCAGAGAGATGGACCGGCGGCAGAGGGCTCCGGCGAGCTCTGCAGTGGCCTGCTGTTTGGTTTGGTGGATCTGTCGCAGAGGCGCTACCGTTTGATCTGGCAGCGACAGAGGAGAAAGAGGCAAAGAGCTAAGGACAAGATACTCTAAATCTCTAATAGGAGGCAATAGTTGGAATGGACCAGTCCGTGGCTACACAAGCAGGGACCCAGCCACCAAGGTGCCCAACTGCCAGAGGGATTAGGATTAGTTGACAGCTTAAGGGTGTATTCATATTAACAAATTGTAGAGTGGATTGAATGCTGATGTGAAAAAAAAAAGATGAGAGAGTAGGAAAGCGGGCAAGTGCACCAGGCTTTAATGGTTTCCTCAACAGCCTTTCCAAAACACTAGCTGAGGTGGAGCCTAATGTTTGAATCCACCCTTCTAAACTTTAGACCTTTATGCTTTAAAACAAAAATATCTAAATTGTAGAGTGGATTCAATGTTGAGGTGAAAAACAACAGGAAATGAGAGAGTAGGAAAGCGGGCAAGTGCACTAGGCTTTAAGGGTGTCCTCAACGGCCTTTCCAAAACACCAGTTGAGGTGGAGCCTAATGTTTGAATCCACCCTTCTGAACTTTAGACCTTCACGTTTTAAAACAAAATATCTAAACAAATAGTCTAAAGTTAGATCTAAATTTTAGCCCACCTCATTTCAGAGCTTTAGAGTTTAAAAATAGACTAAAGTGCTCTAAGTTTAGAGCAGTAAGATCCCTAGCTAGCTGGCTAGGTTTGTCGGCTCATGGTTTTTCTAGCTGATAAGTCAACTGATGTTATTTTGTTGTAAAAAAAAATAATTTATAATAATTGATAAATTAAAAAATCAAGCATTGTTAATAATTAGACAGTCCGGACATGCTCATGCAGTTATGCTCCACCCTCCGACTCTAGACAAATGGGTCTCACCGGTGTTTTAGGGAAGAGGAGGACAAAATTTTGTATTTGATAACATATCCAATTTTCAGATCACGTGGAGAGCTGACAATATTCAGATCACGTGTAGTGCTGACAATATTCAGATCACGCTGATAACCGATACAAGTGTGGTATGTAAATAAAGAAGAAAAGGGCGAAGTAGCGCCACAAAAATGTCCCTGTAACGTTTCACGCAAAGACATTATTCAGGAGCATTTTAAGTTAAAAAATTTCCTTCACGAATTTGCCTCTATATGTCTTGTTGTGCTACCACCCTCGCTGGCCTGGAACACGTGCATGGAGAAACTCGTTCAGGCACTGGGGAAGAGTCGGATACAGAGAAAGCGAGAACCTCTTCGGCACGCCGTACGACTTCCGATACGCGGCGGCGCCGCCCGGCCAGGCGTCCAGGAAGTTCTCCCGCTTCCTCTCCAAGCTGAGGGTGCTCGTGTAGCAGGCAAGCGAGCAGAACCGGGGCATGCCGGTAATCATCGCATCAACGCCAACGTCTTCCTCAGCCACGAATGAAAACGGTACGCATATTTTCCGACCGTATTTGAAACCGAATTTGTTTAGATGGGTTTTAATCTGTTCACGAGTTCGGACATTAAACATTCGATACCGTATCTCAATATTAAAATCGTATATTTATGATGTCGATATCCAACTGTATTTTATCCGACATGGCCGATACTCGAATCCGAATCCGAGCAGAAGTATGAAAACAAATATAGTATCGGTGATATCCATCCGTATCCGATCCGTTTTCATTGAGACCGCTCAGCCGCAGCCCCGTGGGGTGGCGCAGGAGGTACATCAAGCACTTCGTCATGGTCTCCACCGGCGCTGGCGTGTTCCTGCTGCAGTTTGGCGGTTCGCTGTCGTCCCCGAGCTGAACTTCGCTACCGCGTTCTCGGTCCCGTCGTCCCCCAAGGTGTAGTGTTCGGCCACGCGCCGCTGGTGCTCACGCGTGCCAAGAACTACTCCGCCTACGACATCCCGGGTCTAGGGACTAGGGTGTTCTGTAACTGCTCTGCTCGGCTTGCTTGAAGGCGCCGAGGGACAGGGTTGTTCGCCAGATGGTGCTGCAGAAGGGCCGCCGCCGCCGCCGCGGCGGGTAGCGCCTCCTTCGCGGGTGGCCGGCTCCTTCACGCCGGGGCTCTGGAGGAGGCGGCCGCAGCAGTTGAAGGGGCAGCGCGCAAGTGTAGGGCGTGAGCCGGGGCGAGCTGCGATGGGGAGGGGAAGGGGCAGGGGCAAGCCGGCCGGAGTGGGGGAGATCAGAGGAGGTGCCGGTCGCCGGACTGAGCGGGGCGAGCGTGCTTTGCCGTGCTGCGGCGTGGAACGGCCGAGCGTGAAATAAAGAGAGGCTACTTCTTAATCTCGATATTCAACAACACAACGTTGGTCTAGCGGTAAGCCTCTGGAGCTCCTGATGCAATGTTCAAGGTTCGATTCCTTGAAACTGCAGCTTTGTCCATTTTAGTTGGACCGACAGGTGAGTCCCACAATCGCTATTTGCACTCAATGTTCAGACCGACAGGTGCATACAATTTTTTATTTAAGTTAATATTATAATACAACAACAACGTAGCCTTTTATCCTAAACAAGTTGGGGTAGGTTAGAGACGAAACTCAAAAGAAACATGGAACAAAAAACACAATGTACGAGAGAAAGATTACGGTTCAAGCACGTTAATCGCTAATCTCCAAACGCTCCTATCCACGGCTAAATCCTTAGGGATATTCCACTCCTTAAGGTCTCACTTAACCGACTCGTCCCAAGTCAGTTTAGGTCGACCTCTACCGCGCTTTACATTATCGACCCCTTTAGAATCCCACTACGCACCGGCGCCTCAGGAGGCCTCTGTTGGACATGGCCGAACCATCTCAACCGGTGTTGAATCAATTTCTCCTCAATTGGTGCCACCCCAACCCTATCCTGAATATCGTTGTTCCGGACTCTATCCCTTCTTGTGTGCCCACAACACCATCGTAACATACACATCTTTACTACACTCAATTGCTGGATATGTCGTCTTTTTGTAGGCCAACATTTAGCACCGTATAACATCGCCGGACGAATCGCTGTCCTATAAAACTTACCTTTTAACTTCTGAGGCACCCTTTTGTCACAGAGGACACCTGAAGCCTGACACCATTTCAACCAACCGACTGAAATTCTATGCCTAACATCTTCATCAATGTCGCCATCCTTTTGTAGCATCGATCCTAAATACCGAAAAGTATCCTTCTTGGCCACCACTTGCCCATCGAGGCTAACATCTCCCTCCTCATTCCCAGTCACGCTGAAATCGCACCTCATGTACTCGGTCTTGCTCCTACTAAGTCTAAATCCTTTCGACTCTAACGTGTGCCTCCATAGTTCTAACTTTCTATTAACCCCTACCCTAGTCTCATCCACTAGCACCACATCATCAGCAAAGAGCATACACCAAGGGATATCACCTTGTATGTCCCTTGTGACCTCATCCATCACCAAAGCAAATAAATAAGGGCTCAATGCTGACCCTTGATGTAGTCCTATTTTAATTAGAAAGTCACTGGTATCACCATCACATGTTCGGACACACGTCACCACATCCCTGTACATATCTTTGATGAGGGTGAAGTACTTAGTTGGACTTTGTGCTTTTCTAAGGCCCACCACATGATATTTCTCGGTACTTTGTCATATGCCTTCTCGAGGTCAATAAAGACCATATGCAAGTCCTTCTTCTGCTCCCTATATCTCTCCATCAACTGTCATAATAAGAAAATCGCCTCCATGGTCGACCTACCAGGCATAAACCCAAATTGGTTTTGGGTCACACTTGTCACTCTTCTTAGACGATGCTTGAAAACCCTCTCCCAGAGCTTCATCGTATGGCTCATCAACTTAATCCCACGCTAATTAGTACAACTTTGAACATCTCCCTTGTTCTTGAAGATCGGTACTAATATACTTCCTCCATTCTTCAGGCATCTTGTTTGACCGAAAAATGAGGTTAAAAAGCTTAGTTAACTATACTATCGCTTTGGCACCTAGGCATCTCCACACCTCAATGGGGATACCATCAGGGCCCATCGCTTTACCTCCCTTCATCCTCTTCAAAGCCTCCCCGATCTCTACCTCCTGAATTCTCCTCACGAAGCGTCTGTTGGTATCGTCAAATGAGTCATCCAACTCTAAGGTAGGCCCCGCATTCTCCCCATTAAACAACTTGTCAAAGTACTCTCTCCACCTGTCCTTGATCTCCTCATCCCTCACCAAAGGTCGATCCATCCCATCCTTGATGCATTTGATTTGGTTGATGTCCCTCGTCTTCCTCTCGCGGATCCTAGCCATCCTATAAATGTCCTTCTCCCCTTCCTTTGTTCCTAGCCGCTGATAAAAGTCATCATACACCTGACCTTTTGCTACACTCACCGTTTGTTTTGCAGCCCTCTTCGCTATTTTATAGCCCTCAATGTTGGCTGTACTCTTTTTATGATAGAGGCACTTGAACCACTCCTTCTTCTCCCTAATAGCCCTTTGCACCTCGTCATTTCACCACCAGGTGTCTTTCGCTTCCCGTTTGCCTCCCCTACTCACGCCAAACACATCCGAAGCCACTTTCCGAATACATGTGGCCATCTTTAGCCACATGTCATCAGCATCTTCTCCTTCTTCCCATGGCCCCTCATCTAGCATCCTCTCCTTAAATGTTTGTGCTGCTTCCCCTCTAAGCTTCGACCATTTTGTTCTCAAAATCTTGGGCCGATTGTCCTGGTGGCCACGTACCCAAAAGCAAAAATCCGCCACTACAAGCTTGTGTTAAGGGATAACACACTCCCCAGGTAACACCTTACAATCTAAGCAAGCACGTCTATCTCCCCTCCTTGTAAGGATAAAGTCGATCTGGCTCAGGTGTTGTCCACTATGAAATGTCACTAGATGGGATTCCCTCTTCTTAAAGACGGTGTTCGCTATCAACAAATCATAGGCCAACGTGAAGTTTAAAACATCCTCCCCCTCTTGATTTCTACTACCATACCGAAACCCCCATGCACCCGCTCGAAACCTACATTAGTCGCACCCACATGGCCGTTGAGGTCTCCACCTATGAAGAGTTTCTCGCTGATAGGCACAGTACTAACCATGCTATCAAGATCTTCCTAAAACTACCTCTTGGTGCTCTCGCAAAGACCTACCTGTGGGCATAGACACTGATCACATTCAGGGCCAAATCTCCTACTACCAACCAGACTAGGATAATCCGGTCGTCTTGCCTCCGCACATCAACTACTCCATCCTTAAGGCTCCTATCGATCAAGATGCCTACACTATTCCTATCCGATGTTGTCCCCGTGTACCAAAGTTTGTAGCCAGTATCCTCCACCTTCTTCGCCTTCTCGCCCTTCCATATAGTCTCCTGAACCCATAGGATATTTACACACCTCCTAATTGCTGTATCGACTAGCTCTCTTAACTTACCCGTTAGGGACCCTACATTCCAGCTACCTAGACGAATCCTAGTTGGCTCGGCTAACTTTCTTACCCTTCGCACCCGTCGAGGGAAGTGCGAAGACCCTTGCTCATTTTTCACTACACCAGGGCACAGATGTAGCGCGTCACAAAGGTTGCGATGACCCGACCCTTGCTCATTTATCATCGTACCCGGATCATGATACGATGCGCTACTAAGGGGATGACGACACGGCCCTTGCCTATTTGACACTACCCGGGTTCCGATGTAGCGCGTCGCTAAGAGGGTTACGCCCCAACGAATCTCTTGTGGGTTTCATATCCATGAGAGTGGCTGGTTTTGACATGTTGGCTAGCCGGACCTAACACACCCTCCTCCTTTATCCGGGCTTGGGACCGGCTATGTTGAAACGACTCAAGAAAGTCTTCCAATCAACATATGCGAAGTTATTTAAGTTAATATTATCTATTATATTTATTTAATATCGTCCAACCTTATTTATTTAATACTATCTGTTTTTATTTAATATTATACATGTCCACGTAGGATTGACGTGGGCGTCCACGTCAGCACCATGTTGGATGCTTCATCTGTGACTAAATCAAGTTGTCCGTCATAGATGCACAATTAAATTGCCACTGTACTCTATGACATTCAACCATCACAGTTGTATCACCCTTGGCACAGACAATGTAACTATGTGATGATTTTCAAAAAGGTCACAGAAAACGTCACGTAAAGCACCATTTCTTGTAGTGGGAGTACCTCAAGGCCAATGGTTTCTCTGACGACGAGGTGGCGCGCTACGGGGTTTTTTTTTGACGAAAGGTGGCGCGCTACGTGATGAGGGGGCTGCCGGTGACGCTGAGTTTCGGTGCGCTGGGCGTGCTGGTGACCTGAATCAGCGGTATCGGCGTGCCGACGGCGAAGAGGCTAGTGTACTGGGACGGTGACTTTGGTGCCAAGCCTCAAGTGTTTGTAGGCGATGGCGGCGACGGCATAAAAAGAACATAGCGAGCATGTTGGCGTTGGCCACGGTGATCGCTAGCTTCTGATCATTCAAGCCGTAATATGCTTTGAAAGATTTCCCTGTTTTTCTGGTTTGTAACCCTGTTAAACTCTTGATGCTTGTATTTCCATCATGAAAGTAATGGAAATGGGAAATGCTCTCTGTTCGAAAAAAAAATGTTGGCGTTGGCCACGGTGATCGGGGCTCAACCGGAGCAGGATTACTTCAAGACGATCCTGATTCACGAGACACGGTGGCACCATCTCGGATGATTTTGCTCTCGGCGTGTGGTAGCATGAAAGTTTGTTAGGTTTGATATGTTGCCTTTTCGGTCATTATACAATGACTAATATCATGTCCGTGCGTTGCTACGGGACAATTAAACTTTATACTAAAACTTATTGATCGCATAATAAGATAACAGCATAATAAGATAACAGTATTATAAAAATACATACAAACATTAAAATGATATTTTAATCAAGAAAAATAAAAGTTCGTGAAATTAACGGTTGCGAAGAACATGGTGTCGCAGGCTCACAAAACTATAGTATGGACCTTCCGCAATGCGGCTAAGATAATTTTTTTGACCATGTGTTGTTACAGGAACAAAATAATAATAGCACGCAATGTCAGAGCTTGCTACAGCATAAACGCAATTGAGCATGGCTGTTGGATTCATGGCGGCGCCAGGCATAATGGTACCACATGGTTTTTTTAACAAGAAACATTTCATTTATAATCAGCAGCAACGTGATGCATGGATGGTTACACCGTACAAGGTTGCACTGGGTTACATGGTGCTCATATGAGCAACTAAAATTTAAATCTGCGAGCCAGTGCATCAGCTGTGATATTAAGTTCTCTATTGATCTTATAAAGTTTGCACTCCCTGCTGCGAGCATGGTTGGAGAATCGTTGGGTGAATGGCTTAATTATCTAATCCGGCGGTTGTGCTTGGTCCTGTTGGTTGAGAAAGTGGACAAATTGTTGGTTGTCTGACAAGAAGGTGATGTTCCTGAGGTTCATAAGGTGAGCAATAACAGCAGCAAGAGCGAGGCTTGCAGCTTCAGCCATAAGAACTGAAGAACAAGCAGCAAGCTTCTCCTGTAGGTAGATTGTCTGCGTTGGTTGGTCCCACACATTGACAAAAAGAATGCCCAGACCAGTCATTCTTTGCAAGATTGCAGGGTGGTCTGGTGATGTTGAAGCATCAACATAGCACCTGATGCCTAGTATCAGGGCTGTTGCATTCATCGTGTGCCTGTTCGTCATTGTGGGTTGTAGTTCTATAGCACTCACAGCTTGGTGAAAGTGTTCGTATTCCTGTTGCAATGAAGAACTCATACATGAAGTGGATTGTTGATGCAAGTTGTCAAGACCATAGGTTTGTCGATCTGCGTCATCATGTGAGTGATGACTTGTTGTTGGAGCTATGGCCTGGTTTGGATCTGCATTAGAATTATTAGTACCTGACTGTCCATCTTGTACAGGCATATGACCATCTATTTGGTTGGGTGAATGATGTTGCATGATGAGACCCGTGTTGTGGGCGTGCATGTGACCTTCTGCTGCATGATGTACCTGGGATGTTGTCCACTATTTTCGATTAAAAAGGTAGTCATTTCTTGTTTTCCAAAGATACCAAAGAGTGAATAGAATTTTATGGAAATTTAAATCATTGGTAGTATTAGTAATATTGGTGGACAAACTAAGTTGAATACCATCATTTTCAAGCACAAGGTTGATAATATTAAGAGGAGGGCTCAAGGTGGACCATACCTCGGTTGGGAGTGCACATTGAAAGAATAAATGGAAGTCATTCTCCACTTGTCCACAGGTGACACAATGTTTATCTATATGGGTTGCATACCTTGAAGCTCGTTCAGCTGTAGCTAATACCCTTCAAATGAGTCTCCATGTGAAGGTTTTAATCAATGGAGGGAGGGTTTTTCTTTTCCAGGCTCGACATAAGATTTGATTCGCCTCTGGTTGAATGCTCTTGGATCCTTGTGTTGGCAGCTGAATGGCATTAGATGCTGACAGGGTTTTGTAGATTTCTCTGATAGAGCAGTTGCCTGTCCTGCCTGTTCTCCATCGTAGGAGGTCCTGATCATCAGAGGGGACAGGAGTAGTGGAGGAAATGGCCTGCACTGCCTCATGATCAAAGATTTCATTAATAAGTTGAAGATCCAATCATGAGTATTTTTTATCCATAGATCTGAGACTTTGGGTGGGAGGGGGGTCACTATGACTGGGATGTTCATATGGACATAGATCGAATCCCAGATTGGGCACCACGGTGTAGACCAAATGGACGTGTTACCTGCATGTAGTTGGAGAATGACATTGTTGTGGAGCTCCTGTTTTACCAGCATGATAGAGAACCAGAAAATGGAACAAGTTCCAAAATTTTTTGTAGTCCAAAAAGAAGAATTAGGATAATATTTAGATTTAATGACAGCTGTCAACATAGGATTTTTGTTAGTGGCAATGTTACAAGCTGCATTGAGGATAAGACTTTTATTAATTGTTCCTAGATCTCTTACGCCTAGCTGTCCATTTTTCTTACTCTGGCAAATGTCATCCCAAGATTTGTATGCAATGAGAGAAGTGGGATTTTCATCCTGAATACCTGTCCGCAAGAACCTCCTAATGATTGTATTAATTTTATGCACAAATTGTTTGGAGAAAAGAACAGTAGACATATAATAGATAGGGATCGAAGAGAGGACAGATTGAATATAGGTGAGTCTTCATGCATAATTAAGCTTGTTAGCTCGAACCATAGTTAATTTAGATTGAAATTTGCCAAAAATAAAATTGTAGGCCTTGTTGCGATCACCATGATAAAAATGATGGGGTGTCCTAAATGCTTAGTATGAGGTTGAAGATCAGGAACTGAAAAAATATTTTTTATTAAATTTTTAGTGGTAGTATTGACGTTTTTACTGAAGAGAATAGCTGATTTTGGAAGGTTGGGGTCTGACTTGAGGTAGTGCAGAAGTGTTCGAGGATAGTTCTGATAGTAGTTGCTTCCTCAACCGTGGCGTGGCCGCATAGAATAAGGTTATCTGCAAAAAGGAGTGAATGAATTGGCGGACATCCGGGTCCTAGAGTGACTCCAGTGAGATTAGACCTGTGCATTTCCTACTGGAGAGCTATAGATAGTTTGTTAATGGCAACAACAAAAAGATAAGGCGAAAAGGGGCAGCCCTGCCTAATACCATGGTTAAGAGTTAAATGATCAGAGGGCTCGCCATTGACCAAAACATAGAAAGTAGGAGTGGAGATGCATGCATGAATGAGATTAATAAAATGTAACTGAAGGACTAAACGAGTAAGGGCAGCAGTAATGAAATTCCATTCCAACCTTTCGAATGCTTTGACTAGATCAATCTTGATAAGACATGGTTAGACTCATGGCAGCGCCTGACACGTTCCTCTATGATGAGATCCTGTTTTTTTTCACTGCCCTCTAAAATAATGATGACCGAAAGGGTAACACCTGCTCTCACTGAAAAATCAGAGCTGCACAAAGGCATATAAAAACACCCATATTAGTTGACTCAAAAATATTCACAAAAAATGACCCAATATTCATGATCTAGTCAATATTCAATATCCAAACAAAGACAATCTTGAGGATAGTTCTACATTAGTTTGCTAATTTCTACAGGATCGCTTGATATGTCACATGTACAGAAAACAAAAAAAATATATGCATCCAAATTTTTATTGGTTACCTGTTAATCCCCATGTGATCCTCACAAGGAACCATCCTCTTCCTCGTCTTCCCTACTCCAAAATCATAGACGTGTGCACATCTGTGATTTCTCTTGCACACACACTTAGACATGTGTACATCAGCTATTTAAATGGTTGATTTCTCTTGCGAGAAGACAGAAGCAACACCATGATACCAGCATCATAGTATCCAGCTCCATGAAAAAGGAAAAGAAGATGATAAGAGATAAAAAGGAGCTGTCATTTCCAGTTATTCTACTAAACTGAATGGCGTCAACAGAAATGACACCATATTACTTAGATTTTTATTTGTAACTGAATGACCTGTTAGTGGTCCACGTGATGGGGGCATATGCTCCTAGGAGCAAAATTAACTTTACCGTCAGTAGCATGTTTATTTGATAAACTCTTGCAGCCTCCAAAATAAATGTATGGTATTAACTGTTACAATTTCTCATAGGATCATAAATATATATATGCAAAGATCAGAGATCCATAGATCAACAATCTTCAATACAGGATATAGAGAGCGGAGTGTACGACCAGGCGAAAGCAGAGCTCGACAATACAGGCAGTGTCAAGAAGTCCACACTGCACCTGGACGGCCGCTTCTTCATCTGTCGGTTCCTCATCTCGTTGAGGATCACCTGCCCAAGAACGTGATGAACTGATGATCGATGCAGGTGCCACATTTATATGTGCGCTAGTTAATTCCATGGATGAATCAAGAACATATATCAATCCTTAACAACTTGGTGTCTTTTGCTTCGTCGAAGACGCTGTCATCGTCGCTGTCCTCCACGGCTCGACGGAGGTCCACCCGGCGCCGGCGAGCATCCTGACTCAGGGGACATGGCTCCGGCAGCGCCACTGGCGGCCGCAGCTGTAGCTGCTCCGCCTCGCGCGTAGGCCGCCGGGGACTCGCAATACCGTGCGCCGTCAGCCACAAGCCAGCCCCATCTCGGGCAGGGAAGGGACAAACTGAGAGCAGGTGATTTGGAATGGTTGGAATCGCACGATAAATTTAGAAGGGGCCAAATTTACAAGGGGCAGGAAGGGAGGACGGGATTGGTGCGCTAAAATCTTGGAGCCTGATTGGAGGCCTGCTTCGGATGGAAGGAGCAGGGTATCACCGAGCGCAATCCCGGACAGGCAAAGCATCTCTTTTTTATTTGTTTTTACTTTAAGAATTTTTACTCTATGCCTATGACAGACGGACCTCAGGTACGCGGTGGCCCATTATACATGGGAGAGGAGGCGTCTAGGGCGGAGACCGGGTTTTTTTGGGCAGGAGAAGGGGAGATGTCTCGGGTGTGAGAGGGAGGCGCGTTTTTGTTTCGCACGGACCGGCAGACGGAAAGAAGCAGAATAAATGTCGCACCAAAAAATATCAATACTTTATTCTTTTTATTTATGGGAGATGACACGAAGTCAAACGTAAACTCTTCGGTGGTGAACGATGACGACTTTTGTAATAAGTTTGAGAAAATAAATAAATTGTCACTACCTCTGTTTCAAATACAATTTAATTCTATAATATTGTTGAAAGCGTCTCGTAATAATTCATATTAATTGTAATGTATGTAGTGCCCAAGAAGTGGAAACACGTGCCTGTATGCGGGAATGAAACTTGGCATACCATCATATTCTGTTTTCTTATTTCTCATTTAATTTGTGAAATCAAATTTGGTGTATACAGGCTACTAATTTGTATAAGCACGTGGATGGAGTCATTTCACTAAAATGCATTGTTGGGTGATAAAATCATAGAAGTGAACTATAAGGTGAAAATAATATGCAAGTTGCAATTGTATTTTATTCTTCCCAAAAACTTACACCCCAGGGGATATTTATAGACCCCCTGGCTTCGTTACCAACGAAAACTTACAAAACTTATCAAAATGTTTCCTATACATTTGACGAAAAAGTTCATCGATGAAGTGGTGAGACACACTTCGCCTTCTTCTTCTTGATTCTCCCAGCAACTTTGGTTTTGATCATATTTTCAACTTTGGAGTCCGCTTTATTGATCCTTTATGCGAAGCTACCACATCAGCTTCGCTGGACGCCCATAGTCTAGCGAAGCCATCTTCGCCAGATAACCTGAAACATGTGGAAACATACACGCGAAGTTCAAAATAGCTATAACGAAGTGTTCATATCATCTTCGCTGAATAATATCTTGTCCCAAATATTCGTGGCAAAAAGTTTATTCACAACCCCAAAGTTTGAGATGGGCGTTTGTGTGTCAAAGTTGTTCCCTAACAGTAGCCCCTCAAGGGCGAAGGCCTACTCCAAAGGTCTGAATCCCGCGAAGTTTTCATAAACTTTGCCTACTAAACGCCATCCAAACTTTGGAGTTGGCCTTTTATTTATTTATTTTTAAATTTCAAACCCAACAGCTAGTTTTGATTGATTGACCAGGCCTGCCTATAAATAGCGATGCCCCTTGGAGACGTCGTTTTCAGAAGAAGGGAAACTCTGCAAAAATTTTTCTTGAGCTAAAAAGTTCAAGATAGTTTTTTATGACACCTGCTATTTGTGTTCATCCCGTGTTGATCTTTCGAGCCAAGTTTGTTCAACAACTTCGATCAGGTTTGTTTCTTCGATTCTTTATGTCGTTGTTCTTGATTTTGTCAGAATTCTAATGATCTTTGTTTTTATAGATGTCTTCGCTAGATCTGCAAGATCAAATTTAGTCTCAGGAGAGCTCCAGGGCCGAAGAGGACAAGTCTCAAATAGATTCTGACGAAGAAAATCCTGAAGACGTTGATGCGTCTGTTGAGGACTCGGTGAAAGATGATTAAGGTTTTACCTTGACTTTTGATAGAACTTTATTTGAAAAAAGTCATCTTGATGAAATGGTTCGATTGAAAATTGTTGAGCGTGATTAAGTGAGGGTGCCTGATCCTGCGGAGAACAATCCAAAGTCTTATCCTGACGAATGTATCGTGTATCGGGATTTGTTTACTGCTGGTCTTCGCTTCCCTTGTCAAGACTTTACTGAAGATGTTCTGAAATCTTTCAATATTCAGATGCATCACCTGATGCCTAACGGTGTGGTTAGGTTGGCTCAGTTTGTTTGGCTGTCAAGTCTCAGGAGGCTAATGCTGATATTGCTGCTTTTTGCGAACTTTTGAGATGCATACTCAGGTCAAGGAGTTTATGCTTGAAGGGCGAGTGATCACCAAATATTTTGCTTGTTCAAGATTTAAGACTACTCGCAACGCTGTTCAAATCTCTCCAGCGGCGAGGAACAAGTGGGGTATTGGAGATTGGTCAAGATATTGGTTCTATCATAAGGTACCCATAGTTGAAGAAAGGGATCCTGTGACAAAGAAAATGGTGAAGAGGTATCCGATGGCTGCTAGAATGAAGATTGAGAAGTTTAAATTGTCTCCATCTTTTTCTACTTTCATGATTTTGAAGACTACTATAAAAGCGTACAAGTGCACAGCTTCGCTACAGTGTGCTAGAGATCTTGTTGAAGAGTATGCTGCTGCTAGAATTTGGCCGTTGAAGAAAGGTTGGTCTTTTCAACGCTTTCATGCTAAAAAAGTCCATAGGGTGAACTACAAGTTCCCGGATAATGACTTTCATCGTCCGAGGACTTTTGCTTGTGATGAACATTTTATGAAATCTGTTGAGAGCTGAGCTGAGGATTTGCTTGGAAATATGTGTTAAGCGAGAAGTACAACATTGATAAAATTCTTGGGAGTGAATATAAACGTTTGAACAGAGTTTTTGAGATTGCGCAGATTGAGTATGGTGAAAGGCCTCCTCCTGCTTATCGTCATGAGAAGAAACAAGGCTAGAAAAAGGAGAAGGATACTGCTTCTCAGGCTAAAGGCACTAAATGCAAGGCTGGTCCTAGCAAAGCTGTTGCCAAGAAGTTAAAAAAGAATCAAAGTCCTTCTATCTTACTTGATGCTGAAGAACTTGACGCTGTGTTGGAATGGAGCATGGATATGGATGGAAATTTGGTTTCTGGTTTAGGTGGTTCAAAGAATGATAAAGATGCTAGAGTTTCCTTGTCTCATCATGCTGAGGATGAGGTGAGGAAAATTACTATGGCTTTTTTCTGATGGGTTAACTTCTTCTTTCCTTACTCCACTGAGTGATGACTTGCAGGATTTGCAAGGTCTAAGTTTGCCTGCTGGAAGTTCTGTTGATGTTGAAAATGTTGATAGTTTGATTCTTGAAAAAGAGACTTATGAGAAAGAAACTCTTGCTAATGATACCTGTAGAACTATTGATCCTACTTTGCCAATGCCTAATGCTGAGGCCATGTTGTTAGGTCTCATGAAGAAAATGTCAATGTGGAGAAAACTGCTTCGGCTGAGGATCCAGCTATGATTGACAATGGCGAAGTTGGTGTTCCCAATGTGCCTAAGAAAGTTGGTGTTTCTAGGGTTTATACTCTTGATTTTGATGAAAGTGATGACGAGGTTTTTGATGATGAAAGTAATGATGAACATTTGGTGCACTTATCGAGGTCCACTATTCATGTTGAAACTGGCCAGAAGATTGATTGTAATTTGGGTGAACGTGTCTCTACTGGTGAGTACTGCATCTTTGTATTTGATTTGTTTGACCTGTGTTGTATTTTTTGCTGACCTTCGGTTTTTATATTTTTGTAGAAACTACTTTGCCTCATGCACCATCTTCTCCTCGGATGAATGTTGATTTGAGCAAGTTAAAAAGTGTTCAGCAAGATCCTGCCACTCCTGTTGTTCCTGCTGGTGGTGACGGAGAGATTTCTGATGCTCTAAAACGTTCTTTGGAGTTTTGCCAGGAGAAAAGTTTGGGTCTTGATTGTTTCAAGTTCATAGGTATTGGGACTGATAAACTTTGGATGATGCCTCGTACTTCTGAGGTTCAGTTGTCAAAATGTATAGATGAGGCTTTTACTGTCCCTGATGTGAAACTTGAAATATCAAAGAACCCTTAACTCGAAATTGCTGATGCTGGCTTATCATTGATGTACAAAGGTTCTCTCTTGATGAGAGGTTTGCGGATGGGCTTGGAAGAAAAAGAAAAGAATTTTGCTCTTCACGAATGCAATTATCAGGTTGAAATTGATTCCTTGAAGAAGCAACTTGCTGAGAAAGAGAAGGAGAGGGCTGATGCTGTGGATGCCCATAATAATTTGGAAACTAGGTTGATTAGTACTCTTACCATTGTTGAGAAAAAGGAAGATGATATGAAGAAAATTGTTGCTGACAATGAAAGGTTGAAGGAGGGCAAGAGACGTATGGAGAGAAAAATTAAGGAGCAAGATAAATCTTTCTTTGATAACTGCAATCGTATCTAGGAGCTCTGTTTTGAGTGCTATGATAAGTTTGGAACTAGACCTGGGGAAAAATGTTAGGATCTTGGTGACCATGACAGTTTCTTTAGTTGGCTTTGCCGTCAATATGAAGATTTGTCCCAAGTCATGAAGACCACAGTTGATATTGGGGTTTTCTACTCTACCCGTGCTTTGTTTCACTTGATGAGACAAAGTCAAGATCCCTTGTTTGCATAACTTAGTGATGACAATTACAAGTTTCCTTCTGTGGGTGACTTGCTAATGTGACAAAGGCCACACAAGTATTGTGCAACAAGTATCTTGATCAGTATTAGAGGTCTGGTGGTCAAACTCATTGTTTTGATAAAGCGAGGGAAAAGTTACAGAAGGTATGTTTTGTATTTTTTTATTTTGTGCTATTGCTATTGTTTTTATCTAATTCTGCTTTTGTTTTAGCAAATTGCAAAGGAGACAGAAGCTGCTCAGAAGGAGGCTGAGGAGATTGCGAAGAGGGAGGCCAGAGCTAGGGGTGAAAGTGGTGCTAGATCGAGCAATGTTAGTGACGGCCCTCCTTAGGCTCTAGTTGTCTTTTCTTTTGTGAGATGAGGGAGTTTTAAGATATATTGGTTTTTAAGTTATCATCTTTGTAAAATACATGCTTGGAAGTTGTTTGACTATTTGTCCATCCTGCGCAGGTTCCTCATGCTGAGCCTGTGCAGGGTGTCAAAGATATTACTCCGTTGTTAATGTGTAAAGATGACTTCGTTTTCGAGGCTACCGAGTTCTACGATTTTCGTACGAAGTATGATGGTTGTGATGTTGATGATTTTCTCACTCGTAAGTTTTGCTTTTATTATTTTGAACTCAAATTTTTTGGGAACTCTATCTTACAAAAAATTTTATAGATGTGAATAAACGATACTGTAGTATCAGGCCTCCCAACTGCTGGGTGTTTGATTTCATGAATTTTGCTCAGGTAAAGTTTGACACATGTATTTTTCTTTGCTTCATGGTTGAAATGTGCTTACTGACTCCATTTCTTATAGTCGTCGGGATCAAGTACTTCGCCGGCGGATATTTGCGAGGATCGTTTGCGCCGTGAAGCAGACGAAATTATTAACGAGGTTGTTGGCGACATTCTTGGTGGTGGTGCTGACGTAGTTAGTTCTCAAGATGGCTAATTTGTACATATTTTGTTTATAATTGAATAAGTTGTGTTGTAAACTTCTTGTTGTATTACGAAGTTCGTATGTTCGTCTTCGCTTGTAAGAATAAATACTAAACAATCATTGAGAGCGATTTGCTTATATAACTGAGAAATTTCCTTTTAGCCATGTTTTAAAGTGCTATTCTTTTTGTCACTTGTATACTTCGCTTAGAAGTTCAAAAATGTTACACTTTGCTTAGAAGTTCAAAAAATGTTGCACTTCGCTTAGAAGTTCAAAAATGTTTTCATCTTGGTGAAATTTTGTCGAAAAATTTGTCTTAGCAGATTTTTGAAACGCCATCCCTTCTTTTTCGTTCGAAGCAGACGTGTACGCTTCGCTTAGAATCATACAACATTCTCACCTTAGTAAAGTTAAGTCAAAAAAATTGCCTTAGCAAATTTTAAAATGTCGTCCCTTCTTTTTCGTTCGAAATGGATGCGTACGCTTCGCTTAGAAGCCAGAAGCATTTTCATCTTAGTGAAAATAAGTCAAAAAATTTGCCTTAGCAAATTTTAAAAAGCCGTCCCTTCTTTTTCGTTCGAAGTGGACCTGTACGCTTCGCTTAGAAGCTAGAAGCAATTTCACCTTAGTGAAATTAAGTCAAAAAATTTGCCTTAACAAATTTTAAAACGCCGTCCCTTCTTTTTCGTTCGAAGTGGACGCGTACGCTTCGCTTAGAAGTCAGAAGCAATTTCACCTTAGTGAAATTAAGTCAAAAAATTTGCCTTAGCAAATTTTGAAACGCCGTCCCTTCTTTTTTGTTCGAAGTGGACGCGTATGCTTCGCTTAGAAGCCAGAAGCAATTTCACCTTAGTGAAATTAAGTCAAAAAATTTGTCTAAGCAAATTTTGAAACGTCGTTCCTTCTTTTTCGTTCGAAGTGGATGCGTATGCTTCGCTTAGAAGCCAGAAGCAATTTCACCTTAGTGAAATTAAGTCAAAAAATTTGCCTTAGCAAATTTTGAAACGCCGTCCATTCTTTTTCGTTCGAAGTGGACGCGTACGCTTCGTTTAGAAGCCAGAAACAATTTCACCTTAGTGAAATTAAGTCAAAAATTTTGAACAGGACTTGTTTAAATTGGATAAGTTAGTATTTTTTAGATTTAATAAAATATTGATGCTAACTTACATTTTTGCGAGGTTTATGCCGTTGTGAGAGTATACTTTGGATATGCTCTTCGGTATTTTATTTTTTGATCGGGTAATGTAAAGACATTTCTTTTGGTGAAACTACTTTCTTATTTATACTTCATGAGATTTACAAAGAGACTGCCTTGTTAAAAAACCACTCACCCTGCAAAGGGTTTTTCTGAATGGAAAAAGAGTGCAGCTCGATTACATTTTGAATTATAAATTTGCTTGGAATGAAACTTTACTTTGCAGAAAAGAAAACTACTCTTCTAGTTTTGCTATGGGTAATATTTGCAAAGTGCTTTTATATTCCAAGTGTGATTGAGTTCTTCACCTTTCAGATTTGCTAGATGATATGCATCTTCTTTGTTTGTTCTTGTGATGATGAAAGGCCCATCCCACTTTTGTTGGGATTTTCCCACTGTGTCTTCATTTCTTTTTCTTTTAAGGACAAAATCTCCTGGTGCTAACTCTCTTAGCTTGATTTTTTTGTTGTATCACTTCTTTGTTTCAAGTTGGTACTTCTTGATATTCTCAAGTGCTTCATTTCTTTCTTCTTGGGATAAATCTTTGCTTGTTGCTTGATCCTCTTCTGTGATTATTTGTATGTTTGTTCTTGGTCCCTCAAACTTTATTTTTTGGAAGGTCATTGCTTCATCTCCGTATAGTAACTTGAATGGAGAAAAATCTGTTGGCCTTGGCTTCGATGTGTTGTGAGACCAGATAACTCTTGGCAATTCATCTACCTATTTTCCATTTTTTAGATCTGTTAAGCACTTTGATATTCCTGTGTAAATTATCCCATTTGCTCTCTCTACTGTTCCATTGGACTGTGGGTGCCTTACGGATGCGAAACAGAGTTTTATTCCCATTGAGTGGCAGTATTCTCTGAAGTCTTCACTATCAAATTGGGCTCCATTATCTATTGTGACGTGTCTTGGAACTCTAAATTTGCATATGATGTTTTGCCATAGGAATTTTTCATTATATGAGAAGACATGTTTGTGATTGGTTTTGCCTCAATCCACTTGGTGAAATATTCAACTCCTACTATTGTATATTGGTAGTTGCCTTGAGCCGGGGGTAATTTTCCAATTTTGTCGATGCCCCATCTTGCGAGTGGCCAAGTTGGTTCAATTGGCTGTAAGTTTGTTCTTGGTGCATTGACTTTACTCCCTGCCATTTGGCAATTGTGATAGGTCTAAATTATTTCTTTGCTGTCACTTTGAGCAGTTGGCCAGAAAAACTCTTGCCTGAAAGCTTTCCCAACTATTGATCTAGCCCTAGCATGGAATCCACAGATTCCCTCATGTATTTCTTTTAGGAGGTTTTTTCTATCTTCTCTTGAGATACACTTTAGGAGTGGCTGGCAAATTCCTTCCTTGTATAGTTCTTTATTGATGATTTTGTAACTTCGGGTCTTTTGCTTCATTCTTATTTCATCAACTTTATTTTCTGGTTAGTAAAATCCTTTGAGGAATGCCATGATTGGAGCCCTCCAGTCTTCACTTTTGATGATATGTACTTCTTTTGGTTGTTCAACTTTTTCTTTGTTGAGGCTTTGGTAATAGTTTAGAAAAATACTTCTGGTGGTAACTCCAACTTTTGGGCAGCGGCTTTTGTAATTTCGTCTGCATCTGTGTTATCATTTCTTGAGATACTCTTCATTGTGAATCCGACGAAGTGTTTTTCTTCATCTCTCGATAGTTGGAGGTACTTTGTTAGCTCTGGGTCTCTTGCTTTGTAGTTTTTCTCTATGTGCCCAGCCACAACTTGAGAGTCTGTTTTGATTATTAACTTTTGCATTCCCATTGCCCTAGCCTTGCGAAGTCCTAATAGTACTGCCTCATATTCTGCAATATTATTTATACATTGAAAGTCTAGTCATGCCGCATATTTGAGCTTGACTTCGGAAGGTGAAGTTATGATTGCTGCTGCTCCGGCGCCAGCGAAGACCCAAGCGTCATCACAATAGATTATCTATTCTGGCTGCTCTATTTTTTCTTGATTGTATTTTGATGGTGTCCAATCTGCTACAAAGTCGACCAATACTTGAGATTTGATCGATGTTCTCTTCTCAAATTTGATGAAGTATTGAGACAATTCAGCTGCCCATTTTTCTAATCTTCCAGAGGACTTACAGCCTTGTAATATTTCTTTGAGGGGTTGATTTCTTGGTACTCTTATTTTGTGTGCTTAGAAGTAATGTTTCAACTTTCTTGATGCCATAAGTACTGCGTATGCAATTTTCTCTATTTCTGAGTAGAAAATTTTTTATCCTGACAGGGCTTCGGATGCGTATACTGGAATTTGCCTTGTTGAGTGCTCATTTTCTTCTTCTTGTATCAAAACTGCACTGATTGTTCTTTCATTTGCTGATACATATAACAGTAAGTCTGCAGTTGGATTGGGCGTTGCCAAAGTTGTGGGGTTGGACAAATGCTTCTCTTCGAAGGCTTCTTGCTGTGCTTGACCCCAACTGAATTTTTGCTTTTTCCCCTTTAGTGCTTGAAATATTGGTAGGCTTCGCTCAGCTGATTTAGATATGAATCTGTTCAGCGAAGCTAATCTTTCTATTAATTTTTTAATGTCTTTGATATTTCTTGGCACTTGCATATTCAGTATTGCCTTCACCTTCTTTGGGTTCGGATCAATGCCTTTTGCAGATACGATGCATCCTAGAATTTTGCCTATTTGAACTCCAAATGTGCATTTTTCCGAGTTTAACTTTAGATTTGCTTTTCTGAGGTTTGAGATAGTTTCTTGTAAGTCTTCGACATGATCTTCTCTTTTTTTGCTCTTGACTACCAAATCATGGACATACGCAAGCAAGTTTCTTGGTATTTGATCTTTGAGGACTGTGGATGTCATTCTGATAAAAGTTGTTCCTGCATTGCGGAGCCCCTCGGCCATTCTTTGGAAATAGTAAGTTCCAAATGGTATAATGAAACTTGTGTACTCTTCATCTTCTTTTTTCATCCAAATTTGATGGTAGCCTGAATAGCAGTCAAGGAAACTAAGCATCTCACTTCCTGCTGCCTGATCTACCAAAGTGTCTATTCTTGGTAATGGAAAATTGTCTTTTGGGCATGCTTTGTTGAGATCTGTGAAGTCTATACACATTCTCCACTTTTTATTTTTCTTCTACACCATGACTATGTTTACAAGCTAAGTTGTGAATTGAACTTCTCTTATGACTTTTGCATCTAGCAATCTTTGGACTTCAGCTTTTGCAGTTTGTGTTCTATCTTCTGACAACTTTCTGAATTTTTGCTTTTTCGGCCTGAAGTTTGGATCAATGTTTAACTTGTGTTCTATGACATCTCTGCTTACTCCACCGAGGTCTTGCGTGGACCAGGCAAAGATGTCCTTGTTACTTCGCAGGACTTGAATTATTTTTTCTTCTTCTTCTTTTGTTAAGTTTGTGCCGATGATAACTTGTCTTTCTGGCACCATTGGGTCGAGTGGTACTTTCTTTGTGTCTTCGCAGGGCTTCGCCTTTTGTTGAGTCTTTGCATTTTCAGTTTTGAGCTCGTCCTCTTCTTCTTCTTCTTGTATGACATGGATATTTTTGAAAGTTGGGCTTGCATCTCTTTCTATGTTTCTTGCCTCTGTTTGATCGCCGAAGACGGTTATGATGCCATTGATTGCTGGCATTTTCATGCATAGGTATGGGTAGCTTATTATTGCTTCAAAGGCATTTAAACTCCCTCTTCCAAAGATTGCGTTGTACTGGTTGTGCATTTCAACTACATCGAATGTTATTTGCTCTGTTCTTACGTTGTTCACTGTTCCAAATGAAACTGGCAAGACAATTCTGCCGATGGAGTTTATTTTCTTTCCGCCGAAGCCAACTAATGGATGTTCGGCTCTCCCCAAAGTTTTTCTGTCAATTTTCATTGCATCTATAGTTAATGTGAATATGATGTCGGCGGAGCTACCACCATCTACTAGAATCTTTAAGACTGCCCATCCTTCAATGTTTGCTTCGATTACCATTGCATCCATGTGAGGGTAATCTTTCAATTTGAGATCTTGTTCTGAAAATCTGATTGGTAGGTGAGACCATCTTATTTTTTTGAATGGGCCTTCGACTGCGATGGAGTTTACTCTTCTGAAATAGTTTCTTCTTTCGTTTCTTGTGTTAAGTTCTATGTTGTTTCCTCCGAAGATTGTCATAATTATGCCTTTGCTCGGAATGATTGCATTCTCATTGTTTGTTGAAGTTTTAGGGGTATTGTTGGTGTGTTGAATTTGATGACTGCTGTTTACCACTGAATTTTCAGGATAAAAACTTTGCTGTCGACTTTGGCCCCATTGGTTTTACGGGCACATTGCTAGTGGCTGGCAATTGTAGATTGGCGGAGGTGGTGGCAACATGTGCTGAGGATAAGTTATTGGCATGTAATTTGTCTCTTGGGGAGCTAGATGATTGACAACTTTTAACTGTGAAGTTGCCCTGTTTTCTTCTTACATTTCTTTAATGCTTTTTTTACTCTTGGGCACATTTTGGATGTGTGGCCAGCCCCTTTGCCGTGTATGATGCAATACATTTCCTCAGGCCTCAATATCTTTCTTTCGAAATTTCTACCTTAATTGTTGTAGTTTGCCCTTTGCTGGAAGTTTTCCTTGTAACTTCTGTTGTTTTGAAAATTTCTTTGATTGCTTGAGCTTGGACCTTGACTGGCGGCTTCGCTCGTGTTGTTGATGTGATTTATCCTCTGAAATGGTCTTCACTCAGCATTTGTCATTCTTAAGTGTTAAAAATTGTTATTTGATCTTGACATGTTTCTTTCTCCGTTTTCTTCTTCTATTCATTTTTTGTAGTCTTTGTCGGACTCACAGTACTTTCTCATTTCTTCATATAACTTTTCCACTGTGGTTGGTCTTTCCCTTTTAAAGTGGAAAGAAAGTTGGCCTGCCCGTAGTCCTTTGATTACTGCAATGATGACAACTTCATCTGGTATATTTGGTATTTGAGCTTTTGCTTGTATAAATCTTTTGTAATACTGGCTCAGTGGTTCCTTTGGTTGCTGCTTGATGTTGAAAAGATCATCGCTTGTGAGCTTAACTCTTTGTAAGCCTTGAAAATCTAAGAGCAGAGTTGTGCGAAGTTATTCCCAAGATTTGATTGACCTTGGCTTTAGCGAAGAGTACCAATGTTGTGCTGGTCCTCTTACTGCCATGATGAGCGACTTCGCTAAGGTGTTTGCATCCCTCCGCTTGATGCAACTGCTACTTTGAAGCTCATGAGAAATTATCTTGGGTCGGACATGCCATTGTAAGTTGGGATGATGTTGAATTTGAATCCTGCTGGCCACTTCACTAGCTGAATGTCGATTGACAGAGGCGACTATGTGTCAATTGTTGCTTTTTGATTTTGGTTCTCTTTGCTGTTGGTGTTTTTGCTTACTGAGTTTGGGTCTTGGATCGTGACTTCGCTTTTATTTTCTATCTCTTCGTTGAGCTTTCTTATTTTGGCTTCTGCTTTTGCGATTCTTTGCTTCAGGGACTTTTTTCTTGTCTTCGCTCTTGCTTCTTTTAGTTGTTTTTTCTTGACAGCGAGTTGATCTTCGAGTTTCTTGAGTCTTCTTTCTTCGTTCTAAGTTTTTTCTTCTTCTTGAACACGTCTGGTTTCAGTTTCTATTGCATCTTCTATAATTGGGTCTTGTACGGCGTTGTTGTCAGCCGGAGCTGTCCTTTTACTGGGTCTTCCTATTTTGGTGGTCGTGTCTTCGATCACACAAACGGACGGCGCCAGATGTTGGGTAATAAAATCACAGAAGTGAACTATGAGGTGAAAATAATATGCGGGTTGCAATTGTATTTTATTCTTCTCAAAAACTTACACCTCATGAGGTATTTATAGACCCCTGGTTTTGCTACCCACGAAAACTTACAAAACTGATCAAAATGTTTCCTATACATTTGACTAAAAAGTTCATCGGTGAAGTGGTGAGACACACTTCGTCTTCTTCTTCTTGATTCTCCCAGCAACTTTGGTTTTGATCATATTTTCAACTTTGCAGTCCGCTTTATTGATCCTTTATGCGAAGCTGCCACGTCAGTTTCGTTGGACGCCCACAGTCTAGCGAAGTCATCTTCGCCAAATAACCTGAAACATGTGAAAACATACACGCGAAGTTCAAAATAGCTATAACGAAGTGTTCACGTCATCTTCGCTGAATAATACTTGTCCCAAATATTCGTGCTAAAAAGTTTGTTCGCAACCCCAAAATTTGAGATGGGCGTTTGTGTGTCAAAGTTGTTCCCCAACATGCATACAATAAACTTATAAAGTTTGGTGTAACGTGATGTCTTTTTATGTTTATGGCTAAGCTAAAAATAGCCTCTAACATGGCAATATAGACTTGGGTTACAAATACAATTAACTTATAAAGTTTGGTGTAACGTGATGTCCTTTTAGGTTTATGGCTAAGCTAGAAATAGCCTCTAACATGGCATCGTAGACTTGGGTTACAAACAGACGGAACACTGTTGTCAAAAAAAAAACAGACGGAACACCGAGATAACAAATATGGTCTACTTCCTATACAAGAAAACTACACAACGCGATAACCCATCTATACTATCACAACATGTATGCCAGTATATAACACGGTGCCTAAAATTGTTAACATTCGCCGTCAGTCACAACTCATTTTATCCACAAGACTTTGATGCAATTTGATCTTTTTAAGGACCTTTATATAATAATATAGATGTTTTAGTGTTTTACAATAATATATATTGTTATAAAAAACCATCCAATATATTATTAATTATATTACTTATAATTATAGGATTAACGATCCTGTTGATGCCTCAGGCCTAACCGCTAACCGGCTAACCGCCTGAGCCCCGGACTGTCTTCACCCCTGCCTTCTGCCTGCGTGCTCTCTCTCGTGGCGACGACACTGCGGCCGCCGCCGCCGCCGCCCTTCGCCAGTTGCCCAGGACTTCTTGCCCCTTCGCCAGCCACGAGCACACCAGGTATGCGTATGCCCACCCCGTCTCGTCTCCTCCCACTGTGCGAAACCGAGCACGCAAACCCTAACTTAAGCTGTTTGGTTACTTGTATTCGAATCTGTGCGGTCATACATATATTCTGCCACTCCTTGGATTTTGTTTGTGAAATTTTTCGGGTGTACATGTGCACATCCATTGCCCTTTTACTGGGCTCGCCCCTGCTGAGGACAACCATGGAAAAATTATAAAGTTTTGATTCACTTCGAGTTGAGTTGATGCTTTGTGGACTTCGAGTAAGCCTAGTTTACACTTTACAACTAGTGCTTGATGCAGCAGGGGCTTAAACTTTCTATGATTGGGTCTTCGTTCCAGGACAAGAAAACAAATTCAGGGTTGTGATGGGCCTGTTCGCCGCAGCTTGAGCCGCCGCAGGTGCACCAGATTGTACAGCTATAAAATGCTGTTGTTTGAGGTAGAATCGGTGCAGCAGCTGCTGCTTTTAGCCGCAGCCGTACATGCCCGATACCTAGTTTTTCTATCATTCCTAAATAGTATGCCCAAAAACATAGTTTTTGGTTAATTGAAATATTCATTTAGTTGTTGCTTTTTTATGGATGAGACTGGGATAATTTCCTTTTTTGGTTGATCGATGGTAATTTCTTGCTGGATGTTTCAATCAGAATGCCCGTTGCAATGTATATGAATATGGTGAATCAATCATTTAAAGAAAAAACTTTATGGACCAGGTGATCAGCAGTGGCATGGCAAGGAAGCCTTCAGCTTGCCTCCAGTTCTGTTTCCATATATGATGTCCTTCTCTCTGAAGGGCACAAATGTTAAAAGATTATTCAAGTGGCCATTGAGAAGAGAATCAACACTTTCAACACATCTGCTTGCTGAAGCTCCACCTGAAGTAGAGTTATCGGACTACCGGAGACTACCAAGCTCATATTGTGAGAGCCCGACAGGACTTCTCCATGGGGAGGACTTCAAGGCTGAGCTGGTTCCTGATTTGGATATTTTCTTTGAGAGGCTGTATGAATATTTCTGTGCGAAGGGTTTAAGGTGCACTATCACCAAGTGGATAATCGAGATCCTTAATGTTTCATTTATGGTATGTGCTATTGGTTTCTTCTTCTTGTTTGTTGATTGGGATGCCCTTGGCCATTTGAAATGTGGAGTGGAAGCACTTGAGATAGGGGATAAACCATGTGACCTAATGAATGTCATCAAGAATGACCCATTAGTTCCATTCACATATGTGAAGTTTATCACTATTGGATCAATGGTTATATTGACGACATATGGAATTATTAATTTAATCAAGTTCTTTGTAAAATTGAGAAGCATACTCAATGTTCGTGACTTCTACTATAACAGGTAATATTTCAATTCCATGTGTTCCACACATTGGTAAACAGTTCTTTGAGAGAAAAATGATGCATCATTTTGTTTCTGTTACTTCATTTTGCAGTCTTAAGGTCACTGATCTGGAGATTCAAACTATATCATGGCCCAAAGTAGTTGAGAAGGTTGTCCTCCTCCAGAAGTCACAACAACTTTGCGTTGTTAAGGATCTTTCGGAGCACGATATTATCATGAGATTAATGCGGAAACAGAACTACTTAATTGGGATGGTTAATAAAGGCATTATTGCATTTCCGGTTGCCTGTTGGCTGCCTGGAGTAGGACCAACTGTCAGTTCGCGTTCCCAAGGAAGGAAAAGCTATCTGATGCTTCCAAAGACGCTAGAGTGGGCGTTAAATTGGTGCATCTTCCATAGCATGTTTGATAGGTAAGGAAGTTTGTTTCTTTTTCTGGTTCCCTATATCTATACTTTTTAATAGACTGTGCTGCCAGTATTTTCTTTTTTCAAACTTATTGGTTAAGCGAGTTAGTTTTTTGGGGAAAAAGTAAGAGTTAAGAAAGGAAAAGGGACTAATATGAAATGAAATGTGTATGTGCAAGTATCAAATTGATGATACTTTTACTGGTTATGTCAAAAATAGAATACTGTTACCAGGTGGTAGTCTTTTCTAAACCAGTTGTAGTTGATTTTATTGATGGATACATTTTAATTTGTTGATGAATCGAGGTCTTTGTGTCACTTGAATATCATTTGTGATATATGATAATAGAATGTCTGTGAAGCTTTGCATGTGCTGTTCTCAGTTATGTGCACTGCAGGGCGAATAGGGTTTATCTGAAATTTTCAAGATGATCGATGAAGGAAACCATGAAGCTCATTATTATATATATTCTAGTTGTTAACAATCCTTAAATAACTTTTGCTACCTTGATATGATATCTTCCATGATAAGTCTAGTCTTTCTGTTTTTGTTCTTATTCATGAAGTTCTGTCATCATAACTGCTCATTTAAAATGTTCTCTTCCGTGTAATTCTTACTCATTGTTTGTTGATCCTAGTCCTTTAAAATACCATCTTACTCTTTTTAATGCAAACCTCATCTTCTTTTGCAGTAAATTTTGTGTCAGGAAAGGCTTTCTAACAGGCCCATCTGTCTTGACAAAGCGACTTGTATTTATGGGCATTGCAATGCTTTTGCTGTCGCCCTGCCTTGTCATCTTCCCATTGGTATACATGTTTCTGAGACATGCTGAAGAATTTTACAATAATCCTAGTACAGCATCATCTCGAAGATGGTCGAATTTGTCGAGGTGGATTTTGCGGGAGTACAACGAGGTAGAAATATGCTTCTTTTGTTACACCTGCTAGAAAATGCCAAATGATTGCGTGGTCATTCATTCCATTTTCCTATTGTTTGGAGGAATTGGGAGACAGATCCCCAACAAAAGAACGTGTAGATCATCTGTAGTGTAGTTAATCTTGTTTCTATTCCATTCTGCCCTAAATGCTGCTACTTTTAACTATTTCAGGTTGAGCATTTCTTCAGACATAGGATGGACAATTGCACTCTTCACTCTTTAAATTATTTAAAGCAGTTTCCAACTCCATTGATATCAATTGTTGCAAAATTTGTATCATTTGTATCTGGCGGCTTGGCTGGAATTCTTCTCATCCTTGGATTCCTGGGGGAATCTATTCTTGAGGGACATGTAAGCACCCCCCCCCCCTTTCCCCCCAACACATGGATACCTTCCACTTTAGAATCTCATGTCTTTTATGACTTAGGTTTTCGGCCGAAATCTTTTCTGGTATACTGTTGTTTTTGGAACCATAGCAACTGTAAGTCGTAAAGTTGTGGCAGATGAGCTTCAAGTGATTGACCCAGAGGGAGCCATGACCCTTGTTGTGCAACATGCACATTACATGCCCAAAAGATGGCGTGGTAAAGAGAGCAGTGAAGTTGTGCGGAAAGAATTCGAAACTCTATTTCAGGTAATTCCCTTCCCTCAGATTTTTTTCGCAGATCACACTTCAAAAAATATCTTAATAGTTTTAGATTACAAATCTTAATTGTTTTGAAGTTGGGTATTACAAATATTAACAAGCTTACAGTAGACGCAAAGATGCATTAAACTGAAAAATTTCATCCAATGCGAGGTTATCGAGTGCCTGCAGCCACATGTCATTGGCACATTAATGTTCTTCCAACATATGAGTTAATGGATCTTTCCTGTGGTACTGAGAATACTTCATTTCAGTGGTACCAGTGTTTAGCCATTTAGATATCTGGTGTGATTTATGCTTAAAAAGGAGAACTGAGCAGTAGTTTGGTTGGTAGAGAACTGGATGTCTCTTAAGAGAGGGAGTACTGAGCCTACTTAAAGGGTTCAGTAGTCTCTTAAGATGGCCGAGGGAATGACTCTACTCTCTCCTCTTAGTTCTTTTTTCTTAGTTTATAAAAGAACTCAGTAAATCACTGTCTATGTGGAACCCATGATGTGCATTTATAAGTAATGGACTATTACTTATGTGGTCTATCTGACTTCTAATGTACAAGTTACAATTAAGCTTTAGAAGAATAGCTGATTGTTGCAATTGCAGTATACCATAACGATGCTTTTGGAAGAGATGGCCTCGATTTTCATCACTCCTTACTTGCTAATATTTGTGCTTCCAAAGGTAATGTTTGACTTTTGAGCAACATCAACAGAAGTTTGTTTCTAGATTATGCTGTATAATGGTTGTGTTTTCCCCATGTACAGCGTGTCAATGATATTTTGAGCTTCATTTCGGAATTTACAATTTACGTAGATGGAGTGGGAGATGTTTGCAGGTTTGCCTTTGTATTGTGCTATTAGTTATTACAATCTGCTAATTTTGCTACTTTGCAAGTTTTTAACTTCATTCTGTTTGTCTCAATAGCTTAAGCTTGTTTGACCTCCGAAGACATGGAAATAGAAATTATGGTTCACCACTTGATTCAGTAAAAAATATGAGGAGCTCCCAAGGGAAAATGGAGAAATCATTATTGAGGTACGCATCCTTTTTTAGAATGGTGTACTATTTTACCTGGTATGTTTGTTGTTTTGGTTATTGTCCAAGATGACTTGTCAAAATACCAAGTTTGTGAATAAATTGAGTTAGGTGTTATTATTTTCTCAAAGAAATGAAATGAAAGTATGAAACACATGTAGGTGGAATTACACATTTCATTAAATTTGCCCACCAGCACTGCTTAAACTTGTCCGGCCGTGCCATTTAGGTTCCTAATCTCACACATGAGTCTCTAAACTTGCATAGTGTGCCACTTGAGATTGAAGTCACTGCTCAAATTGCCTATGTGGCATGCAAATATGAACATGAGCAAGTGGTAGTAACTGAGCATCTCTTGAGCTCCATGCTACTCCCTCCGTCCTGTAATATAGTGCATTTCGGTTTATCCTAAGTCAACTTAGTTTAAGTTTGACCAAATCTAGAGTAAAAAATATAATCATCTAACACATCAAACAAGTAAATTATGCAAATATATCGCATAATAAATCTAAATATGTGTATTTGACATCATAAATATTATTTCTCTTTTCTATAAATTTGGTCAAACTTAGAACAGTTTGACTCAGGACAAACTAAAATAAACTATATTGCAGGACAGAGGGAGTACATGTTAATTAGGGTAATTTGGACCACAAGTGACACCTAGTAAGTTTAGGAACCTAGATGTGCATTTTAACAGTAAACAGACCTAGCTGACGGCACCACAAAGTTTAAGGGCCGCTCGAGCATTTTACTCTTAAATTAACAACAAAACAGGCTCAGTTTGTCTTATGCATCTCTATAGGTATTCTGGAACTGAGGGTACTTAACATCCACAAACAGTTCTGGTTGTTTTTATGAACAAAATCATACTGTGTCATATTGAATAAAAATTTAAAATATAAGGGAGAACCCTGGAACACTTCAGTGATCAGCTTAATATCATCCACAAGAGTTGTATGATTCCTTTATTACTGAGATATGATATGTTCTTAAGCATAGTGATTAATTGTTTCCTTTGTGATTGAATCTAGTAGAGTATACAAATAATTCCAATCCTCATAATAATCTCATTAACAGTGCTATGGAAAACTGGCATATGAAATCATTTCAAAGGGAAAGAATGTTGCATAAATTACTTTTGATAGATGTTGACCTAAAGTGGCTGTCCTTTTTTGTTGACAGTTTCCAAAGAACATATACATCATGGCAACCAAATCCAGATGGCAAGCAGTTTTTGTGCAATCTCCAGAGATTCAAGGAAAAGCAAAGCCGCAAATATACTTTTCAACAAACAGTGGAAGATTCACAACTTTGGTCGAGTAGCAGAGGTCATAGTGACAACATTTTGCATCGACTGCGTCCCAGAGATGTTTTTCCAGGCATTGGGATTATTTATAACTTAAATCCATTAGGACTGCTCGACACAGATCAAAGAGCTTATCCATATATCCTGGACTGGTATTACACATGCCACTCTGAACGTTCAGGCAGAGATTTGAACTCATATTCCCACCACGATGAAGCATCCCCTGAATCGGGGGAGGATATATGGCTGCCACCTATGAGCAAGCCACTAACTGAGATTGAAGAGGAGCAAATCTGGGATGCTAATTTGTATGAAAGAGCTCGAAGCCACTTGGAAGCATCAACAAGTGCATTCTTTCAATGTACCACTTTCAAGCGCCAGGACAGGGAACATAATTCTACAAGCTGCCCCTGGTGGGCCCAGGCCTCTGCACGCCAAACTGATCCACGAGACAGATTTTCTGAACCTCCTTGCAACAGTTTTATTGAGCCTCCAGACTTCACAAATCACAACACATCTGCCCATTCTTCCAGCCAGCACAGCGATTGGGCACTGAATTATGCACACCTTACTGGTTCACAGGACAATTTCCATGAACCGCCGAACTTTAGAAATCACTATCATTCCAGATATCACAGTAACAATGGGTCGGAGGAGGGAAACAGTGAGCGAGATCAGAGAGATAACATAACTAACAGTAGTTGGACAAGCCGACAGGCCATGACCAAGACAAGGTTCATGGATGATGATCCTGACGTAGAGCAGGGCCTAAGTTTCCATTTCGCCGATGTACCTCCGAACAATGATGGAAATGAAGATGAAGCTGATGGCCACAGGGACAGGGTAGGCAGTATCTGCAGCTCTATGCCAGCCAGCCTTCATGTAAGGATTGTACCTAGGAGCAGTGACCCAGTTTAGTTGAAACAAACACACTTACACACCAAAAGTTGTCCAGAGACGCTATCCCCAAATCACATCAGAAACAAAGGATGCATACTTTAGTTTTGTATGAGCTGGCAAAGGCGACATTCTTTTGTACACATGAACTGAACCTAATATAGTCAAGCCCTCCCCTTTCTGGAGGAGAGAGAGGCAACGATTCTTTAAATCGAAGTGTACAATCAAATTCATTGCACCTCTGTAGACATGGTACCGAAGATGCATTAGTCCGTAGTTATATTTCACACAAATGATCCAACGTGTTCTCACATCTTCATCAATTGTTGACAGAGGAGCTTGGGATCAACTTGCTTATCATGGCGATAACTTAAAAACAATAATATAACCTAAGAGTTATCTTTATCATACTATTTGGATTGGAATTCACTTTATGGATTACTTTTATTATTATTTTTTGTTTATTAATAAGATAAATAGTCGCCGGTCTCTTTGATTTGGCAAAATCAGTCACATATGTCGCCCAAACAGTGGATGGCTGTTAAAATCACCAGATAGGTTAGATCAGTATGTATTTGGATGATTGGATCTAGAAGATTACCTGGGCTTGCCTTTTCCTATCGCTAGCACACCATTCCCTTATTAGGGGGTCAAAGTTTGGGGAGATAGACTATCATCTTCCTTAAGAGCGCCCCCAAGTCAAAACGCCAAGTATTTGCCTACGTGGATGGAGAGAGAACATGAAAAGTTCAGTCACTAGCCCAACAACAAACTCGGCGTCTATTTCACACATCTCCACGTGCACTCACAGTCTCTTATTACATGGCTCACTCCTTTATATGTTGCTCGGCTTGATTTTAATTTTTTAATGAATCGGTAGGCGATTCACTTCTTGTCGTTGAGGAAGCCTAAGTTACTACTGCAGCTATAATTATTGTCGGCCGTCTTCGCTATCACCACCTAGGGTTTAGGGGGGCAGTAGGTGTAGGAGAGGATACGGATAATATATCTAGTGCAAACTAACATCTCTATGCAACCGTGTAAACTTCTAATATGGGCCACATTATATTGATCCAATAGAGGGTTCGGGTAATTTTACGCTAAATCGTCCACTCCTTATTACGCTTTTGAAAATCCTCTCCTCCCGCTCTCCCCTGCGCCGATCAACATCACGTGACCTAGATTAGAAGTTTGCATAGTTGCACGAAAATATTGGTTTGTACCAGATACGTTATCGAGAATACGATAGTCAACTAGCAGATTGGACTCAAGTCAATTATCTCAATTGAGAGTAGATGAGGGGCAATACAATTTATTTGAAATAGGCGGCTCTGATGGAGCCAAAAGATAGTCAGATTCTGCTCATTTTACTTTCAAAGGAGAATGGCTTTTCTTTTTTCTTAGACTTAAGGGAAAAAGAAGAACCTTGATACTAAACCAGATTGAACAAGGGATCTTCTTGGAAATGAGAAGATCTAGGATAGGCGGCCAACCTCCTGGAAAGAGTGGGCGAAACTCCTATGGAACCATTCGACATTCATAGCCTTTCTTTTTTTTGAGTTCAAGTCCCCGGCCTTATATTGCAAGACCAAACAGTTAAGTTTATACAGTTTTGGAGCTCATAAGCTCAATTTGAGATAGACAGCCTGATGACCCGGCAAAGCAACCAACACCTAACAGAAACTACCTGATTGAAGCACTAAAACAGAATGACAGACACAAGCTTCGACCATTACATGTTCCATGCGCTCTTCATTGCAGAGAAGTCTATCCACTTGCCTTCCTCTTCTGCTTTCTCCCAATCTTCAGACAAGCGATCTTGTTCAGGTGTCGTACTGTCCCAATCACCAGCAGTCATATACAGCAAACGATCCCCTTTGTTGGTTATCTGGTCCAGCCAGACAGCCTTTGAGGACCTGAGGCTAACCGCTGCAACTTCTGAAATCTTGCCATGAACTCTGGCTTCTTTTCCTCCAGGCATAGAGTAGCCCAATTCGCTAGCATGGCTGCTACCTTCAGTCGCAGTGCATGCCCATTTCTCCACATTGATTCCTGAAAACATATGTTATTCCTTAGTTTCCAAAGCCCCCACAGGGCAACAGCACAAAAGGAATTAGCTACAGAATAATTTTTGTTACTAAGCCACATAGTGCCAATAGAGATATAATCATTTCCTACATTCTTATCTAGCACTTCAGATATATTTGCCCAAAGCTGTTTGACAACCACACTATCGAAGAACAAGTGATGCACAGTTTCAGTTTCTGTACATAATAAGCATGAGGTATCATCTACATGTCTTCTAATAGCTAAATTATCTCTTGTTAGCACTTTGTTTTTTGACAAAAGCCATAGAAAGAAGTGTACTCTAGGTGGGACTTTTAGAGACCAAAGAACTGAGGTATACACCGGGTACACCTTGTAAAGGGACTGAGAAGAATAAACTCCATTTGAGTTAAATTGCCAAACTAGTTCATCATCACTATCTGTGAATTCAATAGTAGAGGCTAGCTATACTACTTCTAGCCAAAGGTTATACAGTCTAATATCCACACACCTTCTAAATGTACATTTAAGGTTAGTACCATCCTAGAGATCATTCACCGTAGCTGACTTCTCATTAACTATTATGTAAATGTCCCAAAACTGGATTGCTAAACTAGAAGTCCCCAGCCAGTTGTCTTCCCAAAACTTGCATTTTCTCCCATTACCAATCTTCCACTTGTATCCCATCTTAGCTGCTGAAGCAGCCCAGATCATACCTTTAAAGAATTGAGAGGCACGAGTAGTGGAACTATAGAAGATATTAGGTCTATTTGTTCTATATTTAAAGTCTAGAAATTGTTTCCACAGTTTATGATCATCTAGATTATATCTCTTAATCCAAGATGCTAACAGGCAGATATTTAGATCTCTAGTATTAGGAACACCTAGACCCCCATAATCCTTTAACATACTAACACTCTCCCAATTTGCTAAGTGATATTTATGAGATTCTGGGCCATCATTCCACAAACAATTAGCAATATGGGAGGTATTTATTCTAATAGCCCACTTGGGGAACTTGACAAAAGATAAAAGATAAACAGGGATACTAGCCAAACAAGCTTTAATTAGGCCTAACCTTGCAGCATAGGAGAGTAGCTTTCCTCTCCAACCAGCCATCCTATTAAGCATTTTGTCTGCTAAAGGTTTAATGTCCTCTCTACTTAATTTTTCATAATGCAAAGGTACTCCTAAATATTTAATAGGTAACTTACTTACTGGACATGTGAATAAATGAGCTAGGTTATGCACTATGCCAGGGTCAACGTTCATAGGAATTAGTTCACTTTTGTGGAAATTAATCCTCATACCAGATAGTTGTTCAAACCACATCAAAATCCCTTTTAAGTTTCTAGTATAGCCATCCTCTATCCTAGAGAAGAGGATGGTATCATCTGCATATTGCAGAGATATAATACCCCCTTCTCTAAAGTTTTCCCCCATACCTTTAATAATACCAGCATCGGCCCCTTTTTTAGCATTTTGGTGAGGACATCACCTACTTAGGTTGAATAGTAAGGGAGAGATGGAATCTCCTTGCCTAATCCCTTTTCCTGTTTTAAAGAAAATGCTGTCCTCCCCATTAAGATTCACTCCTATTGACCCACCTATTATCAAATGCTTAATCCACTCTATCCACTTACTACAAAAACCTCTAGATTCAAGGATTTCAAGCAGGAAATCCCAGGAGACCCTATCATAGGTTTTTTCGTAATCTAATTTCAAAATATGCCTGGTTCACTAGATCTGTGTAAAGTGTGTACTAACTCATGGGCAACTACGACACTTTCTAAAATGTATCTACCCTGAATGAAGGCACTTTGTTGAGGAACCACTAATCTATTAATAATTTTTCCTAATCTTATCGTTAAGACTTTGGAGAAAAGTTTGAAGCTACAATTTATCAAGCTAATAGGCCTAAAATTCTTCATATCTCTAGCATCTTCTACCTTGGGGATTAGCGTAATCATTGCAAAGTTAAGCCTCCTTAGGTCTAAGGTACCATAATAGAAATCATTAAACATGTTAACTAAATCTGCTTTGATCAGATCCCAGAACCTTTGATAAAAAATAAAAGAAATACCATCAGGCCCTGGAGCACCCTCAGGGTAGCAACTCCAAAGAGCCTGTTTGATTTCATCCTCAGAAAAAGGGGCAACCAAAAAATCATTTTCAGATTCTAAAACTATGTCTTCTTGATCCCAGAAGTTAGGGCCTAGAGAGGCAGAAGGTCTTTCCTTCCTCCCAAATAAGTTTTTGTACAAGTCCACTGCTACTTTCATCATCCCGTTTTGATCTTCAACTATCGAATTGGGGCCCTCTAGCAGCACAACTTTTTTTTCCTTTTTCTCTGATTGGCTACTGTATGAAAATATGCAATATTCCTATCTCCCTCTAAAATATTTCTATCCCTAGATCTCTATCTAGCCTTAATTTCTTCTAAAGCCCAGATTTTCTCCAACTCATTGGCTAAATAGTCCATCCTAGTTTGTTCTGCTAAAGCTAAAGCTAAACCTTCAGAATCCTGAGTAGCCTCTAAATCATTATACTCAAGTGCTAACTCATTTTTATATTTGTTTAGTCTAGCTACCTCATTCTGAGCCTAACCCCTGACCAATCTCCTCAAAGTCTTAATCCTAAATTGCCATTTATCTAGACTACCCCTTACATTCATAGCCTTTTACAATCATATTCGGATCTTGCAAGACTAAAATAGGAAATAAAAGTCCTTTTAGGACCAAAATAAAAGTAGCAATGGTTCATGTAACCTAGCCCCTTCAAGTGATGAGAAAAAGAAAACAGCGTCTTTTTTCGATCTACGTGCAAGATGCCGGGTGCCATGGATTGAGTGATCAAATCAAATCAGAATTGTTTTCAAAGTGAAATGTTGATCCTTTAGTTTTAGTTATTCAACAGAAAAACCCGCTGGAAAGACGCGCATAGGGTTGTCATAGGATCTCGGCAGGTCATTTAGAACACACAAACAAGCTTGCAGAATAACAATTGGGGTCGGAGGTAGCAGATTTTTTATCCTACAGTACTTTTTAAACAGTACAGGACAGACTCGTTCCTTCCTTCCTCCTCCCCGCCGCAGTCGCTGCCAAACGGCGGCGCCGGAGTTCCGCAGGGACCGGGCCATCCTTTCCCCTTTTCCCTCAGTTCTGCATTACCCTCTTCGCAGACATTCGAGTACATGCGCCCGCCGCCAGTTCTTCAGATGGCCGGAGCGGGCGACGCGGTCAAGGAGTACGTCGCCGGATCCGTCGCCGGCGTCGCCCAGGTCGTAGTTGGCCACCCGTTCGACACGGTCAAGGTATATTTCTTTCTCTCTACTATTTGTTCTTGCCTTCTTATGCTCCGCTCTCCGCAAATTTTCTCTGGATGCTTGGATGGTTCTGTTTTAGCCATGTTATGTCCCAAGGATACTAGGTATTCGACGAAATGCTTGCGAGGTTTCATCAACACATAGATATCCTACACTGCTTTACATAGCTTGGGTGGTCAGCACTCAGCAAGACAGCAATGCTCTTCCAGTCTTCCTTTTATATACTCCCGTGCTTGTTCAGCTACAGATCGTCGGTGAACCTTGCTGGTCAGATCATTCTCGCCACTGGGCACACTGTACTTTTTTACTTCTTGTGGTGGAAAAAGATGCAGTTACAATTGTATATGTATAGTTCGTTTCTTAGGCATATATCTTTATGATCTCACATCTGCATAAAATTGCTTATAGGTGTGCTGAGCTGAGTGTTCTATTGGACCATCAAGACTTGCTCGAGTTATTAGTGTCCAGACAGAAGATCAAGCACAGCAGTAGCCCACACATCATATAACCTAGGTCTAGAAAACTTTTGAGTCTTCCCTGTTCATGCTGATGATTCCCAGATTGTTCTTAAGTGATGCTCTATTTAATGCCTTATACTTATTGGGTGTAAACTATAGTATTGTGGTCCTATATTGGCATGGCGGTGGGCTGGGCAGCCATCTAGTTTCTCCTGTTTTCAAGTGTGTGATTAAATTTGTATAATGTGCATGTTGCGATTAGTAGCACATTATAGCTAATGTGTGTGATTCATGAGGCCCACACAAATTACGCATCTAGGAGAGCAGTAGCAGAACCTGCAATACTAGGTCAGTTGAGTAGGCTTAGGGGTAGTTTAGGTTTATTTGTTAGTACGATTATCTTAGGAGATTGTAAGTAGTATTATCTTTAGATGGGAACTTAGATTCAAAACTGTGCTTCTATGAACAGTGGTGCCTAATAACAATTATGGGGAGCTCAGCATCTTAACACCATTAGAAACTAAGCAACCTGCAGTTAATGCTAGTCCAGTAATTCTGGTTACACGTTCATGGGTAACTGTTAGTCCAGTATGTACACCATTTCCCCTTAAATTTAGCTACAATATTTAGTATTTATCAACACTCAAAACTTATATTTATTCCGGTTTATGATTTGTCCTTTATCCTAAACAGTCCTCTTTGGCCTTGCTGTCTGGCATCATTTAGATGGTGTTTTACCCTCGATGAAGGATTTGCCATCAAACTAGGCATCATCCCCATTAGACCTTGATGTTCCACATTTTTAGGAAATTGTGGCACTGTATGAGTCGATTAAACATACGTCCATACTTCATAGTACATTGAGAAAGTCGGCTGTAAGTGATCGGGCTAGATTTTGTTTGCTCATTCTGGGCCTATTGAACGGTTACTTGCACTTGGTATACCAGTGTACAGAATACACAAAAAAAGTCGGTTCCCTGGATGAAATGATCTTCAATCGGGACGAAATATATGGTTGTCATTGATATAAACTTGGTTCAAGTGAATTTAAGACTTCTTCATAACTTGGGTCAATTCAAGAGTTTTTTTTCTCGCTGTTAGGTTAAACTGCAAGCTCATAATACCACGGCGCATGGAAAAGTATGCAAGAATGTGTTCCACTGCACCAGTAGGATACTGCTTGAGGAAGGAGTAAGCCCATTTCTTCTTTCATATTGCCCGGTGTCTTTATCGTTCTATACTTAATTAAAGAAGGGATCAAATTACTGTGGCTGTTTTGCTTGGCCCAATATTGAAACCTGCTGTAGTTAAATTTAAGATTGGTATACACTATCATATCAACAGATTGGTATACACTATCATATCAACATTCTGAAAGCTCATTGCGTTGCTATCTTCTCTTGCAGATTAGAGGGCTGTACAAAGGTGCGTCATCTTCATTTATTGGTATAGCTGTTGAAAGCTCCTTTTTCTTTGCACATATTCTCAAGCCAAACAGTTATTACAGGTATTCAAATGATCTTTCCAACTAAAAGAACTAAGCATATAATTGTTGAACAGTAGCCAAGTAAGCAGGAAGATTGTAAATCTGAAGTCAAGGGCTGGCTTTAGTGTAGTATATATTTATGAAAAATGTTTTTTTTTCAGGGAAGCTATGAGGTTGGTAGGCCACATCTGCAGGTAATTATCCCTTCTGCTGCATGCAGTGGAGCTCAGATTAGCTGCATCCTCACTCCAACTGAGCTGACCAAGGTACTGGCATTGGTGCTAAATTCCCACTTTTTTCTAATTGATGCAAGGACCTATAATGCATGATTCAAGTGATATTTAAATGATGTGATGTCAAGACCTTTTCCAGTGCAGAATGCAAGTTCAAGGGAAGGATGTAATCCATGGCGCTAGGTACTCCAGCCCTCTAGATTGTGCTGTGAAAACATTGCAAAGTGAAGGTGAAAGTGCATCTAGCCCTTTAGTGGGTTTTGGTGAATTGATTGACAACATAATTAAAAGGTCTAATGATTCTGCTAAGTGTTAGACAGGAAATTGATTATGTCACAAGTACTTGATTAAAGTGTATAAAGCCAAAATGATGTGTCATTGTTGTATAAGCATAAGACAACAATACAAATAGAATTCATATAAAGGCTTATCTATTGTGAGATTTCTATGATTCATGTGGAAGCAAGCACATTGAATTAGATAATGAGACATAAGGGATTGTATATGAAATGGTCTCATATTTGAAACTTGCTACATTGAATAAAAAGTGACTTGGTATATTTGGATTTATTTATATTTGATTAATAGAATCAAGTCATGTATTCAAGAAGACATTGCTCAAGAAGAAAAATCAAAGTTGTAATGTTATCTCTTCTTGAAGTACATTGAAAGATTTGAACGATGATATTTGGTGATCCTAGCACCCCAAAGTTTCTTCGGATGAACGACGTTTCTACTCAAGAGTGTCCTGAATTTTTATCTTTATTTGAGTTATAGGATACGCCGTACTATCAAGAGGGATACAAATTAGGTTGGTAATTCGAGGTCTAAAAGTGCTCAAGTCTATATTTAGAGCATTTGGAGAGTCACCGTGGCACTCACATCACTTAGAAAAGTCCTTTGCTTCAGCCAACTTGACCTACCGGATGTACCAGAAATATTGGAGTTTTAAACCGGAAGTATCCGTGCTATTTTCTTAGAAAGTCGAGATGTGCAAAGTTGAAGAAACTTTGTACTACCAGTAGTACCGGTTCCTCAACCGGTAGTACCGGTCCTCTCTGGTAACACTGCATTTTATTAAAATTATACTCCGGAAGCATCGGGCATATTTTTCCAAAGTCGAAGTCTGCGAGTTGGCGTAGTTATGTACTACCGGTAGTACCGCTGGTGGTACCGGTAGTACCGGCTGTATATATATTTATTTTTAGCCAAAGTTACACACGTCTATGGCTGCCTAGTTTTGTACTACCGGTAGTACTGGTCTTACTACCGGTAGTACCGGTATGACTCTCTACACGTTCTGACTCACGATAACGGTCATATTTGGTGAGGTACCGGTAGTACCGGTGGTTTCATCAGTACTATCAGTAGTTATTTTGGACAGACCATATATATACCCCTCACATCTCTCTTTTCTCTCTGGCTTGCCAATTCCACTCATTCTTCACCTGAGAAAGAAAGCTCCCAAACACCAGCTCGCCTGCTCTCTCTCCCCCTTTGCTCCCAAACTTCAACCCTTCAAGGATTCGAGCTAGGGACGTGAGATTAGAGAGTGGGAATTTCGATCTACGACTTGAGCACTTGAATTCCTCGTCTTGCCGGCTTGATTTGTGTTTGTTACTTTTGGGTTCTTGGAACCCTAGCCGGCTAGGCGTTCTTCGTGGCTGCCCGTGTTGCCTCATTTGTGAGGGTGCCCCAAAGTGTTTGTATTACCTTTGATTTTTAGTGAATATCTCAAGTTTACCTTCGTGGTTGCTTGAGGGAGGAAACCTTTATGGTGACCTCAACAACGGGGACGTAGGAACTCCTTTGTGGGGATTGTCGAACCTCGGATTAAATCGTGTGTCTTGCTGTGGTGGTAGCATCGGTTATCCTTGTTCTTCGTGTTCTTCGTGTTCTTTATCCCTATCTCCAAGTTCTTAGGTTGGAGGACTCGATCTACGATTTGGTCCGGTGAAAAGCTCCAAGAAGTTCAACATCTTCATCAGCAACATCAACAAAGGGGTGGTAACAATTGAATCTGAATTTACAGCTCATTTTACTCTGATTTTCATTTCGATTTCGTAGTTTCGTAGGCTACCGGCAGTACCAGAAGTTTGCATCGGTAGTACTGGTCTTTGTACTACCGGTAATACCAGTGCTACTTTCGGTCCTACTACCGGTTGATATTTAACTTTCGCAGTTGAGCTTTAAGTTTCAGGTTTTCGATAATCGCTTATTCACCCTTCCTGTTGGCGACATCCTAGGTCCTTTCAGAAAGGCTGAGCTCAACTGGCCTTCTACTTCTATTTAGTAGCTTAACTGTTAGCAGACTAGTGAGCTGTTTTGTGCTACAGCTTAAGGGTATATTCCGTGGTGGTTTGGCAACATTATTCAGAAAGTCGATGCTTAAGGGTATATTCTGTGGTGGTTTGGCAACATTATTCAGAAAGTCGATTGGCAATGCTGTCGTCTTCTGCACTTATGAGTACAGTCGATACTGGATGCACAACTATTTGGATTCTGCAAGATTTTCTGGTAGCAGTCATTTCGTGGTGGCAAAAGATATTGGGATAGGGGTTATGAGTGGTGGCATTAGTGGAATGGCGGTAAGTATTTACAATTATTTGAAGTCCTTTGCAGTGCACATTTTACATCCTCATTATGATAAGTTTGTTTTCTCTCTGCAGTTCTGGACAGCTACCCTACCGCTGGATGTGGCAAAAACCATAATACAGACCGATCCAGACCCTCATGTGAGCCGAAACCCCTTGCAGATTCTGAGAATGGTAATACTCTTACTAGACCTTATAATGTCATGTTTTAATTAGCTAGTCTCTTGCCCTGATGGAGACAGTCCACAATGCACATGGCTTGAAATGTGACAGGTTTATAAGAGAGCTGGGATGGGTGGCTGTTATGCTGGACTTGGACCAACTCTAGCGAGAGCATTCCCTGCCAATGCAGCAGCAATTGTTGCTTGGGAGTACAGCGCTAAGATTCTTGGTATAAAGCGAGTCTAGTATTATGGTACTACTATATGAACACAGAGTTACTTAATTCAAGATTTAACCTTATTGTTTGTTCTGTTCCGTTTTGGTTCATTGTCATATTTCGTGGAGATGTCATGTGATGGGCATCTGTTTGTGCCAGCAGACTAACAATATATTTTCCGGGGTTTTCTTGATATTCCAGGCACTTTGTACTTATCCCGGAATTGGACTGGGAAATACACTGAATTTAAATTTTCTTTTAGTTCATTGTACGGATGCCCCACACCCCTGGCATCTTTATCAAGTCTCCATGGTCCACTTGTATCTTCGAGTTGCATTAAAAAACTCAAAAATGGTAGTGCATGTAAATTAAGCAAGTTAAGGTCACCTCTGACCTGTGCCATAATCACAAGCTCACCTGAGTTGTTATATGGACTCAACTATCACCAGATGCATAACTGGATTTTAAGCTGTCCCTCTCCCTGATGAATTTTAAGCTGCGTTGCTATTGTCCTGTACTGCATAAATGTATATTACTATTCACTGCAGCGCCGTGTTCGTTTGAGAGAAGCTGATTGTACCTTATTTTTATAAAGTTGTGCTGTTTAGCAGCCTAAACACTTATTATTTTTTATGTAGATCAAGTGTGTGTTTTTTTAAATTCCATTATAGGTCTTCTGATTGGCCATATATCACAAAAGTAGACTGCAACTTTGTAGTTGATGACTATCATTTGAAATTATTTAGGGAGTAACAATTATGTTTTAATATTAACAATTTTGAATTCATAATTTTCTTTAATTACTCAAATGACTTTGGATGTGTAGAAACGATGGGTCCGCCTAGGTTGCATTTTCTTGCGCCGAAAGCTCACCTCTAAAAGTTGATTTATAGAGACGGTCTGGAAATCGTTGATGCACATGTAGAGGGCCTTAAATAACCGACCGTCTCTAAAAACATTCCTATAATAATGAATCATTTGGTTTGTTAAAGATGGTGTAGACTTTCCATAAAACTTTAGATTCTCCAAATCTACTACAGATGATGATTACAGGAAACGTCTGCTGTGGAGACATGATTCTCAAGGCATCAACGGTATTGTTTTTCTGTATCTGAGTTCCGATCGCTTGCGCAAACGTTTATGCAATGCAATGAAATATGCTACGCTACCAGAGTATCCACTACGCTTGAATTATTTTTTACGGACTGATGCTACGTCACGGCACAGCAGCATCTATATATCTATAGTAGAAGAAAAAAAGAGAGAATACGATAAGAACGAGGAGGGATTGAGGAGCTGTGTGCCGACAAACTCAACGAACCAATCTAGACGCCACGGAGCAAAAAATATAGCCGTGCGGTTTCAATTCTTCAATTGTGATCATCAGTTTTAAAATACCACTAAACCAGCCAACCTCCTCGTTAAAACTCCGCTTGTCCCTCCCCTGCCTTCCAAACGCATCGCAAATTTGCAATTCCATTTCCATCCATCACTCCCGCCCGCGGCGCCGCGCCTATTCCCTTCAGCCCGGCCGGACAGTGCACGCGCGCCACGCCGCTGAGACCGCCACGTCCGTCCCGATGGACTCCGACGCCGCCGTGCTCCCCACGCACACCACGCCGCCGCCGCACTCCAAGAACCAAGCCGACAGCGAGCTCCGCCGCCGCCGGCGTCGCCGCTGCGCCTGCATCTGCCTCCTCGTCTCCCTGGGTGCGGCCCTGCTGCTGGGCATCACGCTCCTGGTGCTCGTCCTGACCGTGCTCCGCGTCCGCGACCCGACCACGCGGCTCGTCTCGTCGCGGGTGATCGGCTTCGCGCCGGGCCCGGGGCCCAACTTCCAGTTCAACCTCACCATGCTGCTCACCGTGGACGTGCACAACCCGAACGCGGCGTCCTTCTCGTACGAGTCCGGGTCCGCGCAGCTCTGGTACCGGGGCGTCCTGGTGGGCGTCGCCGGCATCGACCCCGGCCGGCTACCCAGCAAGGGGGACGGCACCATGGACCTGGTGATGACCGTGCTGTCCAGCAGCTTTGGCGCCGAGCTCACGCAGCTGATCAAGGACATGGAGACCGGCGCGGTGCCACTGGACGCCAGCGCCACGGTGCCCGGGAAGGTCGCCATCTTCGGGGTGTTCAAGCTGCGCGCGGTGGCATACTCTGACTGCCACGTCATCTTCGGCGTGCCGGAGATGAAAGTCCGGAGCCAGGTGTGCCACGATCACGTGAAGCCCTGATCGATCGGATCCACTGTCGGGGTCTTTGATTCGCCGCTCGAGTTCACTTTGGCTTATTTATTGTTCTATATATAAATTAAATGTCTCTTTAAATTTAGTAGTTTTTAGAAATGTATATGTGTTAATTAACGTCTATATAAGTTCAAAATTTCGCGGAGAATACAGTGGAACGGAATTGATGGTGTAGATGATGGTGCAGTGTTTCTCTAAATTTTGGTTAAAGTTAGCTTGACATCGCATAAAATCAAAGTAAACTATGAATTGTGCTCCTAGTATTTAATCTAATTTTTCACAATGTACACCCAAAGAAACATATTTACTTGTGCTCCTTGTGTTTTAGAGCATACAATGGTTGAGAATTTAAGTGGTCAAATTTCATCAGCTCTAGCGATTTTCATACCAAACTGGAAAACTTGGTGCGCGAAAACGCCGCGCCATCTTGAGCTAGCTAGTGGTGATTGTATGTGTGGGATTCACGATGTTTAGAATTTCATTTATTTGCGCCTTACTTTTACTTTTGAATATCAATGAAGACAAGGAAATGAAAGCAGCTTCAAAGCAATAGTGTGTAATCATAACTATTGTTGATTATTTGTTCTTCTAAAAGAATTATGCCTTTAGTTGAGATTGCGAAGTCTTTTAGCTTCGTAGCATACATTATGCTCGGTCGCTCGGACATTATGTAAATGAAATTAGAGTAAGAAAGAAATGCCTTCCGATGACATTTGACTCAGAGTGATGTTCTCTACTACCATGAAATAAATATATTGTGTTCTTTAAACTATATGATTTGAGGCGTTGAGATCTCACAAATGTAAAATTATGGTGCCAAAAAATTTGTTTAGATAGGTTCCATATTGCAATATCAGAAATGGCAGGTCTGGATAAAATTACATAGAGAGCACACATTTCTAATTTTTTACACACTTTTAACTACATACATGATCCAATGAGACAATGATTAGTCCACCATAAAAACTTCACTGCAATAGGACCACAGAAAATTGTAACTATGAATTAAGCTTCCCACTGAGTTAATTCTCAAGGAGTGTAGATATAACCCAGTTTGAATTGCTTAATTTTTAGGTGCCTTATAAGCTGGCTTTAGAAGCATTGTACAGGAAAAGTTGTCCCCGTTTGGCATCACGCTGTAATGGCTTTATTAGCTAATCAAAAGCAAGCTCCTGACCTCGACGTTGGCCACTAGATAGAGCTCATCGTTGCCCTAATGAACCAACCTTCCATTCTATAGCGGACCAAGATTTAAATCCAGGGTATACCTAACCAAAAAAATTATTATCCAATATAAAATAATCTTATACAAATTCGGTAACCAAGTTGGTAAAAAAAAACTAAAGAAAAAGGCACCTCAGACATATGCCCCATTTATGTGAACGTGCCTTCTATTAGGACATGTCCCCGTCTTCTATTAGGACATGTCGGATTGAACTATATGAGTCTGCCCATTGTTCACAGTCCAGACTCGAGAGTCATTGACGATCAATCCACGTGTCGTTCAAATATGGTTCTTAAACTATTTATATAGGCGTTGAACTGAATAGACGACGGATTACTTATATAGGCATTGAAACAGACAATTGCGTAAAAACTGTTTTCCGAAATAGGAACGGATGAGTAGGATTGCTGATGACTTGCATCCTGGTCCAAACCCTTGAAGGGCATTACTTATTGAGCATTAAAACAACCAAATACACACGAGCACAACAGGATATTCGGAACTCTAGTTAGCGTCAAAAACCATTGCAGACTATCAGCATCGTTTTTTTCCTGTCGCTGCACATGGCACATGATCTAACAACTAAAGGTAAACTTATCAGCTATGCCATGTTCGTTTGAACTTATCATCTATGGTACAATGTTTTTCTCTGACAACAAAATAGCATAAGCCAGCTTATCAGCCGCAGAAGCAGCATAAGCCAACTTATCAGCCGCAGAAACAGCTTATCAGCCGCAAAATCATCAGCCGAACAAGCATTACAAATATTCACATTACAGAGAACAAGTTACAGATAATGTACATAGGAATACATTTCGGCGACTAGCAATAGCAAGCCAGTAGTTGATTTCATCTAGCTACAGCCATGGCCGAAAACGAAACACCACCATACTCTAGGAACCTAGCAATAGACCCAGCATCAGATTCCACTTTCACAACAGCACCTCCAGTGGCAGCTACAACTGGCCAATGCGATCCTGTTAGCAATGCGAGAAAAGAAAATCTCAATCAACAGGCATCACAGTTTGAGAATAAATGGTACACATACAATCAATCTGTTCCTCTAGGTGTCCGAATGCAGGTGTAATCAAACTCAGCATAAAGAAGCTTCTAGCGGGTCAAAAATTAGAAGTGACTACTTGAATTAAATTTCACAAGATTTTACCTGGAGCATTTGCATAAGTTTTGGATTCTGCTCTAAAAGCTGGCAGAGCTTCTCACGATCACTAAGTAGACTCTGCAAGAAATTAAAGTTAAAGACTATTAGTCACCTTGGCATTTAGTTCATCCCAAACTGTAGTTTCATAAAAATAAATGTAAATGTTACCTGAATGGCTTCTGGAGATGAAAAGAACTGATTTAAGTTGATCCCTGAGTCTTGCTGCTGTTGTGAGAAACTATCAGCTTGCATACCCTGGTTCTGAAGCTGTGATTGTTCACCAACTTGCCTCAGTGTTTGCCCAGATTCCTGCTGGCTTTGATTATACAATTGTAGTTGAGGAATGGGTAGCTGGTTAGGAAACTGCAATGGAACTTGTGGCAAGATAGCACTCTGGGGAAATGGCAGCTGCTGATCTTGGTGTTGTAATTGGACAGCACCAAGTTGTTGGAGTGTCTGAGAAGGATGTGGCTGCTGTGGTGGTGGTGGGGGTGGAGGTTGCCGTGGTTGTACTGAGACAGAAGGCTGAGGGTTAGAAATATTTTGTGGAAGACCAGATGAGAATTGAACTTGTTGAAGAGGCGTGCCAAAAAACGGAGTAGGCATTGAAGGCCTACCCATCAAAAATTGAGGTGCAAATGATGGCAGCAGATTCGATGTGAGCATGCCGCCAGATGCGGAGTTCATGGCTAAATTTGAATCACTAATAATAGAGGCAGTTGGAGAAGGCTGGACAACACTCCCTTGGTTATACAGCGTTGCTGGAGAGCTAGAGCTCATCGTAGCATGTTGAGTAGCAACAGCTGAATAAGGTGTAAGGGGTGGCATCGGCCGAGCAGATAAACCTGAGCTGAAGGTCTCCAGAGGGATCCTATTTACTGGAAATGTGTTCCATAAAAGCTTGGCCTCTGCATTGGGTAAATCATTCGCTGATGAACCACCAGCACCTGCAAGCATATATTGAGTTTGACCCTACAAAAGCAAGTTCACATTTCAAAAGCTGAGTTATAAGAGATAAAAACAGAAAAGAAACTGTATAACTAAAGCTTTCCTATCTTCAATTACCTGAAGGCCTGCGAAAGCACTAGGCATACAAGAGTCAAAAGATTGTGCAGGATAACCAGAAGGACTAGGTGTTGGTCGATCTCTAGCACTAAAGGAAGATGACTGCCTATTAACTGAATCAGTATTTTGCACGGGCACCGATGAAACTGGAGGTGGCATTGGTGGCAGAGGCGGATGGTTATTGGAATGTCTATGCTCATGCCCATGGGATCCACTTGACAGAGAGGTCTCAGAAAATTGTCGTGGACTTCTCTTTTCATGTCTACGAGATAATTGTTGATGATCTGCTTGTACAGATGATCTCCCAGACACACCAGTAGAAGGATAATTAGACTCTTCAGCACGATCACGAAAAGAATTATTCCCTGGGGTAGAAACTGAATATTTCAGTTCCAAAGAATTGTTAGCTTCTGAAAGCATTGCAGTCTGCGAAGAAATGTCAGTGCCAGGACTTTCGTCATCCTTTGGGAGTGATGTAGCCCTCTGGGAAAAGGGAATTCTTTCATTCTCCTGATTTTCTGTCTCAATAACAGGACCAGGAGAATTTTCCCCAATAACAACAGGTGGTGATTGGAGAATATCATCTGGTTGAGGGAAAGGAAGTTTATCATCTGAACCTGATTCCTCATCAAAGACAATTTCAATTTCTTGATCATCATCGAGATCAGTCTTGGGTTGATGCAAGTTCTCTGGCTTAGTACGAAGACTGTCATCTAAACTTGTCTGACTTTTAGCTTGAGGTGCATCTCCAGTTGGCGCTGGCACAGGATTTTGACGTTCTCTCTGCCTTGCCATAAATTCATCAACATGAATGGATGGAGGCCTTCCACTAAGCGTTCCCCGTGGAGTAGAGTTCACAATGTTTGATGCACTACTTGCACCATCTATGTTTCTCTCTCTTGCAACATAGTCATCTACATGCATTGAAGGCGGTCTACTTGTGTTAGGTTTCCGCTGACGGAAAGTGTCTCTGCGTGTATGTCCTGAAGAAGCATTGGTTGCATTTAAACCTCGTGAGAACTGTCCAGTGGGTTCAGGCAGTTGATTATCCCTTACACGCCTACTTGCACCCTCTCCCAGTGCTAATTTCCTCCTGGCAGATTGGCCAGGTGTTAGTTGTCTATCAAGAGAAGAATCAGGCAAGTCCCAAACTAGTCTCTTTGCAAATTCACCCTCTTGGCAGTCAAGAGGCTCTTCTGAATCAAGAATAACCTTCCACACATTAGAGAAGAGAAAAGGATATTCATCATTTGCTGACACATTGGCTATGGATGGCATCAGATGAGCTGTCATAACAACAGAGCGAGCAATTTCGGACAGTGAGTCAGTGCCTTCTTCAAGAACCATCTGAACTGAATCTGCGGATTGTCCAGAACTCTCAAGAATTGAGCGTAGTAATGTGATTGAATTCAATAGCTGTGAATTGACATCAATATTAGAAACAGGATAGTAGAGCAAAAATATTCTAACATAGTAATGAAGTTATATACCTTGCGTAAAAGAGTCTTTCCAACAGCAGCCGTTGAATTTTCAAAGCTCTGGCATAGCTTCTCTTCAGATGTCTTCATGAATAACTCAATCTCACTTGGACTCTCACCAGATGATTCCAAGGAACCACTAGGATCAGAAGGGAGCCCAAATAGATACCTCAATATTAACAGACCCTCGAGACTACAAGGAACAGCAGGATAATAATTGCAAGTCAATAAGATTTACTCTGATATATGAACCCTAAATATACGAAAAGAAATAAATTGCAAGCCAACACAAATAGCACCAGAATAAGCTAGTACCCAATCATGTTAAAATTTAATTGTGAATATAACAAGTTTATTTAAAGATCTTAAAACAAGTAAAAACAAGTAAAAGTATATAGTGTTACTTTGCGAACAAGTCACATGCAAAGTTAAAATAGGTATTACTTCTTCACTATCCTGTGTGCACATCACAGGCAATTGAACAGATCTCTGAGCTTTCCACTGAACACATGCCAACGAATTAAATCAAAGCAGACCACTAAAATGCACACTAATGTATTATGGAATAGACGAACATCATGCATTTCTTTGAGAGCAGGAGGATTCACAGTGATTTCAGGAGTGAGGACATCGGATAGGATGGACCAGAAACAGCAACCACACTGAGAAAATAATTTAATTTTGAGAGCAGGATAAGTGAATAAATTGTACCAATAATGAGTACATGATTCAAGAAGAAAAAAAATGGAAAAATAAGAAATAAAGAAAATGAAATGGAATGAAATGGAAATGGAGAAGGCTGGGCCATGCATGCACGATGTGACAGCATGGAATCTGGCAACTCAGGATCCTACAAGGATGGTCTTATACTCAAATGTATAGATAATAGGATCCCACATGGATTGTGGGTGTATGGACAACAGCACAAGGTAAACACAATATACACAATTCTGTAGAAATTAGCATATGTTGACTGCCTCAACAAACAGAAAGAGACAGAAAAAGGCAAGTGTGCTAAATAAAATGGCTTCACCCAATGAACATTGGCAACATGTAACTGCAAATAATACCTCTATAGAATCTTCTGTGGATTAAATGCTATTGAAACATTCAAAAGCAATAAGAGGAAGAAACACTTACTTTTCACCATGCTGGCTGAGGGTGATAGCACCTAGTGTCAAGGAATAAATAGTTTCTACTAAATAATCCATTGGTTGATTAGAACCAATATATTTTACAAGCTTCTTCCAGCACTTGAACAATGAGGAAAAGCAATTCCAACCATCCAGAGTTAGCAAGTTATGGTCAGGCTCACTCTCATCTTTTTCAAGAACATCTTTGTTAGAGGTATGTATTTGTGACAATATCAAAGTTACTGCACTTCTACAGGTATAAGAAGAAGCCAATTCCTTGAACGCCAACGAACATGCTAACATTTCCCGGCCAACAGGCAAAACCTGGGGTATTTATATTATAACATAATAAACATTATAATGAATCACAGAGATAAATATAAACTAAATTTGAATAATGGTGTAAGAATGATTTAATTTTTTTAATAAAGACATAACTTGTTGATGCTTTCAAATTTAGAGTGACATATTATACGATTCAGTTAAAACAGTGATGAATACATTAGGAAGTAGTACTTCAGGTGGAAACAAAATAAAAAGTGTTTAAATATGCTCAAAGACATCTCAGCTGAATGTTCAGCATCCATATAACACTCAAGAACAAATATAATCCCATCTTCTAGATACAAAAAAGAAAGAAGAAATCCAAGTGCAATAGTGCGAATCTACTGTTCAATGTTTACACCGTCACCCTTATTATTTATATTTTCTGCCTCATTTATTGCTGAAGTTTTTTTAGTCTTATTTAAAACTTCTACATACAGTGTTTTATCAAAATGAGTATAATTTCTAATTGTTAACTTTTCCAACATACTATTACTTTCCCACGGCATTAAGAACCGTATGCAGTACGATAAATAAATAATTAAATTTCTAAAGTTCATATCTCTTTCGTCCAGGTATTTCTTATTCCGAATATACATAAGTTTGTACACCAAAAATGATTGCATGTACTGGGATATCTTAAGATGATTGCATATACTTTGGACTCAACGGGAATTATAGTTTCAATAATAAGGTCTGTAAAACACTGGCAAAGAAGAAAATAGAAAAGCAACAGTCAGCAGATATCTAGAAAAAATTCAGCATCCCAGGTCAACACCATCACGGTTTCCTTCTGTTGTCTAAGAGCAACCATTTTGAATGTAAAGCTGATTTTTGACCAAAATCCCAGCTCCTCTTACAAGGCTACAAGTATTTAGTATTTACCATATATAAACTAGGTAGACTCAAAACACAACAGAAAGCTCCAAAAGTTTTCACCATTATTACCATGCGGCCCAACATTACAAAATTTGATGATGTAATTTCATGTGGAGCCAACAAGTGGCTAATTGTGTTCTTATTGCCAACTCTCAGCCCAAATCAAAACACACAAGGTCATCTCAAATCATATCTAATTCCTTCAGAGCAGGATAACTTAAGAACAATGACAATACTGACATCATGAAGCAAAGCTTGGGGATCAAATAAATAAACAAATAAAATATTATGAAGAATGTTTCAATACCCATCAAAACCCTGTTTCCACAAGAATAGACTAATGATAAACAAACTAAAAGAAATGTACCTCGCAGAACATCATGAGGTGATGCATGACAGAAGAGCATTCATGAACAGATTTTTCATTCAGGGACCTAGTTGAATGGAAAATCATTAGTTTTAGTACGTAAATAAGAAATATGTTTCTAAATAAACAACAGTGTGATTGTGTGTTTACTCTTCAATGACAGCCTTCTCATTATTAGACGGGTCAATATTAAAGATATATGCAATAGATTTAAATAAAGGGATCCTCCATTTGAGCATGAGGTCATTCTTAGAGGGCGCCCTTCCAAAAGTCTGATTATCATCCAAACAAGGTGCTTGGCTACAATTCTGTAGTAACTTTCTAAGAATCCTTGTGAATCCCATCCTCCAAAGCAATACCTGAATTAAGAGAAATGAGAAGGGACCACGGGAGAAACAGCTTCCAAGAATCATAGATAGCAAAGAACCTCTCACCTTGCCAGTAGGATGCTCAGATAATTTAACAGTAAACTGAAGCAACTGATGCACCTGGAAAATGCATAAAGAACTTCAGGTTGCCAATGCTGAGTTTTTACCAAATAAATGATGAAAGAACTGAATTTGAGGAACAAAGAGAAGGCGGCTCCTCCAACCATTCTATGATGCACAAGAAGATAACCGAGTGTTATATGCTTCATTGTTAAATTGGCACACAAATAGAATTTTCTGAAGTTTGATGCTTGATCGATTTCCAAAGACGATTCAAGGCAAATCTAGAAATGTGACATACAGTTCAAAACAGAAACTTCTCAAAATGGAGACAGGAGATTCATGCCAGAATCTAGCAAACTTTCAGGATACCCCAGCACCAAAGTGGCAAGCATCAAGGTCTTTTGTGGGTTATCCCAGCGGAACTGATTGTTTAGAATGTTCAAGCACATAAAGGGACAAAAAAGAAGAAAAGTAAACTAAAGCCCAGACAAAAAAAAAACAGAACAAGGCAATTGGATTGATCCCTGTTCCAGGAACCTAACCAATTTAGGTGAAACTCAGAAGACTCCAATAGATAAGTGAGTTGTGGATAAAAGAAGTGCTTGCGTCAGCATATAGACAAGCTCTAACATTCACCTTGCTAAAAAAAAGAAAAAAAATGCAGCAAAATCATACAATCATACAAAAAAAAATAGCTGGCCTTCAAGAACTGGTCAAACAATGAATTGCATTTCTCATCAGGTAAATGCCTACCAAACTCCCAAGAATTCCAACAGAAATGCATTTACAATCACCAAATTAAAGTGATAGCACATATATTGTGCAAGCATAATCACTGCACATTCTCATAATCTCATACCTTAAAGATCTCTCTCTCTGACAGGGAAGTTTTGTCAACTTTATCGTCTAACCATATAAATATAGGGCGTAGAAGAACAACTGCACACTCAATCTTTTCTGAGGCAACACGAACAATGAAAACACGAAGCATGTCCTGGATCACCATCAAGGCCTGCAATATACGATGATTTATGTAAAAAGTGATAAAGAAAAGAAGCCATTTCCTTCGGAGTGATATGATAAGCAAAAGAAATAAAGACAGTACATACCGAAGTAGCAAAGTTATCTATGATACGAGCAAGTCTATCAAGTTGCGGCATCAGCCTCACAAGTAATATGGCCACATGTTCAGGATGCAGGTACCAATTCACCTCTTTCTCCACTTGAGGCCCTAGCACTGTTCCAGTACTCAAAGATCTAATGGCACTCAGAGAAGGAAGCTCAACTTTCCATAACCATATGCCTTCATCTGGGAATAGATCACCCTTACAGTGCACACAAGATATCAGAGAAGCAGTAGAAAAAAACTATAAAGACCGCATCAATACTACTTTCTCTGTTCCAAATCATAGTTCAGATTAGCTTTCTCCTAAGTTAAATTTCTTCACCGATTTATAGAATGTATCAACATCATAGTACTGTAGCAAATTAGTTTCATTAGATAGACTCACTTTGAAATATGTCTTGATAATGCATCTACTCAAACTTGTAGATGTTAATATATTTTTCCAAAAAATTGGACAAAGTTAGAGAAGTTTGTTAGGACAAAGCTAAAGTGAACTATAATTTGGAACGGAGGGATAATAAAAAAGGAATTTATAGTCATCTCAAATTAGATATTAGGTTTGAGGCCATGTGCCACAACCCACGATATTGGTTGAAGCTAAGGATGATATAGTGATGGAGCAAATATTCTTCCACAAACCAAAACGTTAGCTTAGGTGAGGATTGGACGATCCATTCGTTCTCCCATCCTCAGTCCCAGAAGTGCAAAAGTAGCCAAAATGCTTACCAGAAGACAAAGCAGACTAAAAGCAGCCTTTGGGCCCAATGGTACGGACACATTAGTAGCCTCGATATTTTCAAGAAGGCAATGAAACAGACCAGGTGCCCAATTATACAACGGCCAGCAAGCAAGAGCTGACGTGATAAGATGGCAAACAACACCAAAACCGATAGCAAAAGTAGGAAACATGAAGGACAAATCTGCAGCACAAGCTGCTAGCCTCGGGCTGCAACAATAGAATTGCAGACATTGTTAGACAGAGATTGAGAGCGGAGGGTAGGAGGTATAAAATGGAACGTGATATGCACAACCTAACTTCTCGATGCAATTGCAGAAGAGAACTAAGAAGTTTTTTGTTGCGGTATTGTTCTTTTGTTTCCTGCAATGAAAAAGATAACCTTATAAAATCAGCTTGAAACAATTGTTGTGCTCATACACAGAAGATATATTCATAAATCATGTCACAGAGAACAGGAAGTGCAGCTTACACGTAATATATGAAGGAGATTTATCAACAAGACAAGTGAGGGAATCATGAGGTCAACAATAGCTTGCTCATGAGTTCGATCTAGAAGTAATTCCGTGGTAGAACTCAGTTCGGCCCCTTCATCAACAAGGTAATCTGAAGAATAATTTTGAAGTTTTAGGACAAAAAAGAGCACACAGAGATTCATTAATACAAGAATCTAAAGATATCATTTTCAAAAAAAAATCTAAAGATATACTACTGTTACAAATTCCATGTCACCGTAGAAAAATATAAAAACATGTTACACTCACCATAACTATTTGATAAACGCTCAAGCATAGACTTGCAGTTCATCAGGACTATGTATACAACAGTTATGGCGCCTTCTTCAAAAAGGGATGACGCCACGGCCTTTGCAAATAGCAAAAAGGTAGGCATGTCATCACAAATTATAAGTCATGAATAAATGGGTTTTCCATGAGCATGAATTTCTTACCTTATCATCCGAAATAAATGCCAAGATACGGAAAGCGGTTGTTAATTGGACCACAGAAGTGCTGCATAGGGCAACTCCGTCAAAATATTTATCCGCAACAAGTTTACCAAGAAGATTATCAACGACCTGACCATCTGAGCTACTATTTGAATCTGCAACTACATTTTCTACATCCATTGAATCTGACACAAGCACATTTCCTGAAGAAAGATGAGCATCTCCACCAGATGTGAGAATAGCAGAATAACGAAGAAGCCCGCGAGCACCATTTCTCTGATAAACAACACCAGCATCAATCCATTCAAGCAACCTTGTTGGTGCATCTTTCCTGTTTGAACCAGGAGAAGATGAATGCAGAGCCTTGTGCAGATCAACAGCAAACCCAATCCATGCTTTAAGTGATGAAGCAGTTGAATCTGCAACCAAAACTTCAAGAATTTCTGCAGCTGAATGGAAAATTGCAAGACCCAAAGGCGACCCTCCTGAGATCAGACAGACACAAGACATGTAAGCTCACAAATACAACACTAAATCAAATGGAAGGATCCAGAAGATTCCCAACCATTCTTAGCCATGACTGAATCAAGATCCTTGTATGAAGAGAGAGATCTCAGTAGCACTGATATTGCCTGCAACCAAAATATTGACATCACTCAACAACCCAAATAACTTTGAGAGTTTCCCTATGTGCCACTAAAAAAACTTGCTTGTGTGCCACAGCTTCCGATTTTCCATTCCCCAAGTTCTGCCTACTTGTCACCCGTTAGGTCTACTTATGATGTTTACTTTTGTTTTAAGAGACAATTTTGCCCTTGCTTGAAGGAGATATAACCCTTCTCCTTGACTAGAGTTGACCCTGACCCCATGCCAAGATCACCATCCTCATTATAGCCATGGCCACAGCGGTGAGCTGTCATTCCAAGGCTGACATTCTGTTTCCCTGGTCAACAGAGAGGCTAGATCAGGCAAGGAAGCAGAACCTCGCCACCGGGATGCTGGGCACAAGGCCCTTGCCAATGCATGTACCCACATTGTGGCACCTAGCCTTGCAACGTGTCTGTCGTCTTGCCAATGACGGTCCCCAATGAGCACAGCAGCACATCACCGACAGACTGCATGCGAACACCCTGACTGCATCTACAACAAGGCATGCCGGGCCCAAACAGCAATTTGGGCTTGCTGACGGATTATGCGGTATCGTACACGTTTGAACAATGAGCAGACGCCGACGCCGCAGAGAAAATGCTGCAGCGGCATAGGTGTTTTCCTGAACAGCTCGAACACCGTGGAGGGGGCAGGGGACGATGACCGAATGCTGCTGTGCCTGTGCCCAGAGATCCCTGGGGGACATGAACAAGATGCAGCCCAAGCCTGTGGACCCCATGTGCATGATGTACCTCACCATTGCCTGTCACATAGTCCTCCCACTGCAGGTCATCTTCATCTGCTTCAGTGAGCATGCTCTTCTCCCTCTTCCATATACATACTGGTTCATCTGCTTTACTTGATCTGAACCTCACCGACAATGACGGCTTGCAGCAGGGCACTCATCCCCACAAGTGGTGAGCAGGTTCTCCCAAGTCTGGGATAACCCAAGCACTGCCATAAAATGGATGCTTCCACCAGTGTGCGCTGTGGCTGTGCTCCCTCTCCCTCTCCCTCTCCCTCTCTTTGTGTGTGTGTGTTTATTCGGCTGTGTTATTGTCTGAATGGCATGGGAACGAAAACAAGCAGCCCATTACTGAACTAAGGCGTAATACAATCTTTTCCACAAACATGATTAACAATTACTCCCTCCGCAATAAAAAAAGGCATGGATTTTCAGTTGCCCCAAGTCAAAGGATTCTAAGTTTTGACCAAGTTTGTAAAGAAGAGTATTAAAATCTCACATCAAAGAGATAAATTAGGAAAACACATTTCATATTGTATCTAATGAAGCTCATTTGATACTGTATATATTATTATTGTCCTTTTCTACAAACTTGATCAAACTTAGTATGGTTTGACCTAAGACAACAGAATATCCACGAAGGGAGTACATCGGGGAGGAGGATTTTTCTGTAGCCACCAGTCGTGGGTTTGAAGCGGCCTCTCCACAAATTTTGTGGAGGTAAGGCTTGCCTCGGTTTTTACCATCTCCAGACCCCACTCATATGGGAGCCTCCGGCACTGGGTCTGCTCTTTTTTTATATGGGTGAATAAGTTTTTTAGTGGCACACAGGTAATTTTCTCAATAACTTCCGTAAGAGAATAGTAGACATAGACAAACAGAGTGTACCTCAGGAAAATACCCAAGAGCTAATAATGCTTGCCGACCAGAATCAGACCTGTATCACAATGTAAACATATGTGGTGAACATCATATGGAGTCATTGAAAAGTTAACAAATAAAGATGTTGGAAACAAGAATCTTTCCCTTTCCAGAAGTGCGAACCTTTGTGTTGAGAATTTAACTAGGCATCTTCAATTTTAGATACAAGTCTTAGTTAAAATATAAAGTTTGCGGGTATTTACAAGTCTTCAATTTTCGGTGCATCACTGGACATCCAGATAATATTAGTGTGGTGTTCTATTATTGATTATTGTGGAAAAGATAATTTTGTCAGGAAAAGAGTCTGAGCAGGGTACTGGACTGAAAAATTGGAACATAATCTCAATTTGCTGCCTCTTGTTATTCTTTTTCATAACTGTTCATATGCACAAGTAAATGTTTTCAATACTGACCTTGAAATGGCACAAAGTTCCCAAAGAACCCACAACAGTTCATCAGAATTTGGAGGAACTGACAGTATCCTATTGGCAGCACTTCCCTATAGAGAAGAATCTTATTATCATTAGAAATAAGAGACTATATACAGTTCAGATCTGATCATTATTCGCATGTAAATTTTCTTCCTACAAGTGAGATAATATAAATAATACTCCCTCCATTCCAAATCATGACATTTTTCCATTTCTAGATACATAATTTTCACTATGTATCTAGACATGACTTATATATCTAGGTGCATAGCTAAAGCTATGAATCTAGAAAAGCCAAAACGTCTTATAATTTGGAACGGGAGTAGTATATGCAACTGCATTCAGCGAGTGGACAAAATGATACATAGTATGATGAACTGAATGATTTCATAAAAACATGTGAAAACACACAGAGAACACTGAGAACACTGGTGTCTAGCCCAGGGCAGGAGATGGAGATGTGGAAAAGGGGAATACTAGAGATATTTATTGTTTATCCTTTCTTTCATTATATCCTATATTCCATAATGGCATCCTCTTTAGAAAGAATCCACATTCTTAAAAGTGAATTGTATAATCTTATATATTTTAGTTTCATGGCAGTTGCCAGCCTTTGACCAACAGTAGGCCAGTAGGGCATGCCCCACATGACAACCTTTCTTTCATCGACCTCTTCCGAGTGTTGAATATGTGTATGTGAAAAAGCTCTTATACAACAATAGAAATTGAATAAGTGTGATGCAATGAGGCCAGCACAAACCACTTTAAGATGTAATTCTGTGATCATTCCAACTTCTTTTGGGCGGCAGAAGAACCCTTTTGATAAAAGAACAAAAGCCTGTCGAAGAGTTATGCACTCTGCTTTATTCATATTTTCTGAATCTTGAAGAGAAAGAACTATAAACTCAGTTGCTTCAGGTTGACTGAGCAAGAATGATAACCCTGGGAATATAAAAGAATAAGGTCAGTCAGAATTTCAGGAAAGTGGAGATTAAGATGTTTCCAGTTTAAGAAAGGTAAGATGCCAATCAAAACCTGAACGACAAAAGAGGAGGGAGAGGATAATAGATTCAATTGATGATGCTATCCCCATCAAAATTTCAGAAGTAGGGCCATTGGCTAAATGCAATATAGGTGATGACAATAAGGCCGCTGACAGAGGGAAGAAACTTTTTTCCTGCATATAAAGAACACAGAAGTAAAGATATTGTATCTCAAGTAACGAATTTAGCTGCAAGCTTATAAAACAAGTGCATTAATGATGTCTATGAATACTGATGATCAACAGATTGTAGAATGCATTCCCATAAATCATTTCATGAATGAAGCTAAGTTTAAAAAAAAATTCTCATCTTGTGCTTTAAGTAGTTAAAATTGGTAAGCAACAGATGGCCAATAAAATACTTTTCATCTTGTGATATTTTGCAGTTGATCAATTTGCTTTATCCAGTTGTCCAGTTAGGCAACACCAGAGATCACATATTCTCCAAATCATTTTCTAGTTGCCAAAGTTATTTACTCCCTCCGTTCCAATTTATAGGTCGTTCTGACTTTTCAAAACTTTTATTTTGTATCTAGATATATTGGATATCCAGGTGCATAACACAAGCTATGTACCTCGAAAAGCCAAAACAACCTACAAGCTACAATTTGGGACAGAGGGTGGTACTATCTTAGCTTCAATTTGGCATCAGAATCAAAAGAACAGATAT
>CM041629.1:50306577-50339352 GCA_023333625.1 Bothriochloa decipiens
GATTAACAGTATTACCTGGATAAGAGACAATAAGTATGGATCAGTATCATACTGCAAAAAACTGTATTTAGGTGAAGTTATAAGATCAATTGTTGCTTTGTATGAAAGCAAGCCTTCTAATTGTTCAGACTTAAATATTCTTCTAGCAGTAGCCACTGGTGACGGATCTTCAATAGGGCCACAGCAAATTATCAATTTCTGCATCAGCATTTGTCAACATAAAGTCACAATGTAGCCCATCACTTTTGAGGATGACACTGTAAACACAGCTGTAAAGAATGTTTGCCTGTAAAAGGACAAAGTGATAGTCTTACCAGCATTTCAGCAAGCTCAACACTAACAGAAATAAGAAATGGAACTCCATCAGTAGAAAGTTTGTCAGCCTGAATATTGGAAATCACTTTGACTACCGCAGACTGCAAAACAACCAAGAGCTTCACATCATCAATGTTATCATATATAAAACCACAAAACAATGCATTAAGATTGGATACAAAGATGGTCGGTAGGGGGCTAGGAGGGGGGGTATTTCGGACCTCGTATTTAGATAGTATCTCATAAAACCGCAATCGTTGTAGAACATATGTAGCTAGAGAGGCAATATCATGCCTTTCCTTTTCTAGTAGAAGCTTCAGCAAAGAGCAATAGCCATCGCTGCTGCCAACAGGTATACTGCTATGCTCAGCTTGCGGCCACCATCCCAGGAAAGCTTCACATCCAAAACCATTCCGAGTAGCATGCTCCACAATACCTAGGAGAAGCAATGTGGTAGCTGCAGATTTTGGTGTCTTCCAGCACAGCAGATTAATGATTTGCTCCATCCCACCAGTATCAACAAAATAAAAGCAACTCTCCTTTGAGGAGCATAGCAGGAGAACCAAACTCAAAGACAGGACCAACCATTTGTTCTGAAATCAAATTGGCGTCAGATAAAAAAATATTGAGCATTAAATAGATGCGTAGCCAATCAAATAACATTACATGATATACCTGAGAAGGACATTGTAGATCAAGTAAAGAAAAATTCTTGTAATATGGGAAACATTGGTTAAACAACTCAATTAAAGTCTTGGTCGTGGGCAAGTCTTCATCTACTCCAATGGTAAAACCATTATCATTGAAAAGATTACTGTCAGTAACAGCATGGACATTTTTCCAAATTTCAGAGAGCTCATTACCAGCTTCAGCAAGAATTTTGTTAATTTCCTGAGAATCAAAATCACTCTTGGCGAACGCATTTGCTGAATCTTGACTCGAAGTATGTAGAATATGGTTTGAACTAGCAGTCACGTATTTAGAAATAGCTGAGAGAACTGCGCTTCTTAGGTTAGGAATAAGATTTTCCACATCAGACATTTGGTACATTTTCAGAGCCAAATGTAAGACTTTCTTCGCTTCAATTGATAAGTCAACATCAGTGGCATGAAAACTCAACGGTTTCAATGATGATAATGATTCTTCAAATGACAATTTGGATGCATGTAGCGCTGGTGGGAGGTCTTCAAGCTTTCCCCCTGATGGAGAGCTAACAACATTCGCAAGAGAATGGTCCAGACCTAGTTCTATGTTGAATTGACCAAGGTCTTCGGCAGTATTGCCATATATTACAAGGGTGAGGCTACGATAAGTTCCACGCAGAACTAAATGGTTTGTCACAATAGCCTGCAAATTAAGAAAAACAATGAAATTCGTGCGAAGCGAAAGAAGAATCATGCCCCACAATATCAGACAAGCATAGTCAATGACTGCCACATGATTTAGATAACCAGCACAAAATCTAGAACAGAGATTCTTACACTAAGTAAAGAGCAACATAAGTCCTCAAATACATTTGGCTGTATTTTCATTGTCTATTAACTTGTAAATTGCCAGTGCCTAGTAAGAAAATCTTTGTTACTAGAGGGCTCAATAAGCTGAAAAGTAAAATGACATCTCACAACAGAGACCTGTAAATTAATTCGAGGCACGGTGTTAGGTGTAATATTATCCATGACTACCAATTAGAAAGCATAGAACAGATGCTGACTTATGGTTGCTTGGATATTCAGTTTTACAAAAATCATCATTTGTCAAATAGAGTTTAAACCACATTTTAATTGTTTTTTAATAAGGGCCACATTTTGTTTGTTAGGATAAAATAAGGATACTGAAACTCTGGTTTTCGAACACAAAATGATGAGCTTCATCATGTTTTTTTTATCACAAAAGAATATTTTTTTAAAAAAAAGGGAACAAATTAGTCGATACTATTACTCCCTCACTTCAAAATATAGGAGATTTCAAAAAAGTCAACTTTGATATCATTAGTCAAAATATATGTATATTTATTATTTATTGCATAAAAAGATGCATCAATTGGTTTGTATTTCACATCTATTTAGTAAGACACCAGAAGCATACCCCATCCCGTGCATTGCTGCAGGGATTGTGAATGAATTTTAGTGGATGGTGTTGCATGCTGACGTGGACAAATAACTGCATGTTAGTGGATGATGTGCTAGTGGGCTGCTGATGTGGATGGTTTGCATGTCGAGGTAGAATTCTAGTAGGGTTTAGGGTCATAGGATATAGATATTACTACATCCGTCCACAAAAGAATGCAATTCTCACTTTTCGAGGAGTTAACGAGATTGAACTTTGACTAAATTTATATAAAATAGTTCAAACATTTATGATACAAAATAAGTATCCTTAGATTTGTTACAAAATATATTTTCATAATAAGTTTATTTTGAGACATAAATGCAAAACAAGGATTGTACTATTAAATATGACCTTTACTAACAACTTGAAACCATATTATAAACACTCATTAATAAGTTCCCAAAGAATCTTTCAATAGTTTTGCAGCTCTGAGTTCAAGGACTCGATTGACAGACTCTGGAAAGTCAGGGTCTTAAAATCACTTAGTGCAATTTATAGATCTCAAAAAACAACTATTTGAAGTCCTAAACCCTATCCACTGTCCTATCTGTCATACACACATAAAATATCTTTAGATCTAGAAATTCCTGTTAAAACTTACTACTGATCATTGAACTGCAGAGTCACATTTTCCATATGGATAAAAGGGTGAGCAGACAATCCCATCCTCAGTTGAGGTGAGGGTATTCTGCAAGTTTTGTCCATACCACACTCTGGGCCTAAAAGCCACAACAATGTTATATGTTAAGTTAGCGAGATTTTTTAACATTACAGATCAATGGTTCCTAATCCTGTTCAGCCAATAGTTTACCATAGCTGAAGAGAAAAACTATCATATTGATACTGCTTAAAGAGAAATTAGGTGGTTCTGATGGGTTCTACCATGTTCAGCTGTTTACCTTAAATGAATATCTGTGGATTGATTTGCGCATGCATAGCATCCTCAAGTGAGTATGGGATTATCTGCTCTACTCTTTCACTCATCTGGGTAATGTGAACCTTTGCAGGTTAATGATCACAAGTTTTAACTGCAATTTCTAGATTTAAAGATTTTTTTTTTTTGGTGTACAACATAGAGGACAGTGCACAGGATTTAGGACTTCCAATATGAAAAATCTCACAACTTAACATGAAAGATGAAACGTTGTTATGGCTTTTAGACCCAGAGTGTGGTATGAATAAAACCTGAAGTAGTGTTGCGGTGGCTGCTGCATATCCTAAACAAGAATTCTTGTTTCTCTATAAGTGATATATTAGCTTCTTAGGATAAGATCAGTTATGATACTTTAGCTGGGCAGAACATTATCTGGATGAAAAGATTAGACAACACAAATATCAAAGGCTCTCTATCAATCATCTAAATAACCTTGAAATTCATAATAAGCAAGGAAATATACAAAATGTTCTTTTGGGTTTTTCAACCGGCCAGATTCTTGGTGAGCTGCATAGGAGAAGAGCTCCTGACCAATCAACCAAGGACAGGTGTCCTACCCTCACACATTGGGATCCTTACCCAACCTGGACTTACCTCAGCAAGATATGGATAAAAATAACAACGAAATAAGGAGTGCCAGTTAAGAGAACATGACAAACTAGAAACTATGAATTTATTCATACCTCAACTTCTAGCACATTGGATGAAGAATGTGAATATAAGAAAGGATGGCAAAGACGCCTAAATCGAGACTCCCCATCACAGTGAATAAACACTTCCAAAGCAAATGAAGGTGGCGATGTAGCACTGTATAACAACAACAGTAGTAGTCAGGGAACATGTTCATCAATCAACATAAACAAAAGCAGTGTTGTTAATAGAAAAATGTGTGCACATGCTCCTTGCACAGGTCAACAATTAGTACAATTATATTAGAAAATCCAAACTGAAGGAACTAGAATCTTACTCATAAGAAACAAAAGCATCAATCGTTACCAGCAAGTTGTATCAAATCTTAAAAGGAAAAGTATTTTAAGAAGATTGCCTCAGACTTAATGAACTGAATGGGTACTAAAATTTAACATTACGACCACTAGAAACAACAAAACGAGAAGTTATGATGGGGAAAAGGATAAGCTTCAGCTTATCCTTTACAAATCATTGGCAAATGACTAACTAAAACTTTGCAAACTCTTCAAAAATGACATGCCTTATATAGTTTACAAAGGTTCTTGAAAATTGTCAGCTGTAACGCATGGCCCATATACATGGAAAATTCAGATGTAATCGCATTTGCAAGATTTAAAAAAAAACAAAAACTGAGAGTGTTTGTTTGTTTTAAGCTTTAGAGTCATGGTGGTTACCATAGAACCTATCTCATGACCCCCACCCACCCAGACATCCACACCCACACCTAATATTAGTGCTAGGACATTGTTTTAAATTATCTACCATTGTTATTATGATTGTAGTTAGGTTAAATGCCATAAGCAAACTTGTATGCAATCCAAGTTTGATGCAGCCGTTGTTCTTTTCAGCATGCTTCAGAACTGTAAAAAAGCATATTTTCCTTAAGAAATATGATCTAGACAAATAAAATCATTCCAAATATTTGGATCTTTTCCAATTTTTACTCACACAAATATAAGCACTTGATAAATAATTTATCTGATTTAGCTGTTGTTCTACAGTACAAAAGCAAAAGGAACACACTCATTGAACCTTCAAGGGTCAAAAGGGACAAATGAAGGTAATTAACATATTTCTTATATGCAGAGTCACATAAGCAAATCCTATCACCAATATATCAAAACAGTCCAAACATCAAGATCATCAGACGTTATAAAAGTGTTAGGTTTCATGCACCAACCAGATGAACCCAAAAGCTTAAGCGATTGGGAAGAGATGGGCAATCCACTAATACTTCACAACAAAAAGTTATCCCCGTTTTCAATAAATAAACTGCAATAGACAAATAAGTTAAACAGGGCACTCTTCTGCAGTGCAGTACAAATTCTATCAAAAGTAACCTTTACATCAGGATCATCTTTTTGCTTATTAGAAAAAATAGAAAAATATTGTAAATATAAGAGTGCCGTAAGCACAAAAAACAAGATTCGGAAGAAATGCTTCTTAGTTCTTACCCAACAAGGGAAATGTTTGGCGTAGAAGCAGATGCATTCTGCTCAAGAAACTCACAGGCAGTGATCACAACTGGTTCAGAAAATAACACCTGCATGATGTAAGGTGCACTTAAGGATAAGAAACATATATGAAGTTAAGACTCAAGAAAATGCCACTCTTTATCTCGACATTTGTTAGTTGCATTCATTGACATCTCAAAATTAGATTCCTGGCTTAGAGGAAAACGTCCCAAGGTTGAGTACCAGCTGTGCAGGTTTATATTCATTCATATCCCAACATTACATTTCATAGGTTTAGTGGAAAATATCTTAATGTCTTCTCTCTTCTGGATTTCATCTCTAGCCTACCCCAACTTGCTTGGGAAAAAAGGCTATGTTGTTGTTGTTGTAGTGGAAAATATCTTAATAATAGGTTCTAAGATACAGACGATTGTATTGAACAGGGATAATAAATAGTTGGTCCCGCGTTCAGGGTCTCATTAGCATTTAATCCATCCATGTATGATACAGTATGTTCAACTATGTTTCAATTAGGTGACACCAGCAATTTCACTGTACTGCACAGGCAAATGCAGGGCCATGGTAGTACAGATCCTATGTCATGAACTTCTAAAATGAACTAGTTCTTAGGTTTTCCGCATGTCATGAACTTCTAAAATGAACTAGTTCTTAGGTTTTCCGCTAAATACCAGCTAGCTGTGTTCTGTGAGACATAAACCTAGTTAGCATGATTAGGTACAGTATTCTCCTCACTCTGCCACTTCATCTACATAATTATTAGTGGATTAAGATCGTATCGCTCCAATTACCTCTTATTCTCAACCTTGCCTAACCATGCAAGTGCATTGCATTTACCCAACACCAGTATACCAAACTATTAGAGCATTTTATTCACCCAGCACTAACGTGGTCGGATATTCCAGAGCGCGTTATTAGCAATAAACGGAAGAAGAAACGGGATTGGGAACCGCACCTCGTCGACGTACTCGTCCAGCTGGGAGTGGAGGATCGTCTGAGCGAACAGCACGACAGGCTCCGGGCGGCCCATCGCCGCGAACCGGTTAAGCCCGGAGGCCTGACTCGGTGTTGCCTTTAGCTCGCCTGCGCAGGGAAGTTAGTAGGCATCAGCCAAAATAGCTAGATAGCTAATTTAGGATTTGGATGCTCGGTTTCTTATAGCAGGAAAGGAGGAGAAGGGGCGGGAATACCTGGTGGGTTCTCGTCGCCGGCGAAGAGGATGGCTAAGGCCTCGGCACCGGGCGTAGGGCGGCGGCGGCGGCGGTAGCCCACACAGCCGTCGCACAGAGAGAGGGGGGAAGAGACAGCACACGGGGTGAAGGTGAACAGATGCGGCGTACGGCGGCAGCCCGGTCCGAGATTGTTCGGCCCGGGAGCGCACCCGCTCGGGCCTTTTCTGGGCCGTTGTTTTTTCGTAGAGTATTTCTTTTACAAATTATTTTTTGTTTCACTGTTTTTATTTCTTATTATTCTTATTATTTCATTTTTCTTCTTTATTTATACAGGACACTATCAATGGCTACAGGAACATTGATTTCAATTAAGTGAAAAAATAATGTTTTATTAGTACATCACAAATAAGTAATATTTTATTAAGGTTGAACATTTTTTTCAATTGAAACTAAAAACCCTTGTTACTTGAACCTTAGACTAGAAGTTGGTGTTGAAGATATGTCTAACGGGACCTTAGACTAGAAGTTGGTGTTGAATATTGGTGAGGCGGTAGTATTAGAAGCTAGGAAAATCTTATACTTGGAGTCTCCTACTTAGGCCATGTTTAGAAGAGTTGATTGTCTGTCAAATCTAGCTACAAAACTATATTTTTGGAGAGAAGTGATTCTCTGCTAATTATACAAAGTGATTCTCTAAAACGAAATGGAAGTTGGGAGCTGAAAAAATGTCTTCTGATCTGTTAAGTGATTATCCATCATTGTTTTGAGAGTTTATACTAAATAATTAAAGATAATCACTTTTAACTACATAATCACTTCTCTCATGTGTCCATAGATAATCATAATCAGATTGAGCTCTACCAAACAGTCCATTAGGTGTAGAAGATTATGAGTTACTCTTCATGTCCCATGAAGAGAGACATTCTCTCTTTTCAAAAAGTCAAATATTTTTAGCTTCATGTGCCGGCCAAATTGGATTATTTGAGGAGATCATCTCAGACTCCAAACCTGATAAATAGTTACTCTTCATGTCCCATGAATAAATAGTTTCACCCGCATATATTTTTTATCTGTTGAAGGAAATACGACTGAAGAAAAGACAACTAGATAAGAAAAGTGTTTGGTTAGTTGTTACATAAGATGTTCGGATACATGCATAGATTGTATAAATTGTAACTGTTTTGCGAGACAGATTTTTTAAACCTAATCAATCTATATTTTGACAATATGATGATATATTGTTACACTAAACATATGCTAATAATAGATAAATTAAATTTAATCAAAGACACCTCATTTCCCTCGATACAAAGTTCCAAACAATCGGTGCTGCCGCAGGCGAGCAGCGGGACAGCGGGTTGGTGGAATAAACGAACCACGAAACTGGAGTCTGTGAGGGAGGACAGCCTGAGAACTCGGGATAAATAACTTTTTATCATCGATCGCTCACTCTTCAAATACCAGCTTTAGAATAACATCTACGTTACTACCATCACACGCATGAATTAGATACATTTTTACCATTTTTGCCTACGTGACACACAAAATCAACCTGACAGCATAGAACCGCCACGGAAAATGATACTCTTGCCCCCATCTCTTTCTTCTTCCTCTACCCTTCCACCACGATGTCGCCACTCCCTTCAAGAGACGGAGCATGCGCGCCGGTGGCGAGCCGAGGCACCTGATCGGGGCGGTCCAGGAGCTCCTCCCGGCTCCCTCGCCCAACAGCCTTCCTCTGTGGCGGAGGAGCCCCTCCCAAGTCAGCGCCCGGCGGCTTGCCCGCGGCGGCGGAGGAGGCCCTCTCGGCTCCACGCCCGGCGGCTGGCCCGCGGCGGCGGAGGAGGCCCCTCCTGGCGGCCTTCCCAGCGGCCTCCCCGCGGCGGCAGAGGAGGCCCTCCCGGCTCCGCGCGGCGGCGGCTGGCCCGCGTGGCGGAGGAGGCCCTCCTGGCTCCGCACCCGGCGGCTGGCCCGCGCGGCGGAGGAGGCCTTCTCGGCGGCCAGCCCGCGGCGGCAGAGGAGGCCCTCCCGGCTCCGCACCCGGCGGCCTTCCCCCCGCGGCGGAGGAGGCCCTCCCTGCTCCGCGCCCGGCGGCTTGCCCCCGACGGTGGAGGAGCCCCTCCTGCTCCGCCCACGGACGCGACAATCACGGACGGACGAGACTCTTTGGACGGGTAGAGGAGGAAGAAAGAGATGGGGGCAAGAGTGTCTTTCTCCTTGGTGGGTCTATGCTGTCAGATCGATTTTGTGTGCCACGTAAAAATATATCCAGTTCATACGTGTGATAGTAATTACATAGATGTTATTCTAAACCTAGTATTTGAAGAGTGGACAATCTAAAGCTGGTAGTCGGGGAGTGGACAATCGTAGAAAGTTATTTATCCCGAGAACTCCAACTCTCGAGTTCTCGAAGGCTCCGCGGGGTCCAAAGCCGACGAGGAACAAGAGCAGCCCGGCGGCTCCGCACGCGGTAGCGAGAGGATCGCCGGCGCAGGATGTGGTGCGCATCGTGCCTGGCGTCCGCCTGCGCGGGCTGCACCTGCAACCTCTGCGCGTCGGCGGCGTCGGCCGTGTCCCGCCGCTCCGCGCGCCTCGCCTACTGCGGCCTCTTCGCCGCCTCCCTCATCCTCTCCTTCTTGCTCCGCCAGTTCGCCGCACCGCTCCTCAAGCATATCCCATGTACGTGTCCCACGATTGCTGCTCGTTCTCCAGCAAACCCCAACCCCATCCTATGGCCCTAATTCCTCTTCCTTTGAATGCTCTTGCTGTTTTCTCCCTCCAATTGCTAAGATCGAGAGACCTGCGTGGAGTTCCTATCTTCAATTTTTGTGGCAGTTCTAGTTAATTTGTTAAATTGTGATGTAGCGTGCTTGATCGACCTTACCCTTTGTGTGGCTGTGAACTGACTTGGGAGTTAGGCACGCCACCGGATGACTGCTATTTTAGTCGCTGCAGCCCATCCATTTAACCATTTTTATGTTCCTCCACATGCACGATTTCAGTTTTTTAGCTTGATCTGGATGATAAATCCAAGGACCCTTGACATGGAGTTCCCAGGGAAGTCAGATAACTTCATGAGTTTTACGTGTAAACATTTGCTCTCTTGAATGTGCTGTAGAATTCACTATAAATTTCTCCACGTCCCTCAACCTCAAGGCTTGTTTTGCTGCACGAGATGAAATGGATTTCTGCAGTAGAATATTTTACTATTTTTTCATTCCCGCAAGGTACTAGCAGACAACATAGTTTCCTAATAATTGCTGTGGAAAGTTATATAGAGCATCCTTTTGGTTTACATTTACCAGATGTCTTTCTTAGGCACAGCCCTGATGGTCCTTTTTCGTGCTGTAAATATCTACTTAGAGAACTGTGGTTTTTGTTTGACTGCAAGCTCACAAGTCATAAGTCTTGCACAAGTTGAGAATCTTGAGCATGGATTGTCGTTCAATGCTTTAGAGCCCCTCTGGAATTCAGGAAGTTCACAGGAATCATGTAGGAATTCCTCAAGTAAAACACAGGAAACAAGAAGAAAAATCCTGTCTGTATTCCAAAGGGGGCCTTAATGTCATCACTGGGAACAACTTTGCCTATTTACCAGAAATGCATGCTGGTATACTGATGCAGAGAATGTTTGATTTGTAAAAATGTCAACTTTTGGAGAGTTGTTTATTTCATAAAGTGTTTTTCTTTGTTTTGAAATTTTGATCCATCAAATCATTGAGCTTATGATAAATCAGATGAACTTTTCAGGCATTAATTTAATGATCATGTAAGTGGCCTAGTAAGTCTAATGTATTGCATTGCATTGCAGGGATAAATGCATTTGATCAAACACCACCAGAAGAATGGTTTCAAATGAATGCTGTTCTTCGTGTAAGTCTGGGGAACTTCTTGTTTTTTGGAATATTTGCTCTCATGATGATTGGTGTGAAAGACCAGAATGATCGTCGAGATGCATGGCACCATGGTGGCTGGATTGCAAAGATTGCTGTATGGGCTGTTCTTATTGTTCTTATGTTCTGTGTGCCGAACATTGTTATTAATATTTATGGTAAGTCGGTAACATCATTTCCTCATCGTTCTCTATCTTCAGTGCAATTTTGCAAGTGTGCATATCTTAACATGTTTGTAGTACAAGATGCATATGAATATTGTTTGCAGATATCTAAATAATCTTTTTTCATGATAATTCTACCACCTGTGTATTTAGGCTTGAAAGTTTTGCATATACTGATAGGTTATATTCAGGCAGACACCTCAGTTTGTTGGTTTCTTTTTTCTTCAGCTAATTCATAGATTGCACTACATATACCTCCTTTTGCATTTCTAACTATTGGTAGATTGTTGTGGTGCCCCATAATCCTTATGAGCCAATTGGCAATTTAGTGAAGTTTCACTAATTTGAGATTGGTTTGCAGAGGTACTTTCGAAATTTGGATCTGGCTTCTTTCTTCTAGTACAGGTTGTGTTGCTTTTAGACTTCATAAATAATTGGAATGACTCATGGGTTGAGAAAGAAGAGCGAAAATGGTTAGTATGCTGAGCACAGGCTAGTGACACTTGAACTTGCTTTGTCTCATGTGATGTTGATTACGGCATCTTGTTTGATATTTCAGGGAAATAGGTTTGCTGGTAGTGACTGTGGTTTGCTATCTCTCTACATTTGCCTTCTCTGGTGTGCTCTTCATGTGGTTTAATCCCTCCAGTCATGACTGTGGTCTCAATGTGTTCTTTATTGTCATGACACTCATCCTTGCTTTTGCATTTGCAATAGTTGCTTTGCATCCCCAGGTAATATGCCTCTTCAAACTTCAAATCTCGTTAAGCTATAACAAGAATAAGTTTTTTGTGTGCAGTTTTGAAATAAGTATTGGTAAGCACAAAGAAACCTGAATCATTTGATTGTCTTAATGATCCAAATTTCTAATGCAATGGTTCATACAGTTTTCTGCTGGTGCCTGATACATGTAGCTGTTTATGTGTAATGGAATACTGTTTCCTTTTCCAGGTCAATGGAAGCGTTATGCCTGCTTCAGTTATTTCTGCTTATTGTGCATACCTGTGCTACACTAGTCTCTCCAGTGAACCAGATGACTATGAGTGCAATGGGCTTCACAGGCATTCTAAGCAGGTTTCAATGGGTGCTCTTATACTTGGGATGCTCACTACGGTGCTCTCTGTTGTGTACTCTGCAGTTCGTGCTGGATCTTCGACTACATTCCTTTCGCCACCATCATCTCCTAGATCTGGTAAGAATACTTCAATTACAACTCCTGCACAGCCAGATGCTTGGTGGACTGTCATGGTGATGAAAAATGCATGCAGGAGCCAAAAACCCACTACTCGGTGACGAGGAGGATGGCAAAGGTGATGGCAAAGAAAGCGAACCACGCCCCGTGAGCTATTCCTATACTTTCTTCCACCTCATCTTCGCCCTTGCAAGCATGTATTCAGCCATGCTCTTGACTGGCTGGACGAGCGCTGCATCGGAGAGCTCAGAGCTGATGGATGTTGGATGGACCACCGTCTGGGTGCGCATCTGCACAGAGTGGGTCACCGCCGCTTTGTACATCTGGACCCTCATCGCCCCACTTCTCTTCCCAGACCGTGATTTCTCCTAGGCACCCTGCACCCATAGCCTACGTGTTGTCTAGTGCTGTTAGCTGGGATTGTGAATATATGAATAAGCAGAAGTTGGGAATTGGTAGGGATCTGTTATTTGTCTGTATGCTATCTGGCATGCCTAATGCGGTGGTAGTGGTTTTAGTACATGTTTGTGTGGCCTTGTAGAGAATATATTTTGACAGAGTGTTGCTTGTGGATTTTAAGTCATAGCTATATGTGACATGATGTCAAGTTGCAGTTGACTCTGTAATGACGACAGTTATTCATTTGTAAAAAATACACATATTGCTTGTAAATTGTACTGCTAACTATGCCTGTAGCTCGTGTTTATAGACCTGCAGGCTGCAGCGCGGTTGATTGCAGTTTTGTAATGTGCCTTTAGGAAGTGATTCCTGGTGTATCTACAGTAATCCACGTGCGTTCAGGTGGATTTCAATAGAAACTAGTTTAAGTTTCACTCCAATACATATATGAATTAAGGCTATTTTTCACTCAACTTCACCTCATCTCATGTGGATTGAGGTGAATACATGGGCATCCAAACGCTCAACAAGACATGAGATGGAAAGCATGACAGTCAAGGTCGTCTGCCTGCCGTGCTGCTAGTCACGTACTATGGCGAGACAGTGACAGTGGTGGACGCCTCGGCGGTGAGTGCCATCTGCTCTAGGGACCTGTCCTCACTACACAGGCAGGGTTGATTGAAGAAACCTCTCCCAACTAGCAACGCGCATGTCTCCTCCCCTCTCAATTTGTTCCCAGCACAATGATGGGGGAAAAGAACACAACGAGGACAAGCTCTTCACACGTAGTTACAAGCAGCAGATATACGTCCATGGCTGTACGCCTAAGTATGTTTAGAACAAAAACCTTTTATATACAAATAAAAGACTACGGTATCCAAATGATTAGTAACATTGCAAGCCACCTGCACGATAAGATTCGCTACACAAAGGCTCAGACAGCTGAACAGGGACTAACAGCCACAGTACAGATTAGATTTCACCTGACCGAAAAACAGCCAGTGAAAGTGACCCTGCTTTCCTGAGCTCAGTTTTGCACCCATAAGGGTCAAAGTCAAGCGGGGCTGCGGACATACCTACTGTCATTCCTCGACATAACTACCACAATTAGCTACACAAGCTAACTCCTATGTCAAGCTCTGCAGTAGCTCCGAGGGCCTGCATTATCATTTCTGTTTTTTCTCACACTTCCTCTTCTTTTTCCTCTTGTAGTTCTGCAGCACTTCGGACCGCTGGAGCGGTGAGGCTGATAGCAGCCACTTGCTATACTCAAGGTCATCCATACCCATGAAGGATGCGATACGGCTGTACTCTTTCTTTTTCTGCTCCAGTGAATAAGGTCTTGCCACGTTTCTTTTCTCCTCCAATGAGCAAGATTTTTCCATGACAGTTTGCTTTCTTTCAGTCTTACTGTGCAGCTCCTCTAAGGAGCTCTGAACAGTTTCATCCGTTCCACCCTTCTCTCTTTCGTTTGTTCTCGTGTTCACAACATTCTCGTTGCGGTGGGCATAAACAATCCCTGTTAAAGAGACCGAATTTATTAGTTCAAAATAAAATGGATCAGTGAGAGGGAAGAGAGGTTACAGAAGTCAGCCTACCAGGCTACTCTCAATTAGTAATCTCATATGAACTTCTACAATTACACAGAAACATAATTATTCTCAAAATCACGAGCATGATAGACATAGCTTACTAGATAATACACTGGGGGTCTAAGGGTGAAAATATTTTATGCCAGGTTTTTCACTTTTCAGCAAAGAGAATCACTGTATATAGCTGACATAAACAGCTGTTCAGCTTCAGGCTACAGAAGAATAGCTTGATATACCAAAACAGTGTAAAATAGCATAATAATTCAACTTTGAATCTGAAACATGCTAAGCATGAGTTTTGGGTCCTTAGAGGCACGTTCATGGAAAAAGCAAGCTACTCTGCATTTGTGAAGGACTGTGACTGAATAAGCTCAAATATCCCAAGACTAGAAAATGATAGATTGAATAGCAGGCCTTGAATACTAGCTACAGATAAACATCATAAAAGAACAGAATGGTGCAGTAAATCAAAATCTTTTGAGCAAGTATCCCCGAAGGTCTAGATTGCATCTAAAATGAATAACTAGTTTTCTGTATCAGCCTTTGAAGCTAACAGCCACAGTAATGACTAAACCTTCATCATTGGTCTATGAACCTTTTATGGGTATATTATATGGTAAACAAAAAGTAATTTTTCAGAGAAAGAGCATACCAAAATCAACCAATTTCTGATTATCTGTATCTGTTGTTGCTGCGGAAGACTTCCTATTCTCTTCTGAACCAAATAAATCAGTATCGACTATTTCTCTTATTGCTTCTGTTGCACTACTCTTGCCATGTTCAATAATCTCACTAGTAAAAAGCTCATTGGACAAGTCACGGAAAAGATTGCAGATCCCAAAGAGCTCACCTTGAAATTTCTTGTCATCCTAAATCAGAATTATCCAAATTAGATACCCAAAATGGATACCAGGTATCTAGTCAGTAAGCTGTTAACTTAAAATATAAAACTACCAAAAGGCCAATCCGAATTAAATTATTGTGCAGTCGTGATTGCACCTAGTATGTCACACCTGCAACATCTAAAATAGCCCAAACTGAAATTCTCAAACTAACATATGTTGATGTGTTAAAATAATGCATAGGAAGATCGTTGGGTGGTGACATGTTTGCTCAAATGCCATCTAACAACAATTATGCACAATGTTATTCTGTGGATTACACAATGCCACTTCCTTGTAACAATACACCCAGATATTTTGCATCAATATATGAATTCCAAAACACTTAACATCCTGATTGGGTCTTGGACTCAAGAAGCAGGTGTATAACAGTCAGAAGACAGTAAATTTGAAAAATTTCTGAATGTAAGTCCTTATCAAATGTCTTAATCCTAACACATCCCTGAAGATAAGAAGAAAGTGAAAGAAACACATCTCTTATACAGTTAGACCTTTGTTTGGAAAGCACAGAAAATGTTTATGGAACTGAACCAAATGCAGTAGTTAACTTGGGCAAACACAGTCGTAGCAGAACACAAAAAAAACATATTGTGATCCAGAATGGACAAAAATTCTAATTCGTGACCATGCCTATCCAAGAATATAGAGTAAGTAAACCCCAACCTCATCATCTTTTGTTCCAAGCCAGCTCAAATTGTACCAATACAAATACCTCATGGAAAGCAATTTATGTCATCCATTCAATCTTATCAAGATACTTCTATGGCTAAGAGAATACCTGCACGCCTTCATAGTAACGTGTCTCTATTTTTCCGGAGACTGCAATGTTGGAAAGCTGCTGTTTATATATCTGTCGAGAATAAATTAGCTCTTCAAGTGAACCAGCACCAAGTAGGCGAAATACTGTGACATGCCGTCTCTGTCCATAGCGAAATGATCTGTCTTGTGCTTGCAAGTCTTGGGCAGGGTTCCAACTTGGATCAAATATTCCCACACGGTTAGCACTAACAAGGTTTACACCTAAATTACCTGCCCGAGTAGATATAAGGAAAACCTGCATAAAAAAATTTAACCACTCAAATCAACTATGGCCTTCAAAATTTTGTTAGGTAGAAGTACAAAAACCACATCTGCCAAAATTCACCTGTTTGCTAGGGCTTCTGTTGAACTCATCCACTAGTGATTGGCGTGCATTCATGGGAGTCGTTCCATCAAAGCGCGAAAAGCAATAACCCTTCCTTATGAGAAACTTCTCTAGTATGTCAAGCATCCTGTATGTAAATAGAAATAAATGAAATCATCAAGTAACCAAATGCAGTGATGCTACAAGTAGGAAAGTCTCCTTCACCCCCTCCCCCCTTTCTCTTCCTCTTCTGCATGTAAGAACAAGTAGCATATCTAAAGTTCGTGTATTTAGAAGATAATGGCAACAATACGATTTACAACTAATTTTCACCATTTATTTGGGCAACTCATATTTTGATCAAAACTAACTTTCTAAATATTTACTAGTTAGGTAACATATATTACGGGGGTCACAAGTTAGAAAGTTTTACATCCAATCACACCCTAAAATCACTGTCAGACATATAAATCTAAACCACAACTCTAATTGAGATGTTTTTTTGGCATAGATATAAAACCTAAATAAATAAGATTTTGTGCTCTAACGGAAGCATGCCTACTAAGGAAAATGAAGTAACAATGTTTCCATTACAAAATTGATATAATAATCAAAAGAATGGAAAACCCCACACTTACAGCAGTGGACAGATATATTTTGTGTATTCTACCATTTTATGTTCACGTGTGGCTGAGACCTAAAAGATCTTCTGAAATATGTTTCCTAGTTAAAAAAAATTCAAAACAGATATGTATTTATGGAATGATAGAACATGACCCATGCACTAGAATAGTTGGCAATCTATCTTTTCAGTCCTAAATTTGAGAAGTAAACAACATTAAATTGTGGCATTAAAGTAATAACGAGAGCATTTGGTAAAACAGTGGGACTAAACATCAATATAAATTGGAACTGATGGATTAATGTTCATGACAGTATAGCTTTGCCAGCATATGAGCTAAATGTTAGCGCATAAATGAACAACCTGACAGAATAACTGAAAAGAAAATCTCAGCCTTAAAGAGAAAGCAGAACAAATGAGTCTATGAAAGAAACAATAGCAACATAACAGAACCATACGAATAAATAAGGGGTAACTATCTTCCCATAAAAAACAAGTTGTCAGCCAATTCACCACAAAGAACTAATTAAGTTCAGCTTCATTGTAAATAATAGTATTGTCAAAGAGATCTCGAGATCTGGTCCAACATAAATCCTAAAGGTCAAATGATGGGCGGCCCTGGTGCAAGCGGTAGAGCTTTACCGCCTGTGACCAAGAGGTCCAGGGTTCAAGCCCCAGCCTCTGCACATTTGTGCATGGATGGCTGCTGGCTATTTTCACTTCCCCAGACCCCGCAGTGCGGAAGCCTATGACACTGGGTACGCCCAAATGATGGGGGAACAAACAGTCCATCGACCACATAATACACGTCCCATCAACCATGAAACATGTAAAAGTTGACTTATGATATAAAATGCATGCAACTGCTTCATCATCAACTATTTTCTTCTTGTATTTAACTGAGATAACCGCAGGGCATCAACTATTGTCTTCTTGTATTTCCCTGGACCCATCTCTATCACAATGTATCTTCATTTACCATTTTCTATTTAACTGAGATAAACCTCAGGGCATCATGAACAGCAAGATATGCCATGGCAAACTGGTATACAATGTATTCTTGCTCTGTCTCTTACTCTCTCTCTTTCTCCCAAGAGGTAGGATTTCTCACTACTCCCCCCATCCCAAAATACAAGGTGTGCATGTATTTCAAAATTCAAACTTTGTCATCTTTGACCAATAATTAGTCTAATCATAACATTCATACGAAAAGTTTACACTAAAAACGTGATTATATCGGGTTTATATTCATAAATACTTTGTAATATCAAACTTCTGCTGCCATAAATCCGTTTGCACTAGTATACTTAAACTGAACTACTTCATGCGCAAGTGATTCTTGCGAGTTGTGAGACAAGCCCTAACGAATCTACTGCCAACGAGGAGACGCAGGCGCAGTACGGTACCTGGACGACAGGGTGCTCTCCAGGCGGCGATAGCACAAGTGGCTCGTACGGCCCGCGGGAATTTAGGGCGGCCGCTAGCGGCGGAGGCAGGCAGCGGCGGATAATGGGGCGACTTTTCCTCTCGTCCTCATCCTCCTCCGACGACGTCGGTTCGTCGTCGTCCTCCCGCGGCTTCTCGATCGGTGGCCTGGAGGCGGTGGGTGGGGGCTGTACGGGCCTGGAGGAAAAGGAGGAGGAGGAAGAGGCGGCGGCATCGAGGCGGAGGAGCTGCTGCGAAAGGGACGTCTTTGGGGGTCTCCGCGGAAGGAGAGCGGGATGCGGCGGCGAGTGCGGTTGGGTCGTCTGTGGTTGGGAGAAGGAGGAAGAGGAGGAGCAGGCGTGGAGGGTTTCTTTGAGGCGGTTGAGGGACATGGACGGAGGCGGTGGTGCTCCGGCGGGGTCCTTGCCGTGGAAGAGGACACCGAAGGCGGCAATTTTGGGAGGAGAGTTTTCTGGTTGTTCCTTGATCCAACAAAGAACAAACGGTCAAAAACAATGGCGAAGGGGTTTTCTTCGGTTTGAACTTTGGATTTGGAGTACGATGATGATCCCCTCTTCGTTTGCTTCATGTACCGCCCACGGACATTATTAATTTTATATCCCCTCTATCAGTGAATAATTAGATTTCTAAAATTATTCTAAGTCAAAATTTTTAAACTTTGATCGAATTTTTAGAAAATTTATCAAGATTTATAGTATCAAATTAGCATCACTAAGATTTTTTTGACCGAAGTCAGCATAGGAACCTCATGCCTATATTTTTAATTTTTTTAATAATGCAGACTTGTTTAAATTCGCTCCCACGGGGAGTCGAACCCAAATCTACTGGGTGTTACTCAGGTGTAGGCTAGAGACTCTTTCACTAGTATCACTAGATTAAATAGATCATAGAATATATTTTCATAATGTGCTCATTTTCTCTCATATATGTTGTTATACTTTTTTCTATAAAGTTAATCAAACCTAAGAAAGCTTATCTGTCGCGAATATTAAGAATTAATTTATTGAGGGACAGAAAGAGTATAAGTTAACTAACTATCAAAACTATAATTTTTCATCGCTTTTCTGACAAATGGATTTACGCATAACGGGTTAAACTCACCGTTCCATGATAGAAGGAGGGAAATAAAATTATAATATTTTTTGTGAAGAATTTTAGAAGCATGAAACATTTTATTTTTGATCTGAAAATTGAAGATTTGTTCCAATTTTGCGAATCTTTAATCTACTGAATGTCGATACTCCTTTCATTTCATTTTTTTGTTAAGTTATATCTTAAACAAAATTCTTGTAATTTTAACTATGTTATGAGAAAATACATCAATTTCTATATTATCCCCCCCCCCCTCCCCGAAAAACTTCTCCATTACAAATTTAGTTGTTTTTGGATAGAATATGGTTTGATGGTGTATTTACATACTCATACTTCAATATGAATGCAGAGAGTACCTTTTAGGCAAATCTTGTTGCGTGATACTGTTTTTCAGCACCCAATGTTATCTCTCGTCGTGTTTGCCTAGTAACGTTATGAATTATGAATCTTGATTATTTGGAATATGAACTTTCCTTTGCATTGCGTGTTATACATGTTCATGTTGTTTGGGAGATAGGAACACCAAACATGTATAGTTCACCCTTTTTATGCCACTACACCCCTTGACGTGGGATGCTTCCCATTTTTACAAGCGCTCATTGTTTTTACGAAACCTGGCGTAGGGAGCGAGGTGGGTGGCGTGTTGGACCGGACAGTTTCAACTTTGAAGGCGTGGGAGACGCTATCTCCAACACTCGAATAGAGATCCACATGAGGCCCAGGGCGCGACGTTGGACTCCACTCGCGTGTAGGCGCCCATGTCGGTGGTGACATGGTGAGGAGTAGACGCACGAGATCAGAACAGCCTCTGACGCCCATGGAATCGAGCACGCGCTAGGATAGAATTACTCGAGCAACAAAGAGTTTTTCCCTTCTTTTACCTTGGTAAAAAACGGGTTTCTCTTCCCGTAAATAAATGAGTACAATGCAATTTTCGGATTGTTTAGGAGATAGGAACAACAAATATATATATTTCACCCCTTTTACGCTAGTGCATCCCTTTGATTGGGATGTTTCTCATTCCCCTCTTGAAAGGATCTAATCGGCCTAGAGGGGGGGTGAATAGGCGATTTTGATAACCTGAAATTTTCAGCTCAAATGCGGAAGTTAAATGCCTACCGGAAGTAGGACCGGAAGTAGCACCGGTACTACCGGTAGTACAACACCAGTACTACCGATGCTAGATTTCCAGCACTTCCGATACCCTACGAAGCCACTAAATCGAATGCGAAATCAGAGAATATGAGCTGTAAATTTAGATCCAAAGGTTACCACCCCTTTGTTGATGTTGGTAATGAAAGCGTTGAAGTTCTTGAAGCTTTTCACCGCACCAACTTGTAGATCGAGTCCTCCAACCTAAGAACTTTGGGGTAGGGATGAAGAACACGAAGAACACAAGAACAAGGGTAGTCGATGCTACCACCACAGCAAGACACAAGATTTAATCCGAGGTTCGGCAATCCCCATGAAGGAGTTCCTACGTCCCCGTTGTTGAGTTCACCACGAAGGATTCCTCCCTCAAGCAACCACGAAGGCTAACTTGAGATATTCACTAAGAATCAAGGGTAATACAAACACTTCGGGGTGCCCTCACAAATGAATCAACACGGGCAACCACGAAGAACGCCTAGCCGGCTAGGGTTCCAAGAACCCAAGAGTAACAAACACAAATCAAGCCGACAAGACGAGGAATCAAAGTGCTCAAGTCGTAGATTGAAGTTCCCACACTCTAATCTCACGTCCCTAGCTCAAATCCTTGAGGGGATGAAGTTTGGGAGCAAGGGAGAAGAGAGAGCAGGTGAGCTTGTGCGTGGGAGAGGGTTTTTTTTTTGTTTGCAAGTCGGGTGAGTGAAGAGAATAAGCAAACCCTGGAGAAAGGAGAGAGTGGAGAGGTATTTATAGTCTTATGTTCAGAACAACTACCGGTAGTACCGCCAGTACCACCGGTACTACCGGTTCCTCTCAAAAAGGACCGTTGCAGGTGCAGATCGGACAGAAAGAGTACTACCGGTACTACCGGTCCTAGGACCGGTACTACCGCTAGTTCAAAAGTGAACAGTAACTAGCCCTTTCGACTTTGGCTAAAAAAATTTTATTTTTACTACCGGTACTACCACTGCCAGGAGCGGTACTACCGCTAGTACATAAAACTGCTAACTCGAAGTCTCGACTTTTGAAAAATTGGCCCGATACTTCCGGTATATAATTTTAATAAAAAGCGCTACTACCGGTGACCACCAGTACTACTGATGGTGAGACCGGTACTACCGGTAGTAGAAAAACTACTACAACTTTACAAACTCGATTTTTAGAGAAAAATAGCACGGATACTACCGGTTTAAAAAGCGTATAAGTCCAGTACTACCGGTAGGCCAGATTGGGTAAAGCAAATGTCATTTCTAAGTGATGTGAGAGAAACAGTGACTCTCCAAACGCCCTAAAAATAGACTTGAGCACTTTTAGACCTCGAATTACCAACCTTATTTGTATCCCTCTTGATAGTACGACATTTCCTATGATCAAATAAATATAAAATGATAGGGTCCTCTTGAGTAGAAACGTCATCCATCCATATAAAATTTAGGGTGCTTGCATCACCAAATATTTATCATTCAAATCTTTCAATAGACTAACACCTGTGAATTCATTTGAACAAACTTATTAGTCCCCAACTTGATTGTCATTAATTATCCAAAACCCACTTCGGGGGCGAATGCACTTACACCTCTTTTCCTCTTGGAGACTTGGCCACATGCAACGTGTGGGTCCTTGGTGGGGCCAAGCGGCCGTTGTTTTTACAAAACTCGATGTAGGAACGCGAGGTGGGCGGTGTGTTGGCCCGTGCACTTTCAACTTTCAAGGCGTGAGAGACGCCATCTCTACGCATGTGAGGCCTAGGGCTGTACGCTGGACTCCACTCATGTGTAGACGCGCACATCGGTGGTGACGCGGTGAGGAGTAGACAGCACAAGGTCAGAACGGCCTCTGTTGCCTGTGAAATTGAGCGTGCACAGGGATATAATTACTCGAGCAAGAAAGAGTCTTTTTTTCCTTCTTTTACCTTGGTATATAATAATTGGGTTTCTCTTCGCATAAATAAATGAATATAACCCAATTATTATATAATAATAATCATGGAAAATGTTTTTATACCAAGTTTGATTTTTAAAAAAACAACTAGCCGTGCGTACTTTTCCTTGTATAACTTCCAAAGATCACGCATTTACTTACTTGTGGGGTGGCCGTCGGGACTCGGACGTGCAAGAGCGAACAGGGCCGAAAGGCCGAAGGCCGAAGCCGGCGCACGGAGTACGCGGACCGGGCGCGAGCGCGACACGAACTCGGCAACCAACCCAAACCGGCTGCACCCACCCACTCCGAAGCCAGGAGCCGTAGAAAAGCCAGAGCCAGCCCCGGAGAGACGAGACCCCCGTGCCAGCCCCGCCCCAGCGCAGCAACGCCCGTCCGCTCCGCCCCCACCTCGCCGCCTGCCTCTCCACGCGACCCGCTCGCCGCTGCCTGCCGCGGTGCCGCCGCAGCCCAAAATGCCCGCCCAGAAGCGCCCGCCGCCGCCACCCTCGCCCGCCCCCTCCGCGGCACCGGGCGCCGGCTCGCCCCCTCCCGCGTCTCCACCGACGCCGACGGCCGAGCCCGCGGAGAAGAAGCCCAGGCTGGAGGAGAACGGCATCGCCGGCGCCGGCTCCGGCGCCGAAGCCAACGGCAACGCCGAAGGCAACGGTGAGCGCTCGTTCGTTCGTTCGTCCGTCCGTCCTGCCGCCCGCTCTTCTCCTCGTCCTCGATCTCCACGCGCTGATGCTGGTTTATTTCCCACGTTGTTTGCCTTTGCTCGCAGATTCCGGCGCGAAGGAGGCGGCGGCGGAGGAGGAGTCGTCGGAGGAGTCTGAGTTGGAGGACGCGGACGCCGCGAAACAGGAGTACGTGCTCGGGCGCTCGCCAACCGTCCCGTTGCTCGCTTTACCGCTTTCCTTTCTCCGTCGTCGTGGTTTCCTTCCTGATGCGTGCTCCAGATGCGGCACCGCTAAGCGGCCACTCGCGCGCGCGCGTTCGCTGCCTGTCGTTGGCCCTTTGATCAGCTTTCGTGCCTGAGCCGAGCCCCGTCGGTCTTTTCCTAGTTGACCATGGCAGCGGCTGTGGATTTCTGGGTGGCTGTATGCCGGAAGGGAGGCGACGAGCCATGGATGTTGCGTGGTTGCCCTATTTTCTACCTGTGAGAAGCACTATCTCTGTGATTTCCGTTGGTAGCAAGCAGCCAAACAATTGTGCAGATGCAAGCGCTAGCTGTGGTCATCGGCATCATCTGTAAGAGCCAGGCTGCCCAAGGGGGTATGAAGTTTGAGGCAGTCGTGAACAATGCTAAAGTTTTCAATCCTAGAGTCCAGTGCGAGTTAGGGATGACACTGTGGATCTTTCCATGCATATACAAGTAGAAATGAAGTGGCTTAATTGGTGGTTAGATAAAGAAAACCTGTTGATCCTTCCTCTCTCCAGCAACAAGTTTCAGCTCACTCATCATAATGCCTTTTGTTTCATCTCTACAGACTGAACATGGAGTGTAGCTTTCAATGTGGACTGCATCATCCTTTATTTACTGCTTAATAATTAAGGATGCTAGTTGCAATATCTGAGCTCCATCCATCTGTTAATTGAAACTTAGATTATGAACTTGGAAGCCTATTCAGAATTAGTAGGTTCAAGCTTTTGTTGTACTGCTAGAGCACATCACCCCTAATTAATTAGTGCTTTGAACTGAAGTGTTTTTATGTGCATACAACTTTAGTGTAATTGCTGATATTTATACTGATGTACTTTAGTTGCTGCTATGCATATATATTTGGTACACAAATTGATTATAATAAGAGAACTGCCTAGTGAAACGATATATCAATAAACTTCTATAACTTAGTGTTAATTATTATGGCAAAAGATAGTGACGAGGTAAGCGAATATTAGCCTTTTGTTTTATTAGTCTTGTTTCTCTGTGTTAGTGATGAGTATTGCTCTATGCATCTCTGTTATGGCATATGTGTCTGGCTCTTGCCTTATTTGATATCACATGACCAAATGCAGAGGACAAAAGAAAATGAAAGCCAAGTTTGCTTATGTAACATTCATCTTCAACTTAGCATTGGATGGCCATTGTCCAGCCAGGGTAATCCCAGGTTACACAGCCTAGGTTACCTAGGATTTAGATGGATGTTCATTCCCAGAGAAATGAAAACAAGGTTTTTGACATGTAATTGGGGCTGAGTTTGAGCAATGTTGTTTGCCTCTGGATTTCATATGACAGATTTTACAATGTGTTTGCCTAGGATATTAGCTTATCTTAGTTTCTAGCAAGTTGATAAACTATTTGTTTGCCTCAGTCATTTTTACATGCATGGACGGAATGAAAGGCACATGCAGTGTGTCAGGATACATTATTAGTCCTGAACATACAGGGAAAGGGCCTCTAGCTGAGTTGATTAGGTGGCTTGAGTAGCACTCCTCAGGTCCCGGGTTTGACCCCCCATGGGAGTGAATTTTAAGGCTGGGGTTAAAAATCTCCCCTCATCTGTCCCATGCGAAGCACAGGTCTTAGTTCTGGCTCGATCGTGGTCATTCTCACATGGGCTACAATGCTGTTATGTATGGGTGGGGGATTGTTCGGGGGTCTTGACCAACGTGACGTCTTTTTCTTAATGCAATGCCTGGGACCTGTCTTACCCCCTGCAGGTCGAGTTTTTTTTAGTACTGAACATACAACTCCTTTGTAATCTCTCACTATTTCTCAAATTACACCTTTAGCACCACCTTGTGTAGCATACATGATCTATAATACTACTGTACTAGAGTAATCTGGCGCTTCACCTCAAGTTTTTATAGCTCTTATAATTTTATTACATGATGTTCATTTTCTCTTGCTTTCCCTTTCCTACATCCTACCCATTATAAAGAGTTTTGACACTTGTACTGACACCTGCAGGTTTGTACCAGTAAAATTGCCGGATGTACGCAAAGAAGTGCAGTGTCCCATATGCTTAGGTATCTATACAAATGCAGACAAACCAACCTTTGGTATTGCACAAAAGAAGCTGCCATTTCTATATGGCTAGATTATTCATATACTGTACATTGCAAACACACAATGTGGCATTTCAGTATTTTGAAACCCACCTATAATTTCAATTAGAGAGAATCCTTGCCACAAAGATAAGAATTTTCTAGGCATTTATTAGGAGCTAGAGTCAATGTACATATTTTAGTCATGCTTAACTAAAACTAACTTTCTTGGCATTTATTGGTTTCTGTGAAAGCTTTCGGTTTTCCATTTTTAACTTTGTAGCTTCTTTTAGCCAATATGTTTTTTAGCAGAAAGATGTTGCTTGCAGATATGAGTATATGACTCCTTGTCAATTTCATTCTTGTTGTCATACAAAAACTCTGCAAACATATTGCATAACTGAATATCTTACTGATTACGAACCATCTTATGCTTCTAGGCATCATCCGGAAGACTAGAACAGTTATGGAATGCCTGCACCGGTTCTGTAGGGAATGCATTGACAAATCCATGCGACTTGGGTAATACATGACTCTTATATGACATTGTCATTGTGTTGTTTTGGCTTCTGAGTCATGACTTACAGTTCTTCTTTTGTTCTATATTGTAACATACTGACATGCATCCCTGCATGTACATCAGACATTATGTCAGCCCCTGTTGAGTAGCACAGTATTGTTACTAACATATCCCTTTTCTATGAAGGAACAATGAGTGCCCAGCGTGCCGCACACACTGTGCGAGTCGGCGTTCTTTGAGAGATGATCCGAACTATGATGCCTTGATTGCAGCTTTATATCCAGACATTGACAAATATGAAGAAGAGGTATTGTACTTGGTATTTATTTTTTCATATTAAGAGATTGATCCTTGTAAATGTTTATGCATTATCCCCTGTCCAGGAGCTAGCGTTCAATGAAGAGGAGAATGACCGCAATAAGCAGGTTCTTTTCTATTCTGTTTTTCTGATGTCAGTTTTGTATCCACTTTCATGTGCATCTGTTGTGGTGTTCCATATCAAATATTCCCCATCAATTTTTACTTAGATCTCTGAACCTGTGTGTTACAAAAATGATGTGATATGATTCTCTGGTACTTCCCATAGGATATTTTTGTCCCATGTGGATGCTCCCACATTAGCATTTTCCTGATGGGTGGTAGGAAAAATCCCAGCTAAATTTCATTTCTGTAAGGAATCAAATTTGGTCAACTCTGTTGCCTCTTTTTTGCTCCTTTCAAAAGAAAATGTTTTAATGTGTCCAAGTCAATGGACAGTGCCCTGGAATCACTTGGACTAAGTTGACATCTTAGCATTGAACAGGTTGTTCGGTCCAACTGCACTTCTTGCAGAAGGATAATAATAAGTTAATGACCGACAACTTCATAAAGTTCTTCGAAAATAAAGAGGGCTTCATAAAGGAACAAAAATGAAATAGAACAATTATTTTCATGTTAACTTTGTTAGTGGCAGAATTTCATTATATTATTTGGAACTGTAAACTGTAAAGGCTGCTATTCGTGCCAATGGATGGAAACTTATGTTAACTACATGAATAGTGGAGTCATGAAACTGCCAACTATGTCCTACCCTTACTACGAAGTGCAGATAAGAGTATTTAGAAGCCTTTTTCTTCAAGAACACAGGAACATTCTTTTTATGTCTATCCATATGAAAATGCTCTTGTATTCAAGTCTGACGCCTATAAAGACTGGAACTAATGATTGACATATGTTTGCATCTGCCATTTTGTTTCCTCTGTTTATTTTTACATTGAACTGAAGTTCATTTTCCTGATTAATGTACATGTGAAGATTCAAGCATCCATTGCTGAGGCTTTTCGGAAACAATCAGAAGTTATTGGGCGGAAGTCTACCGCCAAAGCTACTGCTGCTGCATTCGTAAGAAGATCACGCCGTAACATTCGGCCTAATGGACAGAATACCTATTTCCGTGGCCGAGGAAGAGCCAGTTCCGATGATGTTGCTCTGCCCTGTTCTGAAGATGAAGAGGATGGAAACGGCGAAAATGGTAGCAAAGAGGTGTCATCTGCCGAGGAGAGTTCCCCAGAGAAAAAGCAGAAACGACTGCCAAAATGGCCAACACCACGTTCTTCACCTGCTCGAGGAGCATGCAATGACGAGGTTGCTTCTGATGAAAAGGATGATGTAGGAATATCCAGGGAAAATTTTAGCACATCTCCTCTACGGGCATGGGGAAAGAATGGCACTCGCAGTCAGACTCGCTACAGTAGCTTCAGTGGTTCAAATGGCAGGACGGTCAAGGGTGGGCGCATGATCAAGTTGGTTGAGTGCTTGCGAAATTCTGATGACAATGATGGCGAGGTGAACACTAAAATGCTTGTGATATGTTTCCTTGTCCATCGCAATGTTGCATTGCATTGGTTACTGACTTTATTTGACAGCGTGATGTACATCTTTGTCTGCTTCCACTTGATGGACAAACGGCACCAAATCTGGAGAAGTCATATCTGTGTTGCGGACCAACTCTCTCCATCAAACAACTTTGTCAGGTCAGTACTTATTGAAACACTTGTGTCCTTTGTCAAAAATCAGAACTTACAGATGGATGTCTTTGTGTAGTTTGTCGCCAGTCAGACATCTCACAAAGATGAAGAAGTTGAGATGTATGCACTGAAGCCTTCTTATAGCAATCCTGTCAGCACTAATCCATCTGGTCTTGACAAAGCAAGGCTCGCAGGGGAGGAACGCCTTTCAGACCTGCGCTCCTCGTTCACATTTCCTAATGGGGTTCTGGTGAGATCGAACACTTTGATTATCTGAATAACCTTGTTCACATTTCTTCTAAATGTTTTATTATCTGAATAACCTCATCCACATTTCTTCTAAATGTTTTACTCTTCATCTCAGGAGCTCCTGTATTGCATAAAAGTGGCGAACTAGATGTTGATTGAAGGCCAGTTAGTTCAAATGGAAGTATTTTGTTTGTACATATCTTCATCGTTCTCCCTTGACGAAATGACAGGTTTGGGCTCTTGTATACAGCTAAGAAGGAACAAAAACCTTGTGAGATGTGAGATAAATGTGTGTAGGTCTGTCAACCAGTAGTTTCAGAAGAGTCAGATTGGCTTCCACACTTCACCTCGCTTTCAACCCAAAATTCGGTCTGCACTGCCAGTACTCGGGAGTTTCTCGGTTTGGTGAAGGCTAAGAGTTCTTTCCTCGGGTGGTCAAGTTATTTTGCTTCCAGAGTCACCAGTTTCAGCTTTTGGAATTCATCCGTTCATATTCTTCAGACGGCAGCCAGTCCGTGCTGCGGACGACTTCCCAGATATATGTAACAGAAATCTGATTTATAAAAAAAATATATATGTAACAGAAATTACTCTTTTGTCGTGTCTTTGTATGACAAAAGGACAAAGTCGTACCATTTAACCTTGAGATGATTATATACCAGGGTGATACTGTTTTATTATATCTGTATATGTGTACTCCTTATTACTACAAGACGGTTTATATGTGTACTCCTTATTACTACAAGACGGTTGCGTGAGGTGGAAATGTATTTGTTCCTTTGCGAATGTTACAGGTTGCACTGTTTAAAACTGAGATGCTGGACGTTGAAGTGAATGTGTGATAAACAAGATGCCATGGTAATATGGTGTATATATATCCATAGCAGTCATGTATTCACCAACTACACTATCCGAGTCCAACGAAACCTTCATTGACAGACCTCCCGAAAACAATGAGCCACTCTGCCTAGTGTTTATTATAGCGCACGCCACTCTGCGGTGTTTACTCTTTGGAATAGATCACACACAAAGTGCTTCTACTAACAGCTTAACCACCCGCCATCCTATCAACGGTTTACTCCCACGGGTAAAATCCTTCATCCATCAGGAGAACAGAGAATTCAGATGGTTGACATGATCATGGCATCATTCTCCCTTGTCCTTAGTGGGCATAGACCTCCAGATCCCAGCCAAAATGCTACCGTAGACCGAGTGGCAGATGCTCGAAACAGCACATGGAACAGCCGTGAGAGGGTTGCCGAAATGCTTGGTTGCAAGGACTACGCCCAGCACTGAGTTCTGCAAAAATGGGTAGACACTTATCACAAAGAGATTAAAGAGTTGCTTAAATAGAACGAGACAAAAAAGTTTCAAATCATCTGTATCTGAGATAACATAATGATACAAAATTTCTACATCAGTTACCTGCATGCCAACCTCGATTGAGATTGTTCTTGCAGAAGAGATATCAATGGCATGTAATCTTGAAAAAACATAGCCGAAGAAAAAGCCAGATGCATGCAAGCAACCAACAGACAAAACCACTTGCGACCCAGATGCTAGGATTGCTGCAGCGTTCTGTGCAATAGCATTGCCACAGAGAACGGCTACTGTTGCTACAGCAATGAAGGGCATCAATGGGGACACTAAATGAACCAGACCATTGCAATACTGATTAAGTAGAGCACCCAAAAGGACAGGTGCGAGGACAACCTGTAAAAGATATATCAGCATTAGCCAGGGGTCAAAAGTTAGATGTAAGACAGGCAAAAATTGAAATTTGCAGCACCTGAGATGTGGACACAAACAGTCCCATTGGATCTACTGCAACATATTGCCCAGCAAGTTGGGATGTCAGGAGAGGGGTCATGAACTGCATCCGGGAGCAAGATGTGAATAAAAAGCAAAAGATAACAGCTAAGTTGAGGATTATAGATGTGAGAGTATAGCACATTACCGCTGCAGCGAAAGTGCTTGCTGCTGTCATCAGGACTGAAAGAGCAACATTTGCCCTGAAATTTGAATATTAATTTACCTAAGTGTCTTTACTTTCCAATACAATTCCCTAATCCTGAAATTTTGATTATTTGCTTCCATTGAATTTGAATTAAATGCAAATGTACTAACTAATTTCAAGTTAATTTTCAACACTAGCCAGTTATATCCACTGAAGAATTCAAGATATTCATCACCTTGACATTCATTAATCACTTAAAATATATCATTCTGCCAACATTTCATGAATTTTCACCAACAAGATCATCATTGTTTTAAGTTTTAACAAGGCTTGTCATGGCATTTATTCTTGGTATGACACTTTATTTTCATTACCTTGCTAAATAGGTCACGATGTTGCTCGCTGTGCCTGCAGATACATTTTCCTTCTCAGTTCAAGTGCCAGTAGCCAATCTATAGAAAAAAGGAAGCGAAGTGCATACACACCTCCAGGGCAACAGGCCACTAAAATTAGTCCAGCAGCATAATGGGATGGCAATTTCAACAGCTTGCTCACAAAAAATCCTGACAGTGGCATCACCTGTACATAAATCGCTCACTCTGGATTTTTGTTGTACATGAAGGGGAAAAACATATAATACATATCCATGTCATCACCGATTAAATATGCTTATATAAACAGAAGATGTGCTAGGGACGACTCTGCAGTTGCAGTAACAGTCTCATAGATAATGAAGATGTAAGCTATATGGTTTAATATTTTATATGTTTTTTCATCCACTTGAAACAACGATAATCATGATATTTTTAGTGTTAGATAATTGCCAAAAATTATTTTTCAGGATGCAATAATGAATCAATCATGATGTGATATCTGGGGACCTGGGTCAGGCTCCAACTTGTTGAAACTTCTGCATAGTCTCTGTTATGCAATTCACTAGAACTTGTTTCAGGTTTTGTGGAGTAGGTTTGTTGAACCGGCAGGTGTGGAACATAGATATAGGTAACATGATCAATTCTACAACCTGTTTGGTTTATTGGATTGACTGGTCCAGAACCCAACCATGCAGGACATCTTTGGACGTTTTTCATTGGGATTGGTCCCCACAGAAGGCTTGCTGCTGGTTGGCTTAAATTGGACAGGTCCATGATGGACATATGGAACCATCAACCATGTATGCAAACCAAAGTTACTAGGACTGGATGGTTTGATGGATCACCTGGTGACTCAATCCAAACACAGTGAGAATAAGCGTAGAAACTCTTACTGGGTGGATGGGCAGGAAGGGGAGGGGGGCAGGGGTGCAGATTTAATGCTTTCGTGGTATTTTGAATTCGGAGAATATGATTACAAGGATTCAGACATATGAAGGACAAAAAAAGGGGAACTGACCGTGTATTGCAGTATAAATCCAGCAGCTAACTCCCTGGGCATCAATAATGCGGTTTTGAGGTCATCCAAAGTCAATGTCATTCCCATTCCTGTAGGTATAAATCATATTATCAATTACCCAACTATAAATACAATGGTCCCCAAATGATACCAGGGTGAATAACACGTCCAGACTCCAGACACAATAAAATAAACACCCATCAGGTTATGTTGATCGTAGCTACGGCAGTTTGGTTTAATCCATGAACTGCAGAGTGCTCAGAATTTGATCCTGCTAACTCCAACATAATGGTACAGTAAAGAGAACATCTTACAGAAATCCAAAATTTCGTATCAAAGTGACAAAGTGAGAACATGCAAAAGATGTTGGATTGTGCTAGAGTACTGAAATTGTAGCACACTAGCACTTGTCTGTCTTTTTTTTAAACTCCAACTTGCACTGAAGTTCGGTTTTCAACCTTCAACTACGGTTGAATATGCCACTTTTTCATCTTATTTCTCCTAATCACTTGTCTGTATTTTTTTTTTCATTCTGGTTACATACTTTCCTGGCACCAGGCTGTGTACATATTCAATGATCTCATTGCCAGCAGCTGTTCTAATAGTATCATATAGAGGACATCAACAGAGCTAATAAACCCCACAGGGGAAGTAGAGTTTTGAGTCCACTTGGAAGAAGTGGCACGAGACAGCACCAGCACCATAAGGGGTAGAACAAGTACTAGCGTGGGAACGGAGCTACGGAAGGGAAGGAAGGCGCCGACCGAGCATTGTGAAGGAGATGCCGAGCATCTGCGCGGTGGGCCCGACCCAGAGGAAGGACGGCGGCCGCCACAGCGCGAGCGCGCAGGCCGACGCCACCCACAACGGGAACCCCAGCGACAGAGCCTCCCCGATGCGCACCACCGCGCCACGCACGCCACCATCGCCTCCTGGAGCCTGGGAGGGCGCTGCATCGGCATCGGTAGCGGCCGCGCTCGCACGGCACCCGGTCCTCGACGGAATGCCGCGGAGCGGGATGGCGAGGCGAAGGCGGAGGCAGGCGAGGCGCGGTGGGGTGGACGTGGACGCAGCCTTGAGGCGCGTGTGGGGAGTATGGAGGGTACGACGGGAGACGGTTGCCGCGGCGGCGGGAGCCGGCGGCGAGTGGCTGAGGAGAAGCATGCCGCGGGGCGGAGCGGGGAAGGGACTGAACGGCCGTTGACTTGTGGTGACGGGGGAGAGTGAGAGCTGAGAAGTTGATTGGGCCAACTCTTATTTACCCATGATCGTCCCCGTCTCTAGTTTTCTTTCCTCTTCCTTGCTACAGTTGCCTAGGGCGAAAGAAAGGCGATCCGCGTCTCTGGCGACGATTTCGCCGGCGCTTCTCCTTCTCGGCGGCCAGAGCGCCGTCGGTAAAGGGATGGGTCGGCGAATGGGACAGGAGCGCCGTCGGTGAAGGGATGGGTCGGCGAATCACCGTGCGGCTGTGAAT
>CM041629.1:50339362-50353819 GCA_023333625.1 Bothriochloa decipiens
AGGTCTAGGTTCTGCTTTCCATCGATGGATGGAGTAGCTAGGGTTCGTCGGGGAGTGCTTCTTCTGCGGCGCGTGTGTTCGGACGTCGTCGGCGAGATGAAGGTGTCGACGGCGCCAGTGAATAATTTGTCGCAACCTCTCCTTCATCCTAACGAGGCTCTCCTCCGACGTCTTCAGAGAGGTCGGCGAGGTTTCTACAGGAGTCTAAGGCCGGTGCTTCTCCGTCTTTGCCAGGTGATGGTGTCTCTGGCCTCTTTTCTTTTGGATTCGGAGATTTCTACGGGTTGTGTGGTTGCTGGCTGGCCGGATCTGGCTCGATTCTCCTCCGACGACGGTGTTCGTCGCTGGCGAGTCCGGATCTGGGAGTTGGGAGTGTTGGGGCGTAGCCCCGGTCGACGCGGTATCGCCGACGGCTTCATCTTGTCCTTCGCGACAAGTGTCAATTTCGGCTCCGTTCAAAGCTTTTACGCGATGGGATACTCCCAGCTCATGGTCCTGTTCTTCTTCTTCGATGATGGTGACGGCCGGCGGCGAGAAAGGCAACATCAGGAAGATCATGAAGATTCCAGGGGCATGGATGTATTTTCTTTATTTTCTAGAGGTCTTTGTAGTGTATGGTTGATACAATTGTCTCCGTATCTTTGTACGTGTCTGTATTTGTACTTTGATTTTCTTAACTAAAATACAAATATGTTTATAAAAAAACTCTTTTTTGCCCTGTACAGCATGGCAACCTGTGGTCTTCAACCAAACAGCCCTTTAATTTCATGTTTGGGAAGGAAACCCAGATCTTTTCTTCATTATCGGCAGAAAAATCCTCGTACCAATTATTGCTGCCCTGCCATCTTTTGATGCTGGGAATTTCATGTCAGGGGAGGGACCCAGAGTTGTCGCTGCATCTTTTCTTCATCATCTTGTTCTCCTTGATGGCGGCGAATTCGAACAATTCGCGTACTACACATGTGGCTTGTGGCCAGTGTGGCGCCGACAACGGTGGTGTTGTGTCCTAGTCGTTGAACAGCCATTGGTCGATGCGGTGCCACTCAATTCTTTGATTGATTGATCATATTCATCAAAGTAATTCAGTTAGTCATCAATCAAAATCTATATCTAAACATAATAACATATATACATAATAAAGTAGGAGTATGTTAAAATTTTGAATTGGATCTGGAGTTCGTTTCGTCAAAATCCCGGTTAAACGACTACGACAATGTTGTAATGAACTGCGAGCCTGATTTTTTTTTTCTCACCGCCCCTTACTCACCGACCGCGAGAATGAGCTGCGAACCCCATTTTTTAGGTATCGCAGTCCCCTCAACCTCACTATCGCTGTCCCAAACACGACTGTAATTCCTCTCTCTCCACTCAATGCATCATGCGTGCTTCTCTCTCCACTCAATGCATCAAGCGAAAACAGCAACAACTAGCAACAGGAAGGTACTCTAGCCGAAGTGAATGTGGCCACTGAAAACATGTCGGCTATTTTAGAGGAGAGAATATAATAAGGAATGGAGTTCCGTTTCTTAATTAGGGATGTTTAGTTAGAGGCCAAAGGTTGCCATGTAGTTGTGGCGGCCGCCACTGCCATGGCCAACAAAATGGCTGCCACACTTGTGGCATGCCGGATGGAATCTTACGGCGGGCCACAACTTTCTCTCAAACCAAACAATAACTCAGCATCTGTGGCCACATACATGGTGTGGCAAAGTGTGGCGTGAAACCAAACGCCCTCTTAGACAACCACACACATTTTTGCCATGGTTTATGGCATGAGATGAGATTCTTAAGTCTAGGAAGCAAACACACACTCAGCTTCACCATTATAGGTCTTCACCATTACAGGTCTGTTTCAAACACCGAAATTAATTACGCAGAAATTTCATTTTATAATAAAAATAATACATGAACATGAAAAAAATCCCATATTTCAAATGTGGGCTGGGCGGATATTGACATTCGATAGCATCCTTCCTCTAGGGACTAGAAGAGCAAGGATAATCACAAGATCTATTTAGTATTCTTCTACTCCATTTCCACTTACTCCAATGAACTTAATAACCTTGTAAGTTTCTGATACTTATCACATGAAGCCATCACGTACGTACTTGACAATATCGGTTGTTAGTGTCACAGCTAGGTCGGTTCGTTTGGTTCTTGACGCGGGGCGTCTCGTCACCATCACTAACTTAAATCTTTGTACCTTTAAACTTTATTCTTTTTAATAAAAAACAGGTAAAGTCTCGACCGCGAAAAAAAATTATCTATTTTCGTCAAAACTCTATTAAATCTGATATATCTTATTCTCACATAGATACACCATGCTGTCCATGCAAAGAGTTTTCTTAAAATCCATTTTCACCTCAGCGTTCTAGGCATTCTTAAAAACTATTTTTTTACCACCGCATTTTGTAATACGCAAAGGCAGTGTCTGGAATAAATAGTATGATAAGGAACAGTCAATTGACTAGTACTAATGTCGACTTCCGTATCCTTTTTTTTTCTTTTTTTTTACCCGGAAGCCTGATCTGATTGTTACAAATGGCAAGTCACGGTCAGCATAGCCCAACACGGCAGCCTCTGACGACGACGTGGCAACCATTTCTCTGATATATGATAACTTTTATCAAGGAGCCAAACTCGGGCTCGTTACCCATCACGCTGCGTTTTGCTGTGACATGATAAAAATCTCGCATTCCCCTGCCGCACATTACATAGACCGATACAATCCTCTGCTTGTATGGTGTGTGTATGTTTAGGCGAACCAGCGAAAGACCAGGCACACAATCCTCTGTTTGTATGGTGTATGTTTAGGCGAACCAGCGAAAGACCAGGAACCAGCCAGGAAAACTAAAATGAAAGAAACAGGCACGTAGTACACGCATCCATTACTCACTGGCAAAATATTTACAAGATGGAGAAATAAAGCTAGTACACACCACAAGTCCACAACACACACACAGGGCTCCCTTCACTGGCCAAGCCGAGTCAGAGGAACTGACCAGTATAACAGTAACTACTCATACTCACTACTAGGAGCGACATTTACATCACTCACTCCATAACATAATAACATAACATAAAGGACACATGAAACGGCAAAGTCTTTATCAGCGGCAACAACAACAAGGCAGAAGTACTTATAATAGAGCTCGCATGCGTTTTAGATAACCACAAGGACCAGCAAACATGGCCTGACAGGGACACGCCGGGCCCTTCATCACCATCATCGACCTTATCCGATCTAACGGTGGTTGCTCCTGGTCTCGTCGCTGTAGAGCCTGAAATAAATGAAAAATGTTGACAACATTCTGTGTCACGATATCTGTTTGCTAAAGTCCAAACGACACCATTGTTTTAACTAGTAGTACCAGATCGTTTTCACAGGTTAAATACTACTATATTAGATTAGAGAAACAAATTAAGAGGAGTTCGTTTATATACACAAGAGTATTATATTAATATTAATTAAAATAAGTTTGGCCAGCAGCGTGTGCGGCCTTATCCGTTCCAACAACAAAACCCTCAAACAGTGAAGTATAGCACTCTCTGTCACTGTCTCACGCTCTCCTCGTCCTCGGTCGCGCTTCTGGATTGGCATGCCACGTGAGCAAATCATGGTGCGCTAAGTGGATCTCATGTTGCTTTTCTTTAATCTTTTTTTTTTGTGTCTGCTAACTTGACTAGTGCATCTATGTACCGTCTTGATTATTATAGATCTTTCTGGGTGCTTGTAACAGAAACTAATTAAAACCAAGCATTCATTAGTTAAACAAGACTCAGCGAGCATGAATGGAAGCAGAGCCAAGTTTGTGCTTACTGCTTAGTTTGATACTGGATCTGCTGTTTGAACAGAGCAGAGATGATCACTTAGCCAATTGATCGATAATAGCGAAGACTGCATGCGTGCTTGTTGCTTACCAGTCGTAGACGGTGGGGGAGTTGGGCTGCGGGCGGTCGAAGAGGTTGGCGCCCATGCTCTTGGTGGCCAGGTTGCTCCCCGGGTGGAACACGCTGCGCCACACGTTGCTGGCGCCGCGCGGCGTCGTGGTCGACGACGACGGCGTCACCGGCGTCGTCGGGGTCGACGGCATCGACTGCGTCCGCTTGTAGCTCCCCGCAGCTCCGGCGTTCGCATCTTAATTTATTATTAGTTTGCAAGAAAATAGGTTGGTCAGTATGTTATCAGTCAGTGAGCGAACCGTACCGGGCAATAAACTTCTTTTTTCAAGGTCTCGGGTAATAAACTTGTATAGTGGATTTTTACTAGAGCATGCAGATATGCTTAATTTAGACCAATTTTCTGTTCCCGAACAACGTAAATAACGGGGGATTCATTTCTCTATCACCGATACTTGGTTTACCAAGTGGATCAGGATCACTACGTACGACAGCAGTACCTTTGCCGATGACGAGCGGGCGTGCGGTGGTGGCCTTGCGGAGCTTCTCGAGGCCCGTCTCCGGTTGAGGCCCGGCCACCACGTCGTCCCACAGCTTGTCCAGCATCTTCTTCAACCGCTGCTGCTCGCTCCTTCCTATTTCTCTCTCTGGAGCTCACAAAGCAAGCAGGATGATGGATCTAGAGCACCGCGCGGGTACAGGAGCAGCGAGCTGATGGGCCGGCCTCTCTTAAATCGCGGAGGGGAGGCGTGTCGGGACACCGGCCAGTGAAGGTACCACCGGTCCACCGCCAAGGATGCGCCACCTGGCGTGGCCTCTGCATCTGGACTGTAGAAATTTCAGCTCAGGGTGCGCGGTGAGCGGACCTGCCCAGGCTGCGAACGAGGTCGAGCCTGTGATGACGCAGCAAAGTAGATAAGGATGGAGCCTTTACTTTTCTCAAAATCAAACAAAAAAATTTAAGCTGACTGAGCAACGGGTCCCGCTGGATACTTGTTGGGCTTGGACGGATGCAATGCATCTGGCCAGCCCAAAATATCCTATCCCAGCAGGCAGCAGCAGCCCAACCCGATCCGGTGGGCAGGACAGCGTCACACATGGAGGCACCTCGCAGACCGCCACGAGTCCCTACCCGCGCTTTGCAGTTTGCACCCCACCTGCCTGTGATGCGTGGTGCCTGCGAGCGCCACGCCAGGTGCCGGTCTGCCGGACTGCCAGGCTACAGATTCCTTGGTCCCTCCGGTCTCCGGAGATCGCCAGGCATCATCCATCATCCATCCTCCATTGTCCATCCCAATTCTACGGTATCCTCCCGTTGTCCGTTCCAATTTCACGGTGTTGTTGGTTTACCAACCACTGTGTAATGTAGTACTAACACAGATGAGATTAGGTCACTTTTGGGCCCAGTGGTGCCTCTCCCAGACCCAGCTACCCCTAGAAAAAGCCCGTGCTTCTCATACGGCAATAGCCTTTTCTTATCCAAATAGCCTTTTAATCTATCGTTCTTGGAGATAAGTATGTAAGTACATCCGGACAAAATTACTAAATTCCAATAAAAATCTACCACCCTTGAGAGCAATTGCGGGAATCTTATTACGACTACTTGAATAAGATTCAATTTCGTATCATCCAAATGGGCCCTTGGTAAACGTCTGCATCCTCACACAAAAGCACATCTTTATTTTTTTTCTTAAATATACAAAAGACTTGCACATCTTTATATTTAAGTAGAAGAGTTATTACACCTATGTTTTCGTACGTTTTTGGGAGTTAATATTTTACATAAAGTGCTACTCCCATAACTACTCATGAAATAGACAACTTAGAGTGCGCGCACCGGCTTCGATCGAGGGATCGGTGGTGGCGCTCGGGTGCCATGTCGCTCGCGCAGATGTCGACTCGGTGTCCGCGTCGACGGGGTCGTCGCCAAACGTGTCCTTGAACTTCTGCTTGGCCTCCGCCACCGTTTTTCTCTCAAGTTGTGCCATCCGTTGTATGATGAGAGTTTCATCTCGCCTAGCGACCGAGACGTTGGCGAGCTGCTGTGCCGCTATCCGCGCGCTCCTGAGGAGAAGTCTAAACGAGTGGTCGTAGGCCTTGGTCCATAGCAGGGTGTTTCGGGCACCTGCAGCAGGTGCGCGACGGCTTTATTCAACACCCGCTGGGCAAACCCCGCCCGCTGACATCCTTGTTAATCTCATGGCCGACTACTGCTGCGCCTGGCGACTGCAGATAAATAAGTACGTAGCCATGTAATTGTAACTTGAAAATGACAGAGAAAGCCAGCGAGAAAAGGCCACTTACTACCGCACCATCTTCTTTCCTCTCTTCTGAAACAACAGCCTTCTAAGAATGAATATAAAACTATAATTTCGCAAATTACCCACCATCTGTCGAAAATCATTCCATCGGAAACAGGATGATACGCAAAAGTAAGTTCCATTTCTGAATAATGGATTGGTTGGTTGACACGTGGGGTTATAGATCACATTATGGGGCCATCCCCACCCCCCTCCCAAAAGAAAAATATCTATTCAAGCAAATGATTTTTTAGATTTCTCACCGTTCACAACCCATTGCAGCTTTTTCACAGCTCAACCAAACACATTAGACTGATAACTCTGACTTTGCATTTATATTTGGCTTTATTATGGATTTCGAGTTTGATTTCTGACAAATAACAGAGTTAGGATTTTTTTTTTATATTTCCATCTGATTCTGATCATTGTCACCTCTACTTTTCCAACACAATCTTGGGTATAAAGATGTGCTATGGTCATGAAATTGAATGTTTCTACAAAATATGCAAATGCACATAACTATCCTAGTCCCAACAAAATGTAAATATATATAATTAGTTAAAAGAAGCAGAGACAAAACTACAAGTAATTTTTTGTACACTTAAGCTGCACAATCTTCACTGTTTACACCAGCTGAACTTTAATGTCCATTCTTCACACCTACTTACCTTTTATTAAATTGAATAGGCAACAATTTAGTTCTTCAAAATGATTTCACCAAGTGTGAAACTGAGGATACATCTTAGTCCAAATTGTAAGTGGTCACATATCCATCAAATAGACTGCTCCCCTCTATCCTATAATATAGTGCATTCCAAAAAAATTAAGATAACTTAGGTGAATACTCAAATGACACATGTACCTATAGATTAAACCCATTTAAGGAGTTTGTCCTCAAATTATGGTTTCCTTTTTAACAAACTTCGCCAAATCTGAGTATAGGCACCACATAGAATGCATTATATTTCAGTACAAATTTTAGAAGTCATAACACACTATATTCTAGGATGGAGAGAGTAACTATGATGGAGAATTAGATGAATGCAGGGAAAATATGGCACTGCAAATAACGAATGGTAACAAATATCATTAATAAAAAGCAAGAGAACTTATTTAAGTAATCTCTGCACTATCAGGTTACAGCCTCTTTCTGATTGTCGATTCATAGCAATTCTTCAAAACAAGACCAGGAATGTATCATACTTCCATAAACAGACTATGAAAAGAGGAGAAAATAAAGTAGATAACCTATCCTCATGATTTAATTTGGTCACAACTGAAGTCCCAGCTCATGAGAAGAAATCCATAGCATTTTGGAGCCACAATTATTGATCTTCACCTTTTCTGTTGTGCTTCTAGTTTTGATCACCCAGTGTGTCTGAGAAAAAAGGAACATATGGGAAATATGGTAGAAATGCATCATACAGAGGCTCTGTGAGTACATATAACACGAACTTTCCCACGATCCATGTCATATGACATTAGAAGATTCTCACATTTCCAAACAACGAAAATCACATTGCATTCTGGGTAGATTGCGATTAAAGAATAATCCCGCTCGAACATGAGATTCACCTCTCCGCAAAGCTGGGAAGTGCTAACATTATACTTAAACATCCATTGACCTGCACTATAGTCTTCAAGAATCCATACTGATATTTTAGAAGTGAGATGTCTCCTAGTATTTATATAGCACAAGTGCCCCTGTGATTGACCAATAAAAGCAACAGGGCCCTTACAGAAGTTTTCAAAGCTCGTACTTTCCAGCAAAGGAATGGTCCTCCATGTCTTCCCTTCCTTGTCCACTGTCAGTATAGTGGAATCAGTGGAGATCAATTGGAGTATTCCATTCACAAATACACCTCTTTCCCCGACCGGCACAACCTCATCGCTCCAACCATTTTCCTTGTGACTCCACGCACCAGTTTCCGATGAGTAAATTTCCAGGCCAGTGATATATCCGTACTGATCTTCCTCTAGGAGAAGGAACACATGGAAATGAGAGGAGACGGACGGGTCGAAACCCAAACGTATTGTAGACACCGGGCTGTCGTTGTCAAGGGGCTCAGGCAGGACCATCCATTTATCAGCAGCAGGGTTGCACACCACGTAATTGCATTCATCTCTGGGATTCACCTTCCAGCACATGTTGAGGAGAAGGCCACCACAGCAGTCCTTAGGACGGATCCACCTGTAACCATGCAAGAAAGGCAACGAAGGGTCCAGAAATGGAGGTTCTTCAGTCCCCCTGATGCCGTTGAATTCGGGAATGGCTGTTATCTCCTTCTCTTGTTCTAACAGGTAGTAGTGAGGATAGAAGAAGCCAGATATTGTCTGGGGAATGTTCTTGCGGTGCTCGGGATGAGAGATGAGGCCGTGCCCGGGATGAGAGATGAGGCCGTGCCAGTGATGGGAGACGCACTTGAATCGGCAGATCGATTTGACCGGCAGTCGAGACAGTATATCGACGATGAGGTCATCGGTGAGGGCGGCAGCGGCAGTCGCGGCTCTGGCCCTCTTCTTGGATGAATCCATCCGTCCCGTGGGCACAGGTCAATCAATAATCAGTCACCAACAAAACTGCAGACCTGCTCAGTTCTACGTTTCAGTAAAATGAACCCAGCAAATCGAACTGAATCAAGTGATAAAAACACAATGCCCTATTTTCTTACCTGAACCAAGACGCATGACGATTGGCGGCGCCGGCGGTGCTGAGCATCGAACTTAGGCAGCCGACTACGACTACCGCCGTTCGGACATTCTCCGTTGCACCCGACGCTCGGCGCTCGCCTTTTCCGTGGCCACGACACCCACGATGACGTGTCGGAAGGGGCGAGTTTTTCCGGACAAGCTCCGGCGGCGGCGGCGGCGCGGCTTCTGTCTTCTTCGAGGGGGGAAGACGACTAGCGAGTGACGGCGAAGTGTACCCTACTGCCCTCTGGCCCAACAGCGCACGGAGCCTGGACGGGCCGATCCGTCTGGCCCGTTTGGCCCATTAATGATCCAACAAGGCTGCCCCGTCTGCACACTGGATAACGAAGGGATAAGCTGGGCAACGGCCACTCGCATCCCGGCACTTCACCGGCCTCCGCCTCCTCCCTCCCCTCCATCGCCGTCGCCGGGGCGCCCTCCAACTCCAAAATGGCGGCCGCCGCCACCGCCACCGCCATCGCCATAGCAACTATCTCCCCCTCCGCCCCGATCCCATCCGCGCCCTTCCCATCGCTGCCCCTCTCCCTCCGCCTCCGCCCTCAACCCCTCCTCCTCGCTGCCTCCCGCCGCCGCCTCCTCCCTGTCCCAAAGGCCTCCTCCTGGGACGAATCCGTCACCGGGGAAGGAGACGCGGAGGAATCCGCCGCCGCTGGGGACGATGAGGAGGACGGCGACGAGGACGAGAAGCCGCGGCCGGAGCCGGTGTCCTCCACCGAGTTCCAGTTTGCGGCGCCCCCCGAGGGCTACGTCGAGCCCGCGGCGTTCGACGAGCTACCGCCGGAGTCCCCCGAGGACGTGGCGGCGGCGTACGAGTCGCTCTACGGGCCGGCCTTCAGCGGCGAGTCGCTGCTGGGGAACAACGTCTACGAGGTCAAGGTGGTCGACCCCATCGACATGGACCGGGAGCAGCGCCCCAACGACGACTTCACCGAGCGCGTCGTGCAGGTCAACCGCGTCACCAAGGTCGTCAAGGGAGGCAGGCAGCTCTCCTACCGCGCAATCGTCGTCGTCGGAGACATGAAGGGCCACGTTGGCGTCGGCGTGGGAAAGGCCAAGGAGGTCACCGAGGCCATCACCAAGGCCGCCATGAACGGACGACGCAACCTTGTTACAGTGCCGCTCACCAAGTACTCCACGTTCCCGCACAGGTCAGTGACATTGTCTAGCAGCACCGCTTAAGATTCACATGCATACTTGAATTGCTTCCAAAATGGTTAACCTACACCTAATCCTTGTGGTCGGTTGAATTTAGTGAGATACTATGGACATTGAGCAGTGGAGGTTAATTGTGCCTGCCAACTGATAGAAATAAAGCTGGTTTTAGACTTGCTTTCAATTTATTTATTCATTGCATTATTCTTCTACCTGACTGAGGCCTAAGAAAAACATACAGTAAGCTGTTTTAAGAAATGAGGCTAGTGGCTGGAAAATCAAGTCTCGTTACTGGTTCTATTGTGGTACTGTTCTTGAGTCTTGACCTTTTTTGAAGCTAACATGGCTTTTGAAAACTGTCCCTATTAGCGCTTTCCTATTTGACAGACACACTGAAGTGTCATGGTCATTTCTCTTTTGTTTGATCAAGTTTGATGGTAAACTCAATCCAAAATGCTCTAAGCAGAAGTATTTTGCAACTTAGTGTTCACCTTTAACTTCCTTTCCTCGTGAGTTATAACTTTTTTATGGCAACTATCTGATTTAGTTTCCTGAGCTGTGAGTTTTTTAGAGCATTACCTGTACTATCTGCAAGGTTGCATCAATTGTATCTGTTCAAAACTATAAATTTTTCAAGCCTTACTTTTACCAGCTTTTGACACAAATACATTTGTGTGTAATATAGAATCTATTTGGAAAATCAAATTCAGGCAAATGAATTCATTGGCACAATGTTTCTGACTTGGTTTTCAAAAAGGAGCTAGCCTGACACGAAAAAGCTAGAATATCTGGTGCAACAAAAGAGATTTTCATAATCCTGTTCAACTGCCAAACAGCTTAGAAGCTTTTAACTTAAGTCAGTTGGTGTTTGCAATTTATAGGCTCCCTCACTAAGTGTGCATTGTGATTAAGAGTTTGTGACATAATTTTGAAGCTTTATTTTTTTTTATAATGTCACCAGGGTGGGGAGGGTCCCCCACCTGTATATATTTCAGGTTGGGTATAAACATTTTACTCACTACTGAAGTTAAGAGTTTGTGACATAATTTTGTAAACATTTACTTACTACTGAAGTCTGGACTCTAGAAGTGCTACTTTACCATTTTTTATCTCTCTGGTCAATTGGCTCAAGTAAAGGGTTTCTGCTCAACTGATTGCAGTTTTATGCCTCTTGAGTTTACCATTTTCTTTCTCTTTGGACAAATTACTAGTACTGCTTTTATTCCCTTTGAATGTTTGCCATGTTATTAATTGGTGAATCCTCTGGCATCCCAAGCAATAATAGGATTTTCCTCTCCTTTATATTTATATGATAGATGGGTCTATATATAACTGTAAAAGTTGATTATGTATTGATGTTATTGCAATCTGAATAAAGTCTTGCTTTTTGCTGCAATGCGAGCAGAGCTGATGCGGACTATGGAGCAGCCAGGGTGATGTTGAGGCCTGCTTGCCCTGGATCTGGTGTCATTGCTGGTGGAGCCGTGAGGGTTGTGTTGGAGATGGCTGGTGTTGAAAATGCTCTGGGTAAGCAACTGCGCAGCAAGAACCCCCTGAACAATGCACGAGCTACCATCAAGGCGACGCAGATGATGAAGACGTTCAAGGATGTGTCCGAGGAGCGTGGAATTCCAATGGAGGAGCTATGGAAATGATAAAACAAAACCGTAACCCCCTTTTGTAGCATTCTTTCCCCTTTTGCTGTATTGTTTTCAAGTTCTTCATTTTTCTGCTGTATCTATCTATGGGATAACCCCGCCTCACGATTTATTTCTGCATCTCTCTTCTGATATCTGTGAGTGAGTAGTGTCTACATTTACGCGCAAGTTTCCGATGAAAAATTGTATCCATGAAATCTGACCCTATATGCATACTCTTCAGTCTTCACATCTGTAGTTCTGTACACTAACTCCTGCTAGAAAATCAGACCAAAGCATGAACAGATTCAGCACAAAAATACATTTTGTCTGTACATGCAAGTCAGGTATCATCTAGCTTCACCTGCAAAGGATTTTCAGAAACTAATTGTTATATGTTGGGCAATATTTTTTTTTTTGCGAAAGATATGTTGGGCAATATGGGGTGCTCGGCGGAACGACTTTTATATCTCCAAAGACCGTTGTCCACTTTTGGTTTTATTTCAAAGTACCTTGATGATAGGAAACTCGCTGGGCTTGTTAATCCAACCTCTTTGTACGCAATGGCCTACACTGAAGCGTTATTTGGCGCTAAATGTTGAAGTACGCAATTGCGTAATAGCTTTAGACCGTTTGGAAGTCATTGTGAATCTTCAAAAGTAAAATCTATGGGCCCGTTTGGGAGCGTTCCGCAGAGCGGAATCAGTCTCTGCCTGCCTAGTCCTTCGTTTGGTCATTTGTGCTGTCGGATTATAACCGATGCTGATTTGCTGCTAGAAAAAAATATTATTAAATCGCTGACGGTAAACGTTGATAAAAGCAAACAAACAGGCCATAATTTTTAGAAAAAAGTGATTCTTTGTTGATTTTATAAGTGATTTTCTGAAACTAATTGAGTTAAAAAAAGCAGTTTGTTCTTCTCCATCCTAATTTTGACCGCCACATAATCACTCCAAAAAAAAAATCAGGGAGGACACCTGCAGCGGATCTCGTTCCATCCTCGCGCTCATCCTATGGCTGCCGCCGGCTGGTCGTCCCTCCCCGCCGATCTCCTCAAGGAGGTCTCCGGCCGGGTGTCCTCCGACGCCGACCTCCTCCACCTCCACCAGGTCTGCCCCCACTGGCGAGCTTCCACTTCTCTCCCAGCCGCCTGGCGCCCATGGGTCGTTGCTGGCCGCGCTCGGCGGAGCGGACTGATACCAATCGGCGGCTACTCACTCCGCCTCCCTCGTCGCGGTGCGCGGAGTATAGAAGTCGATGCTCCTCCGGCCGGCTTCCCTTACTGCTGCGGCGCGTCCCGGGGCTGGCTCGCCTTGGTCGACGACGACCGATCCCCAACGCGGCTCGTGCTGTGGGAATCTCTCTCCAATACGGAGATCTCTCTCCCATGCCCGAGCCCTCTCACCCGGATCTTTCTCTCCGATGATCCGCTCACATCGTCGAACTGGTTTGCCATTGCTACGCAGCTCGAGGGTCGGATAGGACAGAAGACGCTCCTCTGGCGCCCCGGAGATGCCGACTGGACTGTGATGTATGAGCGGGGTACGGTCGAACTTGATTCCATCGCGTTCCTGGAAGGAAAAGCATACTACATCGATGTGGAGAGAAACATTATCATCTGCAATCTCAACACTGGGACTCATCCTTCTCCGAGTTGTACTCGGATGTACAATATCTGCTCCGTAGTGAATAAGCTCTGCAAGTGTGAAAGGTTTCATCCCATGCGCGGGGCGCACCTGGTAGCCTGCAACGGCGAGCTGTTGCTTGTGGTGCTGCGTTTCGGAAACCATCCATCGCCGGTTGAAGTTTACAAGCCAGAGTGGATGCCGGACCTGCAAGTGGAGCTCCACGAGAGGGTGATGGACCTTGGTGACTACTCGCTGTTTGTGGGTCGAGGGGACACTTTTTCCCTCTCTGCAAAGGAGTTTCCTTCGATCAAGAGGAATTGTGTTTACTATGCTGGTAAACCTTATTACAACCAAAAGTATTGGATATCTGTGTTCCATTTGGGATCTGATGTTATGGAAGAAATCCCTTACCCAGAGGAGCTCAAGCAAGACACAACCAACAGGACACCGTATGCCTGGTTTTGTCCTAGAAAACCCTTAATCAATGACTTAGAAGCTTGCCTTCGCGAATAAGCTGTTTGTTAGGTATTGTCTAGAGCATGGATTTCCTTTAGTTATGATCGTTTGCATTGGGGAAAACTGCCTGACCTCTTATGCCCCTTTCATGATGCTATCAACATTTTAGACTGTTTGAATGCTTGTTATGTTATATCAATGGAACCCCCTTTGGGTATGCATCAAGTCTCAATAAATGCATTTTCTATATTGCCTAATTTGCTGGATGTCTTTCAATTCCACATACATGCTGTAGCATCAGTAATATGGACTAGAGAAGCCAAGTTTTACCAGGGCTTTAAGTGCTCTTTGTTTTTATTCTCGCACTTAGGTCAACTTTCTGTGGTGGTGGTGACTTGTTTTTAGACTAAGTGCTTGTTTTGACATCAGGAATCGGTGAAAACTTCAGCACCATCCATCACCTTTTTCGAGTAATTATTACTAAGCTACCATCTGATATCCAGTGTTATTTTCTACATCCTGCCATCCTGTTTCAGGAAGATATCTGATTTCCTCTTTCGTTTCCTATGGAAGTACAGGAGGGCATTGGTCCTTCTGTTGCTAAACTGAGATATGAACAATGATGATAATTTATTTTATAATTCATAGAAAGTGAAGAACAAGTTGTTAACA
>CM041629.1:50353829-50415271 GCA_023333625.1 Bothriochloa decipiens
GCACCATAGGCTTGTTGTGCAATGGCATTTATTCTAATTCTGAAAATGATCAGGAGTTGGAGCATCAAGCAGATTTTAGCCTGTGGTGCGATGTCATCTGTTTTTCATTAGGACTAAGTCCTTTGTTTGGGTTTCTGACTTGGTTTTCAAAGAGGAGCAAGTCTGACATGAAAAGGCAGAGTATCTGGTCCAACAAAAAAGATCCTCATAATTCGGTTTAATTGCTAATGGCTTAGAAGCTTGTACTTAAGTCAGCTGGTGTTTGCAATTTATAGGCTCCTTCACTAAGTGTCCATTCTGATTAAGAGGTGGTGACATAATTTTGTGAACTCTTTAGTCACTACTGAAGTCTGGACTCTGGAAATGCCGCTTTACCATTTTTCTCTCTGGTCAATTAACTCAAGTAAAGGGCTTGTTCTCAACTTTTCCCCTTGAATGTTTTCCATGTTGTGAATTGGGTGAATCATGTGGCACCCCAAGAGGTCCTGGTGCAAGCGGTAGAGCTTTACCGCCTGTGACCAAGAGGTCCAGGGTTCAAGCCCCAGCCTCTGCACATTTGTGCAGGGATGGCTGCTAGCTATTTTTTCTTCCCCAGACCCCGCAGTGCGGGAGCCTACGGCACTGGGTACGCCCCTTTTTATGTGGCACCCCAAGCAATATTAGGATTCTCCTGCTCCTTTTTCTATGATAGATCGGTCTATATATATTTAACTGTAAAAGATGATCATGTATTATTGATGTTATTGTGATCTGAACATTTGTCTTGTTTTTTTGCTGCAATGTGAGCAGAGCTGGTGCGGACTATGGAGCAGCCAGGGTGATGTTGAGGCCTGCCTGCTTGCCCTGGATCTGCTGTTATTGCTGGTGGAGCTGTGAGGGTTGTGTTGGAGATGGCTGGCGTTGAAAATGCTCTGGGTAAGCAACTGCGCAGCAAGAACCCCCTGAACAACACACAAGCTACCATGAGGCGATGCAGATGTGATGAAGACGTTCAACGATGTCGCCGAGGAGCGTGGAATTCCAATGGAGGAGCTTTGGAAATGATAAAACAAAAACCGAAACCCCCTTTTGTAGCATTTCTCCCCCCACCCCCCCCAACACCCCCACCCCCTCTCTCTCACTGTATTTTTTTCTCAAGTTCTTCAATTTTCTGTTGTATCTATCTATGGGATAACCCCGCCTCACGATTTCTTTTTGCATATTCTCTTCTGAGATCTGTGAGTAGTGCCAACATTTACACGCAAGTTTCAGGTGAAAACTGAATCCATGAAATCTGACCCTATATGCATACTCTTTTTTTTTTTTTTTGAAAAGATATATGCATACTCTTCACATCTGTAGTTCTGTACATTAACTCCTGGTAGAAAGTCAGACCAAAGAATGGACAGATTCAGCACAATAAGTGAGGTATCTAGCTTCATCTGGCACACCGACTACTACCTAATACTGGATGAAATCTGTGTCAAAGAATGAACAAATTCAGCACAGTTTGGGCTACCACACGTATACATACTTTATCTAGCCTCGCCCTCGCACGCCGCGCCGACCATCTGCTGGAACCGGTCGACGCCGCATGGGATCCTCAGCACGCCCGGCTGGGCATAGCCGAACTGCTGCGCGGCCATGTCCAGAACGGCCGCCATGCGTGGCTCCTTGAGCATCTCGACGCGCACCATGATCCTCTCCTCCCTGCCCCCCTCGTCGCCGCCGACGAGCACCATGGGGACGTAGCCTCTCGGGGTCCGGATCTCGTGATCGTCGTCGTCGCCGGCCAAGAAAGCTGCTGCTAAGGCTTGCCGCCGCGACGACTGCGCTGCTGCGGCGGACCTGAGGCTCCCGATCACCGGTTTCTTCCACACTGCCGCCATCGCTGTTGTTGTTGCCGACAGGATGATCACCGGAGCTAAGGCTTGGGTACACTGATAAGCTGATGAACGAAGCTGCAGGTTAGTTTGCTCGCGAGAAGAAGGGCGCGCCGCGTGTGATGATATGATCACTTGCCGAATGCCGATGCACAAGTGCAGATGCTCCGTGGCCGTGGAGTCGGGGTTAGTTATATATGCATTGGTTTTACAGAGGGGACCGGACGTCGGACGTGGGAGGACCTACGCGAAACGGGGCGTCTTGGCGGAACTTAGGGGAAGGTCCAACAAGACGTGGACGGCGCGGTACGTGATGAACTGATGATGTCTGGCGCGACACGGCACATGGAAAGGGTCGCCGGAAGTGGTCTACTTGGGGAGACTTGTGGGCCCGGCGGCCGGGTTATAATCGCCATGTCGCTCCGCCAAAGCATCTTGGAACACCTACTAGAGAACGTGACGGGAAGTGATTATTATTGATTAAAACTAAAGGATTGTTGTGAACACCTACCAGAACGTGACGGGAAGGTTATAACAAAGCTAAGCTCAATCTCGTGAGATGGAGTGTTACGAACGCAAGACGTGTGAAAGGTGTATCAAAGTGTTATTAAATTGGAGGAGTTTTGGATACCCGATTTTTTATCGGTGATGCTTGACTTATCCTCTCTGGTTCCATCTCGTTTCTCTCTCCTCGTCTCTCCATTCAAAGCAACAAACACCGGAAAACACGTAGGCACGTTAACAGTTGCAATATATGCAACATCCACATGAAAAACTTGCAACATATGCTTGAAAAAGCTTAATCATTTGAAACAGTACAGTTACAATAGATATCTATAGCCATGACAACATATGCAACATACACGTAACACACTCAACATGTCTCTGTGAAACACCTAAAACACTTGAAATATATGCTTGCAACATGTGCTTTCGGTGCAACATCTTCTTGCTGCTTTGGGCAAATCGAGGCTTCGCAACGCCAACATGAAGCTCGATGCCACAGAGGTCACAAATGGGGAGCTCATATGTGGCACAGGCTCGTCAGGGCAGCATGCGCGGAGCTCAGCGACGATGTGTGGATGTCGCCGGTGCAAAGCTCACTAGCAACATGGGACTCTCCGCGTGACAGCACGTAGGGAGCTTTGCCAGCGACACATGCAGAGCGAGTGGGGTATGTCCATGACATGCGTGCGGGTGGGGGTGCATAAATTCAAGATGTGGAGGAGATGCATGAGCCAACGTGAGAATGGCCGCCGCTGCCACCGGTGCTACCGTGCTAGCGGGGCACCGCCGCGGCCGGAGATTTAGCGAGCGCAGCCGCCGTGGCTGGAGAGCGAGGGCACACCACCGCCGAACTACCGAAGCCACGCACGGCGCCAAGGCACGTGCAACGCGGCGCTAGCGCATAGAAAGGCGATGGGGCTTGGCCGGTCGGGGCACGGTCGCCGAAACGTGGCCCTGCAGCTGGGGGGCATTGCCCGCTGGGAGAGGCTTTGGGGGCGCCGTAGTGGGGGCAGTGTGAGAGGCTTTCTGTCCGCGTGGGTGTTGCGAGTTGCGATTCGTAGGAAGATGATATAAGGGGGAAAAAGAGGAAAGGAAAAAAATAAGGGTATTATGGTAATTATTCATATGAAGTTGATTTGATCTACTATTTTGAAGCTATTTTGGCCATATGAAGCTGTTTTGATATACTATTTGAAGCTATTTTGGCAAATACTTTATTTAAACACAGCTCAGCTTCATGTATAGAGCGGCTCATGAAGCTATTTTTTTTTAAAAAAAATAGTTTCACTTATGAAGCTAAGCCGGGTCAAATGGGCCCATGCCTGACCCGTTCGGCCGATTGTTTTTAGTTTTTTTCAATTGATTTTAGTTGTTTTAATAATGTTATTATTATGTTATATATATTTTTTGAATAAATTATTATGTTATATATATATATTTGAAGAACGTATCTATATCTATACCTATCTATAAAGAGACAAAATTTCTCCACCTCTTTTTTCTTTCACCTCTCCGTGTCCTATATGTTTACGGTTAGAAAACCATCATTGAAACCATAATCTTTTCCTAATACTTAATTGAAGAAATTTCTTTCCGTCAGAAACTTTTTGTCCGCCAGCCCAACTGCGCCTTAGTCTGTCTGTTCATATAGGAAAACAAATACCCGAAGCCCTCCCGTCCGTATAAGAAAACAATACTGGAGCCTTCCCGTCCGTAGAGAGAAAAATGGAAATAACAAAGCCGGCCCTCCAGTCCGCACATTAAAATAAAAATTAAAAATAATAATAAAAATAAGAAAAATAAAATAACGAAATAGAAAAAAGAAAAAATATGACGGCTGTTTTGCAAAATCAATAATAGCAATGATAATTTTGCAAAGCGATGACAATTTCGCTACATATTGTACGCAATGTTATAAGCCGTTCAAAGAGTGGTGAGTGAGTTCATCGTCTAATTCGGAAAGGAGTTGTTGCCAATAATAAAAAAAATGGAGGATTCCATATAAAAAAGTTGATGCAGTAAAATTTTATCTCAAAATATATATATACAATAAATAATATAGTAAAAGTTTTGTAGGGTTCGCGCCTAGGACGTTTGATGGCCACATCAAGTTATTTTGGTACATGCTGCGATTGTCTGGTTCCCACATGGCACGGACTGCCCTGAGGTCCCAGCTGAAGAACTCTGCCACACTCAAACAAAGCGACCATGGAGGTAGTGCCCGAGAGCAGCACGAACCACAACGGTGAGGAGATTGTCATAGCGGGCCATACCGATCGTGCAAAGAGTACCTGAGTGAGTTCGTAATCTACTTCAACAAGGAGTTGGCGGCAAGAATAGAAAAAACTTAAGTGTCTTAACTGAAAAAATGGATATAGTATGATCTCAAGATATTTACGTAAACTTGAAGGATCCCAATACAAAGTGTTTTGTTAGTTGCTTGTGTTTTCATAAAAAATGACAAAAATATAAAATCCATATAAAATTGAAGTCAAATTTAAAATTTCTAATTCAAACTTTATTAAATTCCTTCTAACCATAGAGTGTAACCGTGTGTGAAATAAAATCTTGAAAAGCCTAAGACATATAAAAAACCATAGATAGTATGCTCCAAAGGCAGTTTAAAAAGTTATAAAATTTATAAAAAGTTATCGATATAAACCAACGGGACTGGAAAAGACTCATTGTTAGGGTTGTACTTAATCTGTAACATAAGAATTAGTATAAAGATGAATTATTTTGAATACGGTATAAAAACCTAAATGTATTTAAAAATAGTTTAAGTTCCCAGTGAAAAAATATTTGATAAGTTTTTATTATTTTCTAAAAATGATGAAACTTATTGCAATAGATGTGGACAAAATTCGTAGCGGCACGAGTATTTTATCTCTTTATTATTAGACATCGATTATGACTAGATACACAATAAAATCAAGCAATATTTATAAAAAAAACAGGAAGTATTATAAATTAATTTTGTGAGTAACGCACTGACAAATTTGCTAGTTATGTTATATACGAGAGAATAAGTCGGTACGGCTGACGAGCAGGCTGAAATTGAGCCGACCAATATCAGCCGGCTGAATCGAGGAGGAACGAGGGAACGGAAGACGGGAAGAGAGAGAGGCAGCGGTGGCAGCCGGTTACCTCGGAGCCGCGACCGCGAGCCGGCCCCCAAGCTCAGCAGCGAGCACCGCGCTTCCCTCCTGGCCTCCTCTATCCCCGCGGCTCCTCCCCCACCCCGGCGGCTCCCATGGAGCACGAGGCGAGATCAATGGAGACGAGCGCGATATCATGGTGGCGGCGGCCCCGGCCCCGGCCCGTCCCCTCCACACCCGACCGCGGCGGCCACTTCTCTGCACCAGGCACCTCCACCCCACCCCGGCAGCGCCCTCCCGCAACATGCGGGCGCGCGGACGGCGCTGGCGTTGCGGGCGACGGCTGCCGGTCTCGGCGCTTCCGGCGTCCTACCAGGCGCCAGCCGGGCCGCTACCGCGGGGCGCGGGCGCGCTTGGGCCTCCGCCTGCGCTGTCTGCCCGCCCCTACATCCACCACGCGCTCCCTGACCCGCCCGTCTCCGCTGACGGCCACCTCTGCATCCTCTCCAACGCCGACGGCGGCGGGGGCATTGACCACCTCAGCCGCCTCCCCGACGCCCTATTATGCAACATCGTCGCTCGCCTCCCCATCAAGGACGCCGCGCGCACGGCGGTGCTTTCCTCCCTCTGGAGCCACATTTGGCGCGCTGCCCCCTACACCAGAGCCTGGAGAGGCTGGAGAGGCTGGCCGCCGCCTCCCTGCCAAGTGCCAACTGCTGCGCGGACCTGGTGAGCACCTGGTTCCCCTCCGGCTTTTCTTCCTCTTACAATTTCCCCCAAATCCCTCACCCTAGCTTCCCTGCCCGATGGCCTGTTTCCCTCTGATCTGCATTGGTCAGTGACTGTAGGATTTGTGAACAATGAAGAGGGATGGTGACGTTGCATCTTTGTTCCAGAAACATGTTGCAAAGAGCCTTGCTTCCTTAATCTTCTGCTGTGGAAGAACAAAATCGAGAGACAGAAACATGGTGACTGGCATTGCCTCTCTTCCTGTCTCACGAGAAAAAAAATGCATTATCCCTTGAAGAGACAAAGCAACATCTATTTCATTTTTCATGGCCCTTGAAACCTCAGGTACAACTACTTTCAGTTGTTGTGATTTTGGAAGTGACGTTTGAGTTGAATTCACATTTGAGTAACACAAAATATAGCTTGTTTTTTTATCAGTGGAATCATTTATTCACAAGTTCTGCCCCCCTTAGTTAATAAGGGAAAAATCATATCTGAACACTTTTCACACGCATACAGTTTTACATGTCTTCCATTATTAGTTTCGGAATATATGTTTACCTCTTTTGGAAGTTCAGTTTTTCAACTGATAGAGAGTAAAGAGTAACAAATACAATAGGGAATGCAGTGATAACAACCGCTACTATGCCCATCCTGTCGATGAAATCCGAAATAGTCATTCAAGAAAACAGCAACAGTTTTTGTTTCTCCAAAGGCTTTGATCTCCTTGTCTATGTTAGCAATAATCCTTGTGTTAGTATTTATATTTTATATTTTATTACTAGTACTAGATATCTCTAGGACCTTGTTTACTTAGCTAGTAAGTTTTACTAGATAACAGGCAGTAGTAATTGTCAATTTGGATTTTCCTTCTAGCTGTAAACAGATTGCACAATGTCGGTTACTGTAGCTGCTACTGTAGCACCGACTTAAAAGTCTATAAAAGGACATGTACTCCTCCTATGTAATGTAAGCTTGTGTGTGTCATAACATATATTTTATAGCTTCCAACAATTGGTATCGGAGACAGGTTGAGATCCAGAGAGCCACACCATGTCTATCTCCGCAAATCGTGCAGCTCGGGAAGGGCGCTTGGCAGCCGCGGAGGCAGCTGCAGCAGCAGTAGTCCAGGCGGCCAAGGAGGCCGCTGCAGCGGCAGAAGCCGCGGCAACCGCTGCAGCAACGCTTTGAGCAGAGATCGATGGAGAGGTTGACGGAGGTGGAGATCGGGCACGCAGTCCCGCCAGGAGGCGCGCAGAGCGCAGCCCGTCGCGGCGCCGTGCCCCGTCTCCCTCCCCGGTGCGCCGTCGTGGGCGCGGTGGAGGCCGCCGGGAGTCGCCGGTCATCCACACCGTCTACCGCGACTCCGGCGCAGGCACCACCTGGCCGATGCTAACGAAGAGCAACTACCATGAGTGGTCCCAGCTGATGAAGCTCAAGATGCAAGCACGGGAGCTCTGGGACGCCGTCGAGGGGGAGCCGGTCTCTTACCGCGATGATCGCCGGGCACTAGAGGCCATTATCGCGGCCGTGCCCCCGGAGATGGGCATTCCCCTCGCCGACAAGGAGAGCGCAAAGGATGCGTGGGACGTTATCGCTGCGGCCCGCATCGGCGTGGACAGGGTCCGCCGAGCGACGCTGCAGCGCCTTCGCCGTTATTGGGAAAACTTGAGTTTCCGCCCCGGTGAGCAAGTCGAAGACTTTGCTATTAGGCTCACCACCCTAATGCAGCAGATGGCGTTGCACGGAGATCGGGACCTCGACGAGAAGCGCGCGGTGGAGAAGTACCTGCGCGTCGTGCCGACGAAGTACTCCCAGCTCGTCATCGCCATCGAGACCCTCCTTGACCTCGACACGCTCACTGTCGAGGAGGTGACTGGGGGGCTTAAGGCCATCGACGACCGTGAGGAGCAGCCCCCCACTGAGCCAATAACAGTCGGCGGCAAGTTAATGTACACGGAGGAGCAGTGGAGGGCGTGACAGAAGAAGGGTGATGATGGCGGTGCGCCATCTAGGGACCGCCGCAAGCATGAGCGCGGCGGCCGTAAGCAGAGGCCCAGGAGGAGAGACGCCGGTGGCGCTGGTGGAGGAGATGACGGCGACGGCGAACGCAGGGCGAACCGTGACGACATCTGTCTCAACTGTGGTCGTGGCGGCCACTGGGCACGCGACTGCCGCCTGCCACGACGAGAGCGCGGTGCTAGTGGTGACCGCGGCAAACGCGGTGGTGACCGTGGAGCCCGTGGAAGTGACCGCAGTGGCGGCTACCGTGGCGAGCGCGGACAGGACCGCGGCAGTACGCGCGTTGGAGCCGCGCATGTCGCGGAAGCAGAGGAGGATGACGGTGCGCTCTTCCTCGCCCATGGCTTCCTTGACATCAATGACGACATACCAGCGTGCGCCTTCACCACGCACGAAATCACCCTCCATGAACCGCGAGCCCGGGCCTTTCTCAACACCGCCGCCGACGACAAGAAGCTGGGCGGCTGGTACCTCGATAGCGGGGCCACGCACCACATGACTGGACGCCGGGAGCTGTTCGCCGACATTAACACCGACGTACGCGGGACCGTGCGCTTCGGGGACGCGTCGCGTGTGGAGATCCACGGCGTTGGCTCAATCATCTTCCAAGGGAAGACCGGCAAGCAGCGTGTCCTCCACGGCGTCTACTACATACCCGCCTTGCGCAACTCAATCATGAGTCTTGGGCAACTTGATGAAGGAGGTTCAAAGGTGGAGATCAATCATGGAGTATTGTGCATTTGGGACCGTCGCGGCCGCCTGCTTGCCAAGGTTCGACGTGGACCCAACCGTCTATACATCCTCCACCTTGATGCAGCGCAGTCGTTCTGCCTCGCCGCATGCAAGGACGACGAGGCATGGCGCTGGCATGAGCGGTTCGGCCACCTCCACTTCGATGCGCTCCGCAAGCTTGGCGAGGAAGAGCTCGTTCGTGGGATGCCGGTGATCGACCACGTCGAGCAGCTATGTGACACATGCGTCACCACCAAGATGAGACGACGCTCATTCCCGTCCGAGGCCGCGTACCGCGCCAAGGAGCAGCTCGCCCTGGTGCATGGCGACTTGTGTGGCCCGGTGACACCGGCAACGCCCGGAGGGAAGCGGTACTTCCTGCTCCTCGTGGATGATGCGACACGGTACATGTGGGCCATTCTTCTTCCCACGAAAGACGCCGCGGCTGATGCCATCAAGAAAGTGCAAGCTGCGGCCGAGAAGGAGAGCGGCTGCAAGCTGAAGGCACTCCGCACCGACAACGGTGGCGAGTTCACCGTCACCGACTTCACCAACTACTGCGCCAAGGAAGGAATTATGCGCCACTACTCTGCTGCCCACTCGCCTCAGCAGAATGGCGTTGTGGAGCGCCGCAACCAGACCATCATGGCGATGGCGCGTGCGCTGCTAAAGCAGAGGAGGCTTCCGGCGAAGTTCTGGGGAGAGGCAGTCATGACGGCCGTACACATCCTCAACCGGTCGCCGACGCGTGCGCTACAGGGAAAGACGCCCTATGAGGCGTGGCACGGGCGTGTTCCAACAGTGGCGCACTTTAAGGTGTTCGGCTGCGTCGCCTACACCAAGGAGTTGGCGCAGCAGAGCAAGCTTGATGACCGCGGCAAGGCCGGCGTGTTCATCGGATACGCTGAAGGGGCTAAGGCCTACCGGGTGCTCGATCCAGTGACCCAGCGTGTCAAGATTAGCCGCGATGTCGTATTCGATGAAGGACACGGCTGGGATTGGGCTACGTCAGAACTCGGGACGCCGGAGGCAGCCGGCAGCGATTTCACCGTCGAGTACTTTTGGCCGGCTGAAGCAGAGAAGGTGCCGAGCGCGTCACCAGTGGCGTCTTACACGACTTCACCCGCCCCATCACCGCCAATTCATCTGGCGTCTCCGTCTCCGGAAGGGATTGGAGCAGCCACGGCGGGAACACCTTCGCCGTCTGCTTCCCCTGCCTCGACGGCTGCTACACCAACCCCGCCGCCAGAATCGACGGGACCCCAAATTGAGCACGCCACTCCACTGGATGATGACGAGGAGCGAGTGGATGTCTGGCACGACAACGACGAGCCGCTCCGCTACAGGACGGTCGCCAACATTCTGGGGGAGCAGCCTACCCCACCACCGGCGACCCACCTCTTCGCTGAGCTCCATCTCACCCACTCCGGCGAGCCAGCATCCTACGCCGAGGCCAAAGGGGACCCTGCCTGGCAGGCAGCAATGGAGCAGGAGCTACGCGCCGTTGAGCTCAACCGGACATGGGAGCTGGTGCACCTTCCCGCTGGCCATCGCCCCATCTCACTCAAATGGGTGTACAAGCTGAAGAAGGACGAGCGCGGCGCTGTGATCAAGCACAAAGCCCGGCTCGTGGCGCGCGGCTTTGTCCAGCAGGAGGGAATTGACTACGACAACGCCTTCGCCCCTGTCGCTGAATCCATCCGGGTGCTGCTCGTGCTGGCGGCTCAGGAGGGCTATCGCGTCCACCACATGGACGTGAAGTCCGCGTTTCTCAACGGCGAGCTCAAGGAGGAAGTCTATGTCAAGCAGCCGCCCGGGTTCACCATCGCCGGGGAAGAGAACAAAGTCTACCGCCTCCGCAAGGCGCTTTATGGCCTGCGGCAGGCGCCTAGGGCGTGGAACGCCAAATTGGATGCGGCGCTGAAGCAAATGGGCTTCAAGCAGTGCAGTCATGAAGCCGCAATGTACCGGCGAGGCGCCGGCGGCTCTGTTCTAATCGTGGGAGTCTACGTAGATGATCTAATCATCACGAGTGCAAGGGAGCAAGTCGTGGAGGCATTCAAAGTGCAGATGCAGACCACTTTTGACATGAGTGATCTTGGCCCCTTGAGCTTCTATCTCGGGGTCGAGGTCCACCAAGGCATCGACGGCATCACCTTGCGCCAAAGCCACTATGCCAAGAGAATCTTGGAGCTGGGCGGCATGGTTGACTGCAACCCAGCAGCCACACCCATGGAAGAGCGCCTGCGGCTGAGCAAACACAGCACCGCTGCCGAAGTCGATTCAACTCAGTACCGGCGGCTCGTTGGCAGTCTGCGCTATCTCGTCCACACACGGCCAGACCTTGCTTTTGCTGTTGGCTTCGTGAGCCGGTTCCTGGAACGGCCCACCGTGGAGCACCAGCAAGCTGTAAAGCGCATACTGAGGTATGTTGCTGGCACTATTGACTTCGGCCTCCACTTCACCAGAGCACCCACTGCTGCTCGGTTTGTGGGGTACTGTGATTCAGATTTGGCTGGGGACATTGATTCAAGCAAGAGCACAACTGGGAGCCTCTTCTTCCTCGGCAACTGCCTGATCAGTTGGCAGTCAATCAAGCAAAGAGTTGTGGCTCTATCAAGCTGTGAAGCTGAATATGTGGCAATGACTACAGCAGCAACTCAGGCACTGTGGCTGTCTAGGCTACTTGCAGAGCTACTGGACAGAAGGATTGAAGTAGTGGAGCTGAGGGTTGACAACAAGTCTGCACTTGCTCTTGCCAAGAATCCTGTGTTCCATGATAGAAGCAAGCACATAAGGACCAAGTTCCACTTCATTAGGGACTGCATTGCAGAAGGGAGCATCAGGGCAGAGTACATCCCTACTGCAGATCAGCTAGCTGACATCTTGACACAATCACTTGGCAAAGCCAAGTTTGAAGAATGAAGGAGTAGAATTGGAATGGCCAAGATCCAAGATGAGCACAAGGATTAGGGGGAGAATGTTAGCAATAATCCTTGTGTTAGTATTTATATTTTATATTTTATTACTAGTACTAGATATCTCTAGGACCTTGTTTACTTAGCTAGTAAGTTTTACTAGATAACAGGCAGTAGTAATTGTCAATTTGGATTTTCCTTCTAGCTGTAAACAGATTGCACAATGTCGGTTACTGTAGCTGCTACTGTAGCACCGACTTAAAAGTCTATAAAAGGACATGTACTCCTCCTATGTAATGTAATTGTATGTGTCATAACATATATTTTATAGCTTCCAACAGTCTATGTTTCCATATTGTGAGGTCAACATGGAATTGAGTACCCAAGACGTAGGGGCAAGGTAATACATGCACTTCCACCACTTCGGAATTTGCTGAAAAGAAGAGTCGAACTGAATATAAGTTCCTTCCTTCAAATAAAACATAGAGCGGGAAACACTTGGTTTAGTAAAATCCTATTTTAAATAAAACATAGAGCGGGAAACACTTGGTTCAGCGACATCCTATTTTCCTTTAACTTACGAATAAATTAATCATATATTCCATTATCTAATGCATGATAGTTATGGTTAGTTTTAGTCGCCCTCCGCAATGGTTGGTGCTCAAAATAGTTTGGAATAAGAATTTTGTTCTCATCGGATTATCCGGTGTAAAGGGGAAATTCATCTGGTGGACAATGAAGACGTGTCTAATGATTTTAGAGAAGAACAAGAAAAGACAAATCAAGCTTCAGTGGATGACCATGACCCGACGCTTGAAAAATGTGTCTGTTGAAAGCCTCGATCCAAGATTAGTGAGCAGATAGTACCACCACTGTTGGAGTTATATTGAGTAGAGACTTGGTTGCCACGAGACCTTTTTTTTTGAGGAAATGCCACGAGACCTGTATGTGCTCCATTGGCCTGGCCAGAAAACCAGAGGATTGCAGTTTCAAACCTCGAGAGAGCTAGTTGTGTCCGAGCCTTTGAGGTGAGACCCGGCCCTCGGGCAGGCCTCACAGGCCCAGGTTACCGATGGGCCCTCCTCAGGTATGTATACGAGTCATACGCCCGGCCCTGGGATGTCAGTTTGAGAAACTTTCCATCGAGTTGCAGGCTTCTGCACGACTGCACGAGACTGCGAGTCGCCGCCCGAAGACTGCGAGTCGCCGCCCGAAGACTGCCGGCTGGCCGAGCAATCCATGGGCTCCGAGGACCAGGACGTGATCAGGCAGGCGGCAGCAATCATTGAATCAGGCACGTATCTCATCTGTCCTATTCGATGAAATTGCAGTTAATAATGTGACACTTGGGTGTGAGATGTCCTTGAAACAGCCCAAAATTCTAACTTCGTTCTAGGTGGAAAAATACTTAGCACTGGTGGGCATCTAAGATTGAGGATGTAGGGTGGTTCTATGTCGGATAGTTTCCAACTATTGTTCAGCCTAGGTTGTGGCCACTGGTGATGATAGCAATCATGTGGGTACATGAGCTGTTTTTCTTTCTTTGGGCTATTAAAGTCCGGTATGAGGCCGTTGATATGAGGAAAGGAGGCATCTATCCTCATTATTGTCTAGAGAATGCAGAGAGAATGAGTGATCAATTAGGAATTGGATGGAAAAGATTATGGCCTTGATGGGTTAGACTTGAGAAATGTGCTAGTTTTCAGTGGGTGGAATACATGGGAACTATATATTTATTATTTTAATTGTACCTTACCCTCCACTTAGGAAACAAGCTCTAGAAAATTAGGATTATACCTTGCATACCACTTTAAAACAACGCAATAGCATAATCGGGTGGGATTTTTGCTAGTACAGTCATATTCAAAGGTTTAGTTTCAAGCGACTTGTAATGAAAACCATTGACTTTTGTTTTTTACACAAACGCTATATTTAATGTAACTCTTATTATTATTCTAATATATCCATAAATGCAGTTGAGTCACAATATTCTGAATGTACATTTCTAGAAAAATGTATGCAAAATATTAGATGTGTGCAGAATTGGGGTAGGATAGGAGAATCTGCACTAATTATCATGCCCTATCAAGATGACTAGAGGAAATAATTTCTCTACAACAGTAAAAAACCATGCAAGTTAGAAATAGTGATTTGTGTTCATATATCTTGGAACCCCCCCCCCCCCCACACACACACCGCACCCCGCCCCGAGTAGAATCATCGGCATCACAATAAACTTTATGTGTGAACTTAGTTGCCAAACTTTGCCCTTCTTTGGACATATTTTCCTAAACGACTACTTGAAAATATAAGATATATTATAAAATTTGTAATACGAGCAAGAGATCCAAACTTACAAGTGCGGGTAATATAAATCCTGAGAATAGTGCCTGCATTGTATTGAAAAATGTTCCTAGTATGGTAGCAACTTGAACATTTGGGGTTATTGAAACAAGCAGCAATCCAACATAAATATAAGAAAGAACTGAGCAAAAGGTGGTGTAGAAGAACCATATGAGTTTATGCTGTCCAATAATATCCAATTGTTGGGTAGATGATGAATGTATAGAGTAGCACTTGGATAAATACATAAGGGATCTCTTTGGCAGCCTATAGAAGGTGTAGAAATTCTAATTAGCTATTTACATTAGAATTTTTTTATGTTGCAAACTTGTGATCAGAGTCTTACCTGTGCAAATGAGTATGACCAGGAAGAGTACATTCCGGCAAATTTCTCACGGTACATTATAACGCGCTCTGTTGTACTGAATGATATAATTGACATGATACTGTAAACACCAAGTTGTATGACCCCCATATACATTGAACCAAGAACATTGAATAGATCCTGCTCATTGTTTCTGGGAAGGATTAAGAAAAACATAGTGATTAGCCTATTGAACCTGCGACATACCTTTACTTTCAACCTTTGTATACTGTTAAACATGAGGGAGCTGTGGAGGTCACCGGTAGAAAGTGAAAAACAGAAGTGATTAATCGACTTACAACATCTTTGCATGTCTCCAGTACAATACTCCTGAGATCAACGCTATTAGTATTGTGATCACCATATGGTTCAAATTGTATTGAGGGCTTCTCCAGTAAATTATGTTCTGTTTCCATAAGCAAGCTTTGAATTTCCCCCATCCATTTTGCCGAAAACAATTGGAGAAACACAAGTTTTCTGAATTTGGTAGTGGAGTACTCAGTTGCTTAACAAGCTCTTGCCTATCCCTACAAAAATAAAACAAACTAAGTTATAATTTTGTAAGTTAAATGAAAATACTTTGTTGATATACCCTTTTCAGTATATATTATGGATCTCACTTATTTAAGGCATATATGTTTTCCCTATGGATCGAATGCTAAATAGAATGACCATACGTACCTATGCAATAATGATTCTTGGTAGGTACTTGCAAAGTCTATATTGGATTGAGCCTCCATGGATGTTGATGTTACCTCCATCATCCAAGTTGCAGGGTTGCTATTTCTCTTTATTTTTGGGACTCCGGAAATTTTCTGGCGAGACAAAGAGGCAATAATGCACCCTATTAGTTCCATGGTTTTTTTGACGAAAAATATTAGTTCCATGTTGGAATAGGAACTGAGCCTTGATCAGTTGGTGGATCCATAGTGCATACCCCACCACCTTGTTTAATGCCTCTTGAACTTGAATTTGGAAGCATGTGCTTGTGATGATATGATTTTACCAAATTCCTCATAATATTATGATGTACTATATCTGGAATTTTGCAGCGAGGACACAAACACATATACGACGTTTAGTCATAACCCATAGTTTTCCTCAAAACACTAGGACATTACCACATTTTACATATACATTTGCCATGGAAAATATCAGTGCTATATTCGTTACCACATATAAATGCTGGAGAGATACATACCATTTGCTCATCAATTTTTAAATGCAAAGTGTAAGGCTAAAAACAGGATATCCATATGTTGTTCACGTGAGCAGTGAACCATGTTACATAATGGATAAAAACATCTTCAAACACAATGTTACTTGAGTATATAGGACTACCAACTGTGTGAAAAGAAAATCCACTGGAAACTGACATGGTCTCATTACTAGCTGCTTATCCTCATAACCACTTTTAAAAATCATTTTCTTGGAGTCAGATATCATCAAGATTTGAAGTCACACAGGACAAAATAATATTATTTGAATTCAAAAGAAAAGGATAAAACAATGAACATAAAAATAGATACACTACAACATCAATATTGAAGAAAATACTGACCTCAAAATACTCTATCACTTTGCAAGATTGCTCTCCTATGGGTCCATTGTAGATTATATTTCCACCATTTTTCAATAATATAAGCTGCACAAAATAATACTCGATTCAATGAAGAGAAATTTCTTGTAGCAGTCATGTTACCAAATTTTTTTTTCCAGTAGTACTAGAAGGATCTATTTCCTTTTTGGTTACTTCAAAGAAGATAATGAAAATAAGTTATTCTAAGCATTTTTCTTTACATGCATAGTAGTTACATTTTATATGTATACTAGTTACATTTTCTTTACATGGGGAGGAAAACAGAAATCATGTCAGTATAACCAGAAAAATAAAGTTTTTTGGCTGATAGGAAAAGATGCTTGTTGACCACTTCAGCTTGAGTGTTGCTTCTCTGCTCAGGTTACCTACAAAAGCACTGCCTCTTAAGCGTTTGCAAATATCCAGATTCCTATTGGCTTATTATGTAGCCAATTAACTATTCCAAGACCTTATATTTCTAAAAAAAAACCATTCCAAGACCCAACTACCTATTTTCCAGCACTTTAGACACGTCCATCACATTATGTAACGAACAACTTTCACAATGGCCGGTTGAGTTTATGAAAATTAGTATAGCAAGATGCACAAAATAATTGCTTAAATAAATAGCAATATAGTTATGAGCAATAAATATACAAGGAACAAGTACAATAAAATCTCAATAACTCAAATCTAGCAGTATATACTCCACACTGAAAAGCATTTTTTGTACTTGTAAATATTGTTTCATATGTTTCTAATTCAAAATGTGTTATTCACATAACAATTAGAGCATAAACCAGTTTTTAATTTTTTTTAAAAAATACAAAAAAACCTTGCTAGATGGCCAAATTTGACTAGTATCGTTAATTGGATGGTACAAGATTTATGTTTATGAGTTTTTTTCTTGAAAACGCAGGAATGCTGAGCATCATTACATTAAAAAGATAAAAATGGGACAAGAACCCATAAAAAACAACACAAAACCACACACTCAAAATTGGATGGTCAAAATTGGACTTCTACCTACTTGATATTCATAATATAAGATAACATTAGGGGGACCTTCATACCGCGCCGTATTTGGAAATATTGGTTTTAAAAAATAGACATTTGTCTTAAAGACTCACGATTTCTTTTACACAAACTACTTTCTTTGTACTGGGTTGTTGTAAATTATTGTAGTTTTTGCAATATATTGCAGAAACATAAATACCTCATCAAAAGCCTCAAAAATTTCAATGCTAGGCTGATGAATTGTACATACTACTGTCCTTCCTGTTTCGGAAATATTTTTTACTGCACGTATAACAATTGCTGCTGATCTAGAATCTAGTCCTGTAGTTGGTTCATCCATTAGTATGACAGAAGGGTTTGAAACAAGTTCAACCGCAACAGTTAGCCTTTTTCGCTGCTCCAAGGACAATCCATCCATTCCTGGCCTCCCAACTAAAGTATCTTTTATTTCATCTAACTCAACAGTTTTGAGGACTTCATCCACAAATTCCTGCGGGTAAATAAGAAAAATGAAGATATGGTCAGTTGTTTATAGATATGCAAACTTCCTATTATTATCCATTCAGTTGATATGCATGCCAAATTTTATTTTCATTATTTACTAAAAAATATCAATATGTCATGTGAGGTTCTAGGACTTACAAATCTAGTTTTCTCATTAATCTTCGGAGGAAGACGGAGCCAAGCTGAATAAGTTACAGACTCTTCAACCGTAAGCTGTGGAGAATGTATGTCAACTTGCTCGCAATAACCCAAGATTCTAACAAATGTTTCTTGCACCTTGGGATATCCACCTATTCTTATGTCTCCTTCAATATATCCGCCGGTTTTCCTTCCTGCCAATACATCTAGTAGAGTTGTCTTTCCAGCTCCACTGACACCCATCAGTGCAGAAAGAACACCAGGACGAAATGCACCAGTTACATTATTAAGTAGTTGATGTTGTGCAACCTTGTTTTAGCATTTCCTGCAGCATGGGCACAATTCTTAGGTAGCCACACTACAAAGGAAAGCAGGCAAGCACTATGAAAGCATAAAGAAAAATTCTAAATGGGGATTTTCAAATTACCGGTGGTGTATCAACATAGTAGTTCAGATTGCAGAATGTAAGTGCAAGTTGCATAGTTGGCATAGCCATCTTTTCTGCAAGAAGATAAAGATGTAGGAGATTGCATATTTGCATAGATTCTGCTTTTGAAAGGCAACTATATATCTATTATATTAGGAAGCTTATGTAGATTTTATATTTTGTTTTATGGTACCTTAAAAATATCAACGTAATCATTTTTTAGGTTATACCCTACTATATAATCGCGGAGTGAGGATAGGCAGGAGGTTGGTTGATGGGTTACCTTGGGGCACATTTTCATGATCATCAGATTAAAAAAGGGCGTACCCAGTGCCGTAGGCTCCCGCACTGCGGGGTCTGGGGAAGGGAAAATAGCCAGCAGTCATCCCTGTACAAATGTGCAGAGGCTGGGGCTTGAACCCTGGACCTCTTGGTCACAGGCGGTAAAGCTTTACCGCTTGCACCAGGGTCGCCTTTCATGATCATCAGATTCTTTTTTGATATTGGTCTCTTCTTCCTGTCCATTAGTGGAGCACTTTCTAGGCATGTTGTCATGATATGCTTGAAATTGTATAGCTGGAACGATAGCAGCAGAATTTGTTTCTGAAGTAAATAATAATTTATGGCATGCTATGCATTTTTATTAGTGAACTTACGTCTTCTGTAAGCTAATGCTAGTCCGAAAGCTATGTAAAAGAAAATGGTGTATCCAAGCAGGACTCCAACAGATATCCAGTAAAAATCCCAGCTATACTCAAGGCCACGGTTAGTCAAGATTTGGTTCCCTACCATCTTGTTTTGCATAGTTTCCTAAAAAAATTTACAAGTGCTCATGAGTAAGTTGAATGTTTGATAGAAGTCAACTATTATTGGTAAAAAAAATTCACCTTTTTCCATCTTGGTGCAAGGAATTCATTGATGGCTATGCTGATTTGTGCATACGACAATGGAGATACCCAAAATCCCCAGCTTAACCATCATGGCATAGAGGCTGCAACATAACATGGTAGCATATAACAAGTTTTAATGGGTGTATATGTTCTAAATGTGCCTTCTATTATGATATTTGTCTTACGTTTGGGAAGAATGAAGCCTCCAAATAGTTGTAAGAGTGCTACAGACATGAATTGGTAGAGAAAAGACAAAATATGTGTTTGAGCATGAGAAGCAATAAATCGGTATAATGATGTTACTGATTGATGGAGAAGACAAAGTATCAGAAATTGGTAGAATAACCTGGTAGTGATTTGAAAGAAAGACTCCCATGATTAGTCATAAACTCATATAATCGGTTCTCAACAATGTAAGTTTGAGAGTTTTTTAATACGACATTTACCTGGAAGCTGTCCATGTGTAATCAATACCATAATAAGTGATGCATGTCCATATAAGTGAGTCTAATAGGGAGAAAGGAACCTTCAGGATTGAAGCGGGTATTGCATATGCCCATGAAGGATAAAAATAATATCTTCTTTGTTTGTAGAATCTTGGTAGTCTCGCAATTTGCATGCTTATCTCTGGTATGCCATTTAGCATGATGATTAAAATGGAATAAAACAATGCTCCCATGTAGTAATTTGCATGAGTCAAATCCGTTGTCATATGAGTCCGGTAGAATACAGACATTGTAATGACTGCAACAGAAGTTAAAAAGTAAGTTTTATAGGACACCCGAGATTTCAGAAGTTAAAGGGTGCCTCAGAAGTTAAAAGGTAAGTTTTATAGGACAGCGATTCGTCCGGCGATGCTATACGGTGCTGAATGTTGGCCTACAAAAAGGCGACATATCCAGCAATTGAGTGTAGCAGAGATGCGTATGTTGCGATGGTGTTGTGGGCACATAAGGAGGGATAGAGTCCGGAACGACGATATTCGGGATAGGGTTGGGGTGGCACCAATTGAGGAACGGAGGTCACGTGAGGCGCCGGTGCGTAGTGGGGTTCTAAAGCGGGTCGATAATGTAAAGAACGGTAGAGGTCGACCTAAACTGATTTGGAACGAGTCGGTTAAGAGAGACCTTAAGGAGTGGAATATCCCTAAGGATTTAGCTATGGATAGGAGCGCTTGGAGACTAGCAATTAACGTGCCTGAACCGTAATCCTTTTTTCTTGTACCCTCTATGTGTCCTTTGTTTCTTGATCTCTTTTTGGGTTTTATCTCTAGCCTACCCTAACTTGCTTGGGACAAAAGGCTATGTTGTTGTTGTTGTTGTTGTTGTTGTAATGACTGCAACAATGGAAAGCTGAATAAAGGAGTACATATTAGGTTCAATATAAATGTATTAGTACAAAAAGTGTTGACTATCATATTTGTATGAATTAAGTTCAATGGCTATACAACCTGCACAGTTTTGAAAGCATAAAAAGGCATACTCCTTTTAATCAAAAGTGTTTCCCTTGCTCCACAAGCTTTGAATAGTTCCAGTGTTGGGAGTGAATAGTTGTTGAAAGATAAAGATTCCTTTCCCAAATTGAATTTCTGAGCTACAGAAGGATTTTCTAATTTTTTCAATTTCTGATATTTCTTAAACATGCTCGACAACTGATGGGGAGAAACATGTCTGTAAGATTCATCTGTACCACCAGACCAGTACTTCCTTTGGTCCTTTTTGTGCAATACCTAATGATTCCAGGTCAGAAAAAGTAGATCAGTAAACTTGCCAAGTATATTTTGTTTTCCTTTTTTCAACTCTTTTAGTAGTATACAGCTAATTACCTCTTGTAGCAAGTCAGCCATCCCTTTTCTCTCTGGACATCTGAAACCTGATTCCTCAAAAAAAATGCGAGCTTCATTTCGAGGGCCATGGTAGGTAATCTTTCCTTCTGCCATTAGGATCAGGTCATCAAATAGATCAAGTATCTCAGGTGTTGGTTGAAGAAGTGAAATAAGCATGGTTCATTGATTGATGTTGGCCAAATGTTGAAAGCACTTTATTATTTGGAAAGTAGTAGAGCTCTCCAAACCATTGGATATTTCATCCATGAAAAATGCTTTTGCTGGTCCAATAATCATCTCCGCTGTTGCATGTAGGTGAAAGAATATTTAGTGATCATTATAATATTTGTTTGCTAACCATATTTTCATTTCTCTTTTATTTTTTGGAAAATGCCAACCATATTGCTCTATATATCTGTTGTTAGTCTTCTCTTCTGACCCCCTGATATGCCTCTTCTCATTGCGTCCCCAACCATGGTGTCTGCACATATGTCTAGCCCCATGATCTATCCAAAAAATAGCTTGTGGTAAGCCTATAATTTCCTTTGTTTAGGATTGGTTTATTTCAGGTACTATGTATACCTTCAAAATATTGTCTGTATGTAGCCTTTTCTCTGAAGCTCCAAATGATGTTGCCTACATAAGCCACTTTACCTTTTATTTTTCATAGATATTTAATTTATAGAGCTGAAGTATCAATTAAGGCTTGTTTTAATAATAATAATTTAAATTAAACAGGTAATAACAAGAAACTATTCTTTTGATCCACGTTGTAGTGTTTCATTCTTTCATGGTATGACTCTGCATTATTGGTAAAACATATAAACTCATGTTGGTCTGCTTATAAAATGGGATTTAAATTTTACCTTCGTCTGTAGATCTATATCATGGCCAGGCATTATCCTAGCCATCTTCTCCCTTTTGCCGAATTCCTCAAGTATTTCTTTCGACAAATAAAAGCACAATATTGTTGTCACATTGGAATGAACTAACTTTTTTGTGATTATGATGTATGAAAATTCGTGAAAAGGGGATTGCCGTCTCTACTCCCCACACACCATTTGAGGTATGTGCAGATCATATTGGCTAATATAAGCAGCAGTTTTCTCAGGTACAAATTCATCAAGTCCATAACCATTGTATGAAATACCTCCTGTGACCTGTTGAAGGTTTCTATCTTGGCATTCAGATGGACTACACATGGAATAATGTATCCTTCTAACACTTTGTGAGTAAATATTGAAGCAGTGCATTGTGAAAATGTGTGTTGAATACTCTACCAATGATGAAATACAGACACGTCTGATGCATAAATTTCCACCATGGAATATATTAGTTGTATGCATATATAAGCAAGATGTGAATCCTTTCATTATATAATTTATACTTTTTTATGATCTTCATGATGAATTAAGTGAAACCTTTGCAAAATACTAAGTGCTAGAGATATTGATCTTTTCGGGGAGACCTGTTAGAGCTAGCCATTTGAAGAGGTTTGAGAAAAGGAGCTCGGTGGGGGCTATTTTTAACGCGAAGCTCTCCGGCGACCAGCAGAGCTTTGGTCACCGGAGGTTAGATCACTGCCCAACCTCAGTGGTTTTTTAGCAGGGCAACCTTAACTACCGGTGGCACCAAAGAGGTGACCACTGGATCTTAGGCACACGAAAGAAAAACTTCGAAATTCAGCACCAAAGTTCTCCTGTGATACAACAAGAGCTCCATACACGAAAGAAATAGTTTAAAATTCGGCACCTCTCTGAAGACAACATCGTGTACACTAATAAACAATTTTAGCATCTATTTTAACACTATTTTGGGTCTGACATAAATGTCTCCATATACTGGCGGGCAAACCCGCGCGGGTGAAGATGCGAAGCAAAAAAAAAAAATTGTTGTTTTTTAATGGGTTTGCACTGTTTTGAAACGGGTTTGCACTGTTTGGTGGCGGGTTTATACTGTTTATTAACGGGTGTGGTATTGTTTACTACCGGGTCTACACTGTTTGTATAGGATACCTCGGGATTCATTTTTTAGACAGGATCCATCACTGTTCATGAATAGGAAACTGTGAGTCATTCCCGGTACCATATGCGGTGCGATCCCGTTACAGTACCCCGACACAAAAAAAAAACAAAGTCTTCTATAGATAAGCACACCACTAGTCTCATTGATTCTATTCCAACCACTAGCTACCTTACCTCACTATTCTATCTCCAACCTTAACTACTTCCATACTTCCCAACCACACCACAACACACCTCTTCGGTATCTCATACTCCTACCCCTCACCACCTTAACTACTTTGATACTTGCCACAGCTACACCACAACACACCTCATCTCAATATATCATACTCCTTGCCACAATTCAAAAGGCTATCCACTCACCTACCACCATCTCACTTGCGCTTTGTCCTCTCTTCGTGTAAAAGTAACTCAAAGGATGTTGTGATAGACTTTAGAAGCCTTATATGTTGGTCTATCTCATTCTAAACAACCAAGGTGGGATTAAATTCTCCACAATATCTCAACATCTACATGGTCCACTATGGGCCAAATTTCAAATTGGGTCGGGTGTGACATATACCCATCGTCAAAGAACCAACGTCCTCATCGGACCCAACATATCCACAACCGGGCAAACGTTGACCAGGAATGTTTCCCTCAGCACATGAGGCCGTGCGCCTAGTGCCGGTACATGTGCCATATGCAGCGCATTCCACAGAGCCTACACAAAATGAATCCCATATTCGCGCCCCTAGCCCGCACACACCCGTGGTTGACTCAGATACCATTCGTAACGCCTAAGTCCAGACAGATCATATTCACTCTACACACTGAGCAAACCACACCTCACCATCCCACTTATGCTTTGATCCTTGTTTTGTATAAAAAAAATTAACTTAGGGATTATAGTTGGCCGTCTAGGCCGAGCACAATGGGCCTGCCCAAGCATGGCATTAAGAAGCACGACCAAGGCATGGGCCTCCCATAGTGCCCGTGCCTGGCACAGTCCGGTCATATTGCCATGCCTAGGCCGCGGTTTCGGCCCGCTGCTGGCATGAGCAGGACACGGAAATTGGGCTAGCACGATGCGGCCCAATAATCCTTGCCTCTGATGCACTATATCCATTGGATCACAGTATATAAATAGAAATCCTCACCCTAGCTTCTGGCACCCCATCTCCTTCGCTTGCTCCCCTGGATGCCTGCCGTTGCTCCCAAGTCATCGGCTCCTCTCTTTCTCCTTCTCTGCCCTCTCCTAGGCTCCCAGCCGACCGGTATTCCAAGCGACAGTGCCTCTCCGGGTGGCAATGCGGTGACGCATGGAAGACGTGATAACGGCGATGGCGAGGTCACTACTTGTGTGGAGCTGTAGTACTCTAGCCAGCACGAAGCACGTTGGGCTGCCATGCTCGATGGCACTGGTAACTGGCCACGCCTAGGCCAAGGACTCGATATGATGGCACTATTAGGCACGGCATGGCAGTGCCGGCGTGTCGTGGCTCATCGTGCCATGCCCGTGCCAGTGTCGTGTTGTGCGGCCCTATTGGCCATGTATACCGGGGATGGTGGGATTGACTCATATATTGGTCTATCACACTCTAAACAACCAAGGTGAGATTAAACTCTACACAATATCTCATAACATTCACATGGGTCACTATGAGCCAAATTCCAAATCGGACTAAGTGTGACACCGTACCTTCTAGATATCATCATAGAGCCCCTCAGCGGTACTCCACAGTTCATGGGTTGGACTCCCCATGTTCCCCTCATCTGTCCCACGGCCAAAGCAAATTCGTTAGGCCCGGACCGGTTCTGATAGCGTGACGGTGCACTGTGTTAGGGTGGGGCAGGGGTTTGGGGATTTTTCTCAACATGTGTAAGAATGTTTTCTTAAGCACAATGCCCGGGACCTGCGTGAGAAGGTCAATTTTTTTTTCATCTACCCTTTTCATTCATTTATTAGCTATGAGTTCTCCACTCTGTTGGCTCTGGATTCTGTAAATATATTGTATTATAAATAGGTAGATCAAATGTATTGTAAGCAAACCGAGCAAGCTCAATTAGTTGGGTTACTTGTAGAAGAACCTGCCCATATTAATTTAACGACGTTGTTCTTTTAGTAGTAGACAACGTGCTTGTGCATGTTCTAAGTTGCGTGTACTGTATGAATTGTTATGCATTTTTTATTTTCTCTTGCTACCGTAATGGTTTGTAGCTAGCCTGTAGGGATACACTACTGTTAATGGTGTCGGCATGCACTTTGCACCAATATCACTTTTTGTACTCCTCGCAAAAAAAAAAAATCATACCTTTAGAGATTTATCGAGTTGGCCAGCAAGAGCTCGCAACAATGTACTTTTCCCACAACCACAACCAGGAGGTCTTAATAGAAGAGTCAATCTGCAAGGAAATTGAGATAACTTCAGACTACAAGCTGTATCTACTATGATGAGCATTCTAGGTATTATTATGCTTTAATTTCCAGACAGAAAAAAAGTACGGTGTAACTATATATTCTTGGCGTTGACATACCTGCAGGGCTTGATGATTCCGTTCACATCTTCTAGGACGTTTATCTTTACTTTATCAGACTTCAACCCAAATAACGTGATGAAACTCTATGGACCAAAAAAGTCTAGTAAGCACATTTTATCGTCTTCTAAATTTGGGAAGTATGCATGTTGTTTGGGAATATGAAATACTTATTTAGTAGCAGCTTTGGTAACCTCAAGTATAGGCTAGGCGTTTCATTTACATAACCAGGGCCAGAGGTTTTGGAAATTAAAGAGAGAATAATGCAGGGATAACTTCTGTGATGTTAATATCTGCCACATGATTATTCCTAGCTACCATCGTCTCAAAAAGTATTTTCCACAAAGATATAAAAGCAGAAGGTTACTATGTTGGTCAATATATTCTTTGATACTAGATCTAATTAATTGGTAAACCAAGTGTTTTGCCTTACTGAGTAAGCACCCTTGATGCTGTTCCACAGAGTTGGCAGGTGTGCAGTACTAGCACCACTGGAGTATCTGCTTTCTGCTTCCACGCAAAGTTTCTCATACCTCACCTCTATTGCCGGAGGCTTCACACCAACCCTACCAAAACGAATCACAATGGCCAAAACAGTCATGTAGAGCACCACATACACGTAGAGGAGTACTAGCTGTACAGCTAATTAGCTAATATAAACAAGTAAACAACAAGTAATAGTACTGTAGATGTTATATATGCTACCGATCGACAGTACACACGAGTAGAAAACTTGCCTTTCAATTCTTTCCTCGCGTGCTTCTTCGGCAGCTGATCCATTTGCTGTGTACTCTTCTGCTACCACTTCCAATTCTATATCGTCGGGGCCTTCTTTTTTCGCAACCCAGGATGAATTTTCATGCTGGGACGATGGACATGATCTGTGTCTTCCAGGGAATTCCATTTCAAGATTGGTCGACTTTCTCTCACTTCGATTCGAACTACTACATATATATATTTAAATAGCTGTGCATATAGGATAAAATTGTACAGCTATTTAATCGCGTGCGAACTGATGCTGTCAGGTCAAAAGCAGAACCAATGATAAAAATTGTACAGAATATGGTGCGTCATGCTTGTCAGGTCAAAAGCACAATCAATGATAAAAATTGTACACAATACGGTGTGTGATGCTTGACTTGACGCCTTGGCGGGGTTGTACGTGAGTGTGACTGCTCGCTCCACCGTCGACACGTCATGTTACTTTATTTTGCATGTTTTGGTCAGTATGAAGCATGAACACGGTTTGAAGACGGGGATTTAGGAAACATAAACCATGTGGTATTTAGTTCCTCGACCTCGATTACTTCTGTGCGCTCCTAAGGCTGCACAATGCCACAATGGTGCCTTTTTTGGGGGCCTCCTATTGACCTCTTTTTTCGTTGTTCTCAAAATAAAGCCCGTATATTGGCAACTTTTTTAAAAAGACGGCAAAAGCTTTGCCGATTTATAGTAGACGATACAACAACAACCAAGCCTGTCAGTTCCAAACAAGTTAGGGTAGGCTATTATATTAGACGATAGAAAAAGAAAAACAAGTTTAATACAACGACTTGGCCACTAGAAAAGAGAAAAAAGAACAACAACTACTGACTACCCGACTAAAGAAGAAAACGAACGCTACTGGGGAGGGAAGGCCAATGCCCTGGCCGGCCACAGAAAAAAGCCAAAGAACACCTGTGTCTAGAAATCTAAACCTGAAAACCAGATGCATGAAGAAACTTCCCGACATATCCACCGTGTCGAGGACCATTATTTGAAGGAATCGTTTAAGTGCCTCCCACGCCTGTTTAGTGAGTTGGTAGTCTTTACAAAGATGTTTAGGCGTCTCCGGTCCACTCCACATAATTTGAATATTAGATCATTTGGCCAATTCCGCTTAGCTAGATTGTTTGCCGTGAGAATCTTCCCCTGGAACAACGTCCACGCGAAAAACCGGCATTTGGGTTCTGTTTTGGCTCTTCAAATCGGCGAGATTCTTAGCCTGGTGAACGGCCCTTCAAATTGTATCCGATAAGCGCTTTTTGTAGTATGTTCCCCGTTCTGTGTCCACCTCCACGTGATGGAGTCTTTGATGTCTTCTTGAATCTGTATCGCACTCACTCTGTCCCACAGGTCAACGTACTCCATTAGTTCTTCCCTTGATTGGATCGGAATGATATGATCTATCCATTTGCAGTTCCTTAAAACTTTGCACACCGAAATTTTCTTTCTTTTTGCCTTCCTAAATAGGCTGGGCGCCAAGTATATTGGCAACTCATCCTCGCTTATTTGGATGCCGTTGGCTTTAAAAATTCAGCTGCTTGCAATCTTCCTGTATCCTATTACAACTAGAGACTCCTTTCAATCAAAGATTCAAAATGTATATTCCTGTGAGACGCGTTAAAAAGATTGATAAATCTAGTAATTCTCCAAGCGAGAACATACAAGAACTTATTTGCAGAGAACTTGACGCCGAGCGACGTGACAGCTATGGACGAGCTGTTCCAGATGACCAACACTAGGACTTGTAGGAGAAAGCTCTTCTCAGATGACGGAGCAGGGTCGCGCAGCCAGCAGCGGAGTAGTGGCTGAAGTAATGAGTTCTAGGGGACTAAAAAAATTGTATTTGTAATATTATCCATGTGTTGTGCTATGGTTAAATAAAGAGTTCTTGGGGACTAAAAATGTGTATTTGTAATATCTATTTAAAGTCAGCAAGTAGTTGCTAAAGTTTCAAGGTTTGGTATGTCCGTTGATGATAATGATAGGATATTTCTCTCGATCTTCCATATGACAGTCCTTGTCTGATTACAAAGATATATTTATTTAGAATACATATTAGATTAAAAAAAAGTGCTAAAGGTTTCAGTTCACGATTTGATTAGTTGGATCATCAATTGATCCATATTTTAAGAAAAGTAAGTTGTGTTAAACAACTTGGGAGTTGAACTCTCTCTTTTTGAACTAAAACCGTGGGGTAAACACCCTCTGGCGGCGCAGTGGAACTCTTTATTTCCTAAGGAAAGATCAATATAATGGCTATAATGTTATATTTATTTTATTTCTGAATTTGACTAAAATAACATCAAAGCAGAGGAACAAGCAAGAAAAATCACGGAAAAGAAAAAAAAAAAGGAGAAAGTGAGGAGACGAATGGATAAGGTGTGGGTCGGACGGATGCTTTTGTCCTATCTGTAGGATGTACTAATCCAATCATTACATAGACGGAAAAGATCTAAAAACGGCCACCCCGTCCATGACTCTTACTTTTTGGTTGCACAGATTGTTCAAGATCTGTAAGGTATTTGTACCCACTCATCCTAACAAGATATCCTTGCTATATCGTCCAACAACTTTGAAAATATGCATCATATGACGATAGTATATGAAGATGGTGTACTGGTGTTTGGTTCCCAGTTTCTCAATTTTAGTCCTTACCACATCAGATATTTTGATACTTACTTAGAATATTAAATATAGAATTATTATAAAACTAATTGTACAAACTGAGACTAATTTGTGAGACGAATCTATTACGCCTAATTCGTCCATGATTTGACAAGGTGGTGCTACACTAAATATGTACTAATCATGGATCAATTATGCTTAATAGATCCATCTTGTGAATTAGTCATGGCTTCTGTAATTTATTTTATGAATAGTATCTGAACATCCAATATGATACCTCCTAAACTTAATCTCTTGTGTAGTCAATGTTTTTAAGTTGTGCCGATGAAGCTTGTAGTTGTGAACGTGTTTCCTAGTTTGTCTCTAATAAAAAAAGTCTAATAATTTAGTTGAGTTAATTAGTTGGGTCATGGTTAGACCGGGTTGGCTAGTTGTCTTAGTAAGTTTGGAGTTATGTGAAATTAGTAATTGTTTTGTCATAGCACCAAGGTCATGGATAGTGAGGCATGCTCCCTAATTGTGTGATCTTTTGGTGTGGTTTCACTAAAAAAACTAAGCCAAGACTTGTTTTGCTTTTCTTTGTATAATACAAATAGCAACAAAGCTTTTGCTGTCTCTTCGAAAAAACAAAATAGTCAAACTTAGAATGGTTTAATAATAACTTAAAATTCATTATATATTTTAGAATAAAGGTACAAATTTTTCCTTGCCATTCATTTTCAATCGACTCAAATTTTATTTTATTGATGTAAACATGAATAATTCAAACTTCGGATCCAACGTAACAGTAGCACCAGTAGTATACTAGTACTCTCTTCGTTTTAAATTATAGTTTATTTGATTTTTTTACCTTAAGTTTGACCCACTTGTCTTATTCAAGAAATTTAAAGAAACATAGTCAAATTTATGTCATTCTTGAAGTTTTTGTTAATAAAGCAAACCACAACAAAAGAGGTGATATTTTAAATAAATTTTTGAATAAGATGAGTGATTAAATTTGAGATTAAAACAGTCAAACGAACTATAATTTAGTAGTAATCAATTATTGTTCATTGCAGACGACACATGAGCGGTGCTGAACTGAAGCAATTTTATACGATCCTGCAATGTAAAATCAAAACAATTGTCCGGCCGATCCGGTCACGTACTCACGTCGAGGTACGGTTGAACATTCGGCGGGCGGCGTCAGGCCACCTGACGCACGACGCCGGCGCGCGGAGGTGGCGCCGGACTAGCGGCCGGCACGGTAGCGTAGACGTCAAGCTCCAGCACCATGTGGTCCCTGGACTCCATCCTGGCCGTCCGCCATAGCACATGGCCTGTGGCCCTCCGGAACGCACCGGTGCCGCCGACCACAGCGAGCTCCCTGACGCTCGCGGAGACGTCGTCCCGGCCCACGACGGCGAGGGTGCTGCCGTTGTATGCCCCGGCGCCCGTGAGTAGCACGGTCATGGACACCTCTAGCACGGGCTCCGTGAGCGACGCCAGTGTGTAGGTCCCCTGGGCGCGCCCGACGACCCGCGACGTCGACGCCGACGCGCTGTCCGTCAGGGCGTCGTCGATCACCGTGGTGTCGCCGAAGTGGTAGCCCGGCATCGTTGGGTGCGCCGGCCCTGGACCCTTGATCACCTGCACCGCCGTCTGCCCTGGGCCGCCCGTGATATCGTGCATGTACAAGTGCAGGTGGATGAGGCGGCTGCGGCCCCCTGCGTCATGCGCTGCCGCCGCCGCCACTGGCCCAGTGGCCATGGCGAGCACCGCCGCGAGAGAGACGAGGAAGAGGAATCGAGGCGCCGATTCAGCCATGGATCCAAGAGAGGAGAGCAACGTGGACGAGTAGGTCGGCTTCTACGAGCGTCTATATACCTACACCATGCATGAGCGCTCGCATGGTTCTGTTGAGTCGCCATGGCAATTGGTGGCCGTCGTGTGCTTGCTTGCCTACGACTCTGCCGTTGCCAGCCAACACCAGCAGCCTGGTGACCGGCCTAGTGGTACGTGACAACTACGCTACGCTACACGACTAACATGCGTCCTCGGCGCCGTCTGGAATGTCTCTCGATCAGAAAAGGCTGAGCCAGCTACCGACACGTTCTGAAAATTGGCAACCTGTGCATGGGTTCGCGTCTAAGACATTCATATGGGTCAGGGACGACGTCAAACTTGGCGCTTGTCTGCTCGCGGTGAAGCCACTCAAAATCACAAATAATATAAAAACCACATACAAGTCATTCTCTCATCCAGACATTCAGACTGAAAGGCTGTCAGTGAAGCAAACATAACCTGATGGATATGAGGATATCGATATGTCAAGCAATAGGTAAGCGGGCATATATACATAACAAACGGGTGCCTCCGTCACCAAACCAGACAAAATCGGGGGCACCAGGATGATCATAAGCCTACCGTTGTCATTCAGCACCAGCAAAAAGCTGACGCTTCCATGACACACTTAGGATATGCTAATACCTACTAGGAGTATATACAAAAGGTGGGGCATTACATGATTACATCAGGTGTAGTTTCTGGGACATAATCGAACAGATCTTTCAGACTGAGCTGATAGTCAGAACAAGCCCGTAATGGTCGCTGGGTAAGACAGGTAACACCAGCTGACGGATCTCCTGGCTAACTTTCTTCTCCTTGATGTATGTGACACCTGGTATCGCCTTATCCCCGATCATCTCAATGCTCTCGACCTTGAAATCCGACAACTTGCACACGAACCGGTCCAGCCTCTTTTGCAGCTTACGGTTACCAGATAGCATGAGGTTAGCTTTCGTGTCGTAGGTCCAGCCATTTTCGCCTGGCTTCAACTCATCCCAAGCGTCGATCCACCCATCTGGCAGGGGGAAGGGCCCATCTCCTTTCTCATCCCAGTTTGTATCCCCGCAGAATACTACATTGCGGAAGGCTCCCAGAGTCCTCAGAGATTCATTTGCCTGGCCTACTCTTTCCTTGCTGAACATCTGGTCCCAAGTCGGAGGTCCAGGGGATGGGCTCTCAAAGTGGCTTGTAGCCACCACCAACTTGATCAGACCTCCAACAACCACATCAGCTATGTACAACTCCCGTCCCATTTTTGAGTTATAGAATGGTTTGTGGTCAAATGACTTCACAGGCAACTTGCACATCTGAATTTGTTTGTAACAGACTAAATCAGGATATACAGGCCACAATTAATCGGGAACAACAAATATAAGAAATGGCATTTCTGGATGTGCAAAGTTCAGGTACCAAACACTAAACATAAAAAAATCATAAGGCAAACAGTCCAAAGTAAAAATGCCTCAACATGTAAAAATCATATGCAGATGTTGCTGTTAATACTATGCAGAGAAGCAGGATGCCCATCAGTGTATGGGCAGGCATGAGTATCCTTTGTTGCTTGCCTGAAAAGTAGTAAGCCGTTTAGTAGCACTAGCTTATCCATACGGAGTACAGATGGACATGAGTGCATAAAACAGTAACAGTATAGCTAAGCTTTCTAACATCCTGAAGGGAAGAGTTTACCTCACATTTTACTAAAACCTAGGTACATCTAATATTCTGAAATCTGAATTATGGAACAGGAATTTAGCTCAAATAAAGGAACCGGTTGAGGTAAGCCTTCGAATGGCAACTAAAATCCAGTATTAAACCATGAAATGAATTCTATGCATCCAACAAAACATAAGTACATAACCCTATAGCCACCATGTTATGAAAGAAAAACTAAAAAAGAGAAGTCATATGAAACAGTATTTTAAAACTTGACAGGAAACTTAGATTAGCTTATAGACGCTAAGCAATTGTAATGCCTGAAGTGGTTAATGGTTTAAACCTGCATGCAGTAGTATGGTATTTACATGACCATAAAAAAACAACAACAACAACATAGCCTTTTGTCCCAAGCAAGCTGGAGTAGGCTAGAGATGAAACCCAAAAGAGACCAGAAAACAAAGGACACATAGAGGGTACAAGAAAAAAGGATTACGGTTCAGGCACATTAATTGCTAGTCTCCAAGCGCTCCTATCCATAGCTAAATCCTTAGGGATATTCCACTCCTTAAGGTCTCTCTTAACCGACTCGTTCCAAGTCAGTTTATGTCGACCTCTACCGTTCTTTACATTATCGACCCGCTTTACAACCCCACTACGCACCGGCGCCTCAGGTGGCCTCCGTTGGACATGGCCAAACCATCTCAACCGGTGTTGAATCAATTTCTCCTCAATTGGTGCCACCCCAACCCTATCCCGAATATCGTCGTTCCGGACTCTATCCCTCCTTGTGTGCCCACAACACCATCGCAACATACGCATCTCTTCTACACTCAATTGCTGGATATGTCGCCTTTTTGTAGGCCAACATTCAGCACCGTATAGCATCGCCGGACGAATCGCTGTCCTATAAAACTTACCTTTTAACTTCTGAGGCACTCTTTTGTCACAGAGGACGCCTGAAGCTTGACGCCATTTCAACCAACCGGCTGAGATTCTATGCCTAACATCTTCATCGATGTCGCCATCCTTTTGTAGCATCGATCCTAAATACCGAAAAGTATCCTTCTTGGCCACCACTTGCCCATCGAGACCAACGTCTCCCTCCTCATTCCTAGTCGCGCTGAAGTCACACCTCATCTACTCGGTCTTTGTCCTACTAAGTCTAAACCCTTTCGACTCTAACGTGTGCCTCCATAGTTCTAACTTCCTATTAACCCCTGCCCTTGTCTCGTCAACTAGCACCACATCATCAGCAAAGAGCATACACCAAGGGATATCACCTTGTATGTCTCTTGTGACCTCATACATCACCAAAGCAAATAAATAAGGGCTCAATGCTGACCCTTGATGTAGCCCTATTTTACGTGACCATCTCAGTTGAGAAATGTTTTATACCTGCATGCTGTAATATGGTCTTTCTTTCCATGGCCATCTCATGCGGTAAGGAGCATTTATATGTTTGCCACCAATCCGATTTTTCAAAAAGCAGATAAATGTTTGGAGTGACCTCCTGCAGTTCCACAAATGAATATCCGAAACCCGAGTAGAAGAGGAAAATAAGTAATGCATAGTTTGAATAAAGGACCTGGAAGCATATAAGATCTGGGCTGTGATGCTTAATAAGATCTCCAATAGCATTCATCCTTCTAATCAGTTCCAATTCCTCTCGGAACCATACATTGTATGTCATTATTTTGACAGTCTTCTTATCTGGATGATTATTTGAATTTCCTATTCAAGTCATTTAGTCATTAGTGTGATGATATCGCACATATCCAGAATATGACCCAAGCTTATAGCATGCATGAGTTTGTTTGCAACTTTTGAAATTTTTTTATCAAAGATATGATAATCCTCTTTTTATAATATCAGTTCATGCAATGATGCAAAGAACAAAAATGGTGCGATCATGTAAAAGTTTGATAAGATAAATAATATGTCCATGATAGAAACCATATTATGATCAAGCTGAAACATAGCCATGAACAACAATGTTAAAACAATATCTAGTTTTCAAACAATAGAATAGTGCATCAAGATAAACTTATCAGCCCGGCTTACAAATAAGCATCAGCCGGCTTTTCAGCCACAGGAACCATCAGCCAAACAGCCCAGTGGATAAGCAATGATAAAATTAATGCCTTATAAAGGACCAACTGAAGTTAGATAAGTTCTGGATTGCAACTTCTAAAAGAAAACAGATATAAGCTATGATGTTGCAATTGTCAGGTCAAATACTATGTAAAACATAGGTGAGCTAAATCCATAAATGCATGATGCGACAATAATAAATGGCAAACTTTTTGCTGGTAACTAGCTTCGAGAGATGAGGATGATGATTGATGACATATTCTAAAAAAATCTGTAAATAACTTGTAACTGAATAACTGATTCAAATGTAGTGTATCAAGACAAAAAAGAATCATTAGCCTAAAAGGAAGAAACAAATCAGCAATTCACATGATACCAAAACAGCCAACAGGTGACCAAGCTAATACCAAAACAAGACAAATAGCCCTCAGACTTGGAGCAAATGAAGTTGATCCCTTATACACCCATATCCATGGTGGCCAAATGTCAAAATCATACCTCAATTTGAGGTCTTGGCCACACCAGATGCAAAATAACTACTAATTAGCAGTTAACATGTGGCTAACATTTCTGCCCGTCCCTACTTTCTACGACATTTTTTGGCAAAATCTTACCGAGGGGATTTAAGATTCATGAACAATAAGCAAATCTATGTTTAAAATTACCTATGACTTCCAAAAATTTAACCTTGGTAAAGAAACAAAAGAACCTGACTACCTCAGATATGCGATATTGGACCATGCAATAAAATAAGGATTAGTATTGTAAATAATGCAACGAGGAAGCACTTCTTGGCGCAACCACCACCAACGTTAACGGTAAAAAAAATCGAATATTTAATCCGGGAACAAAAAAGAATGGGAAACCCTTAAAATACCTTTCTTGGCGGCGCGCGCCTTCTCCTCTCCCTCCGCCGCGCCGCCGCCATCCAGCTCGTCAACGGCCCGCGCCTGAACGGCCTCCGGCGACACCGCGCGCTCCCGCTTCGTCGCGCGCCGCTGGAGCGGGAGGAACGCGGCGCCGGCGAACTCGCCAAAATCCACCGGGTCGTCGGCGCAGTCCCACGACAGTAGACGGAGGTTGGTAGCGGAGGACATGGCTCGGTAGGTCGACTTCGCGATTCTTCTTGGGAAGGGGAGGAGGGGGAGGAGATGGTGGCATGGTTTGAGGCCGTCGAAGCTGCGGAGAAGCGAGAAAATCATCCGGATTTTCGAATTGGGAGGCGTTTGGTCCGACGGTTCGAGTCCCGCAGGATTTTACGGGGGTCTTGGGTTCTCTTCTTCGGCCCTCGAAAAGGAAAAAAAAAAATCAGTCGGAAGTATAATAATAGCCTAATTTTTTTGTATTTTGTCAATAGATATACCAATTTGTGTACTTACTTCAATAGATATACCAACAGAAAATTCTCAAAATTAATAACTATTATTATACCCAAGTAATAGCCTAATTTCAATTTACAATGCAATTTCATCATTGGGAAACTATATTTCAACACGTGTTGGTGAATTTTCACATCACAATTTCAAATCTAGAATGCATTATAAAAGCAACTTTATACCTAGCATTGTGTCCATCTAGCATCGATCCAACCAACCATTCATACGTGGGCATTGTGTCCATCTAGCATCGATCCAACCAACCAACCATTCACACAACAACATGAGGGTGAATGAAGGAGGTGGGTAAGTCCAATGGGTACAAGGTCAGAGAGGAGGAGGCTGGCGATGGCAGGCGTGGGCATGTAGATGGAAGAGATTACTGAAGTGGAGCCTAGTGTCATGGTGCTGAAGGAGCGGAAGGAGGCATGCATTGAAGTGCACAAATTGGATGCAGGGAACGAGGAGCCTCGCATCAAGAGATGTGACGGAGAATTTATGGGTGTTCTCAAGTGAGAGGAGGGGTGATGAAGAGTTAAAGGTGGCAGGTCGCCCACATAGCAGTGCAGGGCCATGTTTACATCTCTCTAAAAGTTACAATTTTTTCGCTCTCTCTTCATCACATTAATATTTAGCCATTTGCATAGAGCATTAAATGTATGTAAAAAAATAACTAATTACACAGTTTAGTTGAAAATCACGAGATGAATCTTTTGAGCCTAGTTGGTCCACGATCGGATAATATTTATCAAATAAGACAAAAGTGATACTATTCATCGGGTTTATTTTTTTTCACGATCTAAACAAGGCCTAGGTTAGTAACATCATGGTGGAGAATATCTGGTGTGATGATGGGACGTAGGTCGGCAATAGATCACAGCTATGATTTAGAAACATGGGTGATGGGTGCGTTTAGAACTTCGCAGATCAATTTTGAAATGATGAGCACACAAGAACACAAGGTGTCCTAGGCCCTAATAATATAGGGACCAGGGGCGGACCCAGTGTTGTACCTAGATAAACCTAAGGATACCTAATATTTTTGAAAAAAATAGTAGGAATAGCCAAAAATATTGTGATGGGTCCTGTCATGTCTTAACCCAAAGTACACATAACCTTAGATTGTCATGGGGTCGTCAGAAGTTTTATGGTGTTGTTTCTAAGATTTTCATGTCATATAAAATAAAATATAGATGAAATACTCACTCTCAATGTAAAGATTCATTTCTATGATTTTATAGATATTTAATTTCATAATTTATAGAGTTGGTAATCGTACCAAAAGAGGGTTTCTTGTGACGATGCTTGACTCTTTTTGAAAATATTATCATATCATCAAAATGCCTATGTATCAATCTATTAAACGTTCGTGAAACTTTCATTCAGACCAGCGTATAGGGCGGTCACAAAAACCACAACATAGTTTCAAGTTATATATTTCGTTGGTTGACAAAAACCTTATATAAATATTATATATTTTACGATGTTGGAACGTCCATGTTGCTATAAAACATGACATGAAGACTTTACCATCTAAAAATGTTGCAAGTCAGAACATGTCAAGAGGTAAACACTCCAAAAAAGTCAACACGGGCTAATAACCTAAGATATCCGTAAACCACTTTATATCAACATATGTATAATGGCCCTGCGCACTTAGCTTTCCTTGTACACAGAGAATGGAAAACCCTTCAAAGCAGTTAGCAGCAAATGGGTCACCTGGAGGCATTCAGAGGTGCTTAGCTTAACGTGGATCTTCGATAAGAGAACAGATGCGATCGAGAGCTGTCACAGCTGCAAAGCAACCGGCCGAACAGAAAGCAAATGTGGAAGCAGGAATAATGAGCTGCAAAGGTCATGTGAAACTTTGCATTTCGAACTATCAAAGTACGTGTGTGAACGGTTGCATCCTTGTTTTCTAAAGATCAAAGCACCATATTCTGTATTTCCTTTCTTCGAACACGACAGCAGTGCAATTGTTTGGTGTACACCCAAAGCGGGTTTGTAGCATGTACTAGTATTTGTTACTGAAGTATTTACCAAGTACTCTCTCCGTCTTAAATTGTAGTTCGTTTGACTTTTTTTACTTCAAGTTTGACCACTCGTCTTATTTAAAAAATTTGAGCAAAATTAGTTAAATTTAGGTCATTCTCGAAGAACTTTTATTAATAAAGCAAGTCACAATAAAAGAAATGATATTTTGAACAAATTTTTGAATAAGACAAGATGGTCAAACTTAGGACAAAAAAATTAAACGACTACAATTTAAGACAGACTAGTACCAGTTTGTTATTATAACAAATCTCATATGAACCATGCATCAGTAAATCCTAAGTTCCAATATATATATAGTAATATGTTCAGTCATGATATATGTGCGCAAATCAATTCAGAATTTTAGATGATGATCATAACATAATCGTGAAAACTTAGTTTTGCTTCCTGCATATTGGCCATAAAAATATGGATTTGATTTTTGGTACCTTAAATTTATTATATAGATTTATAAAGTCTGATTAAACAAGTGCATCTAGCAATTCTCTCATGTGGTCCACTTCACCTCTCAACATAGCCTAGTGTGCTTCACAGCTACGATCACCTTTTTAAGTTGAGACTAGAACATAGCGCGGCAACTAAGTTGAGACTAGAACATGGTGCGACGTTGCCGCGCTAAAGTACCCCTATTTTTTAAATACGTAATACATGTGTATATTTATATTAAGTATGTAGTGTAATATGTAATATTTATCGATTTAGATGGAATTATACACGTCTCTATCTATGTTATTTGTGATGATTTAAGTGATACTACTTTAAAATAATCGTACAATATGATTTTTATTATTGTTGATGTCATATGAATTTAATTCATATATTGTTGAATTTTTTTTGGATGGCAAATTATTTATTTATAATTTTTATTTAGTTTTGTTGATTTTTATTATATTTAATTACTAAAATACGATTGTATGCGCTCAGAGATATAAATTTAGAAATTGTTTTGATTTTTAGATGATGAAGTAGGGGTGCAAAATATTTTGGTCGGCTTTTGAGTGGTTCTAGTTTATTTATAAATTTTTAAAATTTTTATTTTAAGGATAACTGCTTATTTTATTTTGCTGGGTACGTTTTCCGTGTACTTGTAGTAATTTTCTCCTTAAATAGTGTTAGATAAACAGTACACATAAAAGAGATTTTCTGAATACGTTTTCCGTGTACCTATGGTAATTACCGCGTGAACGGTCAGGTGAACAGTACCTATGAAAGCAATTTTTGTAGTGATATTAGCCATCCGATCGAGATCCAACGGTTCATGTTGTCTGGGACGACGTGGCCACGTCGAACGCGCGAGACCGAGTACCAAGAACTGGCTACCATGCACAATCGTCGCTCAGCAGAACTGGCTACCATATCTCTATATAAAGCTGCACTTAGCTTGAGTACGAAGTGCAGCAAAAGAGAAGCTCCACCACCCTTCCATGCACACTCCCATGGCTAGCTCCAGCTTCCCTTGCCGCCGCCTAGCCATTTCAGTTCTACTCCTATCGTGCTTCTTCCTTCTCCCGCTTACCCACGCAAGCAGACTTCTCCTCGACACCGCCGCCGTCAATGACAGCAAGTTTTCCATCAGAGCCGGTAGCGGGGAGGGCGGTGGCCACGGTTTCGGCGTGAGCATCAGCCACGGTGGGCACGACACGTCGATCGGCATCGGTGGCGGGTTCGGAGGCGGAGCCGGCACTGCCCGTGGTGGCGGCGCGAGCGCGGGAGGCGGGGCCGGTGCTGGCGTTGGCATCGACGTTGGACATGGCGGGGTCGGCGAGGGTGGAGGCGGCGCGGTTAGCGCCGGCGGTGTGCATGCCGGAGCCGGTGGTGGAGGCGGTGTTGGTGTTCACATAGGCCGCGGTGGAGTCAGCGTTGGCACCGGTGGCGGCGACGGCGGTGGCGGAGGTGCGGACGGGGGAAGCGGCGGTGGCGGTTATGGTGGTGGCAGCGGTGTTGGACGTGCCGGCAACGCGGTAGGGAGCGGCGGAGGGTACGGAGGTGCGAGTGGTAGTGCCAGAGGTGGAGCAGGCAGTGGAGTTGGGTCAGCCGGCGGAGCTGTTGGCGGCGGCTCTGGAGGTGGTGGTGGCCAAGGTTGACGCAATTTATCTATCTTATTGATTGAATAAATACACACTTTATAGACGAGCTAAAATCCCCAAAACTAAAGGCTAGTATATTAATTAAATTATCGACATGGATAATGTGATGTGAAAGTTATATTATGCCAGTGCATGCCATGCTCAAATGTCTGTCGATCTATCTCTGTCTAGTTGTGCATCTAGCATGTGCCCTTTTTCGGGTTGTATGTGTTAGTAGGCTTGCAACGATGTACTGCAACAAGTGTCGTAATATATTTGTACGATATATATGAACGAATGAGATGTACACAGTGTATTTGTATAAATTACTTTCTCCATTTCAAATGATAAGTCCTTTGGCTTTTTTAACACAAGGTTTGACTACTCATTTTGATTTACGTAAAATATTATTTCTTTTATCGTGTTTTGCTTTATTACTGAAAGGTCTTTAAGAATTACTTAAATTTGGCTATGTTTGTACAAATTTATTTGAATAAGATGGGAATAATAAGCAACCTAAAGATCTATTTGAACAAGTTGGGAGGGAAACTCCCTACCTATTTTTTCATTTTATATATGAAGAAGGGTACAAGTATTTACAAAGTTGTACAAAAAGTTCCAAAGCAACTAGGTCGTTAAAAAAAAAGCGCTAAGCACATATCATGAATTTGGGTCTGAGATTGCTAACCACATATTCCCACGCGGTCTAGCTAAGCACATATCAGGAGAAGAGCTACATATCAGGAGAAGGGCTAAAGATCTAGTTATATGTGAGCATCATTTTGGACCTACTTTCACAAAGATTGCGCAATATAGTCATCAGTGCAGAGGGGTCGCCGATGTATAGATGCAATAGCGAAGCAGGGACACAGGCAGCGATGCTGCGACCGATGAGGTGACACGGCAACAGCCCTGTTGCTCGGAGAAGATCCACATAATACTCCATGATATGGTGTCGACGATGAACCTATGATAGAGATGCTAGTGTAGCTGATGCCGAAGCCGAGTAGGGTATGCGTGAGGTCGACAGTCGATGGATGGCGCAACCCTGATTAGTGATAGAGCAAACAAAAAAGACACAACAACACAGCGGCGACAACGACGGCTGGCCTGATCAGGCGGCATCCCAGCAACATGATGCGCCGTTGCAACTCGTCTTGGCGGGCGGCGAGCTACCATGGTGGCTCGGTGTTGGGGTTGACTTGCCCGAGCGACTACCACAGCAGCACGGGATGGGACGACGCCCACAATCCTCCATGTCCAAGGCGAGCATGGAGAGGGCAACAAGGTAGCGTGGCGTCCCGAGAAGACTTTTTTTTTCCTGTTTTGACGACGACGATGGCCGCTAGATATAGGATCGGGCGTCATCCAATTAGGGAAAAAAGAGAAAAAGGACAGCAGCATGTCAGTATCAACGGCCGCGTACACAAAGCAGGAGACGCATTTCCGAAAAAAAAGTAGGAGACGTATCGCAAAAAAAAGAAAAAAGAAAGAAAGAAAGAAGAACAAAAAGACCCCAACCTTTCCCCTCCCCTGGCCTTCATTCACCGACACTCACGCCTCGCTCGCTGCCCAAAAACCCCACCGCCGACCACAACGATGGCCGCCGGCGAGCATTCTCTGGTCGAGCAATCCACCGTCCCGGTCGTCCCCGACGCTGCTGACGCCGCCTCCAAACCCTACGTCCGCCCGGCCCTCTTCCTGCGCCCCCGCGCGGGGGACGACGCCGCTCCCCCTGCTCCGCCAGGCGGTCCCGGTCCCGTCCCTGCCCACCCGCACGGGATCGAGGTGGATTTCAGGGGCTGGGCGCGCGTGCCCCAGCGGTGGCCGGAGTGGGTGGCCAAGCTCCGCCGGCGCCACGAGCCGCTGTGGCGTAAGGTCGGGATCCTGGACGGCATCCTCGCCAGCACCTGCCGGGTGCGCCGCCCCGAGCACGAGCGCGAGCTGCTGCAGATCGCCGCCTTCTGGTCTGGCGCTACCGGCACCTTCGTCTTCCCCTGGGGCGAGGCCACGCTCACCCTCGAGGAAGTCGCCGCGCTCGCCGGCCTGCCGCTCCTCGGCTGCCCCGTGCGCGCGCCCGTATCGGACAGCCTGCAGAAGGATGTGGCCGCGATCGAGGCCGTCCGGGCGGTGGTGAACCGGAGCAAGAGGAGGAAACCCTCGTACGGCGCGTGGGTGATGCGCTTCCTTGAGCGCGCACCGGAGGCGCCGCCGTCCGCGGCCGGTGGCGCCGACGGCGACGGCGAGGTGCGTGAGCTGGTCGAGCACGGCGCCTTCCTCTCCATGTGGCTGTCCCTCTTCGTTTTCCCGGGCCCGCCGTTCGACGTCGTCCGCTGGGAGGTCTTTCCGCTCGCGGCCCGTCTGGCGCGCGGCGAGAGCGTGGCGCTCGCCCCCGCCGCGCTCGCCACCATCTACAACGATCTCTCCGCGCTCAAACGCCACATAACCTCGGGCAAGAAAAACGACGAGCCCTTCGTCATCTCGGCACCAATGCACATCCTCCAGCTCTGGGTCTGGGAGCATTTCACCCAGCTCTGCCCTGAACCAGTGGGCTCCTCTGCTCCTGGTGATCATGGCATGCCAAGGGCTGCCCGATGGCATGATCATGAAGCTGGAAAGGAGCTGAGCTCCAAGGACGTGCACGCAGTGTTCATCTCACCAAAGGAGTTTCAGTGGAGGCCCTATGGAAATTGCAGTTTGTTCGGTCTGCAGCCAGAGATGGGTGGTTTATCGGTCTGCGGTCAGGATATAGCAACAAATGAAGCGCTCTTGTCCTTGGCACGGTGTTTGCACCCTTGTGAGCTCGTGGGCATGAACTGCATTCAGAAGTATAGTCCTCATCGTGTTGCAAGGCAGCTCGGCTTCGATCAGGACATCCCTGGGATGGTTCCCAGTGCAAGCTCAGGTTGGGAGAAAGCATGGGACATACAACATTGAGGCGAAGAGTTCTGCATTTATCTTTCCAAATCACAAGCCCGGTGTGACGGTTCAGTATGCAAAATGGTGGAAGCCTTACTCATCTGCATGTGGTAGTGCCATTGCCAATGCTGCAGAGATGCAAGAAGGTCATGATTTTGTTAGTCCAGCGAAAAGGAAGATGGAAGGGGTTCTTGCTGGAAATTCTGGCAAGAAGCTCCGTCTGCCTGTGGCCACTGCTACCCAGGGCCACCCGCCCAATATACCAGCTGGAACTGCTGCAGCGCCGGGGCTTGTTCTCCGTGCGTGTCCACCCCACCTAAGATCTAGAGCTATGTCAGCCACCGGGATGCCTCAGCCACCGCCACATGCAGTCTACGATCCGCTAGATCACATTTGTCTTTCTAAAAGGCTGAGTAGCATTACTAAGATGACTAAGCAGCACAACACAGAATGTTTGGTGAAGGGTAGTGCGCAGGAGAGAATTGTTGAACGTGTGAAGATTGTTATACCAAAGCCTCCAAGTGTTGGCCCAAAGAAGGCAGTTCTACACAAAGTAATTGAGCAAGCTTTGCCTGATGCAGTTGCGAGCTCAGCTATTATAGTTGATGAATCGTCTTGTGGGTTTGTTACAGAAATACCACAGGCCAAACAAAGTAAAGATGAAGATCTCAATACTTCCAATGCGGAAAATAGTAGCAGAACAGAGAATTGTGATGCCGTGCTTCTTAGTGTTGGCCAGGGTGCTGTGAGTACTGGAAGAAATGAAGCCCCTGGAGCTGGGACTGAGGTTGATATGCTTTCAACTCATGAAGACTTCTTGGTGATCGGTGATGATGACGAGTGTGATAAATCAAGCAACAAGGGACATGAGGTGAGTGCAATGCATCTGAAATCTCATATGTCAGGGGGAAAAATGTCCCTTATAGGAGAGCAAAAGGAAGATAACAAGCTGGTTGATGCAATAAACGACGAGCAAGACAGCCAAGTTTTGAAGAAAGTGACCAAACAAGGTAATTTCGGTGATATCCTTGAAATCAGCAATGATGAGCTTGATGAAGAAACAAGCAAGAAAGCTGGGGTGTTTGTGAGCAAGGAAGATGCACTGAGTACCATGCGTCTGAAATCTCCTGAGATGGAACCATCGCAGACTATCTTACAAGAGTTCAATGAAGAAAAGCAGATAGTCAGGGAAACAAATGACGAGAAGGACAACAGAGTGATGAAAGAAGGAACGGTGCAAAAGAGTTATGATCATCAGCTTGCAAGGGTTCAAGATGACACAACTCTAAGGCAACAACCAGATGTATTAACTCATGCTGCTACTGTTCAAACCAATGATGGTCTCTTACAAGGACCAACCGAAGAAATTGACACATGCATTGTCGGAGGGGATATTGGTGACATCGACAAGATGCCCAGTGAAAATGCTGGTTCTCTGAATTTTAGTGAGAAAGGAAATGAAGATATCTTAGTGTCAAACCAAGAATTGGAACATACTACGGAACACTCAGCAGGAGCCAGTAGAAAGAAATCAGGTATAAGAATTTTCTGATGCAGAAGCCATACACTCCAAATTAGCTGAAATTAAAATCAAATCCCAAATTCAAACTTTGTCTGTGCCTCCTTTTGTTTTGCAGGAAACAATGAGAGATTCTCTAGCAGGCTGTTAGATGGAAATACTAAACTGGTTAGCCATGAAGTTTGTACTAAAACACTGTACTATCTCAGTCGGTATGATCGGATGAAGGATGCTTGGGACAAAGATGGAAATAGCCTACCAAGAAGGGCAGTTGGTACGATGGAAATGATAAAAAAAGCATCTGCAATTCGACAAGCCGAAATGGCTGAGTTGAAGGAGAAGATTAATACTCTGAAGGAAGAGATTCGGGCACTAGAGGCAGCTGGGAAAGGGAAATCCCCTGAGTGAAGTATAACTTAAAAAAAAATGTAGGTACGTATTGGTCTTTACAGTACGAGTCCAGATGATTTGGTTCAGTTATACGAAATTAGTCTCCTTTGTGAATTTGTTCTTTCAGTTGTATAATTAATGTGTTGAAGGATTCAGTTCTCAAAAAACTGTTGCACTTCGATCCAATTAGGCTCCAATACTTTGACTTGGAATGAATGAACTAGTTAGTAATCAATGTTAACAATCTGTTTTTCTTTTATGGTCTTGGCTACTCCTTGGATTTTCTGAGGATACCTTTTTTTTCACGACCTGCTGGCTTTGAATATAAGATTAGCATTTTTGCTACTTTGCTGAGGAGCTGTCCATCCATGTGACCATGTGCCATTTGACGCCTGACTTACTGATTGGCAAACTGCAAGCACACACAAAGTTACAAGATTAAAGTTCTTTTCTCTCAAAGCTAGATATGCTTCTCAGTGTTGTTTTTCAATCTCAGATATGCCTTTTAGTTCATAGCTTATTTCTGTGAACCTTGCATCTATGGTAGTTCGTAATTGTTAAACATAAAAGTTTGATACATTGGCAACTGCCAAATATATATTTATTTTATTGTATACATGCTGTTCATATAATCATCCATTATGTCAATTTTGGTGCTTGGGGAGTTGGAGTAGAATCTACACATGTAGCTGCAAAATTTAATTAGAAACAGTAGGATTGTTGCTTTCTTGATTTGTTTGCCATTGTAACAAACCTTTACAAACATAGTTTCTGACATTCAAATATCGAACATCCTTTCAACACCCCCCCCCGGGCCCCCTTATTTTTTTTTTGCTAATTGTCATAGAATGCATTCGGACTGCAGGTTATCAGTGTCCCAGAAAGGTAAGCTTAACTTCTGAGATTTTACTGATCACATGGGTTGCCTGCCATGGAGATTGTTGAATGTTGTTTAATTACTCTCATGCAACTCCAAACCTGAGAGAAGCTCTGTTGCCATTTCAAGAAGGAAGGCCGCATCCAGATCTTAATGCATTTAGTTTGAGGAACCATCTCATTGTAGATGAGGTGATGTATCATAAGTCCTTCCCATCAAATTTGATGGAATGCCTAATCTTCTCACTCAAATTAAAAGGGAGAAAGACACTTTACAAATGCTAAGGAGCGACAAATGTCTAGTTATACCACCACATTGTTTTTTGAGAAAGGAGATACCACCACATTGTTACAGATGCTTCTTGTAATGAAAACATTATGTCCTTATGGTGTGTTTGGTTTGTGGAGTCACCCCAATGTTCATGCTGATGCATCATGAGTTCATCTCATGAATTTTAGTGGAATCAACTCATTCCTCATGCATATTCTAATTATTAGTTTGTGAGGAATAAGGTGATTGGATCATTTATCAAGAAATTAAAAAAATAGGCTGGGGTTTCTCTTGATGACTTCGGTCAAAAAAAAGGTGATTGGGTCAACTCATTAGTAGCTTTGAGCACAGTGCACTTGATGGCCAAAACAAACTCTAAAAATTGTTATCTGATTTTTTTTTTTGCCATACAATTCCCTTTCTTGCCCAATTCGCATGCACAATGAACCAACTAAGGGCAACTCCCATTTGGTCATATACAACTCATATGTTCCGATAGGCACATATTTTTCAAGCTACTTGGAGCAACAATGTGTAGCAGTAGCAACTAGCAACTAGCAACTAGCAACCGAAATATTTTGAGAGAGAAGAGAGAGCCCAACCCAAGAAAGGCCCAGCTATAGGCCAGGTAGAGTCTAGACTAGACAGGACAAGTTTCAATTTCAACACCCCTAAAAAAAGGCACCTGCCACTGATGAGTGATCTTTCACTAGCGGAATGGCAATACACAAGTGCATGAGTATACGTAGATATCTACTGGATTTTGAAATTGTGTGTACGTAAAGACTGAAAGATGTAATCCACCATCTAGGCACCTATACGTATGTACAAGCTCAATGTAATTCCCCAGAGATGGCGTCTCGTTGAGTGATTGTCTGACTGACCCTGACAGAGGTGATAGCCGACAGCACCTCAGCAAACAAGTCGATGGCTTGAATTGGAAGATCGCTCAAGAAACCTCACGGTTTGACCAGAGCAGACGGAGTGCCCCCAAGTGCCCATCACGGAGCTCTCGCTAGCGACGACGACGCCGCCCGCTGGATTGGAGCTGTGCCTGTGGCGTCTAGCGTGCCGCCGAGCCCGATCCTTCGTTTGACCAACTGGTGTGAGTGTGACCGGCAGCGCCCGCTTATCTCTTGCTCCTTCCCGGGGCCCGGCGCAGTGGGGCACGGCGGCTGTGATGTCGACCACGACGGTGTATTCTATAAACGCTACAAGATCCATCGTGCTTCAACCGGTTTGCGACCTGGGGATCTCGGCTCTGACTGACCGTACCCGGCCGGAGCCGGAGGGGAGGCAGACGCGATGGCAGTTACGGCCGCGGTGGGCGCCGGAGCCGGCCAGGGCAATAAGGAGTACCCCGGCGGGCTCACTCTCTACGTCGTCCTCACCTGCGCTGTCGCTGCCACTGGGGGCCTTATCGTCGGCTACGACATCGGCATATCCGGTAACCACTCATCACCGTCCAAGTTCTGCCCGCCCAGCCAGCGGAAGGAATGACTCTGTACACATCCGCAGGCGGCGTGACATCCATGGACGCGTTCCTGCTCAAGTTCTTCCCGTCGGTGTACCGCAAGGAGCAGACGGCGCGGGGAGGCAGCAGCCAGTACTGCAAGTTCGACAGCCAGCTGCTGACCGCGTTCACGTCGACGCTGTACCTGGCGGCGCTCGCCGCCTCCTTCTTCGTCGCGTCCGTGGCGCGCTCCCTCGGCCGGAAGTGGTCCATGTTCGGCGGCGGCGTCTCCTTCCTCGCCGGCGCCGCCCTCAACGCCGACGCGCAGGACGTCGCCATGCTCATCGTCGGCCGCGTCCTTCTCGGCGTCGGCGTCGGCTTCGCTGCTCTGGTAAGTTCATGTTAATCCAGACTCAGACAGAGCTGCCTCCAACTCCTCCACCATTGTAACTACTTGCTGAAGGAATGAACCAAACAGAGCATCCCAATCTACCTGTCGGAGATGGCGCCGCACCGCCTTCGCGGCACGCTGAACATCGGCTTCCAGTTGATGATCACCGTGGGCATCTTCGCCGCCAACCTCGTCAACTACGGCGCCGCCAAGATCGACGGCGGCTGGGGCTGGCGCCTCAGCCTCGGGCTCGCCGCGGTCCCGGCGGCGGTGATCACCGTGGGCTCGCTGCTCCTCCCGGACACGCCGAGCTCCCTCATCCGCCGCGGCTACCCCGAGCAGGCGCGGCGGGTCCTCGCCCGGATCCGTGGCGCCGACATCGACGTGGCCGACGAGTACGGCGACCTCGTGGCAGCAGCGGCCAGCGAGGCAGCGTCTGGAGCCGTCGACGTCAGCTGGCGGCCGTGGCTGGACATCCTTGGGCGCAGGTCGTACCGGCCGCACCTCACCATGGCCGTCCTCGTGCCCTTCTTCCAGCAGTTTACCGGCATCAACGTCATCATGTTCTACGCGCCCGTCCTGTTCAAGACCATCGGGCTCGGGGGCGACGCGTCGCTCCTGTCGGCGGTCATCATCGGGCTGGTGAACATCGTCGCGACGTTCGTGTCGATCGCCACCGTCGACGGGCTCGGGCGGCGCAAGCTCTTCTTCCAGGGAGGGTGCCAGATGCTCGTGTGCCAGGTCGTCATCGGAACGCTGATCGGCGTTGAGTTCGGGGCGAGCGGAGACAGGACCGCCATCCCGAAGAACGCCGCGGCCACCGTCGTGGCGTTCATCTGCATCTACGTCGCCGGCTTCGCGTGGTCGTGGGGCCCGCTCGCCATCCTGGTGCCGAGCGAGATCTTCCCGCTGGAGGTCCGGCCGGCGGGGCAGGGCATCAGCGTGGCCGTCAGCATGCTGTGCAACTTCGCCGTCGCGCAGGCGTTCCTCCCGATGCTCTGCCACCTGAAGTTCGGCCTCTTCTACTTCTTCGCCGGATGGGTGCTCGTCATGACGCTCTTCGTCGCGGTGTTCCTGCCGGAGACGAAGGGCGTGCCCGTTGAAAAGATGGGGGTCGTGTGGAGGACGCACTGGTTTTGGGGAAGGTTCGTCGCTGACATGGACGGCCGCGACGAAAACTGCGACTCTGGCGCCTTCCACAAGGGCAATGACATTGCTGTTACTGTTTTAGAGCTGTAGTCGTCCTCCGTCTCTGTACAGTCACTTCTAGACATTGGTACTTCAGTAAACATATCCCACTACATGCACGGAATATTCTCATATTGTTCGGCGCTATCATTTTGTACCTGAAAAGCATATTCGCGGGTATAAGCGTCCACGGAGTCTATAATATTTGTATTTAGAATTTTTAAATTTTTTTAAAACTTTACACACCAATAGTACCAAACTAGATAGGCTCTGTCCTAAAATTTAAGATTCAAACAACTTTTGTAAAAATTCATATGAAAAAAAAAAATTCACTCATCCTGAGTTTTGTCCTCTAATGGCTGAAATTTGCTTTTTTCATATGAATTTTTATAAAAGTTGTTTAAATCTCAAATTTTAGAACAATGCACATCTAGTTTGGTACTATTGATGTGTAAAGTTTCAATTTTTTTTAAAGCTTCTAAGTGTGAATCTTTAGAACGTTGAGATAGACTCCGCGGGTGCTTATACTCGCGAAATTTTCGTTCTGTGTAGCTGTTGTAGTGGTGTCTGCCAAAAGCATGTATGTATCAACATAATTAAGAAAACATTTATGCGAACCGAAGAAATATTTCATATAATTTGAGCAGTGTTCTGGCGTGCAAGTTGAACCATACTAGAGCTAGAGCATCGGTTTGATTGTGACACGCGATGTAGTTGTTCTTAGGTCCTCTTTGGCATGGCTTAGGCTTCTGAAGAGAAGCAAAAAAAAAAATGTCATGCTTTTATTGTTTTGACTTGTAGCCCTAAAATGGTTTAACTTTATTGTTTTTGGAAGTCTTGCCAATAGAGCTCTAAAAGGACTTCGACTAAGCTCTTTTCGTGTGTACTCCTTTGATAGAACTTGTAATTCAATCGGTAGAGAAGTCCATATAGAAGTCTTGCCATAGAGGACCGGAGTACATTGAAGAATGGGGACATCATAATCCATGTAGAACTCAGCTTTCTTGGCGAACTCAACAACTAGAGAAGCTGTGTCACTGACTCATGCAAACCAATTCAACCTGACAATGTTTTCTTTAGATACTGTATTCATTTCAATCCATGTATGTTTTAGTAAATTTAGATAAAACTTAGTTTAATTTTTTTCCTAATTCACTTTGACAGGATTCGAATGGATGCATATAAATCCAAACAAACCCTACATTTTGGTGTCAACGGGCTGGGTTTGAAACCATGCCAAACCTACTAAACCTGGCCCATGATAGGCTAGTTCGGTCCTGTTATCCAGACGAATTTGAGAACAGCACTGGGCTGCGGGATGGCACAGTACCAAAAATCTCTCGTTGGAGCCTGGGGGAGAATGCAAACCAGCTGTGAGGCATGACGCAATGCGTCCGCGTGGCGGCGTGGGACCATATTCGTCTGGTGAAGATGTCGTTCCCCGACGTGAGCAACGACGAGCGCGCGTGTGGGGTGTGGAAACCACGCGCGGTCTTAACGCGACCGACCAGATGCCAGAGTGACGGCCGGTCACTCGTGGTCAACACAGCACACTTGCTTGCAGCAAGATTGACCCAGCAACAGGGACAAGGCATCGATCTCCTCAGGGTGCGCTTTTGTCCTTTTGGATTGGACGATCGGGGCTCGGAAGCGATACCTCGGCTGCCACGAGCACCTCTCGACGTTGACGCAGGCGAGCGCATCAGCCTCGCGTATGCAGTTCCCAAAAAAACCAACCCCGTGTTCCGAATCGTCAGAATCGACCCTGCCTACGCCGCCAGCGCCAGCGCCAGCGCCAGGCTAACCACACCACGCGGTGCCGGTGCAATGCACGAGCACCACACCACCACCAGTCAAAGCCGACGCGCCGCGGCCCGTCCCCCCGAGTCCTCCCTCAGTCGTCACCCACCTGGCTGCCAGGCTCCGGACCTCGCTGGGCCGCACCATCCAGCAGGAGCAAAAAGGGCACAGCCGCGCCGCGACCGCGAATCCCGCCCGCGTCCAGACGTCGGCGTCGGCGTGTCGTGTCAACCCCCCAAAATCCCAACCGCATCCATCCGAAGGAAACGCGCGACGACTGCTTAAACAGCCAGCCGCACCGGCGCGCCATGAGCCACCAGACCGCCAAAGTCCACGACTAATCAACCCCGCCACCACCGACACGTACGTACCACCGGCAGTTCGGCAATCGGCACCATGCGCATGCGACGACGGTGTCCGCTCCTCGCCGCCTGCGCCGTCCTCCTCTTCCTCGTCCACGCCGCCGCCGGTGGCACCGACACGGTCACGCCGGACTCGCCGCTCAGGGGGAACCAGACGCTCGTGTCCGCGGGGCCGCGCGCCAAGTACGTGCTGGGCTTCTTCGCGCCGGACCCGGAGGACGCGAGGCGCACGTTCCTCGGGATATGGTTCAATGGCATCCCCGAGCGCACCGTCGTGTGGGTGGCCAACCGCAACAGCCCCGTCCTGGGCGGCGTCGACGCCGCGCAGCTCAGGGTCCTCGCCAACGGCAGCCTAGCCATCGTTGTCGACAACGACACCGACCAGAACCAACCAGCAGGCGCCGTGGTCTGGGCGACGCCGCCACCTCCGCCAGGCACGGCCAGCAGCGGCGGCGGCGGCGGCACCGCCACCGCGCAGCTCCAGGAGAACGGCAACCTGGTGCTGCGCGTCCCGGGCGCCGGTGGCGTGGTGTGGCAGAGCTTCGACTACCCGACGAACACGCTCCTGCCCGGCATGAAGCTGGGCATCGACTTCCGGACGGGTCTGGACCGGCGCATGACGTCGTGGCGCGCGGCGGGGGACCCGTCGCCGGGGGAGTACACGTTCGGGCTGGACCCGCGTGGGTCCCCGGAGCTCTTCCTCTCCCACGGGGCCGCGCGGACGTACGGCAGCGGGCCGTGGAACGGGTACCAGTTCACGGGGGTGCCCAACCTCAAGTCCAACAGCCTGCTCACCTTCCGCTTCGTCTCCGACGCCGGAGTCGAGGCCTACTACAGCTACGGCGTCGTCGACGACGGCAGGCTCACGACGCGGTTCGTGCTCAACTCGTCGGGGCAGATCCAGCGGCTCATGTGGATCGACATGACAAGGTCCTGGAGCGTCTTCTGGTCCTACCCGCTCGACGAGTGCGACGCCTACCGCGCCTGCGGCGCCTACGGCGTGTGCAGCGTGGAGCGCAGCCCGGTGTGCGGCTGCGTGCCAGGGTTCGACCCGCGGTTCCCCGACGAGTGGGCGCTCAGGGACGGCTCCGGCGGGTGCAGGCGACGCACGGAGCTCAACTGCACCGGCGACGGATTCGCCACGCTCACCAACATGAAGCTGCCGGAGTCGGCCAACGCCACGGTGGACATGTCGCTCGGCCTCGACGAGTGCCGGCTGGCCTGCCTCAGGAACTGCGCGTGCCGCGCCTACGCCAGCGCCAATGTCACCAGCCCCGGCGCCACGGGATGCTTCATGTGGACCGGCGACCTTCTCGACATGAGGCAGTTTGGCAACAATGGCGGACAGAATCTCTTCGTCCGGCTTGCGGCGTCCGATCTACGTAAGTACCTCAGTTTTTGCCTTCTTGATTACTACTGTGCATTTATCTTTTCCTTTCTGATGTTCATTCAGATCAAATTGATAAGTTTTTTTAGAAAAAGAATTGATGACAAGTTTAGTGCCACTGTGTCGGCATTTTCTTTTCCATTGTCAGTTAACTGACATAGGAAAAAGGAGTTTGTTGTCATATCTTTTCGGATTATTTCTCAATTAATTGCATTTGAAATTTAGAACGCATGCAACGTGAGTGATTTTGTTGTTGATTTTTTAGCACAGGATAGGAGTGTTCATCGTTGATTGATTGACGTCTTCGTCTTGTAGCTGCATTTTGCATGCGGCTGATTTTTTTAGTAGGTGTTTTCATTCTCGTTTTAGTGCTGTACGGAGTATTTTGTACTTTGTTTTCTGGCGTCGTGTTGACAACGGAGCTCGTCACATTTGCATATTGCCGCTAAATACTCTGTTTCACAGAATAACTTTATCAGAGTTCATACTTGCCACGCGTGTAGATATGGATCTCACGGGTTTTTAGGATAGAACAGAGCTGATCAGCATGTGTCATGTGGGGCCAAGGCTACGTCAGGCGCCGACGTAACCGCGACGTGCGCCGTGACGCTGAACGCGCGAGTCGCGCGGCCCAGGCCGGTCCAGCGAGCAGTGGCTAGATGGAAGGATAGATTTGTTAGTTTGTTTACTTCCTCGAATCAAGGAGTGATTAGTTTCCCTTTTGCATGGTTGGCCGGATGGCTATTTGTATCAAGGAACTCCACGTTGATTAATCAAGCAATCAGTTATCCCAAAGCTCCTCTCTCTCCTCTATTCAACGCCTACGGCGGAGGGGTAAACCTCGCCGGAGAAGACGGATCGCGACTACGAGCTACGTAGTCGGGGTCGTGCTATCCTAGGGTTTGAGGCCCTTGACAACATGCCCAAATCAAACAGTTGAGGGGCAAAACGACTGCGTTTAAAGTTGTTCAAAGTTATCTCCCGGTGTTTTCTCACTTGCTGAAATTTTGTGACTCCCAGGTCAAAAGTCAAAGCCCCCAGCCTTAGTTTGGATGGTTCGTAAGTTAGCAACTGCTGTTAGGTCCAACGACAGTGATGCCCACTGTTGAAAAGAGGCAAGCACTAACGTTTCTTATTAGGCTACTAACATAAAGGACAGTCCTTTTCAGTCCTTGACTCTTAACAGACCCAGATGCTGCATTATCCTTTTTTCTAGATAATTGAAGCTGCATTATCCTGCAAGGGAAAAAAATCAAGCTACTGATCTTCCAGATGATAATAAGAAATAGAACTTGGATGTACAAGATCATTACAGCTCTATAGTCTATAGCTTAACTGATCAACTACATCACAATCAAATTTACCTTACTGGTGCATGTTAATGGTGCATGTTAACTGAAACTGTTATTCTCTGAATCTTGCAGCTCTCAGTTCTTCCTCAGCAGACACGGATGCGCGAACGAAGAGGCTCGTGGAGATCATCGTCCCATCGGTTGCTGCACCTTTGCTACTCCTAGTTGCACTCTACATTTGCGCCATGAAGATGAAACGGCGCAGGCAGAAGAAGGAAGCCATTCCCCTGGCGTTTCTGAGGAACGCGCAGAGGCAGAGCACGCCGTTCGGACGAAGGAACCAGATTGCTGATTCCACTGATGTTCAGGACGATTCCCTGCATAACGGTCAGGGTCAGGGCGGTAGTAACCAGGACTGTGAGCTGCCGTCGTTCGACGTCGAGACGATCCAGGCCGCTACGGGCAACTTCTCGGTTCACAACAAGATCGGCCAGGGTGGGTTCGGCCCCGTCTACATGGTAAGCCAAATTTCAGTTTTGAGTCTTGACGAAGTATGGATGCAAAGGATGCATTCATGCATGCTGAATGCAAAGGGTTTTCCGGCAAAAATTCAGATCAGCTTCTTATTAGAAGTAAAATGATGATCTGCAGGGGAAGCTGGACAATGGGCAGGACATCGCCGTGAAGAGGCTGTCGCGGCGGTCCACGCAGGGGCTCCGGGAGTTTAAGAACGAGGTGAAGCTGATAGCCAAGCTGCAGCACAGGAACCTGGTCAGGCTTCTGGGCTGCTGCATCGACGGGTCGGAGAGGATGCTGGTCTACGAGTACATGCACAACTGGAGCCTCAACACCTTCCTTTTCAGTAAGCCACTAGCTGCGACTTGTTTCATGAAATCCTAAATCACGGGAAATTAGGAATCGATCAAATCCGGACGACATGTAGAGATTAACTGTTGTCGAAATAACTGTCTGTGCAGATGAAGAGAAGCAGTCGATGCTGAGCTGGGAGAGACGGTTCAACATCATCAACGGCATCGCAAGGGGGATACTGTACCTTCACCAGGACTCGGTGCTGAGGATAATCCACAGAGACCTCAAAGCCAGCAACATCTTGCTGGACAAGGACATGAACCCCAAGATCTCCGACTTCGGCGTCGCCAGGATATTCGGCACTGATCAGACTGCTGCGTACACCAAGAAAGTAGTCGGAACATAGTAAGCGTCCTTGTCGTTTCAGATTAATTTTGTGCCGCTTCGCACACGTTAGAAACACCCTGATAGTAACGTACATCTCCCGATGATTAAATAATTAATTAATTATAGTAGTGATTGACCTGTTGCTTTCACTTGCAGTGGGTACATGTCTCCTGAATACGCCATGGACGGCGTCTTCTCGATGAAATCCGACGTGTTCAGCTTCGGCGTCCTGGTGCTCGAGATCGTCGGCGGCAAGAAGAACAGAGGGTTCTACCACACCGAGCTCGACCTCAATCTCCTGAGATATGTAAGTGTGGACTGGTTTTACATTTTCTCCTCTTTCGACGATGCAAATTCCATTAGTTGCAGGAAATCACTCATGGCAAGATTGGTTTCCGTTTCCCGCATGGATGCAGGCGTGGAGGCAGTGGAAGGACGGCGAGAGCCTGGAGTTCATCGACCACTCCATCGCGGACACGTCCAACGCGGCGGAGGTGCTCAAGTGCATCCAGATCGGGCTGCTGTGCGTGCAGGAGCAGCCGAAGCGCAGGCCCATCATGTCGGCGGTGACCACGATGCTCACCTGCGACAGGCCCACGCTGCCGGAGCCGTGCGAGCCGGCGTTCAGCACGGGGAGGAACCGCGGCGACGACGAGGAGGAGGATGAGGACCCGGAGGCGAAGGCCTGGCGTTCTGACAGCGCCAGCAGCTGGACTATAACCGTAGTTGAGGGTAGATAGCGACGGAAGATGGCAACGCCGAAAGACGTTCGTGTGGCGATGTAAAAACCAATATCATCATTTTTTTTAGAGAGAAGGGTAAAAGTTTTGCTGTAATTTCTATTACACGAAGAATATCAAACATTTTAACTTGAACATAAGTCAGATTCAATTATTTGAGACTTGTTCACTGTCCAGTGAGTGTTGGTACCAGGGAAACTGGAAAGTGGAAACCCTATACTCCCTCCGTTTTTAGAGGCCTGTTATTGATTTTTAAACACCAAAATTCGTAGTTTTTGACTAAATATAGTCAAATCGTGTATGTTTATTGTATACTAGTAATAGGTATATGAATATTTAAATATTCTAATGTAGTATTGATTTGTAGCAATTGATGATATATGTTGTAAACTGGTAGTCAAAGTGTACGTTTGAAGGATTTTCAAAATCCCGAAAAGACGCCAACTGAAAATGAACAGATGGAGTCTTACATGATGATGAGCTCTAAAAAGGGCCTGTCTACCTAAAATGGTGATGCTCCAGATAAAACCACCGGATTTAGATTACTTTTTCCCGGACGGCGTGAAAGATGGCATACTGATTGGCCGACTTGCAGGGACTAAGATTTTGCTTCGGAGACAAAAACATGTTGACATCGCTTTAGAACAAAGGTTGACAATTCTTCAGCGTTGTTCAACAAAGTGGCAGAACACTGAAGCAATATTTCAGCATGCACAATTCACACGATGATTTGATGACAAGTAAAAAAAGCAATCCTCCGCCTGCCAAACAGATGCAATTTTCAGCAAGTGCCAAGGAAAAAATTGTCTATTCAAGAACGCGTAGAGTCTTACATCACCAGAACACCATCCTCATCAAGGTGCATCGATGGACATCCATTCTTGTTGAGAAAATTCTGAGCTGATATCGACCAAACCACAAATCTAACTTGGCAGGAATTGAGTTCAACCGAATCCTTTCATTCTTTCAAATTCTGAAACAGAACGGATATACCGTTTTGACCCATCGAACTGGCAGCCTATGAAGAGTACAGCACCTGTGAACCTGCTGCTAAATAGACTGCCTCGAGAACTAAATATGATGTTCCTCGACCCAATCGTTGTGTCAGCTATTCTAATCCAAAGAGCAACAAGTCAAGAACGTAGTAACCAAAGTTTGGAGTCGATTTTTTTTTTGAGTAATCCCAGAGCTTGCATTAAATCATAACAGGAGTACAATCAACGGCTGCTAGGGAAACTAGCCAGTCCGGTACAGAATCAATCAAAAAAATGAGCGTTCTATGGGTGAAACCATCGTGGCACATGTATGTGCGACCGAATTGGCTTCATTACTCACCCACCTAACCTCAAAATCTCTAAAACTCCTGCCCAGCTCTAAAATATCGAAACAAAGGCCTCCCACTGAGGACCGAAACGACGATGGCTGATTCAACAAATTCGCTAGCTCTTGGTTATCAACCTCCAGTATGATCTGATCAAGGCCGATCTCTTGAGCCAGCTCCAGTCCCTCCTTCGCTGCAAGTGCCTCAGCCGAGAGTGCGTCAGGAACGTCGTCGAGCCATCTTGCAGCCGCTGCTACCATCGTGCCTGATTCATCTTGAATGGCCACCCCGGCCGAACCAGAGCAAGCCATCATGTCAAAAGCCGCATCTGTATTCACCTTGGCCCAACCTTGCATCGGTTTCTCCCACCGGGCCTTGGTCTTCTGCTTCACATGCGACGACACCACCTTCAGAGAAGATAAGTCCTCCAAGAGCCTTACAATGAAGTGAGCCGTAGCTCCTGGCTCCCAGACTTTCCGCCCATGTCTGCGGCCGTTCTGTCTAGTCCATAGTGCCCAAGCACCAGAGATCACCGTGGCCGCCACGTTGGACTGCTCCGGTTGCAGGATCTCCGCTGCCCATGACCATTCGGAACTTGCACCCCCGTCAGCCACTTGACCTTAGCCCAAAACCTCTTGGCCAGGGGGCAATGGAAGAATATATGATAGAGCGTCTCATCGGGATCACCACAGACCTCGCAAAAACTCTCCTTCTCCACATGTCTCCTCTTCATCTTGGATTTGGTAGGCAGGGAATTGTGAAGAGCCCGCCACCAGAATACCCGCAACTTAGGAGGCACATCTAGCTTCCACAGATTGCCCCAAGTGTGCGTGGTCGCCGACGCCATGGACTCACTGGATGTAGCCATCACCGTTGCCGTTTGATCTTTTTTTAGCAGTCGGTAAGCTGACCTCATCGAGTAGAATCCATGCTTCTCATGAGCCCAAGCCAGAACATCATGGTCGATCCTCAGGCTTGGTTTAATCTTTAGCACCTCATTTGCTTCTATAGCCAAGAACGATCTTATTACGGCAACATCATCCCAAATCCTTGTTCCTGGGATATATAAGTCGTGTACCATCTCTGTTGTTGCTGTCGGCAATCGAACCAAAGGTTTCAGAGCTCCAACCCCCGGTATCCAATTTTCATCCCACACCCTAATATTTCCAGGGCCCACACGCTTGATGAGGCCTCGACTCAACACATCACGCCCGTGGAGGATTGTCCTCCAAGTCGCCGAGCTTCGCTTTTTCTTGGTTACCGAAAGGAAATCTGAATTTGGGAAATATTTTCCTTTCAACACCCTTGCACATAGCGAATCCGGCCTCATAAGTAACCTCCATCCTTGTTTGCCTAACATTGCTTTATTGAACAGGGAAAAATCCCTAAATCCCATTCCTCCCTCCTTCTTTGATCTTGTCAATTTCTCCCACCTAAGCCAATGCATCTTGTGATTATCTAAAGAACTCCCCCACCAATAGTTCGAGACTGCCGAGGTGAGCTTCTTGCATATCACTGGGGAGAGTTTGAAACATGACATTGCATATCTGCCCAGCCATTAACCATGCCTCTGACCCTTGAATTCACATAGTTAAAGGCATCAGGTGCACCCCTCTCCGCTGTAGTTGGCAACCCCAAATACCTCTCGCCTAAAGCCTCCATAGCAATCTGTAGGCTAGAGTGTACTGCATCCTTGCTTTCCTGATCACAATTATCACTGAAGAAAATGGCCGATTTGCTTTTGTTAACTAGCTGACCAGATCCCTTATTGTAGTCCTCTAGGATGGCAGCTACTCGATCTACACCTCTCTTCAATGCTTGGGTGAATATTAGACAATCATCAGCAAATAAGAGGTGCGAGATCCATGGTGCATGTCTGCTCACTCTCGCTCCTCTAGATACATACAGAGGGCCTATATTCTGTAGCATGTTTGAGAGCCCTTCTGCACATAATAAAAACAAGTATGGTGAGATCGGGTCCCCCTGTCTGATTCCACAAGTCGGCATGAAACTCTCAGTAAACATCCCATTGACCCGCACAGAGAAGGACACCGTCGAAACACACTTCATCACCAAGGAGCACCACGATTCTGGGAATCCCAGAGATTTCATAATAGCCTCCAAATAATTCCACTCAACATGCTTTGGCCATGTCCAGCTTTATTGCACAATCTCCTTTCTTTCCTTTCTTCTTGCGTAGGTAATGAATGCATTCATACGCGATCAACACATTATCTGTGATCAGTCGACCAGGTACGAAAGCACTTTGCTCCAATGAAATCACATCATCGAGAATGACCCGAAGTCTATTGGCATCGTCTTTGAACACATTTTGTATAACACATTGCACAAAGAGATCGGTCTGTACCGTGAGAGCTCCTGTGGGTGACTCACTTTTGGGATTAAGACCAGCAAAGTTTGATTAACCTCAGGAGGCAACACTCCTCCGTTCAGAAAGTGTAACACTGCCGGGGGAACACACCCCTTCAACAGCTCCCAATGAGTTTTGACCCATGGAAGTTTGGAATCGATTGACAAATCCCAATAATGCACTCACAAAGATCGAAACGAAACCTCGAAGTGTTGGAATATGTCCTAATAATGCCTTAGGCTCCGTTTGTTTTAGCTCCAGCTCGCTCTGATTCTACTGATTATTCACTATTCCTCTCTCACTATTCATCACCTGATTCAACTGATTCATCTGATTCTGAAGCTGAAACAAACGCACCCTAACAGTCCTTCGCTTCTCCTTTACCTCCCTGTTTCAAGAAAGCATTCTGACCAAATCCCTGGTTGTGTGTACGTCTGTCCAGTTGGTGTTACCTTTCAATCGCTGTAGTAGCTGGCCAGTTGCCAAAGCGGTAATGCTACCAATTGAACGTCCGCCGACGCGTCGGACACTCCTCCGCAGGCCCACGGCCCACCTTCCGCTGGCTCGTATGTTTCTTTTTTTTTGACGTCGGCTCGTACGTTTCTAATTAAAGGAATTCACCAGCACCGCCCAACTACCCAGCCCACTCGTATGTTCTTATCCCGTTCCTCTCCTGTCCACTCGCTCCCCATCCGTTCGCATGCCGGCATGCCGCCGCGCTCGCTGTTTTTTCCGCTCGCATGCGCCGCCCTCGCCCGCCGCCGCCGCCGGCTTGCGTCCGCTCCCGCGCGCCAGCTGCTGCGCCTCTGCCGCCATTTCCGCGCCTCCCCTCCCGCACGCACCGCTCTGGAGGGGGATCTCCTCGCGGGCGCTCGCTTCCCCTTCTTCTTCTCTCCCCTCACAGTGCCCTATGGAGTCGGGGGAGGTCCGAGCATGGCGTCGGCGGCCGCGCTTCCGCCGTATCCGGGCATGGCGTCGGCGGGACATTGCCGGGCATGCGTGCTCCTCTTTCGTTTCCCACGCCGAGGCAGGCTTCCTATCACCCTCTCCGATCCATCTCTCTCCCCCCTCCAACTCCGGCGACGCGCCTAGTATTCCGATATGCAGCCCCCTCCGCCCTCCGCCCTCCTCGCCCTCCCCTTCCCCCTCCCCCTTTGTGTTTCAAAAGCCGATTTGCTAAGGGTCAGCAGCAATCCATGGGTTGTTTCAACTTTGGGTGAATGTTTCTGGAGAAAACATGCTATATTATTCACGATGTTTCAGTGCTCCCCCTCAACCTTTTATTTATTTTCTTTTGTTGGTGGAGGGGGAAGGGCGGCCCTGGTGCAAGCGGTAGAGCTTTACCGCCTGTGACCAAGAGGTCTAGGGCTTAAGCCTCAGTCTCTGCACATTTGTGCAGGGATGGCTGCTGGCTATTTTTCTTTCCCCGGACCACGTAGTGCGGGAGTCTACGGCACTGGGTACGCCAGGGGGGTGTTCATGTTATTTGAGGAGGATTTTTCTGTTGTTTCAATGTGTTTTATCTTGTTGTTTCAGACCGGCGATGATGTTGTTTCAGGAGTATCTTATCTGTTTTTCAATCTGTTTGATCATGGTGTTTCAGAACTTTCTGGCATTTTGTTTCAATCCCGTTCTCCTCGTTGTTTCAGGAGTATGTTGTTTTTCGTAGCGTGGTTGATGCTCATGTTGGAGGCGTGCTAACGGGGATGCGGGGGTGGCAGAGTGCTGAGGGCAGAGGAGGCGTGGAACGGGGAACTTTTTTTATTTTTAATTTTTTTTTAAAAAAAAATTTACTAAAATAGTCTCCCGTTTCAAAAAATGACAGAACTAGTCGCCTGCAGTGGGCGTTTTTTAAAAAACGCCCACTGTCTGGGCGTTTTTTGTGACGTGGCAAACGTCCGGCCGGTGCCGGCGTTTGCGGGCGGCCCTCTGGCGGCCAAAAAATGCCCACTGTGTGGGCATTTTTTTTCGGCCAGGGGGCCGCCTGCAAAAGGGCCGGCCTGTTTTG
>CM041629.1:50425271-50442907 GCA_023333625.1 Bothriochloa decipiens
GGAGGCGCTTGAGATCGGCCACCGCGGCCGCGGCCCTAGCCTCGTCGCTCTCTTCATTTTCTGCAGAAGAGATCTGGTGGGGGAAGCAGGCGGCTGCGTCGGGGTCGGCGAGGGCCTCTCGCGCCTTGTCGAGGAGGAGGCTGGAGGAGGCGCCCTCGGTGTGGAGGGCGGCGTCGAGGCCGCGGAGCACTAGGGCTTTTCGGAGGAGCTGTGACTGTGAGTTGCGGGACAAGGCGGAGGGTGAGGATAGGCAGGTGAGGAGGGAGTCAAACACGGCGTGGGCGATGCGGCGATTGCCGGCGATGAACTCGAGAATGAGGAAATCGTCGTCGGCGGCCGGCGGCGGCATGGCAACGGCAGAATGCTGCCGACGCCGATGCGAGACGACGAGGCGGAAGTGGCTGGGCTGGGCTGCGGATGGGCCGCTGAGGCAGATAGCCCACTTGTATTGCAATTTGCAGTGATTAGTGAAAAATAATTTTGAAATAATGATATTTTCAATATAAAATAGGTTTGCTCAAACAATAAAAAAATAAAATAGGTAATTGAAAAAATATATGGGGAATTATAAAAGTTGCCGTTCTAGTGTATATTGAACTATTGAAGTCACATGGAGAATAAACTCAACCATTTAAATCGCCAGGCACAAATCCTACTTTGGAAAACAGTTTAGGTAGAGAAGCCACGTGCACCATCTTCACTTGGGCACTAAGATGTGTGTAAGTTTGTGTATGTATGTGTGGTGGTGTGAGTTATTGTGTGAGTTAAGATACTACAACTTATACTCGAAAAGCTAAGGAATAAAAAAAAAATCTTTGATCACAGAGTAAGTCAACAATGTCCTTGGAAGTACAACAGGAAACACAAATGTCTCCATGCACCTTATTTTTTTTTATTTTTTTTAGACCAAAGACCATTGCTCGACTAGTATTGAAAGCCGAAAAAAGTGAGCTGGGAATAACAGCTTTACAGAAATGACTTAAAACATCAAAAAGGGAGACGGATACAGCAAAATCTAGATAGGCAAACTAAGAACAACTGTAAAGTCTTTCCACCTATCGTTGGTTTAGAACCATCTTCAGCAAACACCTCTTCACCAAGATACCATCCTAGTACAGAAACATCCATACATCTATCAAAAGGACTCTCTTTTCCAGATCATGCCTTCTGGCTTACTATGCCTGCATTACTACCACCATAAACACAATATTTATAGAGGAGAGCTAAAGCACAGCGCCACTAGGCCTCAAGCTGATTCTTGGTGGCGCCTTTCCAAAGTTCTGTACTTGTCCTTCAGATCTACCTGCACATCAAACCCAAACTTTCATGGCCAAGTCTTCATCCAAGGCAAGAAATGGAATGCCAGCCAGAATGTAATACCGTTGATCTCTCCTCAAAGACATCAGGGTAAGCTAATTTGATATCTTTCCAATTGCCTTTGCTATACCTTCGAGTCACCATACAAAATGCAAAATATATCATTAAGGTACAAGGTTTACTCACTGAATTTAAAGTAAAGAACAAAAAAAGTTAATATAGTAAGAGTACTAAGGCAAAAATATCAACTCACTTCTCCACCCCTTCCAGCAAGGTTTTTTCCTCTATCTCACTCCACTTCTTTCGGATCTTATGTGCACATGTAGGAGAGGGATGTGATTCTCTCTCTAAAGGATGTAATTTGCTCTTCCGCACTGGCTGATCATCATCAGAGCTATCCCACTGGACCCAAACCGATGGCAACATATCATCACCAAACTGCACACATGCTACTATAATGTTTCACAAAATAATTACTCCATTGTGCTTTGCCAAATAATATCCTAACAGTCTGCAGGCTATATACATATATAAAACAACTTCCTCATGCAGTCATGCGTAACGAGATGCATACGTATGTACCAAGAGATACACATAAATATACCGGAACCAAAAAGGTAACTTTATGTGGAAACATTGGTAAGCTGGCAAGCAAACATGCAACCAAAGTTACTGGAAGTTAGGTGTGTACTTCTATATGGGTTTTATAAGCTTCATCATCTAAATATATGGGTGGAATGCAAACAAAAACACAATGAATTAATGGTAATTACCTCAGAACTACTTGTATTGGGATTTCTCTCCAGAAGAGAGCGCTTTTTAGAAGCAGGGGCAGATTTCTCTGAAAATTTGATAGATGAACCTTGCTGTCCAGCCATACCTTCTTGACCATGGTCAGCTTCATTCTTTTCATTAGAAGAATGAGCCTCATCATCTCGTTTTTTTTATGGTAAAAACTGTAGGGGAGATCCCCACAGTAAACTTTGTATTAAATTAAAAAGAAAAACACAGGGTTATACTTACAACCAGATTAACTGAAAGCATCAAGCCAAAAACAAAAAGATGACCTAAGGTCATCCTTGAATCTAAGAGATTGAAGAAGACATTGATTCTTGAAGTTAGCCAACCAAAGCGATGTAGTGGGGTCCCTTCTCTGGAAAACTTTATCATTGCGCAATTTCCATAGCTCCCAAGCAGCAACCATCGCAGCTTCAGTGAAGAACGGCAAGGAGTGCGTCTCACCACCCTTGATCAATCTGTCATGCAGGTTCAGAGATTCATCCCAAGTGAAATTGATTGTCTCCCAACAAACTTGTGCAAAGGGGCATGTGAAGAAGAGGTGGTCTATTGTCTCATGCACCCCAGCATTGCACATAACACAATTTGCATCACCCTGGATATTAATATGACGGCGTTGGAGCATTGTCTTTGTGTTAAGTCTATCCACCAAGACTAGCCACACAAAGAACTTAATCCGTGGCATGCATTTTGACTTCCACATTATTCTGAACACTGGGTGAGCATCCACCAGTGAAAAGGCCTCACGATAGAATCTCCTTGATGAGTATTTGTTGCCCCAAACCGGCACCCAGGTATCTGCATTTTCATCATCATAGGGCATAGTTTGAAGCTGCGCTTGTAGGTTATCCAGTTCATCTAACGCCTCTGCAGAGCCTCATCATCTCGTTGAGCATCATCAGTTTCACTTCTTGCATTATCAACAACTTCTGTCAGATTTGGTTGAGGAGAAGCAGATCCATCCTGCACAAGCTTAGCTAAAATCTCACGATCCATTGAGTTCCCTACTGCAAATGGAGTAACCACAATCTCATCATTGATTCATTCATTTTTGTTGTCTTAGATAGTAGTGTTAGATAGTAAGCTACAATTGTTTCGGAAAAAAAAAAATCGAATAGGAGGTGGCTATCTTTGTGATTAGAGGTACCGAGCAGGCGACGCCTTATACGCTTGGTGTGGTCGGCGGCGGCCCACGTCTGGTGGGCCCCGTCCCCGGCGATCCTGTTGGCGGAGAGCTCGAGCTCGAGAGCGGAGGGCGGAAGGTTGGCCCACTCAAGGTCGAGGAGGCGCTTGAGATCAGCCACCGCGGCTGCGGCCCTAGGCTCGTCGCTCTCTTCATTGTCCTCGGTGTGGACGGCGGCGTCGAGGGCGCGGAGCACTAGGGTTTTTCGGAGGAGCTGTGACTGTGAGGTGCGGGGCAAGGCGGCGGAGGGTGAGGATAGGCAGGCGAGGAGGGAGTCGAACACGGCGTGGGGGATGCGGCTGTTGCCGGCGATGAAGTCGAGAATGAGGAAATCGCGGCCGTCGGCGGCCAGCGGCGGCATGGCAACCGGTGCCCGGTGGTGATGCCGCCGCCGATGCGAGACGACGAGGCGGCGCTTGCTGGGCTGGGCTGGGGATGGCCCGCTGCGGCTAATAGCTCACTTGTATTCCAGGGAGTTAATCTAAAAAAGTAATTATAGGGAAATCTAAAAAAGTAATTATAGGGAAAATATAATGCTAAAAAAGTAAGGCAATTATAGAGAAAACTAATTTTGAAATAATGTGTTTTTTATTTAAAAGAATGAGAATTGAAAAAGTAGATGGGGAATTACTGTCATTCTAGTGAATTTGGAACTATGGAAGTCACATCGAGGATGAACTCAATCAGTTAAATCGCGAACGACAAAGCCTACTTCGAAAAACAATTTATAAAAGCATTCTTGCATTCTTGTTCAACAGAAAATACAGTAGTACTCCACTTCTAGTTACAGCTGTTGTTAAGCTCTCGATGTTCAGAGCCGCTCCGCGATGACAGAAACAGGCTGACTACAACTGCTCTTCTTCCTCGTCTCCCTCCACCAAGTTGACGACGGCACGCCCCACGTCGACGCTGCCGCACCCGGCGGCGTTGACGACGCGGCACCGCTCCCCGGTGACGACGCCGCACCGGGTGACGTCGACGGCGCTGCACCGCTCGACCTCGACGGTGCCGCACCAGTCGGCGCGCGCGGCCTTGCAGCGCGCGAGTCGCACCGCGCCGAAGCTCTCGGCGTCGGCGCGGCGGCACCGCGCGGCGCGGAGCGCGCCGCCGCCCCGCAGGCGCGCGTCGCGGCACCGGTCGAGGGAGACCCTCCCCGCGCACTCCACCTCCGCGGCGCGGCACCGGGACACGGACACCTCCCGCGCGCCCTCCACGCGCGCCGCGCCGCACCGGTCGAAGCTCGCCGAGCCCACGCCCTCGGCGGCCGCGTCGGCGCAGAGCGTGAACCGCACGGTCCCGGTGCCGGTGCCGCCGCCGCGGACGAGGACGCTGCTCCGGAGGCCGTCGGCGGAGAGCTGGCCCGGGCCGGTCACGGTGACCGTGCCCCCGGCGATGCCGTGCAGCGTCCCCTCGTTGATGGGCGTCTCGACGCCGTCCAGGACGACGACGAACAGGTGGTCCGCGTTCTCCGCGGGCGCAGCGGCGACGGCGGTGGAGGTGGAGGTGGACGCGCCGGCGGCCTTGGCATCGACGAGCGCCATTGGGTTCGCTAGGCGGCGAGCAGGTGTGTGCAGGACTGCTGCGATCTGCTTTTGGTGGTTTGGGTAGTTGAGCTGTCCAGCGTTTCGGAGGTGGATAGATAGACGCGATTTTGGGGGGTCGTCATGAATGGGCGAGAGCTTGTGCAGTTGGTCATATTGTCCTTGTGTTTATTACTACTACTCCGTATACTCTATGTACGTGTTTATGGTCCATTTGTGACGAGCAAACGAAATTTCGATGAAATGATACCTGCTAGGCTGCCTGCCATAATCCGACTGACAGATTCTCTTCTTCGTTCTCACGAAATGACGCAAGATTTGCACGTAAATTTAATCTACTCCCTACTGGTTGAAGGCAAACACAATCATCTTAGACTTATTCCAAGATTTTTCTGAACTATACATTAAGTGGTAGGCGACGTTTCCGTCAACAACGAGACGTCTGTGGTAACTTTATGAACTTCAAGATTTGACGGCTTAATCCTTCGAAGGTGCTTATAGCGATAGGGTTTGCGTATGTGTATTCATATGGGTGAATGTGTATGTGTGTTGAGCGTCTGCGTTGTACTATGTAATCTAAAAAAAATCATTTTAGACTTAGGCACATCCACACTTCTTCTTGTTTAATTAGAAGCTTACGCCATTGTTTTGAAAAAAAACATATATAATTGTTTCAGAAAAAAATGTCAAACATTGGTTTCCATGCTAAGATGAAACATACAGCGAGCTCCATCTAGTTTTGATTTCAAGTTGATTCTCGGAGAAAGGGGATTCTGTGGACGAAAATGATTTTATTTTATTCTTTCAGCATAAACTGTCAAAAATTATGATAGAGAATTACTTCAGTAGGAGAAGCTTCTTTTTTTTTCGAGAGCCTCTTAGTTTGTTGGGTGTTACTACTATGTTAGATTGTTGTGGGGCAGGATTTTAGCAATGGGCCAGATTTTAGGAAAACAAAAGGTATGGGGCCACTAGAATAGTCTTTGTGTCCACCTACATTGCTTTAAGCCTAGATTGTCTTTGAAGCCTAATGGACAATGATGCCATGGCCTTTCATAACATGTCTTTTGTTCTTGTCCCCTGCCTCCAGCTAGACTTTCCTTTCTTTGCACAAGTCATGGTAGTCCGCAGAAAAAATCATAGCGCGTAGGCAGGGGCAAAGGAGCTTTCGGGGAAAAAAATGGATGCAGAGGGTCTAAGACATTGTGCTAGGCATTTGTAAAAGTGAAACCGTCACTAATGTAGTTCACGACCTGTAACGGCAGCAACAAATATTCAGTGACCTGTTAGTATCACTGTGAAACATGGACAGTAATTTGGCACCTCGTGTGAGTACTGTCCATTTATGCATATAATGTGAGGGATTGCTGCCCATTGTGCTGCAGGGTACTTGTAGATGAATGAGACTGTTGACAAGGATCTACAAGATTGATGTCTTCTCTTGCTCAGTTCAGTTCAAGCATAGTACTGCAGAGCTGCTAAATTCTGGAGCTTGTGAAGCATACGCACGGCGATTGGAAGAACCATAAGTGTCGTCTCAACTGGAGATCCATAAAAAATTTCAGAATACAAGCATGAATCACCTACCGCTGTACTGTATTTTTAGCATTGGTGAAATGCATTATCAGGTATCGGCTTTTGTTTTGAACTTGCTTTGTAAGAGTTGGTTGTACACATACTATAAAATGTAATTATGGCATTTGGAGCCATTTTGAAATTTACAGTGTAATGGATATGTTACATAAATTGTGACCGATTTTACGGTGTATTGTACATTTCAGGGGGTTGAGACTTGAGAGTATCAACCACAAAATATATCTTATCCACAAAATACTCCATTATTTATTCAGGAAGTTTGCAGAGTAGTACAGCAATTACTGGTACAATAATATATACTCTATTCGTTCTAAATTGTAGTTTACTTTGACTTTTTCGATGCATGCATTTTATTACGTATCTAGACATATTATTTATCTAGGTACGTAACAAAATGCATACACAAAAAAATTAAAACGAACTACAATTTAAAACGAAGGGAATACTTCGGTAGATCAATACCGAGACCAATCGAACCATAATTCGTCTTCACACATGTATACACAAGAAATAGTATTATACCTATTTCAGCGTAGATACGATACGGATACGGACGATTATCGGCCGTGCGACGGGACGACGCAGGCAGTAGCATCTCCTTTAATTTCACTTGGCCACGATTGCCACCGGCGTAGCGAGGACAGGTTCACCCTGCTGATACATCATCGTCGTCTGCTCCTGCTCGTGGTAATCCGGCGGCATGATCTGCTGGCCCATCTCCACCACGCTCACCTTGCCGCGGCGCACGGCCACGGTGCCGCACCCGGCCACGGTGGCGTCGCGGCATCGGTCGACGCGCACGGCGCCGCAGCGGCTGACGTCGGCGGAGCCGCACCGTCCCAGGGCGAGCGCGCCACACCAGTCGGCGCGCGCGGCGCGGCAGCGGGCCACGGCGACGTCGGCGCACCCGCCGACGTCGGCCTCCCGGCACCGGCCCACGCGGAGCTCCCCGGCTCCCCGGACGCGCGCGGCGCCCTTGCAGCGGCGGATGGCCACGGCGCCCGCCACGCGCTCCACGTCGGCGGAGCGGCACCGGCGCACGGCCACATCGCGGGCGGCGCCGCCCACGCGCACCGCGTCGCACCGGTGGAACGACGCCTCGCCGCAGTCCTCGGCGGCCGCGTACCCGCACCGGGAGAAGCGGACGTCGCCGCCGCCGCCGCCCCGCACCACCACGTGCTGGAGACGGCTCACCTCCAGGACGCCCGGCCCCACCACGGCCACCGTGCCGCCGTTGCGCCGGAGCACGCCCTCGTGGACGGCCGTCTCGACGCCGTCGATGACGACGGTGAACTGGTGGGCGGATGCCAGGGCTTTCGGATCAACGACCACCATTTTTTGCGACGCGAAATGGAGAAAAAAGAAAACAAAATTATCTGTGATGACGAGTTGTGGACGAGAAAGGTGTTATAAAGGACTTCTGTTGCTTAAGGGCGAAGGTAGCAGTTGCATGACGCGGCATCTGTTTTTGACACTCCATTGGCATTCAATGGAGGGTTTTTGTCAAAACTGCGACACCTACTGCCCATCCGAATACACTAATGACTGGTGGTTGACTGACACACCATACCACGATTCCATGTTCCAGCAACCACTCAAAAGCCTTGCTCATGCTATGCTGTAAACAAGGTCGGCTTATAAATGTTCTTTTTTCTTGATAGCCATGGTTTAGGCGATTACACTCAAATTCGTGCAAGTCGTACAATCTTAAGTTTTACTAATTTTATCAAAAAAACCAAATAATTAAGCACATTGTGAAAATATATTTTATGGGATATCTAAACATACTAATCCTGACATTGTTTTTCAAAAAATTCAACCAAAGTTAAAAAAAGGTTTTGTTGAGACAACTTTAGAAATCTATTTATTTAGACAAAAGGTAGCTAAATATCTAGTCAGTAATGATGAAAATGGTAGGAAAACCTCTCAACCGTTTTTTTATTTTACATTTGGATATGAAAACGAAATCAAAAGCGGTAAAGCCAGACAAGCAAACGCATGCGAACTTGTGGAATATCAAAAATTGGGAAAACGATCCAAATTGATCAAAATTATCTCGTGCATGGTTGGTATAGAAAAAACAATACGGAATAACAACTTGTGAGACCAAGTTGTAAGCGCCCGTGTTTTTTCCCTCATACCAAAATTCACTAAAAAAATAAAATTTATAAAACTTTACAATAAAACAGTTAATTCCTTTAATCACGTGCTCTAATGTGTTTTTTCGTCATGCCAAAATTCACTAAAAATGAAATTTATAAAATTTTACAATAAAACAATTAATTCCTTTAATCACGTGCTCTAATATTCATGCAAATTTTTTCAGAAGGGAGTATCAGAGCAGTTGTCTATAGAATAATAACTTGTCACATTGAAAAAAAAAATGTTTCTAAGTTTCTAAATGTAGAAAATCACACAGACACTTTCTTTCTAGAAAAGGAAAGTTGCATGGTTGCCTCATGGTTCTGGATTAGAATCCAATGATCACTGGAATCCAGGTCAGTCGTCGGTATTGTTGGGGAAAGATGGATCATGGATGTTTGGCCTCCTGATTAACGGGCTTCGCGTTGCAACTTACCCAGTACAGGACTCGAACTCGAACGCCACCCGTTTCCTCTCACCTAGCTCATGCAGTCTTGCTTGCATTGCCTTTTGCCTATATATACAGAAACGGTAACTTCTAGAGCCGGCGACCCATGCAAGTGACCTGCGTGTATGGCATATCGCAGATCCGCAACTTGTCGTCACACCGTCACCGATCCAGTGCGTCGTCAGAGTCCATGACGGACTCGAAGCAGAAAGAGGAGCAGGCCCGCAAGGCTCACGCGAACGCCGAGAAGTGCTTCCTCGCCGGCTACGTCCTCGCCGCCAAGATGTGGATGCAGTCCGCGGTCAGGCTGGCGCCGCACCTCCCCGGGACGCCGCAGATTGTCGCGGCCTACGACGTCCACGTGGCGGCGGCCCGGAGCACCCGCGACTGGTACGACGTGCTGGGCCTGAAGCCGGCCGATCGCGTCAACGCCCTCACACAAGACGACATCAGGAAACAGCACCGCCGGCTCTGCCTCCTCGTGCACCCGGACAAGAACCCCAGCGCCGCGGCCGACGGCGCGTTCAAGCTCATCCAGGCCGCCTGGCACGCGCTCTCAGCCAATCACACTCCTCTTGGCACCGCTGTGCCCACGCCGCCGCCGCCGCCCCAGCGCCCGGCAGCAGCACCTCCGAGGCCGCCGGAGCCGCAACCGAGACCACCGCCCCGGAGACGGCACCGACCTACTACTACTACCCGGAGCCACCGAAGCCGAAGCAGAAGAGCAAATGCCCGGCGTGCGGCGGGGTGACCATTAACGGCAGGAACAACGCGCCGACCCTTATCGGCAGGAACAATTACCGCTGCATGAGCTGCCTGTGGAGCCCGAAGGACGGCAGGCGCGAGCCGCATGAAGACGACTGCGACGTCGATTTCTTCGATTAGTAGACGCTCAGGTCTTCTGGGACCGAGCTAGAATAGGTTTACTTTTGAGAAAATTGAAAATTTTGGCATTGCTAATAGAGTAACAGTGGACTTCGCATATTTAATATTTTTTTAGTTGAAAGGGATTGCTAGCCCCTAGCCTTAACAAAGGATTAAGCGTGCGGCACGCCAGGCTCGAACCCGGGCGGGTGGCTTCCACACCTGGGAAGCTCACCAGCTGAGCCACCGATCGTTCCGCATATTTAGTATTTTATTGTGGACTTTGCAAAATCACCATTTACTGTTGGCATTCTAGTTTTCTTTTATCATTTTGTTTATTCTTTCTCTAAATTAACCAAGTGAACTTTAAATTTTTTTTGCTAGACGTATTAAGAATATTATAAATTTGTATCTCCGTCTAACTCTCACTGCAAGTTCTATCTCGGATTCTTGCGGTAGCCATTTCAGAGCAGAGGCATCATCGGAGACAAATGTCCCGAGTAGAGGCAGCTACCGGAGCGACGCCTCCTCCCCCTCCTCGCGATCACATTTTTATTGCGTTGTCACCGACGAGGTTGGGTGGCGATGTCTGATTTGGCGTGCCCTTATTAGAACTTCCCAAATGCCTCCCTCCAAACCAACCATTTGTGCCTCTTTACGTAGTGTTAGTATGTTACGCTGCCAACCACTGTAATAGGAGCCCACGAGTTCAACCACATGACAAACAACAATTTCATTGAAATGGGATGATAAGCCCTCATCACCCTATATATATCCATCGTCACATAAAAGGAAGTAACAAACACAACATCCTGGTTCTATGCTTGGGAGCAATTTTGTACCTTGATAGATGCGTGATCATGGTAGGACGAATCCTATCCTCAAGGTAGTAGAACTAGAACCTCACAATCTCGTTATCCTCTAGTGACTCGATGGACTAGGGGGCAGTCATGTTTGCCTCAAGCCGTAGTTTAGGTTGATCACTACTACAAACTCCATGAACATGGACCCGTATCGGTGCCCCCCAATCATCCAACGAAAGATGTCAAAGTCAAACACCAAACAAGCATAAAACCGATGAATGATGGTCTTGTCCTAATCATATCTGAATGCATTCACCTCCCAAAGTTGAAAGGCCTAGAACATCTCTAGGTGATCTCCAGTCTCCACCACATGCTCGAAGCTCTTGATCCAAGCGAAGTCAATTGACTTAGCCTTATGGATATGTTGCATGTAGTAGCCCCCGAAGAAGCTCCGGTTGGTGAGGGTGATGGAACCCCCTTTGAGTGGCATAGCCTACCTAAACACCCTAATACTCCACCCCCTTATGTTTTTTTTTCGAAAGCGTGCCTTAACATTAGCACGTGCTTCATTAAGTGGAAGATTAGAGCTTTTACACGCTCCAAGAAGTGGTATGGCGAGGGGCCATCCGCGCCTTGGAGTGACACACGACGCAAATCACCAGCTAGTGGTGGTCTAAAGAGGTTGTACTAAGAAAATAACTGATTGTGCTACGGTGGCAAGATTGTATATTCCACCCCCTCATGTCAACTTGTATATTCCAATCAATCTCTAAGTACTCGCTGTCGTCCTCCATAACCACCACCCTTCCCCTTCGCCCCACCCTAGCTGGTCTAGCTTCTCCTCTGCCTCACACACCTAGGTTGTTGGACACTGGGACCTCTACTTTATGAATTGCAGGTGACCAATCAAGCAAAAAAAATATACTCTCATTGATGAAGATTTTTTTTTTTCACGATCACGATAAATAGCACATTTCTCATCAAAAGGGTACTCGGTCTTCAAAATTGGAAGAGCAAAAACCGAATGGCTGACACCCTTGCAAAAAAAAAAAAAAGAGACATGCTAGAATAATCTCAGGCTCGTGTGTCTTCTCTCTTGCTAGACTAGATTCACCGAGACGTACTGTCACTCGAGTATTGGAATGTTAGTGCGCAAACTTCACCCCATATCCGTACCCGTGGAATTTTAAATTTCAGAAGAAAAAAAGTCCTTGTCTGGGTCCGCATCTAGTACCGAGTCTACCGACTAGGACTTTTTTTCGAACTGTACCTCGTTTCAGAAACGGACTTGCGCCTACAAGCTCGTTGGTCGGGCACTCCAGCTGCGACGCCGACCGTCGTGGGTTCGAGTTCCGCTGGATCCGTGATTTTTACCAGGTTTTTCTCCGGTAGTCTTCAGGTTAGGACCTGGTTTAGACTAGGGTATACACATATGTACGCGTTCAGTGGTACTATGTGTTTTCCGCGCACTGAAGGCGTATGAGTTCGTGACATCCTCGTTGTACCATCTCAATAAATAAAACCTGGCGTATGGCCTATCATCGCAAATTCGCAACTCGTCGTAAGACCGGTCCATCGCGTCAGAGTCCATGGCAGAATCCATGGAGAAAGAGAAAGAAGAGCAGGCGCGCAATGCTCACGCGCTCGCCGAGAAATACTTTCTCGCCGGCGACGCCTTCGCCGCCAGGCGTTGATACAGTCCGCGGTCAGCCTGGCGCCGGACCTCCTCGGCACGCCGTAGATCGTTGCGGCCTACGACGTCCACGCAGCGGCGGCCCGGGGCCGCTGCAACTGGTACGGCGTGCTGGGCCTAAAGCCCGGTCACGCCGATCATGATGACATCAAGAAACAGTACCGGCGGCTCTGCCTCCTCGTGCACCCGGACAAGAACCCCAGTGCCGCCTCTGACGGCGCGTTCGAGCTCATTCGCGCCGCCTGGGACGCGCTCTCAGCCAAGCACCCTCCTCTTAGCACTGTGGTGCCCGTGCCGCCGGCCAACCAACCCACGCCGCTGCCGCAACCGAGGCCGCCGAAGCCGAAGCCGAAGCCGCAACTGAAGCCGCTGGAGTCGAAACCGAGGCCACCGAAGCCGAAGCCGCTGGAGCCGAAACAGAGGCGGCCGAAGCCGCCGGAGCCGAAACCGAGGCCGCCGAAGCAGCCGCCGGAGCCGAAACAAAGGACGCCGAAGCCGAAGCCGCTAGAGCCGAAACAGAAGCCGCCGAAGCCGAAGTGGCAACCGAAGCTGCCAAAGCCGAAGCCGCAACCGAAGCCGAATCCGGAGCCGAAACAGAGGCCGCCGAAGCCGAAGCCGAAGCCGCAGCCCCCGCAGAGATCCGCATCGCCCGAGCCACCGAGCAGTAGCTCGCAGCAAGAGAATCTGAAGCAGGACAACAGGTGCTCGAAATGTGGCGCGCAGAGCTTTAACTGCAGGAGGAACCGGTGCCTGAGCTAGCAGTGGAGCCCGATGGACGGCAGGCGCCATCAGCCGCATGACTACGACGACCACATGCATGATCCGTATGAAGACGACTACGACTATGCTTTCAATGATTTTTTGAACAAAGACGATTTCTTCGATTACTAGACGCTCAAGGTCTTGTTGGACCGAGATAGGATAGGTTCCGATTTGAGATATTGCTAATACTGGACTTCGCAAATTTACTAGCTATTTTCGTTGTGGACTTTGCAAAAATTTCCATTTAATTGGTAAATGGATTTTTTTAATTAAGTCATGCTTAAAAAGATACGGGCACAACACCACGCCCAACCACCACCTTGGTATTCTCTGATGTGTCTAATGCAATACTGGTGAGCATTCATTCAATTTCAAACTGCAGCAAAAAATATTATTAAGTGATAGTGTTATACAAAGAGAGTTGGCACGGATTAGTAAGAGGAATAAATTAATAAAGTCATATTATTGATCATGGAGATTGTTTTCCAAACCTTAGAGTGGCAGGTGCAGGATCAAATGCGTTGTTGCTCAAAATTTTAAAGGTGAACAACCATAAGCTAATGGTTGTACATGGAACTATAGGATCATATATATATCTATATAACCCTCGCTGATAGAGCACCACCATGACATGAAAAAAATATGATAGCCCTTAGTGTTGTTGGTCCTGGTGCGCATGGAGGAGGTAGGTAATTCAATGGTTAAAAGCATGCCAATCTTGAGTTTTTCATCAAGAAATCTTGAGTTTTTCATTAAGCAAATACAGTTTTATGCATGGTTCCATATGTTTTAAACCTAATTCAGTCTGTTTGTTTGTTTTTTTTCCCAGAAAAGTAGATCAAAGTTTTTTCAAGAACAGTATGTTTACAGTTTGTTGTCTTATGAATCCCTGAAGATAATATGTCCACTTGAGGTGATCGTCGTCGAGGAGCCGCGATTCGTGAGCCGTCATCTGGAGGATCGGAGCAGGAACCTGCAGCAGGAATTCAGGAGATTCCTTTGTGCTTGCGCCTATTGCTTCGCTCCCTCAGCCAGCTACTGTCACTGGATCTCGTGACGGGGTTGATGGACGGGTCCATGACTCCATGATCTCTCTACTACGACGGCTTGATCTCCCCGTGCCATCGGCGGACGGCAGCAGGAACTTGTCGTCCTTCACCGACACGGGAAGGTATCGGTGCCTGGTGGTGGGAGACGCGAGGTACATAGGGAGGAGATTTTCGTTTTCATCATGCGTTACGTGTAGAAAGAGGGGGGGCGGTGCAGTTGGAGTTGGAGTCCAAGGTTCGGACGTCGGAACCGGAGAGGCAGGGCGGGTAGGTAAATCACCCGGTGACAAAAGAAAAAGAGGCTAAGAGAGATTTTTCATGGCGTTTCACGGCAGGAATGTAAGAAATCTTACGTCTTCTTATATGGCCCACGGTCAGATTAATATCCACCGTTAGATCTAAAGACATCGACTCATCTAAGGGTGGGCATATAGGGTGGATATATTTTTTCGGGTGAAACATATTTTTTAATTTCTTCGCTCTTTTATAGTATAGATATGTTTCTCTATAATGGTATTCCTGTCATGTCCACTATTTTTTTTGTATCATTTCCTTTATCCTCTCTTCAAATTAGCCAGCTGAATTCTAACTTTGTCCATGGGCCTAATCCCCTTTACAAGTTCTATCTCAATACACTATTCTAAAAAAAAAAGGTTTTATCTCAATGCACAAGTCACTACATTATATATCTCCCACTAACGATCCACCTATCATAATTGCTACTTTCAACATATATACAAGAAATATATACAAGGCGTCTATTCATTGCTATATGTTTCCTGTTCTATATCTTATTATAGTCTGATCTAATTCTATTAGTTTTTTTAGTTCTTTCAGGGTTTGGTCCAATTTTAATAATTACAAGAATATGTATGTTTAACTCATATGCAACAATTTTATTTCTACAACGCGTAGAATATATACTATCTAACCGTGAAGCTGGCTGCTGTATGGTCGGCTCCTCCATGGCCGCTTGGCAGTGCCGGCTGCTGCTGCCAGGATTGTTGACTAGCCGCTAGGCGCATAGATTTTTCAGCTATAGATTAACACAGGTCAAATTGGATATTTGGATGTCAATTATAGGACTAAATATGAACTAATTATAAAACTAATTACACAAGCCATGACTAATTTGCGAGAAGTATCTATTAAGCCTGCGGCTGGCCCAAGCGCGCCCGCCGCCGCTCGCTCACCGCCCGATCGCTCATCTGTGCTGCTCTCTCACTCTTCGGACGCCAGGATGGAGAAGCGATGGCCGACGAGGTGCGTCGACATCGCAGCCTGCTGTGCTTCGGCTACGTAGACGCAAGGCCGCAGGGACGTCCAGACGGACTCGGAGTGGGGCAGGAGCGGCGCAGACCGGCGCGATTTTTACAACCTGAGTCTTAATCGGAATTGGATTGAAACAAAAAAGGTATATTTAACCTCAAATCCAAGTACTGACACGAAATTACAACCTAAAATCCAAGTTCAACGTTCTAACACCCTAAGGCCCGCTCTACCGAGGAGTGGGCCCCACTAGCTTAAAAAGCCACTTGAACTTTCGTCCTCGTTTCGTTCAAAACGGTTAACCAAAGGTTATTATGCGTCCTTGGCGTGGTTATTTAAGTTGGTCCGACTCTCACTGAATTCCTGAGATAATACTAAACTCGTGGATAAACAGTACCCGCCGAACTACAGTACGGAGAAACTGGCCTGGCCATCATTTTGGCCCAACTAGGCCCATTAGGGGGGTCTCACAGACATGAATTTCGTCTGTTTTATTTTTCCTTATTATATATTGCAGATTTGTTTGGGTTATCCTCACGAAGGAGAAGTTCCTGACCTTGCCGAGCAAAGTTAACTCACCTTCGAATTTCAAATTCTGATCTCAACGAGAAAAACAAGTACACAACTCTGAACAAGAACCAAAGATTCGCCATACACACGATCAACAAGGTCAGCTTGCTCACTAATTGTGCATTGCATGTTGGATCGATGTGGTTTACGTTGGTCGTCCAACTGGAGCTACGCGTACAACTACACGATGGGTTGTCTGTTGCGAGAACAAAAAGTCACTGCGCATTCCATTCAGATAGATTCATATCTGATGTTAATCAACAGGTCAAATTGGATATTATTGGCTAATTGATATTCATTTACTCCATTCAGATTGGAGCTTGTATTTGTTTGAATTTTAGAGCTATATTTCATTATCACTTAGTTTTACATTAATTCTATCGGCTATCTGCAGTTGAAGCTTGAATTCCTGGATCCCATGCCATTATTCTCTTGGAAAATGTAATCCAGGAATCATTTAGTTGAGGCCGTGAAAGTGAAGATGAGTACTGTGAAGATATCCGACAGTAAAGTTACCCTCAACTTTTCAGCATGGAGTTTCAATGTCAGTACATTTGGTTGGACTCATCATGGTCAACAAGGAGTTAGGCTACATCTGGGTTCAATTTTGGTATGTCTGTGCTCTGCTCACCTAGGAATTTATATTTATCATATATCTTAATTTCACCTCGGGTATGTCTTGTTCATTTTGTTTTGCTTTGAATCTCAATATGTACAAATGAATTGTTTTAAACAGCATTTAGAGATGATGGAGATGAACCGGCGCTTTATCGGTATTCTTCTTGACTCCTCAATGACATAAGACATCACTACCAACTTACAGTGTTTCCGTAAAGATTTATATATCAGAAAAAAATAGCGTACCCAATGCCATAGGCTCCCGTACTGTGGGGTCTGGGGAAGGAAAAATAGCCAGCAGCCTTTCCCGCACAAATGTGCAGAGACTGGGGTTTGAACCCTGGACCTCTTGATCACAGGCGCACCAGGGCCACCCTTCAAATATTTATATATCAGAAATGAGAAAAATATTTTAATACCAAGGTTTAAGTAGTCTGAGATACTAACTCCTTATAGTTTGACATGATGTTGATCGTGCTAGATGGAATCACCGTGGACTGACATGTCTTTGATAATCCGAGTAAAGTTAACTGATCATGTATTTTTCAGTGTGCTAACTATATACAATTGATGCATTCAGTGTGCAAACTGATTGCATTTCAAATTTCACATTAGTGCACTGCTTACTCCCTTAGCATGGTTTACTGAGGAGGTGGCTTGTTTGCTGTTTTACTGCCAAAATTGGTCAAGTAACCACTGGTATGTATATCGTTCACGTTGCACCATATCCTTAGATGATAATTTTTTCTCCCGTTGCAATGCATGGGCAAGTTTTGCTAGTACTATCTAACCGTGAAGCTGGCTGCTGTATGGTTGGTTCCTCCATGGCCGCTTGGCAGTGCCGGCTGCTGCTGCCAGGATTGTTGACTAGCCGCTAGGCGCATGGATTTTTCAGCTAAAGCTTAACACTGGTCAAACTGGATATTTGGATGTCAATTATAGGACTAAATATGAACTAATTATAAAACTAATTGCACAAGCCA
>CM041629.1:50457907-50583607 GCA_023333625.1 Bothriochloa decipiens
ATTTGGAACAAGGTGGCCTCAACCTCTTCAGCAGTGAACGGTATTTCTAAGATGTCACACATTTCCGGTGTTACCTTTCTAGGGACATGGCTGCATATCAAGTCTGGCTGTAGCTCATCCTATGTTGTGAACAACCATTGATAGAACTCGCTTGCCAGCCTCTCAAGGCTCTCTTGATCGGTGACCACGTGACCGCTGTCATCGACAAGGGACTTGATGCGATTGGACCGGTTGCGTGCACGTGCTTTAGCCTGAAAGAACTCTGTATTTCGATCACCCTTTCTCAACCAAGAGATACGTGATCTTTGCTTCTCCATCACTTCTTCTCTAGCCAGTGTTTCTGACAACTGAGACATAATCTCTCGTTCTCTTTTCGTGGGACCGCGGTAAAGGGTCTCCGCTCTCTCTTTCTCCAGCTCCTCTCGGAGCTCCTTGATCCTTTTCTTCACAGAGCCAAAGACATCTTGATCCCATGACTTCAAAGATGTTTGCAGGGACAGAAGTGTCATGGCTGCCATTGTTAGGTCGCCTTCTCCAGGTCCTGGATCCCAGGAGCGATTTATAAATTCCATGTATTCACCATGAGCTTTCCACATATTTTCATATCAAAACAGCGTTGGTTTCCGTCTCGACCGACCGCTATTCGGGCTCCTTTGTCTCACCTCTACCAGGAGACCTGCATGATCTGACTCTGCTAGTGGAAGGTGGACAACTTTAGACTCCCCTAACTCCATCATAAATTTTGCATCGCCAAACGCTCGGTCCAGTCAGACCTTCACATTATGGCCATCCTCCTGCCGGTTATCCCATGTGTAGGGTAGTCCATGGTGGCCTAGATTAGTGAGCCCACACTCATCAACCACATCTTGGAAGGCGGCCATTTGCCACTGCTCACACTCGTTGCCCCCAATGTGCTCCTCTGCTGAGAGGACCTCATTAAAATCACCTATGCACAGCCACAGTGCATCCGATTGTGCCTTTAAAAACATCATCAGGAACCAACTGTTCTTCCTCCTTTCTCTTCTAGGTTCGCCATAAAAACCAGTCACCCTCCAGTGTGAAATCCGTAGACGATCACAAGATAGGATGACATCAATGTGCGATCTAGATTTACTCATCTCCGACACTATGACATCATGGCGCCACAGCATCACAAGACGCCCATTTTGGTCCTCCCACTTGACGATAATGGCATTAGGATAGCCAAGGTCCCTCTTCAAGCCTAGAGCCCTCTCTTTCCCCATTCTTGTCTCCATCAGGAACAACACCATGGGCCTCTTCTCCTACACAATGTGGCAGAGCTCTTGAACTGCCTCGGGCTGCCCACAGCCCCCGCAGTTCACACTCAAGAGATTCATGGCTCCCGGCGGGGGCTGCTCACTGCAGCCACCGCCAATCTCTCGTGTTGGTTGCTCCTACGCCTTTGCTTCTTCAACTACTCTAACATACTTGCCCCGCTGTTCTCCACCTCAGCCCCGAGCTGGTTCATCCTCGAGCTTGCCAGCCCGACCGGTACAATCGCCCCCGATACTCCCAAAGGGATGTTGAGGTCCGGGGTTTGTGTGACTGGCGTTGCTACCTTCGACTTCCTCTTGCGACCACCACCAGCCTCGTCTAGGTCAAGCCACCTATTGGCACTCCTGCCACCACCATCTTCAGCATCCATGTCATCGTCCCCTATGTTTTTTAGGGGCGACTGGACCTCAAGATCCTCAGAGTCAGCCACGAAGTCCCCGGACCGGTAAGAGCTGGCCATGGAGCCTCTATCCCTAGATTTTCTCATTTGCCTCGGGGGCTTAGTTGCTGACGACGAGCCACTGCCAAACGATTATGTAGCAGCACTAGCAAAAGAAGGAATTCATTTATGTTTCTCCTCAGGTGCCCTAAGACTAACATCATAGGGCAATTTTCCTTCTTCGTTCCTCTCAGCCGGAGTTGGGCAATCTAGCTCCGAATGACCCATTCTCCCACACGAGAAGCAAATAAAGGGTAACTTCTCATATTGTAGCTGAAACCATTTAGGATCTTCATCTCTTTTCATCCGGAGGAGGACCCCTCTCCGGATCGGCTTCTCAACCTCAATCGCCACTCGAGCCCTAAGGAAGGCCCCGCTGGCTTTACCATCGCCATCAACATCCATCTTCACTACTCGGCCTAACAGACCCATGGCTTTTGAACCCTTAGTATGGTTCATCCAACCAAGTGGAAGATTGATAATCCTAGCCCACAGCTCCATATGTTCGAACACAATCTCTGTGGCACTCAGTTTCTCGTCATACTCCTGTAACAGGACGGCATACTTGCCAAACAGCCAAGGAGTCCCTGCCATCACTCGATCCAGATCACGAGCATTGCCAAACTCTGCGACAAAGAGATTGTCGCCCTTCTCTCCGATCGCCCTAATCTTGAGCCCTGCTGGATTACCCCAGGCCGGTCTCATTGCCGAGCGAACCGAATCAATGTGGACTGGCAATGGCGAGAGTGAAAGTCCCATGTTTGGTTTTGGTAATTGAGTGACAACTTTAGGTGGACTAATATGTATATGGTTTAGATACACAGGATTAGTTCACAAGTACTTGTATGTGACCAAGAGGTGAAGATCAAGACTTGGCGCTGATGAACCGCCCCAACGGTGAAGAGCAAGTAAAGTCAAGGATCGATGGACCTAGAGGGTTGCATGTTGAAGGAGCTTATTGCATATGAGACATGACATGAAGTCATGTGACCTAAGCATGGTGAAGATCAAGATGAGGCGCTCGAAGGACCGGTTGCAAGTGTGAAGGGCAAGTTGAGGCTTCGAAGCGAAGGACCGTGCGATGGTGAAGCTTGGGCAAGACTTGGCGCAACAGAGAAGAGCAAGTGAAGTCAAGATCGATGGATCAAGACGGTCATGTGATGATGTGAATTGAATCATATCATTTGTTGAGCGTGTCATGCATGCGGTGCATTGGCACATTGGAGGTGACGGTGGAAATGAAGATGCAAGGCAAAGGTATAAGCTAGGGCATTTCATTTCACCGGTCATGAGGTGTCTAGAGAAGTTGATGATCAGATTTAGGCTTGATAGGCCGTACTACCAAGAGGGACAAACGAGTTTGCATATTGGTCATCTAGTGCCACTTGAGCGATCTAACATTGCGATGTTGCTAGGATCGAGTAGCGTTGTGAGATCAAGAGAAAATCCTTTAAAAATGATTGTGAAAATGCTAACGCACATGCACATGGTGATGTGCACTTGGTGGTGTTGGCACGTTTGCAAAGGAGAAGGTGTTGGAGATGTTTTCGCGAACTCTTGCGTTGAAAAAGAGAGTTGATGGCTCTTGGATTGAAAAACTACTTTCATCCTTGCATTTTGGATCAAGTGGCTATGTGGGTTGTGTAGCCTCTGAATAAGCTTTCCATAGAGTCCAAGATCATCAAAAATGGAGTTCAGAGCTAAGAGATATGCCCGTTTTAGTGCGGGGTGGTGCTGGACCAGCGAAAGTTCTGTTGAGCCTAGACCGGGAGTTCCAGTTAGCCCAGCCCGAGCAACCGCGCGCCCTGAATAACTTCCGGTTCACGACCGGAAGTTCCGGTGGACGACCAGAAGTTCCGGTTAGGTGACCGGACGTTACGGTAGGCGTTCGAAATATGCGTTTTCTGGGGAATCTTTCACAATGGCTATATTTGTTCTGACCGGAAGTTCCTATAGGGCTTCACCGGAAGTTCTGGTAGGTCACCTGAATTTGAATGTAACGGCTCTTTAGCCCATGGGGGCTATAAATAAGTGGGGTGGCCGGCCATTTGATGTTGCTGAGCACACAAGGGCCTTGGTGGCTTGCTTTGTGATGCTAGGGAGCCCTCTAACTCATATATGCTTGATAGGAGATCATTCGATAGTGTGAGTGAGTGATTCTAGTGTGATTGCTTTGAGAGATAGCATCGTGTGGCACTAGGTGTTCGTGTTGAAAGCTTGCAAGCTTGTTACTCTTGGAGGTTGCCACCTCCTAGACGGCTTGGTGGCTGGAGGCTTTGTGAGACACGCAACGGAGACTGTGCGGTGCTTCGAAGGTTGATTTGTGAGAGGTTGGTGCTCACCTCGCGGGGATCGCGAAGAGTAACGCTAGTGGATTGCTCGTGTCATTGAGTTACCTCACTCAACACAGCGGGGTCTTGCAGTGCTCTTGAGAGAGCTTGCCTTGCGAGGCAACTGGCTTGCAAGTCATACCGAAGAACCAATTGTGTGTGGGTTTTCTCGTGGTTCCCTTGCGAGGGAGTGCCTTGCAAGGCAAGTGGCTTGCGAGTCACATCGGTGGAATCACAAGGGTGGTGGTCGACATAACTGGACGTAGCTTGGTGGCAACCAAGTGAACCAGGTGAAAAATCGCCGTGTCATCTTATTCCACACTTCGCGGTGGTTTGCAATTCTATTCACAGGCTTGTATTTACATTCTTATATATATCTTGCTTGTGTAGTTGCTCTTGTATTTAGATAGCTTGTATAGCTTTCTAATTGCCTTCTTGCTTGTGTAGCTAGAAGTTTATCTCTCGATTTGCTTAGTTTGTGTAGCTAAGTAATTGAGCTCGTGGGTTCGGTTTGTATAACTTTGTCCTTGAGCATCTAGTGAGCTTAGGTTGGCTTTGTGCTTTTTGTTCATTAGAATTGTGTAAGTGCTCCCTTGGTTGTTAAAGTACTAGTTGCTTAGGTTGGTGTGACCTTGCAAGCTAGACTTGATTAGAAGAGCACTAACTAGATTGACACCTTGAATTCTTGCTTAGGATCTTTTATCAAGGTACATCTAGAGTCATAGTTAGAGGGATGAAGTCTTAGTTAGACCGTTTAGTTTAATTCTGCAATTATTTTGGTTAGCCGATACGATACGTTTTTAGAAAGGACTATTCACCCCCTCTAGTCCATCTCGACCTTACAGAGAGGATCTTCCCCACCAACGCCCACTCCGCCAGCGCTAGGGCTTCCTCCTCATCATCATCCACAAAGTCCACCACAGCTCCTTCCTCTTCCGTTAGGTTAAGTTTCCAGAGCATCTCCTCGACGCTAGGGCCCAGGCCATCAGCCGCACCCGTTGCGTCGCCGTCTCCTGCAGCAGCCATCGGCGACATGCAGAGACACCAGAGGATGCGCTGCGCGATGTTCAGTCACCAGCGCAGCCACCAAGACTATACCCAACCTTGGAACACCCTAAGCGGCAAAACCCTAAAGGCAATCTATGGCCGGCGGCGCCACGGACGGCTAACCGACGGTATGCGGGGGGGCGTGGACACCGTAGCCGAAACGGCCAGCGGCGTAGCGGATCGAAATCGCCGGCGGCGGCGATCTAGAACAGAATCGGGGGCGAAGTCGCCTTCGAGATCGCCAGGGAACAGGCTCCGTCAATTACGAACATTCTGTTCCAGCATCACCATTCAGCACTGGACCTGGAGGCCTTATGGTTGAACCAGAATAATCATGCAAGAAAAGATGAACCAGCAGAAGAGATACAGCAAGGGCCCATACTGGAATCTGAACTGATGTACCTGGTGACGGTATGATAAATTGGCGCAAGAACATAAAGACCACTTATGAAGAATGATATTTAGGACATACTTTGTCAGAAGCTTCAGTGAAAATGGACAAGTTGTGAGCAAGAGGACCGAGAACCCAATAAGGAGAGGACCAACATCGATCTAGTAACACATTTGCTTGTACATACAGCTCAAACACCAAATTTGACGGAGGTCTGAATTTTACACAGAAAAACCTCTAACTCATCAAGCATGCACGCATGCAAAAGACGCCCTTGGTTCAGGAAGCCTGTGAAGGTCCAGCCAGCCAGTCCATGACCTTGTGCTCCATCATGCACTTGCAGGGTTCTTGAGGGTTAATGTTGTGCTCTCCACAGTTGGAGCAGTCCACGAACTCCCAAAGCTCGAATTTCGAGTTCCAGAGGAAGACCTTGAGCCGTGAAGCTTTCTCAAGAACTGAGCTTGAGATGGCTGATGTCTCATAGCCTGAGATGTCCAGGTGCTCGAGCTCCTCTAGGCAATCAAGGAACATTATTATTGCAGCGGCAGACATGTCAGAACTTGGTATCTCCAGTTTCTTCAGATTAGGAAGAGAGTTACAGATGACTGAGGCCATCTCTTCATCCACGTACAGTGCAGACACTTTCAGCTCCACAAAGTCTGGGCAGCACTGGTGCACATGCAGGAGGACATCATAATTAATCAGACTCTCATCCACTGCCATGCCTTTAAGCGAATGAAGTCCACCTATCGCCTTACAGAACTGATCGTAAGTCATACAGGTGCTAGGAAGGCTGAAATAATGCAGATTTGGACACCTAGGAAAAAAATACAGAGAAATAAGATTAGCTTTAATGAAAACATTAAGTAACCATAGTCACATAGGAACGTTTTAAAGGCCAACAGCTGATTCTTTTAAATACTATTAACAAATTAGGTAAACAAATCCACGTGGAAGTGAAACGAAAAGCATATTTTGCCACCTGCTGACGATGACGGTTACAAAAAAATTCATGACACTTAGAATGAAGCAAAAAGGCAAGAAAAAAAACAGCATCAAATCAACGCAATAGATTTGAAGAAAAAACAGTGTGGAATCAGTCTTGTAAGTTTGTGTCTGCTGTGAATTTTGTCTGAAAAATATCATTCACACCTGTCAGGCTGCTTGTGCTCTAACAAAATTTTGTTAAGCACATCCATTGCATTGATCAAATAATCATATGAAATATTTTAACAATACTGAAACACATCGGATGTTTTGTTATATAACATGACTGAAGGAAATCTATAACTAAAGTTTCTTGTAGTGTCCAAGAACTGTAGAGGTGCAGTGTAATATCTTAGTTGATCCAAACAAAAGATATATTAGATGTGTAGATGATAAAAAAACTAATCCAGCTGCACACCTACATATCAAAGGAAACCCATTTGAACATGTCTGCCATGATGCAGGAGTAAACTACACTGCATAAACCCTTGCTTTGGATTCAAACTTGCTACTCCGTTCCCTTTTAACATACTTTTATCTATACTCTGCAATACAAGTCAGATTGAAATACTTCTCATATGAATAAGTGAGAAGTTACTAGTTGAGGTACTTGTGTGTTATATACTCGTGCTCATAAGAATTAGCAACTAATCTATTTCAAATTTGATAGATGGCACTCATACCTATAATCAAAATTTACAATGTTCATAGCATACATGACATGACAGGCACAAAGAGCCAATGAGTCTTAAATTTTCTATTGGTTGAATTCCTGTGACTGTAAGTGTCACTGGTAATTATTTAGACTGCTGCTAAATTTCTGAATGTAGCTTTTTAGTTCTTGAGTTGTAAATGGTGTCAATTTTCATGACTTAAGTACTATATGGTCCAACTTTATCTCCAGTGCTACCTCTGATTAGTAAGAGAATATTCATTCTTCGATGTAAAGCTAATAAAAAGGTAATACTTACATGTTGGATTACAGATAATAGTAACAAAATGGTGAAAGAAAACACAATATATTATGAACAAAACCAAATAATAAAAAACTACAAAAAACAACATGACAGAAACTAAGAGTGCCCTTCTCTGACTTGCACAACTGAATCACCATTACATGCTGTATGTTCTAATAACAAAACAGCCATGCTGCAATCAAATTCATGAGCACTGATGCCTCCAATGTAATACACATACACTTAGCTACAATTAGATATGAAGTACAGCAAGACTGTACCAAAGTGCTACTATAATGTTTATGGGGTGACAAAGAAGCAATCTGTGAATATGATGAAACTGAAATGCACTGATTTCAACTGGTTAGTGGCAAACAGGGGAAAGTTCTGAGAAGAGAAGTTGGGGTGACAAGGCTAGCCATGTGAAAACAAGCAAAAGGCAGGAGTAGGAAAGCGGATGCAGATTGCAGAATTGTCTAAAGAGGTATGATATCCATGTACATATTAAGGTGGTCTAAGAGATGGAGAGAATTGGAAAAGCAAGAAATGGGGCGAAAGAATGTGTGAGAAGAAGAAAAACCAAGAACAGTGGCAAAGTGCAGTGCAATAACAAAAGGACTGGGCTTTAAGGCGGGAATAAGCACAATACTGGGATGCAATTGAAGGTTGTAGACCAAATACACTAGACTAAAGCGATGGATGTGTGACAAAAAAAAGGACTATGAGATGAGGCAACACAGCTAGTGCAACACACATATGTTATAATTGCATATGTCTTACAAGACGTCCATATTAATATATACAAAGTAGGGATAGGTAACTTTGCTCCCAACTGGATTTCTAGTCTAAAGGAAACTCATCTGCATATAAAGTTCTAGACATTGAAAACTACATAAAAAAGGGTCACAATAGTAGCTTCAACCCACAAATTGCCACACCTGCACAGCCTATCAAATTGTAGTACAATATCTTCAGTTTAGAAATATCTTTTTTATTCTAATTTTGTGACTGCGTTTCACTGGCCATTCAGAATGCAAGTTCATTAACTAGTGTGGCTGTTCCTAGGCAATCAGTGCTAGAAGCTACAACATGAGTTACCCAAAAAAAAAACACCATAAATCTTTTCGCAGAAAATTCCAGATCTTTATTTCCTACCCACTGTGACCAAACGACCAAGCAACATTATTCCTTGAATCATTACATCTCTTCAATGTCAGTATCATATCATCAGGTAAATGCATGACGTCAAGAAACAACTGTTCCAGCTAATAAATATAATAAACATAGAAATCCGTACAGGTACACTAATCATCCTTTTCAAATTGTTATGGCTATAAAGACAGCAAAACTACAATTCACATATGTTTTCTCTGCGATAACGCATTACAAATGAACATCGCCAAAACTCACAAGAAAATCAATAACCGACTTCGGGAGGATCTGATGCGGATATAACAACGCCTCCTAGTCCTAGTACCATAACCTATACTTTTTAGCATTAATAAGAAGCTAATTAAAAGGTCAACGGACATTTCCTCACGGGAAACAGCCAGATAGGATCAAAGCGATAGGGAGAAGAAATTTCACCTCTCCGCGAGGAACAAGAGATGGTCCTCATCAGCAAACTCGGGGAGCAGCATGGCCTCGATCCGCCCTTCGGCCGACTTGGCGGAGACCTCCAGGATGCCGAAGAGCGCGGCGTGAACGGGCACGCGGGAGCTGGGTTGTCCCGACCTCGCGGCGCGCCGGCCGGAGATGAGGGCGGCCCAATCGCGGAGGTCGACGCGGCGCCACGCGAGCGGGTCCCGCGCCGCGGCGCGCCACGAGGAACAGGCGCGGGAGGCGCCGCCGGAGAGCAGGTCCGGCGCGCCCACGCGGTCCATGATCGACACCAGGAGGTCTTGCTGCAGCTCCGCCCACGGACGGCTCGGCGGCATCGCCATGGACGGATGGGAAGCGACAGCCGAGACGGGGAGCTCCGTACGTCTCTAAAAAATGAAGACGTAAATGTCGTTAAAAAAGGGTGTGTTTGTTTACCTGGGCTTATAAATAGCATAAGCCTAAATAAACGAAATGGGCCTCCAAACAGCCCAGCGTGCAATTTTGAACATGCCTACCTGCACGATCACCAGACCAGAACTGTGTCGACTCAAAAAAAAAAAAAAAAAACAGACCAGAACTGCGTCGATGCATGATATTTTGGTCCACTGGGTATATGTCACTCGGCCCACTTCACATTGTCAATACAAAAGACGAATGTTTCTTCTAAACAAAAAGCGAATAAAATGGCTACTGTGAGCATGCGTGTGAAGGGAAAATAAAACAATTTTTGTATTGTTCCTCTATCTGTTGTTAGGAAATATTGGTCGATGACAACAACCTTAAATCTCAAACTTGCCAAGGAAATGGTTTACCCTTGCAACAACGCCATAAACCGCGAACCAATTAGTTCACCTAAAGGTAGAATGCATGAAAAACACATTATTATCTTTTCTCACACATAATATCACTGCCACAACACTTAATTGCGCAACAAATTAAGAGTAACCGCACCGATGAAGATATATGTCTTTTGTCGTTATCTACTACTCTTATAAAATAAAACCCCACTATCTATTTCTCTTAAAATACATGTAAAGTGTCCAACTGAGCAATCTATTATTACTATCTCACTATCTATTTCTTTTGACATAAAAAGCATTCACCTAAGCAGTCCACTATATTTACCATTAGCCATTTTTTTTGACATGCAAGTTTTTTTTGAAAACGTGCGTTGCACGTATCTCATTAAGGGAAGAAAGAGTTTAAAGTTACATTCCACAATCCCCTTAGCGAGATACCCTGGGACGGTGGACGACACATTTACAGGTATCGCCGGCTAGATACGACGCAACTTCGAATGGTGTACTGACTATGAAACAATTGTGCTCCTAGTAAAAGAAAGACCCTAACACACTAGGAGCGGTGCCAGCGCCTTGAAACCTGCGGACACCCACTCGTCTGCCTCTTCTCTGATGTCCTTGATGAGATCGTAGGCCGTGGTGGTGATGTTGTGGAACATCCTCATGTTGCGTTGTTTCCAAATCGTCCATGAGACGAGCAACACACATGAGTCGAAGCCTCGCTTGAGGTGTGCCGGGAAACGGTCACGCGTAGACAGCCACCAGTCTTTGAGATTGTCGTTCTCCGACGGCACTAGGTGATCTAGCCCTGCCGTCACAAACAGCCTGTGCCAAACTTCTCGCATGTAAACACATGAAAGAAGGAGGTGGTCGTGGTGTTCTGGAACCTGTAAGCATAGAATGCATTCGTCTTGCTATTGAAGCCCATGGCGCTTGCGTCGCTCCGCCGTCCATAGACGTCCACGGAGCGCGATCCAAAAGAAAAGTTTGACCTTCGGAGGAGCCGACGCAGCCCATAGTTATTTCGCACCTCTCATCGTGGTTCTTCCAGCAAAGAAGATGTGGTAGGCTGAGGAGCTGGAGTAGTTCCCATCGGCCATCCACCTCCAAGACATCTGATCGCGCTCCATGCTGGTAATGTGAATGCCCTCGAGCATCATCCATAACCTGATGAATTGTGTAATGTAGGTGACCGTAGAGGCGGCCATGGCATCCCATGCCCATTGGTTATCAGTGAGCGCATCCTTGACGCTGTGGCTCCGGAACTGTAATGTCCCGCCTCCTCGAGGCCGGGTCCGCTTACATCCGGCCGCTTATCTAGGACATAGACTGGCCTCACAAACCAACACTAGTCTTTTCTACGCACTTTGTCCTCACTCATGCGCACCCGGGAAGACTTCCCGGTTGGTCATCCATCCCTAAATTGCTCCACACCAAGCATGCTTAACCTCTGAGTTCTTCAGTGATGAGCTTCTAGAAAAGAAGTTGCAACTTGTTGGTATGAGTATTCTATCAATCCTATTAAACCCTGGGCCGGAGTGTTACATACTCACCCCCTTAGGAGACCGACGTCCTCGTCGGTCAACCCCAGGCCAGGAACGTCCCCTCTTGGCTACGTCCGTATGTCCAGTGCCAGCGCATATGTCATGCTGTGCGACCACTCCGGATCCACACCAGCCATGCACACCATGCCTGCACACTGACACACGCGCCCGTGAAACTGCAAGGGTTGGCTCTGATACCATTTGTAATGTCCCGCCTCCTCGAGGCCAGGCCCGCTTACATTCGGCCGCTTATCTAGGATATAGACTGGCCTCACAGACCAACACTAGTCTTTTCTACGCACTTTGTCCTCACTCGACCAACACTAGTCTTTTCTACGCACTTTGTCCTCACTCGTGCGCACCCGGGAAGACTTCCTGATCGGTCACCCATCCCTAAATTGCTCCAGACCAAGCATGCTTAACCTTAGAGTTCTTCAGTGATGAGCTTTCGAAAAAGAAGTTGCAACTTGTTGGTATGAGTATTCTATCAATCCTATTAAACCCTGGGCCGGGGTGTTACAGGAACCGCCTGGGAACGGAGTTGAAAACCTCCTGAGCTATCAGGCAAAGACGCCCTTCAGGCCACCAGGAGTCCATCCAGAATCGGATAAGCTCACCATTCTGTAGTTGGAAGGAGGTGGAAGCGTTGAACATGGCATCCACCTGTCGCTCCACCGCGGCCGGCAGCCGTGCACAAGGGGAGGCGGGGTCAGTCCGCTTCGCCCATTCCCACCGCAACCGGAGCGCGAACCCAAGGGCGCGAAGATCAGGCAGCCCCAGACCTCCCAGGTCACGCGGTGAGCAGACCACAGGCCAAGCTACACAGCATCTTCCACCGGAAACCGTTGCGGCGCCGGCCCAGAGGAAAGCGCATCTGGATCTGTCGATGGCCTTGATCGCCCATTGGGAGAGTGGACAGCAGATGAAGAGGTGGACCGGTATAGCAGACAAGGTGGAGTGAGTGAGAGTCGCCCGGCCCGCCTCATTGAGCAATCCTGCCTTCCAGATAGGGATGTGAGCCGCGACCGCGTCCACCAGCACTTGTTCTTTGTCGCGAGGTATCTTGGTGATGGATAGCGGAACTCCCAAATATTTGGTAGGGAGGAGCTCGACTCGGCAGGGGAAGGCGTGAAGCAGGTGTGCTAAATCCGCCACCTCACACCGGATAGGGGATATGGTGCACTTGTCGACATTCGTTTGCAGCCCAGACGCGCCGGCAAATAGCTCCAAGATCCTGCGCACATAGGTGACATTGCGCACCATCGATGCCAGGAAGATGACCAGATCATCGGCGTATACCGACGCTCGGCACCTGGCCGCCTCGCCGGGCAGTGGAGAGAGCATGCCCGCCCGGTCCGCCTCCGCCAGCATCACATTAAGGACCTCCATGACTAGGACGAACAAAAGCGGGGATAGCGGGTCGCCCTGCCATAACCCGCGAGCATGGCAGATGCGCTGGCCAGGGCGTCCGTTGACGAGGACGCGTGTGCTGGCAGTACGCAGGATAATATCAGCAATTATCATTTGCAATTAAAATTCATTAGCACAAGAATACGATATTCAGCAAGACACATCATTCATTCTAACCCATTTATATTTTTTTATAACCACGACAACGCATGGGAAATCCTCTTAGTTTCTTTTGCCAGGAAGCCAAACTCCTAGAATATGAGATATCTATCTTGGGCTATTGGCGGTGTTATTAATTCAATAGCTATGTTCTTGTTAATTCAATAGCCATCTGAAAAATTCTCTTGATAGATCTTGTGTGGCGACAATCAAAGAAAAAAATTCTTGATTATTTTATTACAATAACAAAAATAACACTTTTGGTTACTTAACCCATTTCTTTAATTAGATTATCTATTGCTAGTATAAATCCTAATAACGAAGGTTGTCGTTCTTGTTTATTAGATGAATGTTGGATATCATTGCTACTAGGCTTTGCCAAGCAACCAATTCCCAACCAACGCTCTACAAGAAATATATAATGGCACCTATCTCAAAATAATTGATAATGACATGAGGATAGTTTTTTTTTTTTACAACGACTTGAGGATAGTTGACTGTCATCACTATATCACATAGGTTAGAGAATTTCTCCTTGACTCCATAAGTCCTTTTTGTGTTTGAAAATTAGTGCCCAGTGTCATCATTAATTTTGATGCCCGCATACAACAAGACAACTTTTGATCTTCTTACACCATTTCTCGCATAAACCTTGGATTCAAGCATCTGCTGAAGAAAATACAATTTGAACTTTTGAAATTCAACTTTGACGATTACTTCAACTGGGTTTCTTATATTATGTAGTTCAAGGATTGTTTTGTGTAGTATTAGTACCCGTTCATGATAATCTGACCTGGAATGAATGTCGTCTGGGATGCTTCACTACCGAAAAATCGTAATTTGCCGAGAGTTTTTTCTTTGCCGAGTGTTTTTTATCGGGCACTCGGCAAGAGCAAAGAGGCTTCTTTGCCGAGTGCCAGGAAAAACACTCGGCAAAGAGACTTCTTTGCCGAGTGCCAGGGAAAACACTCGGCAAAGAGACTTCTTTGCCGAGTGACAGGGAAAACACTCCGCAAAGAATTCTTTGCTGAGTGTTTTCTTTTACACTCAGCAAAGAAGCCTCTTTGCCGAGTGTCTTTTTTTTGCCACTCGGCAAAAAAGGTCTTTCAAATCAAATTTTGAAGCCCTAAACGAATTCAAATGAAAAAGTATTCAACTATGAAGTTGTTTAACTCATCAAGGTCTACATAGTTTATTTTGGTCATTTCTTCATTTGATAAAGTAAAAGTAAATATTTTTATAAATCTTATATATCTTTCTAATAGTTTATGAAACTACAAGAGGAGATATAAGATTTGTGCACTATTGTTAGAACCACCACTTCGAATGATCAAATGACCAATCACCCAAAATAAATTTTATAAATTTTGAGAAGTTATAAAATATTATAGTTGAAAACCTTTGCCGAGTGCATTAGGCACTCGGCAAACTGGCTGTGTCCGGTAGTGCTTGTACTACATTAATTACTAGTTACTTCACAGTCTATTAGTTAAAACCTTGGTAAAAAAAAATCTTTCTCAGTGAAAGAAGAGGTGAGAAATCTGTTCTTCATATGCGACGTCGTTTGCCTATGTGAGATGTCATGTATCTGGTCCTCCACAAGACTATAGTAGTAATTATTATCCTCTTGTGGAACAAATATATATAGCTCCTTATAATAGTACATGATGTACATATAACATGACTCCATGAGAGGGTCACCCACTAGTACTTTATCACGATGTCTAATAATTTGCAAAATAAACTTTTACTGAAAAAGGGCCTGTTATTATTATATCATATACACTAGCATGCATATATGTTTCGCCGAAAGGCAGGCGCGCGTGGCATGCGTGAGGTGTCCTCCACTTCTCTTTTTCTCAGACCTGCACATTGTGACATTCATCATTCATGGTGCGACATGCCTATGTCCCAAAAGCAGGCAAGCTGCAATATACTGTATGTACTCCACTGGCAACCCCACTAGGCACTTTCTGAGACCATTCCAGTGGCATGCGTGCGCATTGTCGATCGGAATGAAAGGTAGTGGTTGAAGATATCTACTGATCTAGTAATTAAGTAAGGTCAATTCATGGACCAAATCAAGGTGGCCATGCATGATCGATCATACGTGGTAGCACGCACGGTCGACGGTCGATGCTATGTGATATGGTGCCGTCCATGTGTAGCTTATGTATGCATATTGTGATCGCTAATGCTATCCTCCATCACTTAGCTTGTAGTGCAGGATAAGCATAAATCTTTTTTTTTTTCAGAAAAAAACTTTAGATTAGAATAAACCGGAAAACAAGCAAGGGATAGCTCCGAACTCCAGTTACGCCCCATGTTTTGCGTAGTTGTTGTAGCCTCCTGTTTAGGCCAGTCTCAGCGCAGGGAGTTTCATGACATTATTTCCAAGATTGTCATGCCATATAGAATAAAATAAAAATTGGATAAAACCCCATCCCTCAATGCAAAGTTTCATTAGATAGTTTTATAGAGATTTAATTCCATGACTCTATAGAGTTGGTAATAATCGTACCAAAAGAGCTTATCTAGATGATACTCACTTCTTCTTTCTCTCTTTATATAAATACACTATCATATCGCCTAATGTGACAACCTATTTAATACAAATGAAACTCCGACTAAGACCAGCCTTAATACACAATCTTGTTACGATCAATACTAGTATAGATCGCGCCACTATTAAAGGGGTCACAGTCATCGATATTGAGTTTAAGTTTGAACATTTTTACTTGTGGTACTACACAATTAATCACCATCTCCTTCTCTGCTTATATATGGTGATGGGCATATATTGTGTACGTTCAAGACTTTTCATGTTCCACCTGTGACTGCTTTTACGTCCATCTAGGGCTCTCATCAATCACAGAAGGGTACATACATATATATGGCCACACAAACGCCATCATATCATATATACCAAATGTACAGTAACGTGGAAATGCGAAATTAAGCACCCCGCGAGCTTGTCGATCGACGCATGCAGGTGCCCTGATGGTCGTCCTCGGTACACAACCGGGGGTCCGGGGCTCGGGGGCCGACACACACAACAAGGAAGCATATATGATGCTTCAAAGCCCTGCCTAGCTATATCTATCTTATATTGCCACTGCTATCGACTAACGAAGGCAGCAGCGCCACACAGGTTGGGTACACACTACAGACGATGCACACAGTTGTTCCTTTATGCGCCTAATACCTCTTGATTTGACAGCACACCACACCACACCACACCAAGCGTACGTATATACTGTATGCACATATATAGACATACACATTCTTGGACCATGAGAAAGAAAATATGATGAAGCCACTTGTACTATACAAACCACCATTTGTCCATCCTACATTGCCTTTAATTATAGGTTCAAAACACTAGAAGTGACTGTGACTCCATAGCACATAGTCACATGGTGATCCATTGTTCCATATATAGAGCCACTGGTGTTGGGACCGGGTCCCAGCTGATTTAGAGTGAGGTGAAATGGCACGACCGAGTCAAGCTCTCTCTCGATACAAAATTGGTAGGAATTACAATGTGGGCCCTAGGGAAAGTGGCACTGCAGCTACTCAAGGACCATCCCTCTAATTACACTGGGGGCATGGCCTTTTATAGTGGATCTCATGCTCAAGATCGAAAGTACAAGCGTGCCCCCAACGGGATTTTCGAAACCCTAGACACTGATCCTATTACACATGGGCTCTTAGGGGTAGGCTGGTCCACCCTTTCCTGGCCATGATCGCAGGCCGCGGCCCATCACTGTCCGCGAGAGGCCCATTAAGCCCACTGCTTGTCCTGATGAAGGCGGTTTCGGGTCGCCGCTTCCTCCACACAGAGCCTCCGAGGGTGTCGAGGCTCCATCGATCAGCCTCCGCTGGAGCGATGATCATCGCCGCCGGGCCTCCGTCGTCGATTGGCCTCATGGTCTCCGCGGTGGCTTGCTTGCGGAGGTCATACCTCCGGGGGGGGATTGGCCTCCGCTTGAACATCGGCCATCGCCGCCGGACCTCCGCCGTCGATTGGCTTCACGGCCTCAGCGGAGGCTCCCCAGCGAAGATCTGACCTCCGACAGCTCCTCTCCAAGACCTGCAGGCATGAGCAAGGTGGATACAATTGAAAGTCAGTCAGACACCAGTCGGAGGTAACAAGCCTCTCCAGTCCCGGGGCGCATCCCCAACATTCCCCCCTTGAGGGTTAGGTCTAGCGGAGGCAGGTCTAGCCATCAACATGCCCCTGGCCGTGGAGGCTGTGCTTACCTCCGACTCCCCCCTGGCCCGTTGAACGTTGGACCGGAGGCTTTGCATTTTACCGTTGCATGGTTTTCAATCTTATGCGTTGGTTTTGAGTTGGTTCGTTTGCTGCCATTCGATTCGTGGATCGTTGTGACCGTTGGGATGAGAAGTCGAGGCGTCACTTCGGTGCCTATATAAGGTGGGTGTGGTGAAAACGACCCGTACTCCCCTTCTCTCGCCACCGCGTAGTTTGTTTTGCTGGTTACTGCCTCCGCTCCCTATCGCGTAGGTTTCCTTTCTTGCTTGCTGTTTCCGCATTTGCCTTTGCCCCGGCATCCTATCGCCGTGGCACCTAAACGTCCCTGCTGCGCGCGTCGTCGTCCGTTCTCTGACCCCTATTCCCAGTTCCAGGGCATCGGAGTCGGAGGCTTCCTTGATCTTTTCGAGCAGTGCATACTGGCCGCTACGGAGGCTAGGGATCTCGAGGAGTCATTATCTAACGTTGAGGCTTCCCCTAGTGATCTGATGCCTCCGAAGAGTGTTTTTTCCTGACTCGGAGGTCAGCTACGACTTTGGTCATAGCCGGATGACACAAGCGATGATCGGTGGTCTCGAAGAGAAAGGCTATATTCCTGCTGGCCGCGGGTGAGCTCCAGGTGAGGAGACTGTCCCGCTACCTGAGAGAGATGAAGTTGTTGTGTTCAGGGACTTCTTCACCTGTGGCCTTCACTTCCCCTGTTGCAACTTCGTTCGGTACGTGCTTGAGTGGTTCGACGTACAACTTCATCACATGACCCCTCATGCATTTTTGAATATGAGTAAGTTCCTTTGGGCTGTCGAATCATACGGTGGAGGAATCAGTATAAACACTTTCACGGAGTTTTATGAGTTGGAAAAACAGTCAAAGTACATTGGAACAAGGCTTGCTCAGTTCGCATCTTGTAGCTTTATGGCCAAGAGGAATCCCGGCAAGGGCAAGGAAAAGATTGCTATTTCTTGGTGCCAGCGGGGAAAGTGGGAGCCCACTGATTGGATGGACTTTTGGTTTTATGTGAAGACTTTTGGTGCTTCTGAGGTCGGAGAGGATGGTCGGAAGATCATTACTTTTCCCTTTGCCTCCGTTATAACCCGGATGGACCCGCACACCAGCATCAAGCCGGAGGCAACCATTTCTGAGAAAAGGAAGTCCTATACCAGAGCATTTGCTGATGCCTGTCATTATTCTGGAGGAAGGGATCTTGTGGAGGAGATGATTGCCTCTGATTTCTGGCCTCTGCTTGGCGGCAAGGACAGGAAGAAGTTTGTCATGCAGAAACTGGACCATCCTATTTTTGGTGTGGCTGGTGGGATCCCGTGTTCGCATTTTGGGCTGCAGCTCCCTAAGGGTCAGAGCAAAGAGGACTTTGTTCGTGCCACCGAGTAGAAGGCTGTCAAAATACTTGGAGAAGTTTCTGAGAAAGAATATCTCACCCGGAGGTCTGAGGCTGGTACCATGCCTCACCTCAATAGGGTCTTCGAGGAGCTCGGCATTCACTATACTAAGCACGAGCTCCTTGAGAAGCTAAAGAAGAAGAATGAGAAAAAAGAATTCACCGCTACTGGCGCTGCTATGAAGGCCGCCGAGGAAAAGAAAAGAAAAGTTGGTGCTTTGATGCACGGTGGCTCGAACAAACAGAAAGGGGCCTCCGCTGAGTCTGCGAGATGGAGGACATTTTGGAAGATCTTTATGATGAAGAAGGGGACGTCATTGCAAATCTGGAGGTGGGGACTGAGATTCCAATGGAAGCTGATACTTTGGCACTACTCAGTTCTAAGGGCCCGTCCCGGCGATCTCTATCGCCTGCTGCTTCCCCGGAGGCGTCCCATGCCTTAGCAGTTGAGGCCTCCGGTTCGCCATCGGTTTGGCCTGTCTTGCCGCCTGCCGAACCTCTATCTGAGCTTGTTGAAACGGCATCCCCTGAGCTTTCTGTGAAGCCATTTGCCAGTGTGTACCTCGACGCTAGTTCTGATGAAGATGAAATGGAGGAAGCTGGTGCTATGGCTCGTCATGCTGAGAAGCCAATGGAGGCTGCCCAACATGAAGCGGAGGATACCGAGGTCCACAAGGATGCCTACAGCTTGAGCCAAAGTAACATTCTTACTTGGAGTATGACCTATGTGGATTTCCTGACTCTAAAGGTTTCTTGTGGTTATGCCTCTGTCGGGGAAGTTTCCTTGCTCGGTGAGCATGTATATGATATTTTTTGAGATTTTGTGTTTTCTTGTTTCCTTGTTTAACATATTTTTTGTGTCTACTTTTAGATATCCTTGCTATTGAGGCCACTCAGACTGCTCCTCCACCGCCTCCGGTGACTGATGCACCACTTCCTGGAGGGACCGTTACTGAGGCGGTGCCTATGGCTCCGCGACCTCCGGTGGACGTGGTTGGGTCTGGGTCTTTACCGTCTGGTAGCTGTCCTGATGAGGGCATAAGTGCCCTCCTTGGCTGGGCTCAAGGTATTGACCAGCTGACCGATGCAATGGGCGGAGACTTGTACCGGCGTTTGGCTGGGTTGCCGCTTCAGACCTTGATGAACGCCAATATTAATCATCATGTTATTATGAGTATGGTTTCATTCTCTCCGTTTTTAGCTATGCGCTCTTTTTCATGTATTTGATTTTGACATTGCTTTATTGTTGTCTCCAGAGCGTCGCCTTGTCTATGGCTGTTGAGACTAGCAGTTGTGCTGAACTGGTCAAAAAGGATGACGCGATCAAGGTTTTGAAGGCAGAGATTGAGTCTCAGACCCACGAAAGGGAGCGAGTGGCTCAGAAGGCCTCTGGCTTGGAGAAGCAGGTATCAGCTCTTGAGTTTCAATCTGATGAGTTAAGGAAGTCTGTTACTGCTGCCAAGGAAGCGGAGGCCACCGCCAACCAGTGAGCAGACAAAGCTGCTGAGATTTCTAATCTCCTACGCCAAGAAGTGGATGCTGAACGACGGTTGGCAGCAGCTCTTAAGACTAAGGTTGAAGAGCTTGAGAAGGAGCTGACTGCCACCAGGTTGATCATGCTAGAAGTGGCTGAATCCTATGTCTCTGCCGTCCGGGCTTTTGGTGGTGCGGTGACTCCGGTTAATCCTGAGGCTTCTACCTCCCGTGTCTTTTCCTGGATCAAGGCAAACCTCGACAATCTTAGTGAGTTTATGACCGGAGTCTCCGATTTCAGTGTGAAGACCTCCACCACCTATTTGTGCAAGCTTTTTGTGTCCAAGGACATTGTTCAAATTTGAAACTTTGATTGTCCTGAGCTGAAAGATCCCGCTGAACTTGGCAGAATGGATCGGTTTGTTAAGACCACCGTATGTAGCTTTATGGAGAAGTTCTGGTCCAAGTTTGGCCAGTCGGAGACTATTGCCATGGCTAATGTCACTCGTGAAATGGTATGTATGGTTAGGTTTTCCTGTCTTATTTTATTGTAAGAGCTGTGTTGGTGATTCTGTTCTTTTATTTTCTGCCTTTTTAGCAATTGAAGTATGGCAAGCGCAGCGATCACGGCCCGACTTCTTCTGGCGGCACATCTGCAGGCACCCGGGGATCTGCTGACGCTGGCACCTCTGCTACTCACGTCCTTCTTGCAAGTGCTGGGACTGATGCCATGATGGAGCAAGTGGTGGCATCTCCAGGGGCTTGGTCAGGTCTTCAGAACTTGACTGCTGAAGAGGAGGTGTAAAAATTTATCTTGATTTGTGGTTGTGTATATTTTTTCTTTTGCTGACCTAGTGCCGGAGCGCACGTGTAAGGAACAATTTAAGTTACTCTTGGTTTTGTAAATTATTAATGGTCGAATCGTCCTGCGCAGATCTGCAGTTTGGGGCCTGTGCAGGAGGTCGAGCCTATTACCTTTATGCGCAATGATGTTTACGTAAGCGACGAGCTATGGGATTATTGGAAGTTGGCGTTTCCTAGGCGCACGGTGGATGACATGTTTGATTTTGTTCTCAGCGACTCAGATAATGAGCGCTCTAGCTTTACTCATTCTCTTGCATGGCGTGGTCTAACTGGACCTTTGTAATTATTGTTGCTTGCGCGGAGGTTAAGTGTTGAGATGGAACTATCATTTGCGATCTTGTTTATTTCAACCTCCGCTATGCTGCGAAAGTCTATTTGAATTAGTTGGCGGCCTTCGTGCCAGATTGCTATTGTGGCCTCCGAAAGTGATTTCTACTTTCCTCCTCGGAGGTTGTAACCACTTTGAAGCACATTTATGTATTAATAATTTTACTTTATTGTTAACATAAAGTTGGTGTTACAACCATTGTTTCTCTTCGACCAGTGCTGGTGCCGATCTTGCTGTGTTCGACTTTATGGTCTTTGGCTATGCCTCCACGTGTCTTGATGCTTGTTCTGTGGAGGCGAGCCACGGTTGATTTTAGTGGAGACGGGGAGACGTTACGAGTTCTTACGTGGTATCCCCCCTTGTCTCCGTTCAGGCGATGATCCTGATTGGCTTGCGCTGTCGGCTAACTGCTTTGGCATTATCTCGAAAGCCCTCGTTGTCTCTAGGATGTTGCTTTTGCCAACCCCCTTACGAATTCTTGCATGGTATCTTATTATTTCTGTTCGTCCGTATGCGCACATCTGCCTCCATCTCCCTTAATCGGATTTGCCTATGGGGAGTTGCTTGTGCTTGGCCCTTTTCCTAATGCTTAGGCATGCAGACCTTGAGCTCTACCTCTTTTATAGTACCCCTTGTGTACTTTGCGTATCTTTGATATTTATTGATTTTGTACCATTGCTTGCTGAGGCTAAATGACACAAGTACTAATTTTTTACTTGTTCCCTTTAATGGTAGGTAGCTGCAGCTGGTTTAATGATGCTTGGGAGGTCCTTATAAAAAGATCTATACCCCCTTAATCATTTGGGCTGATTTTGTTGTGTACATAATATTGATGGTGCTTCCTAGGAGCTGTCTTTGCGTTGGTACTGTGTGAGGACTCGTAATGGAATAGCCACATCAGTAAACCTATTGCCAATGGTTAAAGATGGTGATGCTTCTACTTGTCAACGATACTCTACTTGTATTGCCTTTGTATCCTTAGAGATGGTGGCCAGCTGTGATCGTATTTTGTGTTATTGGTGTAAGGATTTTGGATGCGGTGGTTGCTTGCCGATGGAAGGTGCAAAGTGGTGTGCTGACAGATGATTGTGGAGCTTTTTCATGTATGAGCTGGTGTTGGAGGCTCACCTCCTTCTCTTTGTACCGAGTGTCTATTGGAATTGATTCAACTGGTTTGGTTTTCGGAGGCACAGGTGGTATGTAGCCGAGAGGCGATAGGGGGGTATTCTATATCTGATCAGGGTTTGCCTTCGCCAGCACCTGTTTTTTAGGGAGCATTTGTTTGATTTTCTTTAGATTTATTTTCGGAGGCTGCACCCTTTGGTTTTTTTGTAGGTTGAAGTGTTGGCAACCTCTGGGCCACTTCCATGTCTTGTGGTAGCAGGTTAACTGGGTGGAGTGGCTAGATATCCTGACCTGGAGGTTGTGCATTTTGGTCTAGCGGTTAGATACATGCGCTTTGCACATTGTTCCTGTTATGAGCAAGGCGCGATGAGCCTTGTCTGTTGTAAGCATAAGGTTGAATAATAAATGATCCTACTTTACGTATTATCTCTGTTTTGTAATTATTTTATCGGTTCCTTTATTTTTTGGTGATTATATTGCCTCCGTTTTGGAAGGTGTGTAATACGGAGGTTACATGACTTCGTGAAGTCAAACATGTTACCTCCATTTGTTTTAATACCTTATTTCGGGGGTCACTGCTGTGTGACGTTTCTTTCTTTTTGCGGTACTGGTGCCTGAGTTAGTTCACAGGTCTTTCCCCAGTTTGCTTTGCAACTTGTGGTTGCGATTGCCTACCTCGATGCCTGATATGCCAGGGCTTTTTCGAGGGCTTTTGGCATTTCGCAAAGGCTACTTCATGCCTTCTCATTTCGTTCACAACCTGTGGTTGTTATTGCCTGCCTCAATGCCTGATATGCCAGGGCTTTTTTGAGGGCTTTTGGCTTTTCGTGGAGGTCGCTTCATGCCTTCTCATTTTTCTTAATGGTGGCATGAAGTGACCTTGTAAATGTTGAATAGTTGTCGAATATTGCGGCCGCGGGCTGGCTGCTTTCGACCATCTTAGGTATCGCTTTTCGGGGTCCTCTTTATACATTCAGAGGTTAATTACATGTGGTCTTGCCTCATTAAAAACCTCACCTCCGATTTGGAGCCCCTTTTGTGAGGAAAAGAGTGCAAGCCGTTTTTGCAGAAAAAGTAAATTGCAGGAATTTAAATCTACGGATCTCCGCTTATAATTCTACGGAGTCCTTACATTCTATGTGTAGTATTTCCTAAGGCTCTCAATGTTCCAGGAGTGAGTTGACATTGTTCCTTCTGTATCTTGTAGATAGAATGACCCTTTCCTTCCGCCTTGCTTGGATATGAACGGTCCTTCCCATTTTGGCTGTAGCTTCCCTATGTTTTGAGCGTTTGGCCTCCGCTTCATTACCCAGTCGCCATCTTTAATGTTTTTGGTGACCACTTTTCCATCCCTCCATTTTTTGATTTGGCCTTGGTATTTCTCGATGTTGTCTACTGCCTCTAGCCTGTATGCTTCGGTCATTTCTTTGGTATATTCTTCATCTTTTGTGAGGTTTTGTTTTATTACGCAGAGGCTCTAGTATTTGATCTCCTCTGGCATCATTGCTTCTTCTCCGTACAGTAGCTTGAATGGAGTGAACCCGATGGCTCTTGATACGTTTGTGTTGTGAGACCATACAATCTTCGGCAGCTCTTCTACCCATTTGCCCTTTTTGTGATCTAGCAATGTCTTGGAGATTGCTAAGAATGTGATTCTGTTTGACCTTTCCATTGCTCCGTTACTCTCTGAGTGATAGATTGAAGCGAGGGCTATTTGTGTGCCTATGCTATTGCAGAATTCTTTGAACTTGTCTGAATCGAATTGTTTTCCATTGTCGACTATGAGTTTCCTTGGAACCCCAAATCTGCAAATTATGTTTTGCCAGAAGAATTTTTTGAATGTTTCGGAGGTGATTGTTGCAAGCGGCTTGGCCTCTATCCATCTTGTGAAGTATTCTACTGCTACTACTGCATATTGGCTTCCGCCCTAAGCCGGAGGTAATGGGCCTACGAGATCCATTCCCCATCGCTGAAGTGGCTAGACCGGAGGTATTAGCTGTGATTGCGCTCCCGGAGATGCTTGGTGTGGTGCAAAACTCTGGCGTGCTTTGCAAGTTCTTACTATATGCAATGCATCCTTGATATGAGTTGGCCAGTAGAATCCTTGCCTGATTGCCTTCGCTGAGAGTGCTCTCGGGCCAATGTGCGATCCACATGTCCCTGAGTGGATATCCTGTAAGAGATCTTTGCCTTCTGACACAGTTATGCACTTAAGCAATGGTTGGACTATGCCCTTCTTGTATAGGACTCCATCTATTATTGTGTAATTCCTTGCCCGCACGGCCAGTCTTGCTGCACTTGTTTCGTCTGATGTCACATGGATTCCACTGATATGATCAATTATTGCTTTCCTCCAATCCTCTGTGTTTACTAGGAGTACCTCCGCAAACGCCTTAGATGCTTTTGCAGTAGCTGGCAATGTCAATTCTTGAAAGAAAGTTCCTTTGGGTACCTCCGTTTGATTTGCGCTGCTTTGGCTAACTCATCTGCCTCCGTGTTGTCCCCCCTTGGGATGTGCTTTAGGGTAAAACCCTGGAATCTTTTTTCCAGACCACTGATTACTTCCAGGTACGTGGCTAACTCTGGGTTTCTTGCAACATAGTCTTTCTCTACTTGTCCTGTTACTATCTGTGAATCGGTTCTGACCATGATGTATTTCGCACCAAGTGCCTTGGCTTTGCTGAGCCCCAGGATTACTCCTTCATACTCAGCTACGTTGTTGGTTGCTTTGAAGCAGAGTCTTGCTGCATATTTTGTTTTGATGCCCGATAGTGATATTAGTAATGCGGAGGCTCCTTCACCTTGGACGCCCCATGCGCCATCTGTGTACAGTATCCATATTGAAGCCTCCGCTTTGTCTTCTGCGTGCTGCGGAGATGTCCATTCCACCAAAAAGTCTGCGAGTACTTTGATTTGACTGCTGTTCTTGAGATGAACTTGATGCTAAACTGAGATATTTCTGTTGCCCATTTACCGATTCTCCCTGATGCTTCTTTGTTGCTTAGGATGTCGCCTAGCGGTTGTGCTATTGGTACCAGAATTTCATGCTCTTGAAAATAGTGTTTAAGCTTCCTTGATGCTGTGACTACCGCGTATGCTATTTTTTTGACCTCCGAATAGTTCAGTTTTGCTCCCTATAGCACTTCTGATACATAGTATACTGGGTGTTATACACTTTTGTTGTCAACTTCCTTTTCTTGAACTAGCACTGCGCCGATTGCTCCTGCGGAGGCTGCAACATATAGTAGCAAGGTTGCCTCTGCTTCTGGCACTATGACCATGAGGTCCTTTGTCACGTAGTTTTTGAGCTGCTGAAATGCCTCTAACTGCTCTTTGCCCCATTCAAATTTGCCCGATGTCTTGAGTGTTCTGAAAAACGGTAGACTTCGTTCTGCTGATTTTGGGATGAATCTGCCGAGTGCTGCTATTCTGCCTGTCAGACGCTGCACTTCCTTTTTGTTTTCTAGTTCCCTCATTGTTAACACTACTTTTGTTTTATCTAGGTTTTCTCTTAGCCCTTCTGGACCTACAATGTAACCGAGCATTTTTCCCTTGCTTACTCCAAAGATATATTTTTCTGGGTTCAGTTTTAATCCTGCTTCTCTGAGATTGGTGAATGTTTCCCTGAGGTCATCCAAATGGTCTCCAGTCTGCTTGCTGACTACTGCTAAATCATTGACATAGGCCATAATGTTCCTCCGGAGTTGAGCTCGCAATACAATCTGAATCATTTGTGAGAACATTGATCCTACATTTTTGAGACCTTCTGGCATCCTGACAAAACAATAGGTGCCGAAGGGGGTTGTGAAACTTGTTTTCTCTTCATCCTCCTTCCTTAGCCATATTTGGTGGTATCCTGAGAAACAATCTAACAGAGAGAAGTGCTTGCATCCTGCTACCTTGTCGTCTGATGCATCTATTCTGGGTAATGGGAAAGGATCTTTTTTGCAGGCCTTGTTGAGATCTGTGAAGTCTATGCACATTCTCATTTTGCCATTCTTTTTTGGCACTAAGATGACATTTGCTAGCCATTCAGAGTACTTGACTTCTCTGATGACCTTGGCATCTAATAACCTTTGCACCTCCACCTTTGCTGCGATTATGCGTTCATCGGACATCTTTCTCTGTTTTTGCTTCTTAGGTTTGACATTTGGGTTGATGTCGAGGGTGTGTTCAATCACATCCCGACTGATTCCTTATAGATCTGATGCTGACCATGCAAATACGTCCTTGTTCTTTGTTAGTAGCTCTAACAAGTCTTTTCTTTCTACCTCTGATAGGTTGGCACCTATGGTTACTTTTCTATTAGGGACTGCTGCTTCCAATGGTAATGTTATCGTGTCCTCTTGATCTGTCATGTTGGTTTTTCCGCACGCATGTCCAGAGGTTCCTCTGCTTCTACGGTGTTGATATTTCTATGTGCTTTGTATATTGCTTTCTCTATGTTCCTTGCTTCTTTTTGACTGCCCTGCACTATGATGATTCCATGTAATGCTGGCATCTTCATGCAGAGGTACCCCATGTGTATTGCCACATTAAACTTGTTTGCGAATCCTCTTCCCAGTATCGCATTGTACTGGTAGTAGATGTCGACCACATCAAAAGTGATGTACTCTGTCCTGGCATAGTCCCCATCTTTGAATGATACTGGCAGTGATATCTTGCCTAGGGCGTTGATCTTCTTCTCACCGAATCCAATCAGTGGGGTGTACGATGGCTGCAGCTGGCTCCTGCTGAGTTTCATTTGGTCGAATACATTCGAGAAGATGATGTCCGCTGAACTCCCGGAATCGACTAGTATCCTGCTTACTTCCTAGGCTGCTATGTTTGCCTTTATGACCATGGCATCTGCGTACAGAAAACTTTTGACTTGGAGGTCTTGCTCTGTAAATTCTATTGGCATCTTAGACCATTCTGTTGATCTGTAAGCGCCCTGGACTGCCACATTGTTTACCAGCCAGAGGTGGTGCTTCTTTTGCTTTTTGGTTTCGAACTCTAATGCCGAACCTCCGGCTATAGGTAGTATCATGCCAATGGTTGGTAGTGCCGAATGCGGATTTAACTTGTTTTTCGTCAAAGGCTCTGCCTTCGTGGTTGCTGATTGGGTTAAAGTATACTACGGAGGTGCTGGTAATGCTTCATACTGCCTTTGCTGTGCCACCGGAGGTGTCTACATCTGTGTTGATTCGATGAGCATTACGTGCGAAGGTCTTTGGTTGATGTAAGTTAGACCATTTTCTGCTTTGTTCGGGGTGTAACCCTGGTGCTACGCTGTTTGTTGATAGACTAGTCTCCAGGACAATAATGATGTCGGATAGTACTGTTGAGCCAAGTTGTGCTGCAGTAATGGCTCTGGAACGTATCCTGGGAAACTTGGGTTGTATTGTTGATGGAATTGTGAACTGTGAGTGTGATTAACTTCTCTGCTACCTTGCTACTGGGGCTGCAGTTGCGACTATTTGCTTTTCATCCTGTCTAATGTCTCTTAGGCCTTCGGGAAATCCCATGCGATATGCCCTTTGTCCTCTCCATGGAAGAGGCAATATGACTTCCTTGGTTTCTGGTTTATGCTCCAGCTCCTGGACTTGTTACTTTTGCTATAGCCTTGCCCTCCTTGATTTCTTTGCTCGTAGTTGGCTTCTTTTTTGACATGAGTATCCAGAGGTTGGCTACTCTGCAAATTGAAGACTTGTTTCTGTTGGTTCTGGTATTGTTGTCTCTACTGGTTCCTGTTATCTCTTCTGGTTCCATTATTTGAAAACTGTTTACTTTGACTGTGCACTTATTCTAACCTTTTGCGGAGGTCATTATCGGACCTGCAGTATTTTTCAAACTCCTCGTGCAATTGAGCCATTGTGGCTGGCTTCTTTCTTGCTAAGTGACTAGAGAATGGGCCGATCCTAAGTCCTTTGATTGCTGCTTCTATGGTTACCCCGTCAGGGACGTCTGGTGCTTTAACTCGGAGGTGTAGGAATCTCTGATAGTAGTCTCTGAGGGGTTCGCCCTTGAGGTGCTTGTTGCTGAACAAATCCGATGATGTTAGCAACTCGCTCATGTAAGCTTTAAAGTTTGCCAGTATCTGGTCTCGTAGGTTCTCCCATGAGTATACAGTGCTTGGCTTCAACATTGAGTACCATGCCAGTGCATCTCCTTCTGCTGCAATCATAAATGATTTAGCCATTACATGATCGTTGCCTCCTGCGGAGGCTACTGCAGCTTCGAAACTCATTATGAACTATCTCGGATCTGAATTGCCATTGAATCTTGGTAGGGACACAGTTTTGTAACTTGGAGGCCATGGTGAGCTTTGTAGACCTTCAGACAGTGGAGACTTTGGGTCAAAGACTCTTGATGGTGTGTGTAGACTTGGAATTACGGTGTGCGCAGCTTGCGCGTTTATAGCTAGGGGACGACTTGCCGTAATTGGTTGAGCAGCCTCCGATGGACTTGCTGCCGGGGGCTGCATGCTCTGTATTTCTGCTTGTAGAATAGCCATTTGCTGCCTTATCTCGTTCGCTTGACGCGATGATTGTATTGTCTTTTGGGTTGCGGCTTGCTCTGCCCTCAACCTGTCTCTTTCGGCTTCCATGCACTGCATCTCGGCTCTCAGCCTAGTCAGCTCACCTTCTTGGTTTCGGACAGGCTGAGGTTGTTATGTAGGATGCCCCCCTTGCACGGTGGTGTTGTTCTCGTCGTCACCTCTGTCTCCCGGTGTGGAGGCATAGGTGCTTCGGATGTTTCTTCTCGGCCTCCCGCGAGTCGAGGGTTCGGGTACCTCCGCCTCAGCAGCGGTACGTCTCGCGGAGGCCTTTCTTCTAGGTGGCATCTGTAGGTGTTATCTTCGGCCAGACACAAATGGTGGGCGCCAACTGTTGGGACCGGGTCCTAGCTGATTTAGAGTGAGGTGAAAGGGCACGACCGAGTCAAGCTCTCTCTCGATACAAAATTGGTAGGAATTACAATGTGGATCCTAGGGAAAGTGGCACTGCAGCTACTCAAGGACCATCCCTCTAATTACACTGGGGGCATGGCCTTTTATAGTGGCTCTCATGCTCAAGATCGAAAGTACAAGCGTGTCCCTAACGGGAGTTTCGAAACCCTAGACACTGATCCTATTACACGTGGGCTCTTAGGGGTAGGTTGGTTCACCCTTTCCTGTCCATGACCGCAGGCTGCGGCCCATCACTGTCCGCGAGTGGCCCATTAAGCCCACTGCTTGTCCTGATGAAGGCGGTTTTGGGTCACCGCTTCCTCCGCGCAGAGCCTCCGAGGGTGTCGAAGCTCCATCGATCAGCCTCCGCTGGAGCGACGATCATCGCCGCCGGGCCTCCACCGTCGATTGGCCTCATGGCCTCCGCGGTGGCTTGCTTGCGGAGGTCATACCTCCGGGGGGATCGGCCTCCGCTTGAACATCGGCCATCGCCGTCAGACCTCCGCCATCGATTGGCTTCACGGCCTCAGCGGAGGCTTCCCAGCGGAGATCTGACCTCCGGCAGCTCCTCTCTGAGACCTGCAGGCATGAGCAAGATAGATACAATTAAAAGTCAGTTAGATACCAACCGAACCGAAGGTAACAACCCTTTCTGATCCCGGGGCGCATCCCCAACAGCTGGTTGCTCTGCGAAGCTTGGCTCCGGCAGCTGACTGTTGAAATCTCGGGAAGTGAGAAGGACAGATAAAAAAGATGGAGAGAGTACTGCATATACCCTGTCCGGCTGTTTTGTTAATTATAAGAGAAAAACACCGTAACATGGCCCACAACGACGTCGTATCAATCTCGTTACAATCAATACTAGATTGCCGCAGTCGCAGTCACATCGATATTGAGTCTGGGTTAAGCTTGAACAACATTTTTGACGTGTGGTATTACGTAATTAATCAATTAATTACCTTCTCTGTACCGCTAATATACATGTGGCTGCTGTCCCCGTCTAGCGGCCTCACTCTGAAAGGATCCACACAACGACATCAAATGTAACGTTATTAGAAAGACGAAAGCACCCCCGATTGCATGCGAATGGTTCCACGGGAAAACGATTAATATAGCAACAGAGTTCTTGGAAACGATTTTTTTTCGCAAAAAAAAAAAAGGAAAACTATGAGCAATATAATCGCTTTCCCCGGGCGTAGAGCTAAGCGAGCGATGACGTACTTGTCGCCGTCGTCGTCCTCCACTCCAACTCCAATCGGACTGACCAACATTTCGTCCAGCTGTAGAACGATTATCCGTACTCCAACAATTCTCTTGCTGTAATCGTCGATTGCGTAGTACTCAAAACGATTAATTTCCTTGCTAATCGCGTTTTCCCGTGGAACTAACGGCCGTTACAACTAGAGCGATTACACCAAGAATTTTAATTTGTTGCCAATGCAATCGTCGTCTATCTTCCCGTGGAACCGAGACTGCACGTAATCGTTTTACCATGGAACAGGTGTTGTACCAGCATGGAATCGTCTTGCACACGTTGGGCACACTACTCTTGTTGCTTACGTTGAGCATGTGCACGTATATACGTACTACAGGTGACAGCGACTCCATATACCATACAGCACGCACCGAGGCCGCCCCCTGGACCCATCACCCACATGCTTAGCTGTTGTTCCATATATAGATGACCTGCCATGCTCCCTGCGAATTAAGCTAGCTTCGCTCCGGCAGCTGCTTCAAACCAATGCCTGCATTGTACTCCTATACAATGGGCACAACAGCTACTCCCGTCGCCGGAGCTGTCGTCCTCATCGGGGTCAAGCGAAGCAGCATGCTGCCGCTCGTCCTCGCCACCCTCATCGCCAGCGTCCTGCTGGTCGGCCCCGCATCCGACCGTGGAGGTGGAGCCGCCTTCGCCAGCCCGCCGCCGGACCCCGTGCAGTGCTCCTCGTCGGGCGGCGGCGGCGCCACGGCCGGCGTCAACTGCACCGTGTCCAGCGCCTACGGCGTGTTCCCGGACCGCTCCACGTGCCGCGCCGCCGCCGCGGCGTTCCCGACCACGGAGGACGAGCTGGTGCGCGCCGTGGCGCGCGCCGCTGCGTCGGGGACCAAGATGAAGACCGCCACCCGCTACTCCCACAGCATCCCGCCGCTGGCGTGCCCCGGCACCGGCGACGGCGAGGGGCTCGTCATCAGCACCAGGCGGCTCGACCGCGTCGTGTCCGTCGACCCCGCGACGGGCCACATGACGGTGGAGAGCGGCGTCACGCTGCGGCAGCTCATAGCCGAGGCCGCCAAGGCCGGGCTCGCCCTCCCCTACGCGCCCTACTGGTGGGGGCTCACCGTCGGCGGCATGCTCGGCACCGGCGCGCACGGCAGCTCGCTCTGGGGCAACGGTAGCGCCGTGCACGAGTACGTCGTCGGGATGCGCATCGTCACGCCGGCGCCCGCCGCCGAGGGGTACGCCAAGGTGCGCGTGCTCACCGCCGGCGATCCCGAGCTGAACGCCGCCAAGGTCTCTCTCGGCGTCCTCGGCGTCATCTCTCAGGTAAGGTCGTATATGTGGCCGACATCAGCTAAAACCGCACCTATGGATTTCACATTTCATTGCTTCGTTGCTGGGCAAGTGTTTCTACTGCGACTTCTTTAATTTTCTTTCAAATTTCAGAAAAAAAGTATTCCAATTCTTGTATATATACAGCAGTGCTTGCAACTTTTATTCTTCTTGTTCAATTATATATTATAGTACGTGATTTTTTCCTTTATTAATAAGCCGGCATAAGCTACTTTTTCTATCCACTCAACCGAGACCCGTGATCTCTACAGTGCTAGAAGTGACTTCATTTATTGTTTTTTATTTTATGCCCTCAATTAGATGACATCTATGTACGGCTACTACTGCATAGAAATAGTTGGTGCTCTACGTGACATTTTTGCCGACATGGGGTAGAAGCAATATACTTATCTTCATGGAGATTACAAAGCATATTGAAAGAGTATGACATGAAACAATGGGTTAGAAATATAACCTAACCAAAGTACCAAACTCTTAACTTTTAAATGAAAAATCGGCATATATAGTCCCCGTGCTCTGCTGGTTCATTAAGAACAAATTGTACATGACTTAATTAAAACAGGTAAAATTGTTTTTTAAGCAAATCTGTTTCGTAAAAGCAAGATCCATAATGTTTGAGGCTTTGAGCATATATATATGCCTACTTGCACACTCAAAAGCGGTGCCGGTGCGTACTACAACATTTATTGGTGGGACTGCAACATTTCGATGATTCTTGGAGTAGAAAACATGCATGCATGACACATCAAGTACATCTTTTTTTTTTAAGATAACATCAAGTACAAATCAAGGCCCCTTGTGTTTTGGCTTTTTTTCTTAGAAAAACACATTTCTTAGAAGGGATCACTTTACTGTTTAGAACATGCTTCTTTTCGTCACATGCCGGCCGGCATGGTGCACGCAACGACATTACTTTTTTACTTATATATCTTTTAGTTTTTTTTAAAAAATATTGTTGATCCAGCTGATCACATTCATATCAGATTATAATTTATTCGTTAGGGGAAGGCGAGAGTTATAGCAGGATATATATGTTTATACTAAGTCGAGGATTGGTTCTTTTTTCCTTGTCGAAATTTAATGCGAATCGGACACCAGCGGTAGACTGGTTAGTACAGTAGACTGCTATGAAATTAAAAGATGCCAGTTGATTGATTTGTTACGTTGTTTTTGAAAGTTTAGAGGATTTATCTGATTATCTCATTCAGTAAGTGTTACATATACATGGAGCCCCAAAAAGAAGCCTACAATTTGCAATAAGACAATTACTTGGGTACAACAACCACCCGAGCTAACAATGTTCATAGCAAGATACAATGGTTTACATGTGTGTGAAGAGGCGTGCTAAAAAAAAAACATGTGTGTGAACTTGTATAGGTAATTTTGCTTAGGAAGTAAAGCATGTTTTGTTAGTAAAAAAGGTCCGCCACAGAGTTGCTTTGGACAACGCCATGGATGTTCATTTCTGTAGTAGTGAGGCATGCATGAAGACTTAGCCTATCATTCTTATATATGGTGTTGACTATCCATTTTTTTATACTATGTGTTATCGATTACCAATCATCAATATAAATAGATATTGCCGTAAGCGTTGTCTACGTGGTTGGTGCATACAACAACAATTTGCATTTTGCTTGGATTATTTCCTCTTTCGGCAACAAAGCCATAATTATCCATGCATTTCCTCTTTCGGCAATAAAGCTTACTACCACTTATATAGTTCCCATGAAACTTTGATTAAATACTCACTCTCAATGGAGAGTTTTATTATATATATGGTTCTATAGGCATTTAATTTCATTGACTCATAAAGAGTTAGTAATCGTGCTAATACGGATTAGAGTTTTATCTAAAACCTTTTTTTCTCTCTCTTCTTAAATATGTTATTATGTCGAAAAAAAATCCTACTCCAAAATCATCTAATTAGATGCATAAAAGTCGTCGACTGTTGGATCTTTTAAAATGGGTTAATGGGCATTCATATATTCTGGACTTTATTTGAATCCATCGAATTCCAAGATCCTTTCATATTTTTTTTATGAATAGACCCCTCCATATTCATTGGGCCATCCATGCGTTTGACGTGTAAAGCTTACTACCATTTGTACAGTCCATACACTCCAATAATTTTTAGTTAGACAGATAAAAGTCGGTTCGATCGGGTGTTCAAGTAAAAATTTTTTTGATCTAATAAAGGACATAATATCCCTTCTGTTTTGCTGATTTTCAATTCTATCAAAATTCCAAGATCCGGTTTTCAATTTATATCAAAGAACAAACACCGGATCCAGTTGACCAATTTGACAAATATTTACTCCCGATGCCAGGTGACGCTGGCGCTGCAGCCTCTGTTCAAGCGTTCGGTGACGTTCTCGGAGCGGGACGACGACGACCTGGCGGAGCAGGTGGCCAAGTTCGGGTACCAGCACGAGTTCGCCGACATCTCGTGGTTCCCGGGCCACGGGCGGGCGGTGTACCGCATCGACGACCGCCTGCCGCTGAGCGCGCCGGGCGACGGCGTCATGGACTTCATCGGCTTCCGCGCCACCTCGACGCTGCTGCTCCAGGCCACCCGGCTCGCGGAGGACCTCGCCGAGCGCGCCGGCAACGGCAGCGGCAAGTGCCTGACGTCGCGGGTGACCCACGCGGCGCTGTCGGTGGCCGGGTACGGGCTGCGGCAGCGGCAGAACGGCGGGCTGTTCACGGGGTACCCCGTGGTGGGGGCGCAGCACCGCATGCAGGCCTCCGGCGGGTGCGTGACGGGGCCCGAGGACGCGCTGCTGACGGCGTGCCCCTGGGACCCGCGCGTGCGCGGCGGCACCTTCTTCCACCAGACCACCTTCAGCCTGCCCCTGCGCCGCGCCGCCGCGTTCGTCGCCGACGTGCGGCAGCTGCGGGATCTGGCGGACCCCAGCACGCTGTGCGGCGTGGAGCTCTACGACGGCATCCTCATGCGGTACGTCAAGGCGTCCACGGCGCACCTCGGAAAGCCGCCGGCGTCGGGGGACATGGTGGACTTCGACATCACCTACTACCGCAGCCGCGACCCGACGAGGGCGCGCTTGTTCCAGGACGTGCTGGAGGAGATCGAGCAGATGGGCATCTTCAAGTACGGCGGTCTGCCGCACTGGGGCAAGAACCGCAACCTCGCCTTCGTCGGCGCGGCGAGCAAGTACCCGGGCCTGGCGAAGTTCCTGCGCGTCAAGGACGCCTACGACCCGGACGGACTCTTCTCCAGCGACTGGAGCGACATGATGCTCGGCATCGGCGGGAGGTCGCCGACGACGGACGCGCCCGGGTGCGCGCTGGAGGGGTTGTGCGTGTGCTCCAGGGACGAGCACTGCGCGCCGGACCAGGGATACGTCTGCCGCCCCGGCAAGGTGTACAAGGATGCCAGAGTCTGCACCAGAGTGTCGTCGTAGAATACTAGCACAATTGATTGGCCACGTTTGGATTTTATTTTTCTTTTACTAGAAATACCGATATATTTTTAGTTTTATTAGGAATATTCGAAAGCTGGAGGAATTCTCGCAGGAATTTGGTTGCATTTATCCAAAGATTTCTCACAGAATTGAATTTGCTGCTATGAAGTCAGCTACATGGTCCAGCTTGTCCTCAGTTCCTCACTATAACTCCCATGTTGCTTGCAAATCATCACTCAATTCACAAGGAAGCATGTCAATTTTAGTTTTTCAAAATATAACACACAAAGATGTTTACCTATATGTACATCATCGCACATCATAAAATCACTATGGTGTTTGAAGTGAGATCTAGAAAGTGTCAACAATGCTAACCTCAATGGAGTTCAAAGTGAGAGCAAGAAAGTGTCAACAATGGTAACCTCAATACTGAAGTTTAACATCAGTATTGTTCCAAATGAACTTAAAAAAAACAGGGAGACTATGACCACATTTGCTCTGCTTCGACCTGCTATTAAGCTTAAGATGTTGAATCTTCTTTATCAAATAACTATTTGTGGAGAATTAAAAAAAGTACAATATATTGCTATTAACTTGTTAAGTGAAAATGGAATGTATTGAATGATCTCTGTATATTCCGATGAACAGTATGTACATATATATACAGGAGGCAGTTTCCTTTGTAAGAGAGACATGGGGAAATGTGCCTATTGGTGCCCAAGGGGCCTCTACGGTTGCCTATTCTGGATCCGTAATAGCACATGCTCATTACGGGAATTACACTAATTGATCATAATTAATTATCCTAATTAATCTCAACACAACAAACACTTCTACTATTAATATAGTTCCTCATCCATAAAAGAATACAATTATGGGAAGCTCGTCAGTCAAACTTGACTTTGACTAAGTTTATAATAATTAGAATTAACATTTATGCCTCTAAATAAATTTATTATAAAAATATATTTTATAACTAATCAAATGATACTTATTTTGTCTCATGAGTGTTAGATATTTTTATATAATTTTAGTCAAAGTTAAAACAGTTTGACTTCTCAAATCTTCTGGGGATGGAGGTAGTACATATACCAATATATGTCATAAATAACGTTTGAGTCTAATCTATAATTTTATATGTAGTGATGAAGTTGTTCTACACCAAGTCAGAGGATTCTCGACGTTCTAGTGAGACAATTAATGATTGAATGGCCCAAAGAGGGAGAGGGGATATGATGAATCGGTATCAAAACAATTTAAAAGCAGCAAACCTTAGACTATGCAAATTTAAACCCTGAAGTTCCTTTGCTCCTATGTTCTTGTACAAAGTATACTTGATAGTCCATAGGGCCAACAAGCGAACCTTGTCCTTAAAAAGTTCACACTAAAATTAAGATCCTTAAGAACAAGAATGAAACATCCTAAGAGGAAACTAGCATAAATCGTAGTTGTCAATCAACAAAACTTGCAATCAAAAAAAGTAAAACAAATACAAAGTGGGCATTAATAAACAACGACAAAAAGAAACAATGCATTGTGTATGTGGCTTTTTTTTAACCAACAATAATGACACTATTTAGTTAAAACGCAATATAATCTCTCAATAAAAAATAATGAGCTACTAGCGTTGTAAAACCCTGGTGCCACTGCAACGCAAAGTTGCGACGGCCGGCCAACTCGTTTTGACGCTGTCCCATATGCAGCCGGCCGCGCGCCCTGCGCCATCACCCACGTACTTGAAGATCGATACTCCTAGCTAGCCTAGCAGGTGCAGGTAGCATCAATGCAAGGGGATGCGCTCAGAGCTGATGAGTATGCCAATTTGCTGATCCCAACAGCATCCGAAATATATAAACAACCATCTGTTTGCGTCAATACAGACGAGAGAAAGCAGCATTCATCCTTCAGTCGCGGGCTTTTGTCCGATCGAGTTCATACTTGTCGCTAATCATCAGCCCTTAGTTGAGATCAGATCGATAATCCATCTGCCGGCCGGCCGGCCGGCAGTGCACGGAGAAGCCAGGCCGGCGGGCACACGAGAAGGAAGATATGGCCTGCAAGTTCACGAGCAGAGCAAGTTGCAATGCTCTACATGAACCGTAACTTGTCGTGTATTAATCACGCGTGCTTGTATTGTTGTAGTCTGTAGCTCGTAGAGATCTGGTCTCGTTTGGTAGATAATACAATATGGTGTACCGCGTCGTCACAGGCTCGCAGCGCGCGTCAGCATGCTCACACACGTCCTTGTACTTTTCCAACGCTACTTTGCCTATAAAAGCGTGTTTGCTCCGTGCTATAGTTTCACTGCACCTCTTGTACTTGTATGCATTTGCAGAATCATCATCCTCAGCATATACACTTCATTACACACGGTCGGTCGATCTATCGCAGTGACGATGATGGCCAATAACGAGGTCATCATGGTCGTTTTCCTGGCAATCGTGGCGACGACGACGATGGTGTCGCCGGTCGCCGGGATCTCAGGGACTGCAACTTTCTACACCCCTCCGTACACACGTACGTAGCATATGTATAAAAATAAAAAACAATGCATGTATAGGCCTATTTGTCACAGCATTTTGTGAACTTATATGTTGCTGCGTGCGTGCTTGCATCATTGCAGCGTCGGCGTGCTTCGGGACCACAGAGGACGGGACGACGATCGCGGCGGCGAGCGAGGCCTTGTTCGACGGCGGGGCGGCCTGCGGCCACCGGTACGTGGTCAAGTGCACCGGCGGCACCAACCAGGGCGTGGCGCACCCGTGCACCGGCCGGAGCGTCACCGTCAAGATCGTCGACCTCTGTCCGGCGGGGGGGCTGCCGCGCCACCATCGACCTGTCGCAGGAGGCCTTCGCCGTCATCGCCGACCCCGACGCCGGCAAGATAAACATCGAATATCACAAGTACGTATATGCTGCCAGCGTCTGCGTCGATCTGCATCTGCTTCACTTCTTCAGCAAGTTCATAACTTACATATCCATTCGCCCATTGACCATTGACTGTTCCTAATCTGTGCTTAATTTTCAACACTGCAGGGTCTAATAATACTATTCAGCAAGTCAGATGACGGCTGATGAACACGGTACCAAGTGCTTAATATTGCATCCTGCTTCAGAAGTTTTACCAAAGTCCAATCAGTTGCAATAAAGAGTAGAAGAGCTAGCGTAAAGGAAAATTTGATTTTACAGTAGTAGTGGAAAGTAGATACATTATGCCACACAGTGATCGATCTGTATCGATCGGCTTGCTGGCATATATTGTTTGTACTCTGTCTGTTAAGGTCTGCTGGTTTTCGCCATAATGTGGCATATGCATGAAATCCAACCAATTAATGCTAATTGTGCCATCGAACGAACTTCATTCAAATTTGTGACAACACTCCAAATAAGTGTCCACGACTGAATAGTCAACAATGATTCACGATTAATTTAAGGACCTCATCAGCTACCTTTGCAGAGAGAAGCACACACGAAGCACACACAGGGGCAAGAGCTAGCAATTGCCTATGTGGCTATGTTCTATATGAAATTCTTGTATATATCTGGATTGAGAACAAAGATCATGTCTGCCTATTTACAAGGAAGATATGATATGTACTAACAGTGCTCTAAAATACACGTGAGTTCTTGACGATTGTTGGCCATGTTATATATAGGACCATATTAGTTTCTGCATCCAACCAAATGCTAGCAAAGAAAAAGTTGAAAGATGTCTGTTGTGCTGCATGTGGGCTTATCATGCCTATACATCAGATAATCAATGGACCAATAATTGCACGTAAGATTTGAACCAATATAGAGCAGAGAGACTTGGCTAAAGATTGAGCAAGGAATTGCTGGAATCATGCACAAGAAACATTGGGGCTAATACAATTTTCAAAACAAATATGTACAACATCCTCATTGTTTATCCAAACCACAATAATTATTAGGGGCATTCTTCTCATAACAGATCTCCACACTAGGATCCCACGGTACAGCAAGGACAGATGGTCAACAAGGAAAGCAAAATAAACCACAGGAACGCTTATTCAACATGTGTCTGCAACTGCAGTTTCTCTAGAATCTAGTCGACTCAGAGACGAGGCTCCATTTGTACGACAAACTAGTGTCATCGCAAGCAGTCCATGACCCCCCCCCCTCTAGTGGTGGCATAACTTTAAAAGCATGTGGCCAGTACCTTTGATTGAAACTAATAGTTACCTTCTGAATTCCTTGTGCCCTTGTCAGTATGGATTGGATGAACAGAAATTCGCAATTAGTTCCTATCAAATCCTTGAACTCTACTTCTTGAAGATGAGCTAAGGAGAGCTCATGGGATTTCCAATGGCATGAGTAATCACATGAGAGATCCTGTTCTGAGTGGTTCTCCTCCTGCAGTAAAGACCATGGAAGGATACATGTATTATTATTCATCACATGAAAAGAAGGGTGTTAAGAAGCAAACTATAACCAACTAGTATATGGACTGATGCAAGAACATCTTTCTCACCTCTGTAAAGTCACAGTAGCATAACTCTAGGCTAAGATATTGAATATTGCTGCAATGTGCAAGGAGAGATGCTATGCCGGGTCCAGAGGTATGCCGTTCCCATACCGCTAGACAAATTGATAAGGATGTCACCTCAGGAAGTGCTGGAATCCGACCTTTGATTATGTCAACGGTCCTAGCATGATGCTCTGTCTGATCGAATCAAGAAAGGTTCAAAACAAACACACAAATGAGAAAGTAGAAAAAAAGGAAACATTATCAACCGAAAATAAATATAGTACTCTTGATGATTCATTTTACTATTTCATCCGATTTAAGACAAATTATATCCATAGAACAAATCAAAGCACACAATGAATTGAACAAATAAATGAAGCATTTTCATGGGTTATGTCATGCCTCGATGCATACGACATACCTGTAAAAGAAAAAAGAACACTTCAAGGCATGTGGTTAACCTACACCATTGCAGTAGACGAATGCTAATAGCATTTCTGTCGAGATTGGTCCAACCATGTGAAAACAATTTAATCTTAAGGGTTTCCACACTTGACAAGTGACCATGGACGTCATCATTACGCAAAACGGGGGCCGTGAACGCATCGAACCCAAAGCAGTCCACAATATGGAGAACTTGGAGGCTAGGTGTCCTAAGTTCCACGAGATGCGGACCATAAACTTCCTCTAGAGATAGATCCAAAAGTGTGCCAGACTCAATTAGCAGCTCCTCCTTGCTACAGATCTTAAATTTCGCTAGCCGAAGCTTGTGCAGGAGCGGGCAACATGTAGACGACACGAGGCGGGAAAGGAGGTAGCCACCACCGGCTGGGAGCTTTATGTTTTCCAGTGAAAGATCCGCAAGGGACGGGAGTAGCATTGCAGAAGAAGGCAGTTGAAGTTCCATGACGCCCACTGTGACACCTGTTGGGGGATGGCCACGGCGTGGGCAACCCCAGCTATCGGAGGGCGACGCCATCCGCCGTCCAGGGGAAAATCGTTTCGTTTGAACCACGCAACTCGAAAACCGAAAGGCGTTTCGGTTGGCCAAAGGCGAGTCTGACCGAGCGGAGGCAAGACGCATCGTGCCGGGACTCTGCCCCGGCATATTCGGTTTTGGTTGCCGTTTCGGATAGATTTCGGTTCATATTCGGCGATGAAGGAGATTCACTTTTATGGTTGAGTGCAGGTACACGCCGCACCGGATGCACGTCGCTAGGTCCAGGACCAGCGACAAAGATGACATCGGTGGGCCATGTTCGGTCGGTGGACGGGAGACAGAGGGCATCGCAGGGCGGCGTGACGGATGTACCCTTCGCCACCAGCATATTCTAGGAATAAGTGGTAGGTGGAGAGGGCAAAACGGCCATGTAAAAGACTATGGAGATGTATAAATAGCGCCTCTATGCAATAAAGAAAAGAGAGAGACCAGTTGCCCTAATTTCAGGGGCGTGTAACTGTGCATTCTACCATGTTTTCGGTGTGTATCGTTTCGGTTCCTCCGGTCCTGTTCGGCTGACTGGAGGTGTCTCTTAAGTCGGTTATCGTGCAAACCAACATTGGCGCCCACCGTGGTTGTGCACGAGCATACCATGCTGAAGACACGCACTGTAACGGAACTTCTAAATGTGACTGCAGCATCCAAGAACAATGCTCAACCAGCAGATGCGGTTGGCACGTCGGCAGATCCGGCCGGGAACGCGGCTGCGGCAGCAGCGGTAGTCCAAACGCGGACGTTGGTCCCACATCCGACCCCGTCCCTGCAGCAGCACCAGTCGGTTCCCCAGCCAGTTAACAATGATGAAGTCGAAGTAGAAGAGGAAGAGCAAGGGGCCGGCGAATCGCATGAGGTTCGGGACGAAGTACTCCGGCAGCACGCAACATTGCTAAGGAGACTCGATGAGTACGAAGCTGATATCCAGGTTCTTGAGGAAGAAAGGCAGCGCATGGCCAATCAGATTGCATCAGGAAAGCGGCTGGCCGAGGCGCAAGAAGCAATTAGGCAGGCCAAGGCCACTAAGCATAAGTTGCAAAGAGATCTAGAGGCTATGCAGGCGGCACCGGAAGAGGAACCCCAGCAGCAGCAGCAACATCAGCCAATAGCGCCCCACCCGGTCATTGATCTCGCCACAATTGATACTTTGTCACCGCTATTGGTTGGACTACAATCATGTCCATGGCCACCCGGTTACAAGCTGAGGTTGCCAAAATTTGATGGGAAATCAAACCCCAGAAAGTTCATAGCAAGCTATGAAGCAGCGGTGCATTTGGCGGGAGGAGATGCCAGCACGTTGGCGAAGTCATTTATCATGGCAGTTGATGATGTCGCTCATGAGTGGTACATGTCACTTCGGCCATTGTCAATCCAGTCATGGGATCACATCAAATCCAAATTGGTGAACACCTTTCAGGGTTTTCAAACGGAGAAGAAGGGCACAAGGGACCTACTCAAGTTACACCAGCCGGATGACGAGCCATTATCCAATTATCTGGATAGGCTCATTCAGCTCAGAGTGCAAACACCGAATGTCACGAATGAGGTTTTCATCGCAGTGGCGATAGAGGGGCTCAAGATGGGGCCGTGCGGAGAGCAGCTGTCTCGCGATTCAGCCGTAACAGTCAATGAGTTGTTCACTCAGATGCGCAAGTTCGCCAGATCCAAAGAAGACAAGGAGCGCCGAAAGCAGCACGCAACAGCTTTAAGTAGAACACCCCGAGGCAAACACAATCGGCAGCACAGAAATTCAACAACCCACGTCCGTTCGTCAATAACGTGCAGGATGAGTTAGCCCAATTGGCTCCTAATCACACGCTAAATAGTTAGACTTGTGCACCCAAACAGAATAGCAGAGGAGGGCGACCTCCACGGGGGGGGACGAGGCAGAGGGCGTGGAAAGGGTCAGAGATTATTGTTTCGTATGTGGAGAAAACGCTGGGCACATATCAAAGGAACGCCGATACGGCCAAATGGCAGCTGCCGCCAACCAATTACTATCATCAACTCGGCCAAAACCAACCGCACACCCATTAGGCCACGGTCTCGTCGCCACCAGCGGTCGAACAGCACCAGTAGGCGCAGCAGATGCAGCCGCAGGCAAAACAGGAGCAACCACAGGACGTCCAGATTGTTAACCCTATTCTCCAATCGAAAGGAAACATTTTCACGATCACCGGGGATCCAACCTCAAGCACACCAGCAAAGAGGGCCAGGAAGGACTATGAAAGGAGGGTACTTACTGTCTCACCAAGGGTTACGTTAAATAGACCATCCTGGTCCATGGTTCCAATATCGTTTGACAAAAGTGATTTCCAAGTCTGGGATCATCCGCATTCGGACGCATTTGTCGTTACAGTTCATGTTGCCGGTTACACCTTGCACAATGTATTATTGGACAATGGCAGTTCAGCCGATATCCTATTTACTAAGGCTTTTGACCAGATGCAGCTCGAGCACCACAATCTAGAGCCCGCTGGGAACGCCCTATTCAGGTTCGGAGGAAACAAAATCGATGCCTTGGGTAAAAAGAGGCTTACGGTTATCTTCAGTGAGGGTACAAAGGTGCGCAGCGAGGAAATCTTATTCAACGTTGTCGACATCAGTTACCCCTACACAGCCATCTTTGGTCGAGGCATCATCAGCAAGTTTGACGTCGTCTTTCAGCAAAGCTATCTATGCATGCAGATACCTTCGCCTTTCGGCATAATATCCATACATGGGGATCAACAAGCAGCCAGGCGTATCGAGGGCAAGCCAATCCCAAGGTATAGCATGGTCAATGAGGTGGCAGTGGACAGCAAAAGTGCAGAGCCAGATTCAAAAAGTGAGTCGGAGGATGACACTGAACCCGGCAAACCCAAGGAGCCAAGGGCTTCAGTAGCCGAAGACTCTGTCAGGGTACCTCTTTGCGAAGATAGACCCAACAGGTGCGTGCATTTCGGGGCAAGCCTAATGAAGTAGAAAGCAAGGAGATGCTCCAATTCCTATCAAAGAACAAGGACGTATTCACTTGGTCAACCAGGGACCTGCAGGGAGTCAGTAGGCAGTTGGAGTAGCACAACCTCAACATGTCGAAGACAGCCAAGCCTAGGAAACAGAAATTGAGGAAGATGTCAGACAAAAGGGTGCAAGCGGCAGCCGCCGATGGGCAAAGGCTCTTGGACGCGGATGTACTCAGACTGGTCCAGTACGCGGAATGACTAGCAAATGTGGTCATGGTCAAGAAGAAGAGCGAAAAGTGGAGGATGTGTGTCGATTTCACCAATCTGAACAAACATTGCCCGAAGGACCCATATCCACTACCAAGAATCGACAAGTTAGTCGATATCGCCACTGGCTACGAAATGATGAGCCTGCTAGATTATTTCTCTGGTTATCACCAGATCCGGCTAAACCCCGAAGATGAGGATAAAACTAGTTTCATAACGCAAGATGACACATTCTGTTACAAAAGAATGCTGGAAGGGCTCCGAAATGCAGGCCCAACTTTCTCAAGAATGACAGATGAAGTCTTCAAGGAACAAAAAAGGAAGAAGAATCTGGTCGCTTATGTCGATGATATCATCGTCAAGAGCGATATCAAGGGCACCCATATAGAGGACCTCAAGGAGACTTTCGCCAACCTAAGGAGCAGCAGCCTTAGGCTAAATCCAGACAAGTGCATCTTTGGTGTTCGGAAGGGCAAGCTGTTGGGATGTCTGTTATCGACAAGAGGCATAGAGGCAAACCTAGAAAAGATAGCATCAATCATCAGTATGGTGCCCCCAACAAACCAAAAGCAAGTGCAGAGGTTAACCGGCAGGGTAGCAGCGTTCAACCGATTCATATCGAGATCTGTCAAAAAAGGTCTTCCTTTCTTTTGGGTACTCAAGACAGCAGACCAATTCGAATGGGGACCGGACCAACAATCCACTTTTGAGAGCTTAAAGACTTATCTCACAAGGCTTACCAGGTTGTCCAAACCGTCTACGAAGGCTAACTTGCTTTTGTACCTAGCGGCATCACCGGTAGCCGTCAGTGTGGTTTTAGTAGAAGAAAAAGAGCATCAGGGGAAAATGGTACAATTCCTGATATATTTATCCGAAGCACTTTCGGGTGCCAAGCTAAACTATTAGGAGCTGGAAAAGATAGCCTACGCGGCGGTCATGGCCTCTCGCAAACTCAAGCATTACTTCCGAGAGCATGATGTCAAGGTGTTGTCAGCCTAGCCACTGGAATCTTGGTTTCACAACAGCGAAGCAATAGGCCGAATAGGCAAGTGGGCCGCCGAATTAAACGCGTATCGAATCACCTTTCAGCACAGATTCACTATCAAGTCACAAGTTATAGCAGACTTCATAGCCGATTGGATGCCAGCCGCTGACACCACTCATCAGGTCCAGCAACCAACCTAGACGGTTCATTGTGATGGAGCTTGGTGCACAGCATGGGCTGGAATATCCGCAATCCTCACATCGCCTTCGGGTCCAAAAATCAAATATGCAGCGATACTTCTGTTTCTCACGATAAATAACACAGCCGAATATGAGGCGGTGTTGTTCGGACTACGAAAGCTAAGATCCCTAGGGGTACGTAGATGCATCATCAAGTCTGACTCATAGGTCATTGTTCACCATATTAAAAAAGAATATTCGGCAAAAGGACCGAAACTGTCCAAGTATCTGGCAGCTGTTCGTCGAATGGAGAAATATTTCGATGGTTTCACTTTGAAGCACATCTTAAGAGCAGAAAACATGGAGGCAGATGAGCTAGCGAAAGCAATAGTGCAGGGCTCAGTTTTGCCGTCTGATGTGTTCTTCCAGTCATTATCCATCAAGGCAATCAAAGATGAAGAGGACAGGCCGATGCCAGTGCACATCATCGCAAGTGAGGACTGGCAAGCACTGATAATGGCTTTTCTCAATGGCACTTATGAGCCGAAAGGCAAGCATGATCTGCAGTGGATGCAGTCAAGAGCAAAACCATATTCTATCATTTGCGATGAGCTGTACAAAGAAGGGGTTGTGGCCCCAATGCTCAAATGTATCAGCAGAGAACAAGGCAAGCAGCTGCTGAACGAGATACATTCAGGATTGTGCAGCATCCACAGGGGGCTCCATGAAATCGCTCATAGAGCTATGCGACAAGGTTTCTACTGGCCTTGCGCAGCCGAAGATGCCAAGCACATCATCAAAACTTGCAAAGCTTGTCAGATGTTCTCAAAGAAGCAGAACACTCAGGTGAATCCAACATCATCAGTCATGCCAACGTGTCTCTGCAAACATGGGTCATGGACATAGTTAGTCCCTTACCCCAAGCACCTGGAAACTTGAAGTATGCAGCGGTTGCCCTAGAATACTTCACCAAGTGGGTAGAAGCAAAGGCTCTAGCCAAGATCACTTTAGGAAATCTGGTCAGTTTCATCTGGCAGAGAATAGTATGTCGATTCGGGGTCCCGTCATACATCACCGTCGACAACGACAAACAATTCGACTCAACACAATTCTAGCAGTTTTGCGCTGAGTTGGGCATCAAGTTAGCATTCGCTTTAGTTTATCATCCTGAATCAAACCTAGCAGTTGAAAGGGGTAACGGCGAAATCTTCCAGGCTATATCCAAGCTTCTTGAGGGTTGCAAAAAAGGAAAATGGGCCAACGAAATGACAACAGCTGTATGGGGCCACAACATATCCAACACAAGGTCCACAAGGTTCACGTCCTTTCATCTGCTATTCAGTGAAGAAGCCATAACACCAGAAGAGCTCAAATTCGGCTTATTCAGAACTAAAATAGCAGCAACAACCCCCCATCCAGCGGTATGTCGAGTTGGAAACTGCAGAACTGCGCAAAAGCTAGGCTGCAGAGAACCTTGACTGATACCACCAAGAAACAAGAGCATGGAGAGACAAAACGGTACTACGCAAGAACATCAATCTCAGCGACATGGTGCTAATCCATCATGCTAATAAGCAGGGGAAGCTGTAGTCGCAATGGTACGGGCCTTTCGTCGTCTCAAAGGTAATCAAGCTGAGAGTCTTTAGGCTCGCCAATGAAGAGGGAGCTGAAATGACGCACGCATGGAACATCAGCAACTTGCGGTGATTCTACCCTTGAGCCGATTTACCCCATGAGGGGTTGTAATCTTTATTTCATTTTTGGTTTTGAATCAAAGAGTTGCGTTCTTTTTCCTCACTAGGGAAACTTGGAAACGGGTGTGAGGTTTTTTAATGAGGCACTCTATTGTAACTACTAAACATCATTTAAGTTTTCATTTTCCCCTTATATCTATCTTTTGCGGTTGAAAGCTAGGGTCCCATTTGGGACATCCTTGCATATTCGACAACCAATAGCATTTTGGTAAAGGTTGCAAGCAACCTCAAGCCCAGTGGCTTAATAAAACAAGAAGTCCAAAAAGAGACTAAGCTGCAAGCCCAGAGGCTATAGAATTTCGGATCCGAAAAAGGGATCAGGCCGAATCGCCCATGAATGTGTCCCAAAAAAAGAGGGACCAAAAGCGGCATCCCAATGGCTGCCTACCCAGATGCATTAAGAGCAAAGATATGATCTGATGCATCAAATGCGCAGCAAATAGCGCATTATCTATAGCAATCAATGTTATTTGCCGTCAAAATAGTACAAAGGTATAACAATGTTGCGTCTACCAAATCAGGGCAATCAATGGGAAATGATCACGCCCGTACCCGAAATAAAGGTGCATCACCCTTCAAAACCACTATATAAGACCGGGCAATCCCGGCAACCCTGGCATCAATAACGAAAACATTCATAGGTCGAGGGTTAGCCTCTCTGAGCAGCCTCACCATTGCAAAATCAGTAGAGTTTCGGCTAATAGAAATGGGAGGTATCGGGAAAGGATTTTCGGGGTGCAGAGAGCGAGGGCCACATACAAGGCACCATCTCGAGGAGTCAGCAAGTATTCGGTTGGTGAGTGGGACTAAGCATCGAGAGCACTGAGTGCAACAAGCGCACACTGTGCACCATTGAGAGAGTGAGGCGAGGTTTCGGCATGCCAAGTTACAAAACCTGGCGCTAGTCTTGCAGTTGACACTCGCATGAGTGAGGAAAAAAGTTTCCCCAAGACTCAAGCTTGCCGATTAGCTGTGCTTGCTTGCAGACCACTCACGCGTGTTCGCGCCACCTGCTGCGGCTTCTCAGCAACAAATAACTAAAGGTCCACATCCGCCTAAGCATTCCCGAGCTCCTTCGAAGTCAGCCGTGCAACAGATAACTAAGGAGCCACATATGCCTCAGCATTCCTATGCCCATTCGAGGTCAGACGCACAATAGTTGACAGAGGAGCTACACCTTCTTTGGCTTTGTCAAGCCCTTCTGACCTCGGATGCACAAGATGCACAGACTACAGCTAAGGCACCAGGTCACCATGCGGATGTTCTTGTCTACTTTGTAGTTTCAATCGACCATTTCACGAGAAAAGGTGTAATTCGTGGAGCGCGGCCAAAACCTTGTAATCTGGGAAGCATGTGAATGGCGAATAATGTAATAAGGCATAAGCAGGGAATGGGGCTCTCCAAACTAGCCTATTCAATTACAAGAGATGTCATAGGGCTGTCGCCGAATTAGCCCCTCGACTTTAAAAATTAGGGGGATGACGTTTTTAAATTAAACTAGCCTATTCGGTTTCAAGAGATGCCGAGGGGCTATCGCCGAATGAGCCCCTCGACTTTAAAAGTTGGGGGACGATGTTTTTAAATTAAACTAGCCAATTTGGTTTCAAGAGATGCCGAGGGCTGTCGCCGAATGAGCCCCTCGACTTTAAAAGTTGGGGGGACAGCATTTTTAAATTAAACTAGCCTATTCAGTTGCAAGAGATGTCATGGGGCTGTCACCGAATTAGCCCCTCGACTTTAAAAGTTGGGGGATGACATTTTTTAAAACAAAACTGGCCTACTCAATTTTGCATATCAAGTGGCACAACAACGAAAGCTTCCGCAAATACCGAACGTGTGCCACATTTATATTAAATGAAATGCACTAAGTATAATTACAACGAAAAGTAATGCCAAGGCTCCTGATCCTAATTGATCATGTCAAAGACAAAACCGCCGTGCGCTGCCTTCAAGTCCTTGAAATCCCTGGATACCGAGGAAGCCCTAACTTCCGAAAAACACGGTCTAATCGGTACTTAATAAAGCCTGATAGCATAGTGCCCGGATGCTAAATGCGATGACGATACCAAGTATCGCCCCAAATGATAAAGCCCCCGAAGTCGATGGTAACGGGGTACACCTCATAAATGCCTTGCGCAAGCTCCGTCGAGGGAACCTACGCGAACCGAAAAGCATTAAGTTCAAAGTAGTAGCATTACATCCAACAGTTTGGCACGATGGCCATCACTTCATACGCAAAAGAAGTTCACAGCAAGAGGACAAGCACTACTGAACATTTCCTACATTAGCATCAGGGGTTTTGGTTGCAGAGGCATGGGGATGTTCGGAGGTCCTGGGCGCAGCTTTCAGAGGAGGATTGTCGTGGGAAGGGGTAGAGCTTGGAGTATGGGCGCCGAAAGCAGCTTCTTTTTCATTTCGAGCTTTGATAAACGCTGCCACCGCCACCTTTTTCATCGCTTTCTCCTCTGGGTTCTACCAAGAACAAAAGCGAATGTGAGAAGTTATTGTAGAAAGAAACCGAAAGCATGACTCTGAGCAGCCATTTATTCGAATCTCACCACATCAGGATCTGAAAGGGCCACCCGATACAGAGTTATGTGCGCCATCGTCTATCTGCTAGAAAAAGCCTTTCAGATTTCCAGCTTCTATCCCATCAGCGTGAGTGCATCCGGCGTCCCTCAGGGTCTTGATCAGGGTGGGAGTCAACTCAAGACCAGCAAACTCGCGTCCCAAATCCATAAGATCGCCGAAAGACTCTAGCTGAGACGAAAGCCACTCAACGGCGGTCAGAAGGGCGCCGTCAACAGAGGGAGGATTGCCAATAACCCCAAGCCAGTCAGGTTCTTCTCAAGAGTGCTAAGTGCCCCGTGCAAGGCAGCACTTAGTTCCCACCGACTTTTCCTCTCCTCCCGCTGGACAGTCTTTAATGCCTCTTTGGCCTCCTTTCGGCTCCTTGATTTCGACTCCAGCTTTCGGGTTTTGGCGACCAGTTTCTCCTCCAGCTCCTTAGCTCTTTTCTCCGCATCCACCGCACACTTCACCAGAAGGGCCCTATCGACATGCCTTTGCTTAAGCAGAGACCGTACCAGAATCGAGCTTTGCATAAAGGACAACCGAATAAGCAAGACAGAGAGGCATCAGAATAAACATAGGGGGTGTCAGAATCTGAAAACACGAAAATACCAACGGATATGGAGTGGTAGTCGATAGCAGCAAGCATCTCCTCATCCTCAACCCCGAGCAAGTCAGTGATGGGCACAGCGAAAGAATGGCTGCAGGCTTTGGTGAACTTGAGGCCCTCCGGTGGTGGCAAAACCCCAATCTTCCGAAAGTCCACCTTGTTCACCAGCATGGCACCCGAATCGACCCCTAAAGCACAGCAAGGCGATAAGCTTACTCCCGTCCGGGACTCCCTTCTTCTGAAGATGAAGAACCCGAATATACCCTCATCTCACTATAGTCCCCCTTAGAGGCATCTAAGGAGAGGGTACCATGACCGAATAGCACGTTCTCGGCCATCTCCTTTGTCATTCGGATTCACTCCGGACAAAATTGAGACTTACCCGTGCGCCTATCGGTGGAAGTGGAGGTGCTGGCGGGCCTGCCCAGACCGTCACCCAAAACAGTGGCGGTCCTTTGTCACTTTCTCGGGTCCGCCCTAGGCGCCCTATCGGTGTTGCACGGGACTGGAGCACGTCGGCCGCCGCCAAAGTTGATCTCGCTCAGCTCTAGATCCACCGCTTGAACGTCGCGGGGGTTGGTAGGCCTCCTCCCAGTCATGTCTTCCAAAAGGGTGGCTAAACTGGAAATAACTTAAAAAATCATGAATATAGTGTTAAATCGCCGAAATACGGTGACAAAAATGGAAACAGGTCAACAAATCAACAAACACTAGCTACCGTTTCGATGTGAACAGCGCCATAATCACGTCTATCACCATATCGAGCCTTTTTGGTCCTCCGAATGGGTTTTGGCCAGGACATTTCAGCTAATTCATGGCATACCTGCACATCCGCCGGCTCTGAATTAACCGCCTGCCCTCCAGCGCGTCTCCGCTTCCGTGACTCAGCCAGCGCAATAGCATTCACGGCCTGGCTTGTGGAGCTGACACCTTGCTTCCCTTTTTGACTATGAACTGTGTGATCTGAATACACAATACCCATGGCATCAGTCGCGTGATTGAGCCGCGATGTAGCCCAGAGGCGTTGTTGGCACGCCTTATGCTCTCGGGTGATATACAGCCCACAGATGTCACTGGCTCGCCTCTCCACCTAGGTAATGAAGGCAGCATCATTCGGAAACCTGACGGGTCTGGTCAACCAAATGTTTGTCCCATGATACTGTTTCCTCTCCATGATATTTGCAAAATGGACTTCGCTGCTCAGCGGCCACTTGTTCAGCGCCACCATCTCCTCAATAAGGTCCCGACTGCTCTGGCGGTTGCAGGTCTCCCAAAAAGCGGCGCCAGCGGCATCATCCTCTAGGCCATATAGGCCAATGGTTGCCTGGCGCTGCCCCGCAAACATAGACTGTTGAGTAACAAGAATATGAGCTTTCGGCAACCCATTGTCCTTGGCAGTCTGCACTTCTTCGTCACTGTAGACCCAAATGTAAAACCAATAGTTCTGCCAATCGGACCACTTGTTCCAATAATACGGCGTGAGATGAGGAAGGCTCTTATCTCAGCTATGCACAAAGTTGTACCCACCATGCTATACTCTGATCCTCTCGCCAGTGGTGGCAATCTGGCCATATCAAATGCGCACATGCGACTCGTAGAAGCGAGAGAACACCGGAATGCTGAGCTGGCGCCCTTTCAGTGCCATCGCAAAAACACTCATCCAAGATATATCATTCGGTGTTAGGTGGATTATCTATAGGTTAAACCGGCTCAGGACCTCACAGAAGAACGGTTGCATGGGAAATCAGAGTCTGGCCACAAAGAAATCCTAAAATACAACAGCTTTGTAAGGCTTGGGTCGGGGAACCCTCTCTATGCCTGGTGCTCGGCATTTAGACTGGGTATCAGTGCTCATCAGGCCAAGGCGTTGGTAATCATCTAACAGAAGATCGGTCACAACAGATTCCCCAAGAACATAAATCGGCCGAAAGGGTTTCTTCTTCCCTTTTTCGGCTAAGATTGCTGCTCATACTCAGCGTCGACAGAAGCCTCTTTTTCGCCTCCTGCATCATCGTACACAATATCCTCGCTAAAATCATCATCGGCGGCCTCGGCTCCCAAACTGCTGACAGCATCAGCGGCCCTTGAACATCCGGCCTCATCCATTATCTCGACGAAAGATTCGACTATGGCAACAGGTCGGTTCTGCTTTGACGAATCTGAACTAGAACCCGAATTGGATGATGAGCCCGAAGCCGAATCTGACCCAGACCCACTGCTGATTTTACCGGAAGCAACTACACCTTGAGTCATACCATGAGCTAAATGGGTGACAAAGCGATTCACCCCGAACTAAAGAAAAAATAAGGGAAATGAAAGAGAAAATAAGGAAATAGAAAGCTGCCGCATTACACCGAAGACACCCGAACTTCGACGGGTCTAAAAACATTGCTAATGAGACATTAAGTGAAAGAGTCAAAAGGAAGTCACTCAGCGATTCGACACGCAGTGAATGAAAGCCGAAAATGCGGGAGCTCCACATGCGCGAAACTCCAGAAGACAGCGACGCCAGGAATGAGGACCGCGCCCGTTGGCGGGCCTTTTATACCTGGCCGGGTGGAGACGCGAAGAGGCGCGGGGCTCGACAACCGAGGAGGCCGGTTGGCTTTCCCGCGCTTTCCCGGTGTCAGGCGCCCATCCGTCCCCTACGTGGCACGTGGCCCAGTCCCATCACCACCATTTATGTGGCTCAGAAACAAAGGAGTTCGTATCAGGACGCTTAGCGCCAGATCCAAAACAGGGACGACGTAATGAAATCGATAGGCCTTCGTTTCAGCTGATTCTTTGCCCATAACACAGGAAGAAAATTGCCAAGGGGCTATTGTCGGGGGATGGCTACGGCGTGGGCAACCCCACCTATCGGAGGGCGACGCCATCCGCCATCTAGGGAAAAATCGTTTTGTTTCAACGACGCAACTCGAAAACCGAAAGTCGTTTTGGTTGGCCAAAGGAGAGTCTGACCGAGCGGAGGCAAGACGCATCGCGCCAGGACTCTGCCCCAGCACATTCGGTTTTGGTTGCCATTTCGGATATATTTTGGTTCCTATTCGACGACGAAGGAGATTCACTTTTATGGTTGAGTGCACGTACACGCCGCCCCGGATGCACGTTGCTAGGTCCGGGACCAGCGACAAAGATGACGTCGGTGGGCCATGTTCGGTCGGGGGACGGGAGACAGAGGGCATCGCAGGGCGGTGTGACGGATGTACCCTTCACCACCGGCATATTCTAGGAAAAGTGGTAGATGGAGAGGGCAAAACGGCCATGTAAAAGACTACGGAGATATATAAATAGCGCCTCTGTGCAATAAAGAAAAGAGAGAGACCAGTTGCCTTAATTTTAGGGGCGCGTAACTGTGCGTTCTACCATGTTTTCGGTGCGTATCATTTCGGTTCTGTCCCATTTGGCTGACCGGAGGTGCGTCTTTAAGTCGGTTATCGTGCAAACCAACAACACCCGATCTCAGATGCATGGTTTCCATCTGTGCATAACTGTCTGTCTCATTAAGGGTCATCATAGGGTGTTCAATGTCGTTGTCATCGCCTCCTTGGGTATCATCACCCACTGCCATGGCAGCTTCAGTTTCAAGATGAAAGATTTTACCTCCTGCTGCGCAGCGTAGCGGATACATCCCTGTGCTGCTTCAACGGATACGGGCACGAGCCGTCCTGTTTCCTCGTAAGATAGGTCAAACGAGATCGCCAGGTCCTCGATGACAGAGGACCCATTCGCCTTCGCGGCAGCACGAAGCGCGAGAGCGTCATTGAGCAAGGTACCGTTTGGCAACGTCGTCTGCCCCTCTGGGAAGCATGTTCAGACCGGTGCAAAAGTCAAAGCGGAGCGTGGCGACACCCATCCAGAGGCCACGCCACCGCCGCGCGAGCGCGTGGGTGCGCACGGCGTCCCTCATGTCCTCAGCCAGCCCCAGGATGCGCACGAGCAAGTCGTCGCTGAGGCCGCAGATGAAATCGACGCCGCCGGCGTCGCCAACCGATAGAGTCGCCGCGCTTCGCCGTCGCTTCTGATCAGTGGCGGAGCCAGAGGTATGCCCCTGTATGCCAAGGCATACCCATGATTGCAGAGAAAAACATAACAAGTATACACTAATCAGCGCTTTTTTGCAGCATCCTCCGGCTACTTGCCCTCCCCTTGTACTTTTGGCATACCCAGGCATACCCGGTCATGGATTCCTGGCTCCGCCACTGCTTCTGATCTAGCCTACTGCTTCGCACGCTCATTGTGTAGGACTGGACCGCGTGACCGGCTGGCCGCAGGGGGCGCGCGCTGGCGACCCCGCCGCCACTAGCTATGGTTTCTGCCGCCGCCGCCGCCACCGCTAGATGAACGGGAGAAGGGGAAGAGAGAATGCAGGTGCTCCGAGCCTCCGACGATCTCGCACTAGCAGGCTTGGCAGGCCCGCTGCCCAGCGGAGCAGCGCGTGGGGTAGGCTGAGATGGGCTTGACCGAATTCGGTCCAGCTAGCCTCGAGTGGTTGCAGAAAAAAAAAACTTACTTTTCCGACGCTATATACTTGTGCCTAATTTGCTCAAAAAAAAACCTTGTGCCTATATAATATAAAATAGCGTGTTTGGAGGATTAAAAAAAACCGTGTTTGGCCCGTGCTATAGTTTCATTGCACCTCTTGTTCTCGTACAGGATCGTCATCATCCTCAGCAATTATACTGCCAAAGAAGGGACAATAGCTAGGAGTACACTTCGGTACATGGTCGATGAAATCTTAGTCGTTGTCTAGAGTATATACTACTGTACATTATATATTTGTCACAGAATGCATGCTAAGTATATGAACGAATGTTTGCTGATGCGTGGATGCAATGATATGCATTTCAGCGTCGGCGTTCTTTGGGAACGCGGCGGAGGGGACGACGATCGCGGCGGCGCTAGGTCTTGTGGAAACGGTGGGGCGGCCTGCGTGCGGCCATCGTTACGTGCATCGGTGCATGGTCACGTGCACCGGCGCCACCAACCAGGGCGTGCCGCACCCGTGCACTGGCCGGAGCGTCACCGTCAAGATCGTCGACCTCTGCCCGGCGGCGGGGTGCCGTGCCACCATGGAGACCTCTCGTAGGAGGCCTTCGCCGTATGTAATCGCCAACCCCGACGCCGGCAAGATATATAGACATCGAGTATCACAAGTACGTCTGCTTCACTTGTTCATCATGTTCATAACTTTATTGCATATCCATTGCTCGTCCATCGGCGTGTCCTATGAACACTGCAGGGTATAATACTATTCAGCAAGCTAGGTGACACGGCTGCTGGACACGGTAACAGGAAGTGCTAAATCATTGCATATTCGAGGGCTCCAAACAAATCTATATATGTTGTAGCTCCAAATAAGTCGGATCAGTAGCAATCATAAAGAAAATTTCAATTTACAGTAGTATAAGGGCAGTAGATACAGCATATGCCACCGGCCTTGTGGGTGTTGACGGCTAGGCATATATTTGTACTCGATCTGTCTCTGTTAAGGTTTGCTGTTTTTTTTTGCCATAATGCTGCACACAGCATATGGAATCCAAACAATCTCTACGCCTAAAACATTTCAAAAGCTTCCGTACACAGGCGACACCAACCCACCTCCCTCCGTGGGCCTACCCGGTGGTTCACACACGTGGTCGCTGACAGGCTTGCCCGGCGGGTTTCTCACGCGCGCTCGCTCGCAGGGCACCGACCGCTTCCTCCTCGATCTCCTCCTCCAATCACGCTCAAATCGAGCGAGCGCATGTCCTCCAATCACGCCACCAGACCATAGCGTCTCCTCTCCCTTCGTGACGCGAATCCGCTCCTCGCATATGCGTGTTGACCTCGCCGTTGGCACCCGTGCCATCGTCCTTGCCTCGCGCTCGCCCACGCCCCACGCCGCTGCCTCCTCTACATCCCTGACGCAAAGCTGCCTGCTGCCGCAAGGCTGTGCGGAGATGGAGAAGGCCCTCACGCGCTTGGCCTCGCCGTATGCGCCCACGCCATTGTCCTTGCCTCGCTCTGATCTGCGGTGGACGGAGCACCGAGATAAGGTCGGCCTCTGATCCCGCGCGCATCGGGTGCGGGACGAGATGGCCGTAGACATGGGGGCTTGGTAGCTGCCGCATCGTCTTGCCATGGGTCACCAAGTCCAGCAGCATCAACAATCAATCGTTTACTTTGAATTTCTAATCATTTTTTTCTTTCTCACACAGGGCACAAGAGTTCGTTTTTAATACATGGGTACAAGTAGAGACCCTATTCAGGTTTGATACATAAAATTCAATGCTTGTTTTCCTTATTTTGATTTCAAGAATTATGATCATAATGCCTTGTTGATCCTATCTTTCAAACTTCATATACATCATTCCAGAGCAAGTTCAAGTGGCGATATGTACTTTTGATTTAACAAGAGGAAAAGGTAATTAGTGCAATACTAATATTTGGTCATGATCAGAACCTAACCATTATGTGTGCTACAGAAATGCACTTCTGCTTGATATTATACCACCGATAAATTAAAATAGAGAACTAATTTTCTAATAACTGAAATGCGGTCGCGCTTTTGGAAGGGGATGTAGCCACGTCATCCCAGAAAACAGCGACCGTTGGATCTCGATCGGACGGCTAAAATCACTCTAAAAGTCGCTTTCATGTATACTGTTTACCTGACAATGTAACTGTTCACGCACGAATTGCTACGGGTACCCGAGAAATGTACCCAAAAAAATCGCTTTCACGTGTACGGTTTATCCAGCACCGTTACTGTTTACATCGGAAGTGGTACGGGCACACGAGAAACGTAACCAGAAAAATAAAATAAGCACTTTTCCTTGAAAAAAAACTATAGAAAATTTCTAAATAAACTAGAACCACCCTATAGCCTACCAAAATATTTTGTACCCCTACTTCGTCGTCCAAAAATCAAAACAATTTTTAAATTTATATCACGAACCACATACAATCGTGTTTCAGTAATTAAAAATAGTAAAAATCAACAAAACTAAATAAAAATTCTAAATAAATAATTTGCTTACCAAAACATATTACACTACACACTTAATACAAATATACACACATATTACGCATTAGAAAAAAAAAAAGGGGGCTACTTTAGCGCGGCAAAGCCGCGCCATGTTCTAGTTGTGATGTTAAACATGTCTTGTTTTCTGATGTGTTTTACACAAATAGTTCATGTATTCTTATTTCAAAATGTCTGAGATCCCATGCTTGTTAATGTTTCACATGTCTTAAATATGTAACATTCACATACTCACTGAACATGGAGGCTGCCTCTTTGCCATATAAATTTGTTTGAACCCAACAACCTTCTATACTGACCAAACTGAACCTTAGCGTGTTTGTTTATAGGATCCACTGTCCGCAATCATGTCCCCTTGTCAAGCCTCAGCACGTGGTGATCATCAGAACTGAAAAATCAAGTATGGTCCACACACCCGCATAGACAGGTATGAATCTTTTTAACCGGCACTGCTCAAATCTAGAATCATGGAATCTTTTTTTTAAAGAATCATGGAATCTGGAATAGAAAACCTTTTTTTTTTGCTTTCTAATTGTTTCGTGAGTCATGATAGGAGAGACAAGGGTTTTTTTTTTTGACAAAAACTCATAGGATATATTATCACAACAGCCATATTACAAATAAGTCCTCGAAAGAGGACTGAATTACAACCAAGTCTTGCATCTGAAAGAAAAGGCAGCAACATCTACTACGGCGATGGTGAAGACTGATCCGCTGGCGGGGGGGCCGCAGGGGCGTCCTGGACGCATGCACCCAAATGAACGGACCGCGCAAAGCGTCGGTTAAAATCGGGACTGTTGAGCCATCGGGGATGGAGCACCCGACGACCGAAGGATGCTATTCTTGCCGTGGCCAGAGGTTGAAGAAGCTCAATTCAGGATCCCTGGTGGAGGCAAATCTGTCGAGCCAACACCAGAAGAGGAGCTTCCCTGCTATAGAGGGGTCCAGCTGGACCGTAGGCTGCTGTGAAGAGAAGAAAACGAATGGCGAAGGTTGCGGACAGGATGGAGGCGGATCTCGACGGTGATAGGTGGAGGTGGAGATGAAATCAGGGATGTGGAAGAGGAGATCCGCATAGTAGGTGGTTGGATTTATTTTATTTTCACTAACCTTGGAAGCAGTGTCGCCCTTACTAAAGAAGATGAACATGACGGCGATGGCGACGGCAACTGCATCTCCATGGCAGGGCTTCTTTCTAGAGGAAACTGACATACTACTACGAGCAATACTACTACGAGCAAGTACTAAAGAACTATCTACTAGCAGAGGGCCCCCTCCCCGCCGCCTCCGGCGAGCTCGTCGGAGTAGGCTGGGAGCGGGGCCGGCTGGATCTGGTCACCGCTCGAGGGAGAGAGCAAGTTGGCTACGGAACTCTAAGCGGAGTAGGAGAGACTAAGGCTTGTGAGGGAAGATTGCAAGATTCATCTAAACAGTTCTTTGTTGCTAGGTTCCTTTAGGCTTAGCATCCTTCAAACAATGTCATAAACCTACTGCCCTACTCGGTCCAGAAAAGTACATTTCATGATTGTTGTAAACTACATAATCATTATGGCTCCGCCATACAAATTTTCGATGTAGTAACAACAAATACAGCCACCACAAATGCGAAATATCAAATTTAGATTGACATGGGCTTCAGGTGTATAGCAATTTTTTTTCTATGAATCCTTATTTACATCTAATGCTGGCCGTTAATTTCCTATGCTATATTTGTCCATGCTTACACCTGCATTTTTTCCTGTTAATCCCTATTTACACATAATCATTGAGATATATGCAGGATTTGCGATACTTATTAATTTGTTAATCTCAATTATTTTTCATGCAAATCAATTGTGTATTTCCACTTCGCACATATTACAGTTTCGGTAAAGACAATGAGCTATAAAATCCATGGCCTCTAATTGTAGCATAATGTTTTCTTTTTCATTTCTCACAGCCATCACAATGAGCAGACCTGGCAAAATATGTTGAAGGAAAGTCTCAAATGAAGTATAACACCCGTTGCAACGCACGGACATTTATTTAGTTAATGTTAACTGTGTCATCGAAAAACTTCGTCATTCAAATTTGACAATATCCCTTCCTAATACATTAAGTGACCACCAGTGAATAGTCAACAACGACTATCGATTACCTTTAGGACTTCAGCTACCTTAAAGGGTTGCAGACATATGTGGCTATGTCTTTATATATGAAATTCTTGTATATGATATATGATGTCAGTCCTATTTACAAGGAAGATAAAATACCCGTGACTTCTAGACGTTTATGGCTTCACTGCACTCATGGCATTCTATATATTCACAACGGCTGTTGGCCTGCTTCTAACTAATTGCTATAGTTGCTAGCAAAGAAAAAATTTGAAAGATATGTCTGTTGTGCTAATGTGAGCTTATCATGCCTATACATCAGAGGATCAATGGACCAATTGCACATAAGATTTGAACCAGTACATGTTTCCTTGAAGAAATAAAACTCGATCCCTGAAGAAACACTTATAGGCATTGCATTGCATTGAGAAGGTATCTTGCACAGACTCAAGAAAATAAACCATGAAAGTGCCACGGTCACTGACAGCAAGTGTCACAGCCCACAGCACATGTTCCCCAACAATTTCGAAAAAGAACTATAATTCAGATCAGAAGAGGACGACTAAGAAAAGTTAACTAGATATGCATGCCTGTAACGCACAGAGTCTGCATGAAAATCTATCGTGCCGCACCGCACCTCAGCTCAGTCGTAGAACAATTTACAATTTGATCTTCTTTGCCACCAGCGTGCTACTCTCCGCGTCCGCGCCATCGTCATCCTCTACGGCAATGGCGCTGGAGCCTCGACTCCTATCTTCATGATCTCGAAGCCAGGTTTGCAACAACTTCTTGATCTCTTGGTACTCTTGGGCGTCCTCCGACGCCAGGTCAAACACCTGACGCCCCGGGTCCTTCAACTCGTCGAGCCTCTCGGTCTTGGCATCATTCCGCCGCGTCATCCTTCTCGGTGCCCAGCACGCCGGTATCTGCGAAATGGAAGCGTGGCGCATCACGCAAAAGATGTGCCGGCAGGGGAGGCCGTCGCGCTCCATCTTCCGGCAGCTACACTTGAGTACGACATCATTAAAAAAGCCAGAGCGTTCGACGTTGAAGACCACGCCCCCGCGCTCCTTGAATCCCACGGCGTAGCGTGCCTCGCCGAACTCGGCATGTCGGTGGCCTTGCGTCTCGACGAGGACGTCGAAGCTGCCCAGCATCCTGATCTCCTTGCGCAGAAGGTAGAAGTTGGCCGGCGTGAATCGGCGCGAGGCGAGCTCCTCCAGGCGCCGGTGCTCGGTGGTGAGCGCCACCCGGGACATGGCGACCTGGTCGTCGAGCTCGGCGACGTCCCCGCGCAGGGCGTGCGTGCAGGCGTCGGCGTGTCGCCACAGGTCGACCAGCGACATGCCCTCGTGGAGGTCCCTGTGGAGCGCCGTGGCGAGGCACTCCGTCCTCTGGTCGTTGGCCATGCCGAGGAAAAACTTGTCGTGGACGAAGGCGGCGGCCCACATCTCCCTCTTGCCGTACATGGCGTCCAGCCACCGCTGGTTCGCGGCCGTCCGGTGCTTCGCCATGAAGCCGTTCCACCGGTCCTGGAACGCCGCCGGGGAAGAGAACGTGGCGTCGCACATCAGGGCCCTGAAAACTCGGTCTGCGCCGCCGGCGAGCCGCGGAGGTGCTCCTCAATGCCCTGCTCCACGTGCCCCGAGCAGAAGCGGTGGTTGGACCCCGGGAACACCGCATTGACCGCTCCGGCCACCGCGTCGCTGGCATCGGTGATCACGGACGCGGGCCCGTCTCGATGGTTCGACTGCTTGAAGGCGCGCAGCAGCCAGACGAGGGAATCGACGGACTGGTCGGAGGTGACGCCGCAGCCGAGGACGATGGGCGTGCGGTGGTTGCTCAGCCCGACGAAGGGGACGAACGCCACGCCGTGCTTGTTCGTCCGGCACGTGGTGTCGAACACGACGACGTCGCCATGGCCATGGATGACGTCGATGACGGAGTCGGTGTCGGCCCAGAAGAGATTCTTCAGGCGTCCCTCGCCGTCCAGCTCGTACCGGTACAAGTACTCGCAGTCGTACTCGGTTTCTGTAACACCCACATTTTTCAAATTTTCAAAAATAGGCAAACTGAATTTTTGGTGAATAAATAAGTAGACCAAATAAATATTTTTATAAAAATAAAGTTGAATCATGGTAGAACATGCTTCAGCATTCATGCTGGTGCATATCTTCTTGTTGTGGTGTTTGAATTTAAATTAGAATTCAAAATATATTTAAAATTTCATTCGAAAAGGATTCAAATAAAAGAAAAACAATTTATTTTCTCTCCTCTGTCCTTCGTCCTTTTCAGCCCAACAGGCCACACTCGGCCTGCTCTTTCCTGCGGCCCGCTCTTCCTTCCCCGCGCTGGCTCGCTTTGCTTCCCGGCCCGACAGCAGCAGCGCCGCGCATCGTCCTCCTTCATGGGCCGACAGGCCGAGGCCCATCAAGACGCCGTCCGCGCGCGCCCGCGCTTTGACGCTTCGCTCGGTCGCTGACAGGTGGAGCCCGCGTCATCGTCGTCCACCCCCGACCAAGAGTCGCGTCGCGAGCAATGAGTCCGACCGCGCCACCCTGCACCGAAGTCGCACCCTCGCCCTCGGGGTTATATAAGGAGTTAATTCGCGCGTCCGCGACCCCTACCCGAACCCTAAAGCGAGCCACCTCGCCTTGGTTCGTGGAGCACCAACGCCGAAACCCTAGCTGCCGCCAAATTCCGCTGGAGCAAGAAATTGGCCGCAATCCTCGGGTCTTCTACGTCATTGACTGGCCGGCAAGCTCCGCCTCAATCTCCTGCGCACGTTGGTGCCATCCTTCTGGTGCAATTTCATCTAACCCGTGCCCTTACCTTATGCAGTTGGCCGCCGTCCGCCTCTCCGAGCCGCTCGCCGACCCCGACACCTCTCGGCCTCCATCATCTTGTCAGGTGAGCGCGTCGTGAGCTCCGCTTTCAAATGGTACCGGCCGCGTTCGAAATGGTGGCCGGAATCGTCAGCTGGAGTTACGCCGGCGAGCTTATCTCGCCGCCGGCGATGGCAACCGCCGCGTCGGTCGTCTTCCCCGGCGAGGCCGACTCCACGATCGGATCCTGGCCGTCAATTTTGAATCGGACGGATCTCATCGCTCCGTACCCCTTCGGCTGGCAAAATTGCCGAAAACCCCCTGGCTTTTGACCTAATCTGTTAAGAGCACTTGGCGCTCTCTACAGAATACGTTTTCCCCACTGGGAAGCGTATTTTCTGTTTAATAGATCTATAATATGCTTTGTCCATTGAAAAGCGTATTTTTCTTTTAACAGGTTCCAGAATACGTTTTATCCTCGAAAAACGTATTTTTTCTTTTCCGTTTCAGAATATGTTTTTATCTATTTACAGTTTTGCAATTATCTTTAAAAGCTTCTAACTTTCACGTTTTAACTCCAATTTGGTCCGTTCAAATTCCGTTAGATTTATAATTTCATAATCTATGCAGTGGTAATACTGTTGAAGTATTTTAGAAACTTTATATTTTTAGTCTATATTTAATATATTTATTTATCTATAGAAAACCTTTAAAAATTCATATCTTCGCCGTTATAACTCTGTCTTCGGTGAACTTGATGTCTGTGTGATTGTAGAAGCGAGTAGAATAGTTTTGTAAACTTTTTATTCTGTTTTGATAAGATTGATGTACTATTCCTCTAATAATTCTTTATTTACTTCGTGTATGTATGCTCGATTGGATTGTCTGGTGTTGATTGTTAATGTCGAGTTCAGACGGTAAGGTTTTTGTTGAGCAAGGCTACTTTGAGGATCAGCAAGATTAACAGGACTTTATGAATCAAGGCAAGTATAGCATGGATCATCCTTGTTACCTATTCACTATAAATAACAATTCACATGCATGTGTCTATTTGATGACCTAGAAATTATAACTAGCTTTGATATCCTAATTCCTTAAACCTTTTGGGTTGCATTGGGTAGTTATGATGCTAGTGCTTTAATGGTCATGATCTTATAACTTGATGTGTGTTATGCTATCAACGAAAACGATGACTTTTAACAAACATGAACTCTTGTCTGTAAGTGATTGATCATGGAGAATCCATACAGCTACGAGGGCTATATGGCTCTAGCTCTAGTCACTTGTAGGCCATTTTCTAGCTTGTTAGTGGTCTGAAAGTTAGGGTATAGGACTGCCTCTGTCCTTATGAGTATAACCGGAAAGGATTGTGCCATGTTGGAAGGGGGTTTCTACACACAACGTTATCCGTATCTCTGATTGGTTAGGAGAACCTATAGGAGGCTTTATATGTTTTGTGGTGGTTTAGAAGTTATAAGTCTACTTAGTTGCAAAACATGACTCACAGTGAAAGTGTATACCTCTTATCAGAGTTTAAATCAATATATTGTCTGTGCCCTTCGGTTAGGACGGCCTTGACACATTTATAAAAGATAATGGTTCTCAAATTGTTAATATGTTCATCTTAATGTCGTTATTGCTACACTTGTTAATGTTATCTTGATCGTGAGAATATGGGAATTATCACTACCTTGATGCTATGCTTCGATATGAATAGTGTATAAAAGTTAAATACGGTCAAACAGTGTCAGCTTATTTGAGCCTCATTAACCCATGTTATGCTTGTTGAGTATGATTGTGTACTTACGCTTGCTTTACTTTCAATTTTGAAAAATTCCGGATGGGTAACAGATGAAGGTTAGAATGAAAGCTATCGTGATGAGTACTAGGCTTGGTGTTCACCAGTTGACGTATCCCTGTGTGGAGCTTCCACAATAAAATTATATTAGTTATTTATTATTTATACGTAATACTCTGTAAAACAAACAGGATAAAGATACTCTTTATAATTTATCATCCTATAATACAACTATTCTTAAAGCGTATATAAAGCTATTTATGTATTTTACTTTTATCGTTAGAAGTAGAGCGCGACAGTTTCGGTTTTCTCGCGGCAAAGCTCGAGAACAGCGTCCCATTCGCTCCGGTCGGTTGGCGGCCGTGCCATGTCGTCGTGCCTGCGCGGAACGAGTAGGGTAGGTATTAGAGAGATGTAGCGACGAAACGACCGGAGGGCGGAGGCGGCGTGTACCAGTGGACAGCGGCGCGGGGGTCACCGTACCGAGGACGTGGAAGATGGCGGCGTCGAAACCGGCGACGGTTTCCTTCTGGAGGAAGATCGTGGGGAGAGTAGTAGTCTTAAGTATCAGTTCAGTCCTTCCAAAAAAAACTAACCTCGCGTTAATCATGGGCAGGATACAAAGAAAGAAAAACATGCCGAGATCAACGCATCAGTAACAGATGGGAATCCAGGTTTAGAAAAAAAAATATATAACAGTCTTGTTTTTCAAAACACGCTCATACACACTTACATGTTTTTCCAAGTTTTTATCAAATTTTATTTGGCAACTCCCAAAACTAAAAAGTAAAAAATAGTCACTCTCTAATAGTTTAATATTTTTGACCTGACAAAAAAAAATAAAAGACCCACGTGCATTTTTTGTTGACGTTAGGAGAAGAAGTCTTGCCTGGAAAGAGATCGCCTGGGCCGCATGCGTGTGGGAAGGAGACTAATAAGTCGTCGCGCGGGAAGGACAGAAGTCCTTCGTATGCGCAGAACGAAAATTTCGCGAGTATAAATGGCCGTGGAGTCTATCTTAATACTCTAGAGATTTATACTTAAAAGTTTTAAAAAATTAAAATTTTACACATCAATAGTACCAAACTAGACGTGTATTATACTAAAATTTGACATTCAAACAACTTTCGTAAAAAATCATATGAAAAAAATTTCAGCCACCGAAGGACAAAACTCAAGATGAGTAAAATTTGTTTTTTCATATGAATTTTTACAAATGTTGTTTGAATATCAAATTTTAGGACAGTGCCCATCTAGCTTCGTACTATTGGTATGTAAAGTTTCAAAAAAATTTAAAACTTTTAAACATAAATATTATAGACTCTGTGGGCGCTTATACTCGCGAACATGTTTTTCAGTTTGCATACGTGCGAAAGAGAGCCGGCGCCCCCCGGAATAGGTTTGGCAACTACATGCATATATTTACGTTGTTCGGAGAAAATATGCCAAGTTAGGATGCCAATTTATTAGAGACCATTTTTTTCCTTATTTTGTCAAAAAAATTATAGATATCAAGTTGATTTGGTAAACTCTTAAAGATGTTTAACTAAGAATCGGTGTCCTCTGACACTTTTTTCTGAGTACAAGTTATTTACACATGTTAATTGCTAATCATGTCTGGTTGTGTGCCATGGCATATCGCCTTGTTCTCATCGTTCGGCCCACTCAACAGCCTTGGGCTGGAATGCACTGGCCCCATATCTCCAACACCTATGTTTTTTATTTTTATTTTCCAAACAGAAGCTTATCGGTTAGAGCATCTCTAAGAGTTTTCAAAATCCACTCTCAATCTTGATTTGGTGAGATTTTAAAAAAAACTACTCTCCAACAACTCTCAATCTCAGCTACAAATGTTTTCGCATTTTGGGAAATCTGAAAGTGGAAGGATGTGTGAAAAAAAATAAGAAATAGGATAGGGTTCCCAAAGAAATTACATAGAGAAAGAAAGTATAAAAGTGATTAATTAGGGTGTGTTTTAGAAATAGTTTAAGATTTTTGATGCAAAATTGTCTTCCATATTTTAGCAAAGAGGCTTTGAAAATAGATGGAAAAGCTTAACAAATCCCAACTTGTTTTAGCCACTTGGAAAACTCATTGATTTACCAACTTTTAAAAAAAACTATCAGAGATGGTCTAATGATAGATAATACTGTTGTCACTAGCGAGGAGTGGGGACAACTAAAGATCCATTTCCCTGTTGCGGGTGAAAAGAAAGAAGGTTAAATATTCTTGTTTTCATCTATTCTTATAAGCTTTCTTCGATACCTTTTGTTTCAAGCATGCTCTTGTCGATAATAAGACTGGTGTCACTACGTGGAGTGTGGGGACAACTAAAGATTCACTTCCCTGTTCCTGTGCGAAAAGAAAGGTTGCTAATTCCTTGCGGAAAAAAAGGAAGTTAAATATTCGATTCTTTGGCCGTCAGCTATGATTTCCTACCCTTTTGCATGTGGCGTAGGCGCGTAGCTAATAGATGCGAGTGCCATGCCATCACAGGACAGGAGGATACTTAGCAGGCCATTGCGCTCCTCGGAGCATATACTGCAAAACATGGCGCCTTCCCCTCATTTCCACCGCTAAACTAAGCTCAATCCATCATCTCCGATCGATTCGCTCAGTTTGGCTTCCCACTCCATTCAATTGCACCGCTGAATATATAATCCAGAAAAAAGATCAGAGACGATCGACATGGCCGCCCAGACCCACGGCGGAGTGGACTCTCTGCTGGGCCTTCTGTCGTCGGCGATCAAGGACGAGGCGCGGCTGCTCGGCGGCGTGCACGGTGACGTGCAGTTCATCAGAGACGAGATGGACAGCATGAACGGGTTCCTGCTGCACCTGACCAAGACGGAGGGCGAGCACGACGACCAGCTCCGCTCGTGGATGAAGCAGGTGCGCGACATCGCCTACATCGCCGAGGACTGCATCGAGCTCTACGTCCGCGACCTGGCCCCGCCCGACGACGGCTTCTTGGCTTTCCTCCGCCACCTCCCCGTCTACCTGTGGACGGCGCCCGCGCGGCACCGCCTCGCCACCAAGATCCGCGAGCTCAAGGTCCGCGTGCGCGACGTCGGCGAGAGGAGGCTGCGCTACGGCGTCAACGTCCCGACCAAGGAGATCAAGCGGGTGGCGAAGCCGCCCGCTGGCCAAGACGAAAGCACCAAAGCGAAGGAGGCCTTTCTTCAAGCACTAGAGGACGACCTTGTCGTAGTGCTCCCTTCTGGTCAGCTAGCATCAGAAGAAGCTGCAGGTACTAGCAGCACAATGTATACGAGGAAGCTGATCATGAAGAGAGCCGATAATTGTCCATCGTTCAGCAAAGCCATTTCTCTGCTTCCATTTCATGACGCAGTACATGGTATTCTGAAGAAATGCTACCCCAGTGATGACAACAATTTCAGCTGCACCAAGATGTTCCTCTGCGCTCTACACCTTTACCCTTACGCAACCATGATGCAAGACCTGGAGAGCCTGAACAATAAGTTGGATGATCAGGTGGCGGAGCCCAAGGAACTAGTGAGGACCTTCTGCTACAGCATGCTGTCCACGCAGCAGAAGAGCTGTCTGCACTCTGCAGTATCTAACTGCTTTCCTCGAGGAGAAGAGTATCAGCAGGACAAGCTTGGCGAGGCGATGGGTCACCGAAGTCCTCGTAGGAAAAGAGCAGGACAGGACTCCAGAAGAAGTGGGCGAGCGCTGTTTCGGTGAGCTCGTCTTCCGTGGCTTCATTGTTCCTGCTGTCATCAGCCATACCGGCGCAGTCAAGAGCTGCTTCATCCATGATTCAATCAGAGAATTCATTATGAGAGTTGCCAAGAGCGAGAACTTTGTGTCTGAGCTGCCGTCTCACCTGGAACGGCAGCTTGAGATCCGAAGGATTGTTCTACGGCCACGGCCGCAGCGACAGGATGGGGATCGTTGGAGGAACATCAGCCATCTTTGCTGCACCGACTCCGGCGCTAGCACTTCAGGTTCAGGAACAGATGACCTAATCCCTATGGCGGCCAGAGAGAGCACAGATCAAACTTCAGAATACAGAGATCCCATGGACGAGCTGGTGCACGTCCTCAAATCACTCCCCGAAGTATATCGGCTGAATGTGCTGGATCTAGGAGGCTGCTAAGGTCTGAAGAGGCCGCGCTACCTGAAGAGCATCTGCAAGGCGGTGGTATCGCTCAGGTATCTGAGCCTTCGGAAAACAGACGTCTCTCGACTCCCGGCACGTCATATCCAGGCGCTCAGGCTTTTGGAGACACTGGACATTCGGGAAACAAGCATACCAGCCGGCGACACGAAGCACATGTTCCTTCCCAAGCTGAAGCATCTGCTAGCTGGCAGCTACACGGGCGGTCGTGACGACAAGGCCGGGACGTGGGCGGAGGAGTCCCTTCACACCATACAAGTGCCACACAGAATTGGTATGATGAGGCACATGGAGACACTATCTGACGTCCAAATCTCGGAGAAGGGAATTGAGCTGGACGCAGTTGCCAAGTTGCCGCAGTTGAGGAAGCTCGGTGTGGTTGTCCATGCCAATGAGGATACTACCAGACATCTGCGGCGGGTAATAACCGGGTCGACTTCCCTGCGCTCCTTGTCAATCTGGGTCACCAATGGCGGGACTCTGAACATTTCCATGGAAGGGGAAGGAGAAGGGGCCGCCTCCTTCTCAGCTTCGAAGTTGATCCTTGAGAATCTATATATCAAGGGAAAGTGCATCCTCCCCTCATGGATCAAAGATGTCAGCACACTTGCTAACATCACTCTATGTGGCACTGAGATACAAGGAGATCTAAAATTGCTCGGAAATGCCCATGGCCTGCGCTGCCTCACGCTGCTCAACAGGTCGTGTGCTGAGTATGCGCTCAACTTCATGGACGGCCAGTTCAGAGCTCACAAGGTCCTCGTGGTCGAGGACGAGAACATCACTAGCATGACCTTCGAAGACGGTGCAGCTCGTATGCTAGAGAAGATCCACTGGACCTTCCATATTATGGTGCTATTTTCGAACCAAACTGACCACTTTTGTTTTTCTATATTATGGTGTAATTTTTGACATAAAAATTTGTCAGATTTAGTTGGTTTCACAATTATTTTCAACCATTTTTTGTACTCTTTAATTGTTAAAATGTAGAAATTTTTGGTAGAAACCGCTTTCGTTTTCTATATCGAAATATCATTTTCGACGGTTTCCAACCGTTTTCATCCTTCCACAAGATGGATAATCAAAAGGAGGAGGCCCTCTCTGGAATCCCTCACCTTCGCAAGCTTAAGGAGATCGAGCTTAGAGGCGACCACTTCGACCCGAGGCACCTCAAAAACCTGAAGCAAGCCATTGCAGGGCATCCAAAACGCCCTAAGTGCACAGGGGCCGGTCTCCAGGTAATATAGTGTTCGATTCTGCAGGTTATATATACATCACTGATACACATAGCTACAGAGTCATAGTAAAACCAGAGAAATGAAATATCCCGGTCCTTGTGTGTGGTGTGTCCTTCTGTGGGATTATAATTATAATTAATTGTAAATATAAAACATGCATGCGCCGATGACGCGCGCCTGCATGGGCGAAGGTGCATGCTGTTGGGATGCAGGCAGATGCATGCCCAGCGAGATATGTCAGGGCACATGTCATGTTATGTGCCTTTATGTGTGAGTGTGACTATGTGTAATGTGTACTATGTGCTACACGTGTATATATGACTGTGTGCATTAGTGTGCTGTGTAATGCATGTGTTGTATGATACAAATACTCCTACATATGTGATACATGTGTATAAATGATTTATGACATGGTATGTTTTAATTTATGCCTTTTATTTATGTGTGTAGTTTGTATATTAGTTATGGTAAATCCAGGTGGCCACCATCCCTTGATAACACATGATGTACTTGTACCTATTGTATTATGGCCCAGCGGTTCGTCGGGTTCTTGTTGTACTAACTTTTCTCGCTTATAATATAAACCAGCAAGTCACCTTGTTAAAATCTTACTGTTACTAATTAAAGATTAATAAAGTCACCATGTTAATTTTCACCATATTCTATAACCAAAACATAAATCGTATAAATTCTCTTAATACTAGTCAGGAGCCTCAACAAAGACACCACGTTAATTCTCATCATACGGTCTAGGAAAAAAAATATAGAGTCGGAAGTATGGTCTATGACTTTGATGTTGATGTTAGATTTATGTATACTATAGTCAGGGACATATATAATTGCCTCTTTTAAATTTTAATAACATCCCTCGTATCCCTCCAAAGAAATAATATTTAATTACTATAATTTTTAAGAAAAATAATATTAAATAGTGTATTAGTGTCCATCAGCAAATATAAACTTAAGGTGCTAGTGCAAAATAAACATCAGTGTATATGAGCGTTTTTTGAAGAGAAGAAAAAAATGTTCATATTTTTTTTTTTTGCGAAACTTGGAATAAATGCCGGCACCCGTGAATTTTCTTTTATCCACTTATCCTACCCACGTAAATTACTGATGCATTGATCTCGGCAGATATCGTGCCCACGATTGACGCGAGGTTGGTTTTTTTGGAAGATCTGAACTGATATACTTCGACTTTCTCCTCTCCCCACTCTCTTCCTCCGGAAGTACAAGTAAAACCGTCCCCATTACGTGGCTGCACACTGCAGATGGCAATTATTCCACTGCATCGGCATACAGGATCCAATTCCTTGGTAAAATTGAGTCGCAGACAGCCCAAATCACCTGGAAGACCAAGGCTCCACCGAAGTGCCGCTTCTTCACTTGGCTCATGCTCCAGAACAGAGTATGGACGGCTGCACGGTTACAAATCAGGGGCTGGCCAAACAATTATTTCTGCCCTTTTTGTGTGAGAAACTTGGAAACAGTTCAACATCTGTTGCAAGAATGTGAGTTCTCCAAAACAATTTGGGAAATGGTGGGCTCCTGGATCTCAGCAAATACACTCAAACCTTCAAATTGGATACAGACACAAGACCTCAGGTTATGGTATATACAACTGGGAGACAGTGGTCTGGGATAAAGGAAGGATGGGGTGCGTTCGACCACAATGCTCACTGCCTGGATGATCTGGAAAGAAAGAAACAATTACATCTTCAGTGCCAGCCGGCGAACAGCGATTCAGACCTTCCATGCCATCACAACAGAAGCTCACCTATGGATTGGAGCAGGAAACAAGGGCCTGGGGCTTGTGCTTCCTGCAAGCAGTGCTGACACGGTTGGGACTTTGAGTCCAAATGACTAGATGATTTTAGCCCCTAGATTAGTCGATTAATCTGCATGTAATAGCTAATATGTAATCCAGGGGTGGCAGGAAGTTGCTTTATTGCAACTACATGCATTTGTAAGGTGCATCTTGCACCAAAACTCTTGTAAATTGTTTCCTATCTCTTATAAATGAAAGCCGGTAACGGATCTTTCGAAAAAAAAAAAGTAAAACCGTCCCCGGCCTCGTCGCCGCCATCTTCCACGTCCTTGCTGAGATCCGCGCCGCTGTCCAGAGGTAGGCATGCGCCGCCGCCCTCCGCCTCCGCACGTCTCGGCTCTACATTCCTGTGCTACCCCTACAACTTGTTTACAGTTCTTTCATACATATATCTTACATGATCTGTGCGCAGGGACGACGGCGTCATGGCGCGGCCGCCGATCGACCGGGGCGAATGGAACGCTGTTCTCGAGCTTTGCCGCACAGAAACCGATAGCGACTGGGAGTACTTCTACGACTACGAGTTGGACGCCGAGGGACGCCCGAAGAATCTCTTCTGGGCCGACACCGACTCCCGCATGGACTGCATCATGGACCATGGCGACGTCGTCGTGTTCGACACCACGTGCCGGACGAACAAGCACGGCGTGGCGTTCATTCCCTTCGTCGGGCTGAGCCACCACCGTACGCCGATCGTCTTCGGCTGCGGCGTCACGTCCGACCAGTCCATCGATTCCCTCATCTGGCTGCTGCGCGCCTACATTCGGTCCAACGAAGAGAGGATGCCCACGTCCGTCATCACCGACGAAAGCGACGCGGTGGCCAGAGCCAAGACGGTGTTCCGGAGGCCAACCACCGCTTCTGCTCGGGGCACGTGGAGCAGGGCATCGAGGAGCACCTCCGCGGCTCGCCAGCGGCGCAGAACGAGTTCAGGGTCCTGATGTGCGACCGCGCGTGCACCCCGGCGGCGTTCCGGGACCGGTGGAATGGCTTCATGGCGAGGCACCGGACGGCCGCGAACCAGCGGTGGCTGGAGGCCATGTACCGCAACAGGAACATGTGGCTGGCCGCCTCCGTCCACGGCAAGTTCTTCCTCGGCATGGCGAACGACCAGAGGACCGAGTGCCTCGCCACGGCGCTCCACACGGGCCTCGGCGGCGGCATGTCGCTGCCCGACCTGTGGCGACACGCCGACGCCTGCGCCCACGCCCTGCGCAGGAACGTCGCCGCGCTCGACCGCCGGGCCGCCATGTCCCGGCTGGAGCCTACCACCGAGCACCGGCGCCTCGAGGAGCACGCCGCGCACCTGTTCACGCCGGCCAACTTCTACCTCATGCGCGAGGAGATCAGGATGCTGTGCAGCTTCCACGTCGTCATTGTGTCGAAAATACCCGATGCCAAATCCGGCGATTTGATCCACATGTACACCATGGATTTCAACCAGTGCCGGGACGTGAGCTTCCGAGTCACGCGCTCCGGCGATGTCCTCAAGTGCAGCTGCCGGAAGATGGAGCGCGAGAGCCTCCCCTGCCGGCACATCTTTTGCGCGATGCACTACACTTCCATGGAGGAGATACCGACCTGCTGCGCGCTGAGACGGATGAGAAGGATGAAGGCATTGGAGAGGCGACTCATGGAGAGGCGACTCATGGAGAGGCTCGAGGAGATGAAGGACCTGGGGCGCCAGGTGTTCGACCTGGCGTCACAAGACACCCAAGAGTTCCAGGAGATCAAGGATGTCGACGTTCGGAACCCGGGGGTGTCCTAAGCCAACGAGTAAACGTATGTGTGCGTAACCCGTTCGGATGGTGATGCAAAAAGAACACAGCGATTTATCCTGGTTCGGGCAAAGAAGGCCCTACGTCCAGCGGGGGGAAAAGATTTGTATTATCTTGCACCTAAGTGCTTGTATAGGGGTGAATACAAGCGAAGGAGAGAATTCGGGGGAGGGGTCGAGTATAGAGCGAAAGAGTTATTCAGAGTCTAGGAGTCTGCCTAGGCGTGTGTTCGGTTGTTCGTGAGATCATTGTCTGGTTCTTCGTCTGATTGGGCCTCCTCTTTTGTTGTGTATCCTGGCGTCCCCTTTTATAGGCCAAGGGGAGGCACAGGGGTACAAGTGTCCTGGTTTGATGACGCAGTGGTGACGTCGTGGGTCGTGGTGGTCAACTCGAGGCCACTGTAGAGACGTGCGCTGAGCATGGCTTGTTCTGTAGCAGCATGGCTCGGAGTTGACAGGCGTCCTTCGGAGGCGTGGTTGCTGACTAGCGAAAGACGCGATCCCCTGTAGAGGACGTGCGAGTCCCTGTTGGGGTCGCATCGGGAGTTGTTGGCGCAGCTTTCGAGGTCGATGTGGGTTGACCGGAGGGCGTCGACACATACTCGAGGCCCAATCGAGGGGTAGCCTCGAGCGTAGTGGTTGAACAGATAAGATTGAACTTAGGGAATCCGATATCGGTTGTTTGTTGCGTAGCGCGTCGAAGGGGGCCTCGAGCGGCCTAACAGTGCTGAGTACGGCGTAATAGTGCCGTGCAGACCGATGCACGTCCCCAGTATGGGCGGTAAAGCGGGATTCGACCGCTGTACGGACCACTGTGCGGCTACTGTAGCCATACGATTGGACGAGGTTAGGTAGTTTTGCATCAAATGTGCTGTCGGACGCACCCGGAGTTGGTGGATCGAGGGGGCCTCGACCCTTGTTGTATCGAGGCGTCCGTCCCGCTGGGGCCTCGACACTTGACGCGGGGTCCCCCCTCTCGAGTGATCATCAGTTGGTGACGTCAGTGACTTGTCGAGGGTTGCAGCAGAAGTTAAGTATTCTGTTGTGGGTCGGCCCAGTGTGTATTTGTCGGTGGGCCCCGGTGGGTCGAGGATGTATGGTCTGGTCTTGCACGTGTTTTTTCGAGGGTCCCTGTGAGATTAATCTGAGGGTAAACTCGGGGTTTAACCGAAAACAAGGGAGGTTTAGGGTACCCCTTCTCTCGGTAACCGACAGTAGCCCCCGAGGCTTCGTGTAAGTGTTGATACTTATGCGGAGGCTCAGTTAAATGGACTCGGAGTGTTGGTCATATTCCAAGGGGTGCGCGCGAGCGCACCCTTCGGGTGTAGCTCCCGAGGCCTCAGGTGAGTAGAATACTCGCCCGAGGTCTTTTATTTTCGGTTTTGGTCGAGGCGTGCTCGAATGATCGAGCCCCCGGGCGGTTGGGTCCCCTTTCATCGAGGCCACCCGATTGCGAGTCCACTCCTTAGCTTCTTTCGTCGAAGCCTGTCAGGTGCGAGCTCGACTTTTTCGTTTGACCCTCATGAACCCTTTCGATCGGGTAGAGGGGGAGAAGCGTTGTGCTACCCATGCTCAGGCGAGCATCAACGTCTCAGGTGAGCTACTATCGGGAAATTCAAGTAAGAGTTCATGCCCCGTTCGATAGGGGTCGACTAGTGGCCCTGAGGCGCTCTTATTCGAGCAAAACAGTGGGTCCCGCAGATGCCAAACCCTTTCGATCGGGTCTGGTGGCTCGATGCCTCTCCTCGAGGGGATTCCGTCGTGGTCCCTTAGTTTTGCCTTGAATGTGTCTGAGGGGGCCTTGAGAATTCGTTCTCGAGCAAGGGACTCGCGTCGGCCCTCCTCGGTCACCCCTAGCTCCGATACTCGAGGGTGGCTGTCAAACCCTTATTGAGGGCCAGCCTTCGCTCCCTGGAGATTTCGAGGGCCTGGGCCCGTATCTCGTGTCGTGGGAGGATCCGTCTGCGGATAACTCCTCCTGTCCGTCACGCGTGCCTCTTTATGCAGAAGCCGGAGCGGCGCGGTAGTGGATGATTCCTATACTTAAAGCGCATTTCGAGGAGGATAACTGTCAGTTGTCATATTAGTCTCGTTTTTCAAGAAAAGATTCGAAGCGGCGCGGCCGTAATGTCGCGGGAGTCTGGAACGGCACGGTCGTGGTGGGGCTGGCATGACGGCTGATTCGTGGATGCTTGACGCGTGTCCATGGTCGATGGGAGTCGAGGGGGTGAATGCGAAACAGAGTGAACGCGCGGGCCTGAGGGTATCATGAGCGGCCGGCGGCCTCGCTCATGACGTCGATGCACAAGAATCGAGAGGAGAGTACTTTGGGCGCATTTAATGCGGGGACTTATTGGTCGGGCAAGCGACGGCCGCCCGTTGGTCTTCTGCCCCTATAAAAGGAGGCACTTCGCGCACCGTTGCTCTTCACTTGCCTTTCTGCCGTTTTCGCATTCGCCTTCCTGCGCTTGATTGCCTTCCTTGCGCTCACCTTCCTTGCGCTTACCTTCCTTGCGCTCGCCTCCCTGTGCTTTGCCTTCCCCGCGGAGATAGGTGTAACAGAACCGACCAATTTATTAGAGCACAAGCACATAATCCGCCATTAATTCAGCAAATCATATGATTGAGACCTAATAAACCCGGTAGTCCGTGAAATCTCGAAGGATTTCAAACTTTTTCGGCACGACCAAGATCGTAATAGTTTAGCGTACTCATTCACAAGCACCAAGTTTAAAACATCATCGGAGTACGAAATAGAGTTATTACAAACCAGTTCAAATTCAAATAAAAGCGGAAGCGATTTAGTTCAAATACCACACACACATTTGAAATACAGTGCCAGGTCCTTGGTCCACATCCAGCAAAAGCATCAAGTAGAGAAGAGTGACCATGCCCAAGGTCTAGTCATCGCCCAAGGCGGGATAGAAACAGTTCTGACAATAACCGTAAAGCATCTCACCATCTGCAAAAACATGGGAAATAAAACCCTGAGTACGAGGATGTACTCAGCTAGACTTACCCGTCATAAACTAAAAATAAAGTGACTCCAAGGAGTATGCAAGGCTGTATAAGTAGGATAGCTGACTCATTTAAAATTACGGAAAAGCTTGCATTAAGAAACAATTAATAAGAACCTTCTAGCAATGTATTTTAATCTGATTATCCTTATCATGCTACATTAGCACCTGTACTAAACAAGCATGGTAATAATTATTCAACAGAAAGTAACCATTTCCGGTTGAGTATCTTTCAGTCTCAACAGCTCAACCATCTCACCTCTTGTTCAAGTTCTTACTACGATGCCGCTGCTCAAGTCAAGTGTTCACTGTCCAGGAACGATGGCGATTATAATCGATTACTAACCAGCTGGCGGGCACTCCTCACACAAACCACACTCACCAGCCACGGTGAGCTACAGGTCACCGACATCCAATTCAGGAAAAACACGAGATCAACAGGTACCATCACATCCGGGCACCGTCCGGCTGCCAGCAGGGCGCACCATGCTATATTCAGGCCTTACAACCGCGTAACCCGTGGTCCCCCATCTTCACCAATGCGATGCGTACAGCAGGTCGACTCCCGGCCCAAATCAAAATTAGGCTTCGCGGTCGGAACGACTTATCCTTCCAGCTAAATGTGAGGCATAAATTCAATATGACTTGAGGACGTACAACGGACGGGGTCCTAGTTCGACACAGACGGGATAAACCACATTGAACCTCCAGTTCATTCTCAACTCCAATCCCGTCCGGTCTCAATTTATTATCTCCACATGGTTATCCAAGATAACAATGTATTCAACCATCCGAGTTACCACCTATAACTCGCGGATGACAGGAAATCACCCGACTTCTACCGATCTAGTTAAGCAGGGCTAAGCAAATAATCGTACCTGAACCTAACAGGGTTGAAGTATAAACAGTGGCAAGGAATATAAGTAATGCAGCAACGGTATAAAACAAAGCCTATAACTTAATGCAACAAACAAGTAAAGGACTCAAGTTAGATATTTTGCAAACCACAGGGAGAATGCTCCGGGGCTTGCCTTTCAGAAAAGCACTTGGCTGATGGTCGGGACACTCCGGAAGATCAGCTTCGGGATCCTCTTCTGCTGCTGCTTCCCGAACCAAAGCTTCCTGTTGGTCTTCCTCTCCTTGTGCTCCGGGAACTACCGTCGCGAGCTCTGACGATCCTGTATGATGCATAGTGCGTATGAATACCGTGCATACATATAAATACAATGCTGATGGTGATGGTAAATGAATGCTCAGCTAAGATGAATGATATGATATGATATATGAAAACATGTATGATAAGCACATGTCATCTGCATTCTCTTCTACCGATAAATCTCCAAATAAGCTTCGCATTAAAACTTTGCTCGCACACTATAAAGAATCATAAACAACCATTGTTTTGCACACTACACTCTACTGAACCACAACCAATAGAAGATCATACATATCATGAATAGCATAAAAAGCATTTTTACACACATGAAATGATAACTCTAAAGCATTATTTATAATTGAAAGAAATTAGGGTATAACTACAACATGACTCTAGACTACTCAGAAAATTCTGTAAAAATTACAGAAGCTTAATCATACCAAATAAAGACTACCATAAAAATTTCAAGTCAAAACAGTAAGTACTTTATCCTGCACAAAAATGACAAGGCAGCACAATTTCAGGGGCATAAAATACTTTGTACATAAAATTATACCAAACAACAGATCTCAGAACATAATTAGCTCTAGATTGACATAAAAACACCCTCCAAAAAGTTTCATGAACAAATTCCTTATACATTATTTATTATGAATTATTTATCCTCACATGAAAATAAGCACCATAACTAGACATAGAAAAATTTACATATGACATAGCCTAACAACATTTTTCACAGATAGAGCATGACATAAAAAAACCAACAAACTTGGTCTCACATTTTTCTGAGCAACAGAGAATTAGTTATGCATTTCCTAAGATAAATACAATTAATAGGGATAAATAAAGCTATACAGAAAAGTTTCACAAATTTCATATTTCATATTTTTCATGCATAGATCATCTCATAAGAAAAATACTGCAAGTTGAACCAACTCATTTGGATGAAAAATGAGCAAGTTATGAATTTTCAAAGTTTTAAACTGAAATCTGAAATCTATTCTGAAAAAGAAAAAGGAAAAACCACTTTACACCGGGGACCCTGACATTTCCAGAAACTAACCAAGCCCTATTAAGAAATACACTGAGTCTGGCGACTTTGCGCTAAAGTCCGGGAAAGAACAGGAATCCTGCCCGAGGTCCTCACGGCGGTGGATGGTCGTCGGCGTCGGGATTCCTCGCCGACGGCGAGGTCTCCGGCCGAGCCACGGTGGCCAAAAGACTCAACTCATCAAAGCGGGCGCATTGGTGCAAAAGATGTGAACTGGGAACGAGGTTTGGACCGGCGACGACGAACAGCGGCGGACGGCGGCGAGGGTTCGCGGTACGCCGGCCATCTCGGGCCACGGCGGGGCAAACGGACCAGCCTAACAGCTCTAGCAGACCAAGATGGTTCGAACGGACTAGCTCAAGCGAGGAATGGATGGCCGGAGCCATGTCGGCAATGTACGCCGGCGAGCGGCGGCGCGAATCCGCGACGGCGGATGGCCAAATTCGTCAGGCTCAGACGCTAATCGACCTCATGAACTACTCCAATCGGTTCTACTCGATCAAACGGACACGATTCACTAGCTAATTGAGAGAGAGAGAGGTCGCTGGGCACGGCGGACCGCGCGGCGGTCGGGCGGCCATGACCGGCGAAGGAGAAGAAGGTCGATTCGACCTCTACCTTGGGTCTCGGTAGCAGGAGAGGTGCGCAGGGTGTGGCCAGAGTCGAGGCGGAGCGATTGGCGAGTCCTTGGCAAAAAGTGTTCAGGCTACGGGGTGCGGTGACGTGCGAGCTCTCGGCGGCGGCAATGGCGAGCCGACGTCCGAGTGCTCGGGCTCTGGTGGAAGATGAAGGGCAAGGATTCGTCTGGTGGCGGAGAAGTGAGGGAGGGAGAGACTGACGCGGTCGGGGTGACTTGAAACGGCCGCTCGAGCTCGGACCGAGGCAGCGCGGCGTCGGAGCTCGTCGAGCGCGTGGCACTCATGCGCGCGGAGCGGGGCCGAGCGAGGGCGCGTGGGCGAGCTGTGGGACCGGGCGAGCGGGGTGCAGGGGATCCGCGTGCGGCGCTCGGGTGCGGGGCCGGAACAGCGGGCAGCGGCAGCGGCCCGGCGTACGGACGCCACGCGGCCGGCGTCGGGTCGGACAGCGTCGCGAGGAAGAAGAAGAGAGGAGGAAGAAGAGACTGTGCGGTGGGTCCCACTGCGCCAAGATTCGTGCAGACTTGATGAACCCCATATTTTCCAAAATAAACCGAATTTGAAGAAACTCATAAAAGATGAAATGTTCCTTTTGATGAGTAGAACATTTCACTTTTAAACATCAAAACCTAATTCTGCATAGAATTTGAATTTCAAAAATGGGGATTTAAAATTAAAAGAAAATCATTTTTACAAACTGTTTTTGACATTTTTGACCCACTTCCAAGCCTTTTCATGAAATGACCCCAAAATAAGTTTTGCTCCAAATAATTTTCTCTACAAACTTTATTTAACACTCAACCTCAAACAAGCAACCCTTCATATAGTTCTAGTTCAAGTCAAGATGTGCACATATATAAACCTTATCATTTCATGTAACAAAAATGATGCAATTGAGATGGTTATGCTCTTAAAGTGCAATATGATGCATGCTTAACACCAGAGTGTTACAATAGGAAATCTTCCGGGTCGTCCGTCCACCGAAGAGCTCCATGCCCTTGCCATGGCACCGCCGGAGATTCTTCAGCCCGTGACGTGGCTCCCCTTGGATGTGACGAGGAAGGAGCTGGAGGGGTTGGTGGCGGAGGGGCTCCTTCGCCCTATCACCAACAAGGCCGAGCCCGAATGGCTCGTTCCATCGAAAGGGGACCTCGAGCCGAACCCACCGGAGGGCTACGTGGTCAGCTTCATCAAGTTCCACCAACTAGGCTTCGGTTCCCCGCCGAGCCGGTTCATGCGCGTCCTCACCCACTACTACGGGATCGAGCTACAGCATTTCTCCCCCAACGCGATCTCCTATGCCGCCATCTTCACCACTGTCTACGAGGGTTACCTCGGGGTGTAGGCGCACTGGGAGCTCTGGCTTCATCTTTTTCGGGCGGTGTCGCCGGGGGTGCGGAGGCTGGTGCGGGCCGGGTGCTGCAACTTCACCGTGAGGAAGGTCGACACCTTCATCCCTATCGGCCTGACTTCGAGCCACGGCGCCTGGCCTTCGAAGTGGTTCTACATCAGGAACGACGAGGGGTTGTTGCCTCAGTACACGGGGCGTGTCATCGAGTCGCGTCCCCACAACTGGGGCGCCTCGGCGCGGGACCATCAAGGGAGGCTCGAAGACCTCCTCGATGCCCTGGCGACCCTTCGAGGGCAGGGGTTGACTGCCGGGGTTGTTGCCTTGGCCTTCCACCGTCGACGGGTGCTCCCCCTGATGCGGCGCTCGCTCCGCATGAGCCAAATGTTCTTTGGAACGGAGCTCGAGGGGAGCCGGATGGTTGCTAAGGATATTACGCTGGAGAGCATCGCCAAGAGGGTTCGAGGCACGGTGTCGGGCCCCTTCACAGCACAGGAAGTCAACCGTCTTCCGATGCGGCCGGATCCCGGTTACCCCGAACTGGTGAGTGTATTACTTCGTCGAGCCCTTCTTTTTTGTTTCTTTTCACCTTACATTTTTTTGGGCTTTGCGTGTAGGGGGAGCTCGACTACGAGTTGTCGCTGCCCCCCGTTAAGGAAGATTTCAGAGCTGGTCCAACGGGGCTTCTCGGCGCCTCGTCGGCAAAGAAGACGAAGGAGGAAGAGAGCAAGAAGAGGCGGATGCAGAGCCTCGATCTCTCTGCGGGCGAGCAGCGCTCGACTAAGCAGAGACAAGAGGTGGGGCCCATCGAAGGGTCCTCCTCTGAGGAGTCAGGGGAGGAGTGGAGCAGAGAAGAGGAGCACCTCTCAACCCGGAGGTTCGCGGCTGGTGCCCCTTCGACGCAGGGCGCTGCTGGTTCTGGGGGGCCCACGAAGGGATCCCGTGAAAGTCATCTGGCCCTTGGAGCCGGGCCAGTGGCGCTGGCTTTGGCCGCATCGGCGACGGCCTCCGCTCGAGGGGCTGCGGGGCCTCGCGGCGTGACGCTGCCGGCAGCGACTTCAAGCCTTCCGGGCGCCGGGACGCAGCCGTCGACAGGGGGCTCACGAACCCCGTGGAGGTTCCCGGTGGGGTAAGTTCTCAATCTTGGAGCAGCTTTATATTTCGCGTCTTGATTCCACGCATCTAATTTTTCCTTTCTTGCAGACTCAAGCGCGAGCGGGCACTGGCGGGGCTCGCTCCGGCCAAGCGCCTTTGGACGGAGGCTGCGACAGAGGTGATGGCGATCGCGGCGGCTCCGGCTACGGGCCCGGTTCCTTTGGCGACGAGCGCCGCCTCGACTCCCCCGGTGATTTTGAACGCGAGGGTCATCGCTTGGGTCAAGGCCGCACGCGCGGCGTTGGCCCGGGGCGCTGCTTCTGTTATCGACGAAGCGGCCACTAAGACTGCAGCGGCTGCGGCGTCGAGCCCCCAAGCCAGGATGGCCGTCGAGGCGCTAGGCAGCAGCGTGCCGAAGGGCCCCTCGGATGACTCGCTGCTGGGGTTTTCGGAGGCGGCGCCCATCATCCTCGAGGCCGAGAAGGGCGAGGCCTCCGTCGCTGAAGGGAAGGAGAAAGACGCCGCGCCCCCTGTCGCCACCGAGGTCGGGGGTCGTCGAGTCCGGGGGTGCCGAAGCGGCCCCGTCAGGCGGGGCCCCCGTGGGTGATTCGGTCGAGGTGGCGAGCGTCGCCGTGTCTACCCCGGTGGACCTTTTTGTCGAGCGAGAGGAGCCGCAGGCCAACTTGCTGGCTATCGTGCCGTGGGAGGGTCCGTCTCCCCCCCGCGGTGCCCGAGCAACGACCTGCGGCAGGCGCGGCCGTCGACGCGGAGGGTGCCGGAGCAGAGGCGGTGCAGCGGCGCTCCGAGGCGAAGACTTCAGGATGGGGCTTGGAGCCCATCCGCGTCCATGACCCCACGAGTCACGATGCTCCCTCATGGGAGGTGGATGACCCCGCGGAGCTCGAGTGCTGGAGGGCCGTCGAGGAGGAGTGTTCTTGCCTTCAGAGCTCGCTGAAGGCAATGCTTGGTCTCATCAGCGACAACCTTCACCAGCGCCTCGCGGTAAGCATCCTTCTTCGAAGTTATGGAACTCGGGGCGTGTTCTCTTTGTCGATGATGTCCTTTGTTCTTCTTGCTCTTAGGATCTGAGAAAGCGCTCAAACATCAAGTCCTATCTTATCCGCGGCACCAAGGATAAGTGGAACCAGATCCCCAAGCTAGAAGTAGCGCTCGAGGCTGCCCGGGACGAGGCTACAAAGGCGAAGGAGGAGGCTGCTGCCGCTCGAAGTGGGCTTGAGAAGGCGAAGTCCGAAACCACCTTGGCCCGAGAGGTGGCTGCCCAAGCCAAGGAGGTCGAGGCCAAGGCGAAGGAGGAAGTGGGGAGGGCCCTCGAGAAGGCGAGGTTCGAGGCCAGCGATGAGCTGGCAAGGGCTGGCATGGCCCTCAAAGCGGTGCGGAAGGAGCTCGAGGCCTCGGCCTCCAAAAACGCCAGGCTTTCCGAAGCCTGGCAAGAGCAAAGGCAGAATGCCAATTCGGCAGGCGAGGCCCTCGAGAAGCTCAAGGAGGAGAACACGTCGATGGTCTGCACTGGTGAGATGCTAGCAAACGAGTATCTCGTTCTGCAAGATACGCACATGAAGCTCGAGACCCATGCCGTCGGTGAGTCTTCCTTCTTTTCTTGAAGAGTTTTTTGCCTTTGTTTTTCTTAAGCGTTACTGACTTCGTTTGTTTCCAGCCTTGAAGGAGGAGCTGACTCGGGCTCATCGTGACCTCGGCCTACTTCAGAAGTCATACATGGCCGAGGTGAAGCTGACCGGCGTCCCTCGTCCTGAAGCAGCCGCGGATGACGTCCATGGGGCCCTCTCCTTAACCGGCTGTTCGAGCTCGGCCGTGTGGTTAAGGAGAAGGTGCGGGGCGCCCTTCATGTCGGTGTGAAGCGGGCGATGGCGGTCATCGGCTCCGGCTACATCTACGACATGGAGGTCATCTCCCACGGCTTCGTCAGCGACCCTTCGAAGACTGACGAGGAGAACGAAGCCGTCTTCATGGGGTTGGTCGAGGCTGCCGAGGAACCTGGCGGTCGTCTTGCAAGCCTCTTCGAGCATGAGGTCCTTCCGCCTCCTGAGGATGATGGCCTGTGAGCCAAATCTGGGCAAAGAGGCCTTTGTAAGAAATCTTGTAATTTTCTGGTTTGCGAGGCCCAGGGGGCCTCGAAACATTATCGAATGTAAAATATAACTTCGCAAATTGTTTAGTCCCTTCCTTTTTCGCATGTCTGATAATGTTTCTTAACTTAGTGTGATGCATGTTTGTGCCCCTCGACGTGGGAGTGAGTGGAGGTACCGTAGCCCTGGGGCGTCGGTGGTCTCCTGGCTCGACAGCCCTCGACCTTTAGGGTGTTCACATGGCGTTTTCGACTAAGTATTTAGAGTGTATCAAGGTACGTAGAGAGGATAGACTTTTGAGTTTTGAAAAAATCATGCGAGTTTTTTTGGGGACTTCGGGGGGTTCCCCCCTTGTAGCCCCCGAGGGAGGTTCGACTCTGAGGGAGCAGAGTTGAGGCTACCTCTTATATGTATAAGAATATTGAGCTTGTGATCGAAAGCATTGCGTATACGAAAATGTATGAAGAAGGCATCGACGCCCTAGGGATAGAAGCGACGTAGCTGTTCGATGTTCCATGCGTTGGTGAAGATTTCGCCTTTGTCATTAGCGAGCTTGTAGGTTTCGGGCTTCAACACCTCTGCTATGATGAAGGGGCCTTCCTACGGTGGAGTTAACTTGTGGCGGCCCTTGTTGCTCTGTCGCTGTCATAGGACGAGGTCGCCGACTCGAAGGTCCCTTTTGCGCACATGCTTGTCGTGGTAGCATCGAAGCTTCTGCATGTATCTCGCGGAGTTGAGGAGGGCCATGTTTCAAGCTTCTTCGAGTTGGTCGACGGCGTTTGCGAGGGCTTCTTCGTTCGTCTGCTCATTGTAGGCTTTTAATCGAGGGGACCCGTATTCGAGGTCGATGGGGAGGATGGCCTCAGACCCGTAGACCATGAAGAATGGGGTGAATCCCGTGGCTCGACTGGGTGTTGTCCTTAGGCTCCACAGGACCGAGGGCAGCTTGATGGCCCACTTCTTGCCGTATTTCTTCAGGCGGTCATAGATTCTAGGCTTGAGCCCTTGAAGAATCATCCCGTTGGCATGCTCGACCTGGCCGTTAGTTTGAGGATAAGTAACTGCAGAACAATTCACACGGATGTGATGGTGATCGCAGAAGTCTAGGAACTTTTTGCCGGTGAATTGCATGCCATTGTCGGTGATGATCACGTTGGGGACCCCGAAGCGATGAATGATGTCAATGAAGAACTCGACCGCTCGCTTGGAATGAATATTGGTGATAGGCCGAGCCTCGATCCACTTGGTAAACTTGTCAATGGCAACGAGCAGGTGGGTGAAACCTCCAATTGTCCTTTTAAGGGGACCAACGAGGTCGAGCCCCCATACGGCAAATGGCCATGTGAGGGGGATCATTTGCAAAGCATGCGCAGGGAGGTGCGTCTGCTTGGCATAGAACTGGCACCCCTCACATGAGCGGACGAGGCTGATGGCGTTAGAGACAACGGTCGGCCAGTAAAAGCCTTGTCAGAAAGCGTTCCCGATGAGGGTCCTAGGCGCAGCATGATGACCGCAAGCTCTCGAGTGTAGGTTGTTGAGTAACCTTTTGCCTTCCTCGATGGTGATGCAACGCTGCAAAACTCCGGTCAGGCTCCGTCGATAGAGCTCCTTGTCTGGACCGAAGAGGACGTAGGTTTTGGCCCTTCGCGCAATGCGTCGAGCCTCGTTTCGCTCGTCTGGCAGCTCCCCTTGAGTAAGGTATTCGAGGAAGGGCTTACACCAATCAGCTTCGTCGCTTGCTCGAGGGGTTGATACCTCGAGGTCCATGACCTCGGCCCTGGTCGAGGGGGCCTGGGTTGGTTGAGACTCGACCCCCTTGGACGGATGTTCCTGTTCATCCGCGAAGTTAACCGATGGCTTGTAGAGATCTTTTGCGAAGACATCGGGTGGCACGGTGCCTCGGGTTGACGCGATCCTTGCGAGCTCGTCCGTGGCCTCATTGTAGCGTTGAGCAATGTGGGTTAATTCGATGCCGTAGAATTTGTCTTCCAATTTGTGGACCTCTTGACAGTATGCTTCCATTTTAGGTTCGTGGCAGCTTGAAGCCTTCATGACTTGATCGATGACTAACTGCGAGTCACCCCGGGCTTGGAGGCGTCGAACCCCGAGCTCGATAGTGATGCGTAGTCCGGTCACGAGGGCCTCGTACTCCGCGACGTTGTTCGAGGCTGCAAAGTGGAGTCGAATCATGTAACGCATGTGAACCCCGAGGGGCGAGATGAAGAGCAGGCCCGCACCCGCTCCCGTTTTCATCATCGACCCATCAAAGTACATGGTCCATAGCTCGGCCTGGATCTGTGAGGGCGGTAGTTGAGCGTCGGTCCATTCGGCCATAAAATCCGCCAGCACCTGCGACTTGATGGCCTTTCGCGGTGCGAAAGTGAGGGTCTCGCCCATGAGCTTGACTGCCCACTTAGCGATTCTCCCTGTGACCTCCCGATTCTGGACTATCTCCCCGAGGGGGAAGGATGAGACCACAGTTATCGGGTGGCTTAGGAAGTAATGTTGGAGTTTGCACCACGTAAGGACTAGAGCGTACAACAGCTTCTGAATCTGAGGGTAGTGGGCCTTGGTCTCCGAGAGTACTTCACTGACAAAGTAGACTGGCCTTTGCATGGGCAGGGTGTGCCCTTCTTCTGCCCTCTCGACCACTATGGCTGCACTGACCACCTGGGTGGTTGCAGCGACATAGAGGAGGAGGGGCTCGGCCGGATGAGGAGGTACTAGGATCGGGGGCGAGGCTAGCATAGACTTAAGCTTTGAGAGGGCTTCCTCGGCTTTGAGGGTCCATTCAAAGTGCTCCAATTTCTTCAAAAGGTGGTAGAGGGGCAACGCCTTTTCCCCGAGACGGGAGATGAAGCGGCTCAGGGCTGCCAGGCATCCTGTGACCCTCTGAACGCCTTTGAGGTCTCGAATGGGCCCCATCTTGATGATCGCCGAGATTTTCTCTGGGTTGGCCTCGATGCCATGCTGAGAGACTATGTACCCTAAGAGCATGCCTCGGGGGACGCCGAAGACACACTTCTCGGGGTTCAGCTTGATGCTCTTCGCCCAGAGGCATTTGAACACGGCATCGAGGTCGGAGACGAGATCCTTGACTTTTTTGGTCTTGACCATGATGTCATCGACATAGGCCTCGACCGTCGAGTCGATGTGTTCTCCAAAAATGTGGAGCATGCACCGCTGGTACGTTGCCCCGGCGTTTCAAAGGCCGAAGGGCATAGTAACATAGCAGTACATGCCAAAGGGGGTGATGAAGGAAGTCATGAGCTGGTCGGACTCCTTCATCCGGATCTGGTGGTAGCCGGAATAGGCATCGAGAAAGGAGAGGGTCTCACATTCCGTCATCGAGTCAACGATTTGATCGATGCGTGGCAAGGGAAATGGGACTTTAGGACATGCTTTATTCAAGCCGGTGTAATCTACACACATCCTATATTTCCCATTTTTCTTTTTGACTATTACAGGGTTAGCTAACCACTCGGGATGGTGGACCTCCTTGATAAATCTGGCTGCCAAGAGCTTGTTGACTTCTTCCCCGATGATCCTGGGCTTCTCCTCGTCGAAGCGGTGCAGGCGTTGCTTCACCGGCTTAGACCCGGGGCGGATCTCCAAGGCGTGCTCGGCGACTTCCCTCGGTATGCCCGGCATATCCGAGGGACTCCACGCAAACATGTCGGCGTTCCTGTGGAGAAAGTCGACGAGCACTGCTTCCTATTTGGCATCGAGGGAGGTGCTGATGAGCAGCGCCTTGCCCTTGGAGCAACTCGAGTGGAGAGGGATCTTCTTCGTGTCCTCGGCAGGCTCGAAGCTGCCGGCATGTCCCTTGGGTTCGGGGATCTCGTCAGCGAGGGCCTCGAGAGTGGCTGCAAGCATCGCCGACTCCTCAAGGGCTTCCACGTGTTCGACGCACTCGATGTCGCAGTCGTATGCGTGCTCGAAGGACGGGCCGATGGTGATGATGCCGTTGGGGCCCGGCATCTTGAGCTTGAGGTAAGTGTAGTTGGGAACCGCCATGAACTTGGTGTAGCCCGATCGTCCGATGATCGCATGGTACGTGCCTCGAAATGGGACTACCTTGAACGTGAGGGTCTCCTTTCGAAAGTTTGCGGGAGTACTGAAATACACCAGCAAGTCGATGCATCCGATGGGAATAGCCCTTTTCCCTGGCACGACGCCATGGAAGCCCCCAGCGCTGGGTTTTAGCTTTTCCATCGGGATTCCGAGAAGGTCGAGGGTCTCGGAGTAGATGATGTTGAGGCTGCTGTCTCCGTCCATCAAGACCTTGGAGAAGCGGGTGTTGATGATGACAGGGTCGACAACAAGCGGGTAGAGCCTTGGGTTCGGGACGTGGTCCGGATGGTCGTCATGGTCGAACGTGATAGCCGTCTCAGACCAGTCCAAGAATCGGGGGGTGGCGACTCGAATGGAGAATACCTCCCGACGCTCCCTCTTACACTGTCGAGGGGTGAGCCGGGCGGTAGGTCCCCCATAGATCATGTAGCAGTCCGGCACCACGGGGAATTCATCATCCTTGTCGTCATTCTTGTCGTCGGGCTCTTCCTTTTTCTCTTCCTTTCCTCGAACCGTACCCTCGAAATGCCTTTTGAGCATCCGGCAGTTTTTGAGGGTGTGGTTGGCCTGGCCCTTGTGATATGGGCACGGTTTCTTGAGCATCTTGTCGAAGAGGCCCTTTTCGGGAGGGCCTTGCGGCTTCTTGCGCTCGACAGCCGCCATGAGGTCGTCGTCGGGGGCGTCTTCGCGCTTGCCTCATGGGTTCTTCTTCTTCTTCTTGCCCCCTTTCTTGCCGCCCCGGTTCGAACCCTCGGGGTTGGCCGCCTTGGCTTGCGTTTGGCCTTTGCCATCGTCGAAGAAGGCGCCGACGACCTCTTCTCCCGCGGCAAAGTTGGCCACGATGTCCATCAATTCATTGGCGGTCTTTGGGGGAGCACGCCCGAGCTCCCGGACCAGTTCCTTGCAGGTGGTCCCGGTAATGAAAGCCAGGATCACCTCTTCGTCGGTGACGTGGGGAAGCTCAGTGCGTTGCTTGGAGAAGCGTCGAGTAAAATCGCGGTGGGATTCCCCGGGCTTCTGTCTGCAGCCTCAAAGTTCCCACCTGTTGCCCGAACGCACATAGGTGCCCTTGAAGTTCCCCTCGAAAACCCTGACCAGGTCGGACCAGTCATAGATTTGGTTAGGGGGAAGCTCCTCGAGCCACCGTCATGCGGTGTTGGAGAGAAAGAGTGGGAGTTGTCGAATGATGGCGCTGTCATCGCGGGCCCCACCAAGCTGGCACGCCAGCTTGAAGTCGGCAAGCTAGAGCTCAGGCTTTGTCTCGCCGTCGTATTTGACGAGACTTGTCAGGGTTCTAAAGGGGCTAGTCAGCAACGTGCTGCGAATCACACGACTGAAGGCTCGAGGTCCCGGCGGATCCGGGGATCGACGTCGGTCCTCGTCGCTGTTGTAGCGTCCACCCCAATGAGCGCTGTAGCCTCGCACCTCGGCGTCACCGCTCTTGCGTCTGCGGTGTTCGTTGATGTCGTGACGCGCATCGCGAGGCTCGCGGTTGTCACGAACGCGATCATGGGCCGGGACCGCCCCCTTCGAGCGGGAGGAGTCTACCAGCTTGGTCGAGGCTTGCCTCTCATGCCGCGAGGGTTCGTGGTGTTGCCCTGAGACCGCACCTTGACGCCTCGAGGCAGAACTCTTGGCCTGCTGGATGGCGGCCACCTCGAGAAGGCCCTGGATCTCCTATCGGACTCGTTGGGCTTCAGGATTCGAGAGGGCCGGCATGTTGTGGAGAAGCATGGTTGCCACGACGACATTCTGACTGGCTCGATTGAAGGCGGGACATGCAACCATATCCGCGCCCACAATCTGCCGCTGTACTTGCCGCGCTCGGGCCCGAGCCCCTCCGCCTGGGGGATTCCGATTGTCTTGCTCGAGGGTACGCTCGAGCTGGCGCAGTCGCTCTTTGTCTTCATCGAGTTTGGCTCGAAGCTCCCGGACCTGCGCGAGCTGGGCGACGCGGGCGCCCTGCGAATAGCATGGATCATTGGTCGCGGCAGGGAGCCCTTCCTCCTGTCCCGCCAGGAGGAGGGGTCCACCTGTTGCAGCCGGTGGTGTGGACGTCTCTGCGGGATCGGCGTCGTCGTTGCCTGACGCGACGACTATGTCGACGTGGAAACACTCTCGCGTGGGATCATAGTAGCTGGAGTCGTAGTCGGAATTGGAGTAGAGCGGGTAAGGCATGATGGTCCGCCCATATTGTTTCACTTCCGGCCACTGTCGAAGCACGCGAGGGCAGGCGCCGCGTGGGCGAGGGTTAATCGGGCATTCAGGGGCCAGTACCGGTACCTCCCGGCACGCTGCTGCGCATAGGGGGGTCCAGTCCGTTCCCTGTCCGCTCCGAAACCCGAGCGCATGATAGTGGAGTATGTTGAAGCGGCATTGTCGAGCCCAAATGGCAGTGCCGGTCGGACGGCAAACTGCTCATGGGGCAAGAGAGCCGTAGACATGAGGGGCGCGTTCGCCTGGGAAGAAGCGTTCAACCCTGGCGAGCGCTGCCCCTCTTCGGGCCTTATGCGTAGTCGTGGGAGGCTCCCGGCCAGAGAGCTCAAGTTATCTGTCGAAGACGAAGAGGATGTGACAACCGTGGTCGCACGGCGGCGCCGTCCGCCCTGCGATCCACGTCTCCTTCTTGATTGGGAAGCGTGGTGGTGAGGGCGACGCGGGGCTCCTCGCGGAGTCCCTGAAGCACCCCCGCTTGGGTGCCCGGCTAGAGCAGGATCATGTCATGGCTCGTGCCGAGCGACAGGAACTCCAAACTCCCAAACCAGATCACCGAGCCGAAAGGGAGCGATGATACGAAATCCGCCATCCGAACGAAGCGGTTTGACACACACACCCCCCTACCTGGCGCGCCCACTGTTGACGTTAGGAACCCGGGGGTGTCCTAAGCCAACGAGTAAACGTATGTGTGCATAACCCGTTCGTATGGTGATGCAAGAAGAACACAGCGATTTATCCTGGTTCAGGCAAAGAAGGCCCTACGTCCAGCGGGGGAAGAAGATTTATATTATCTTGCACCTAAGTTCTTGTATAGGGGTGAATACAAGCGAAGGAGAGAATTCGGGGGGGGGGGGGGTCGAGTATAGAGCGAAAGAGTTATTCAGAGTCTAGGAGTGTGCCTAGGCGTGTGTTCGGTTGTTCGTGAGATCGTTGTCTGGAGTCGGTTCTTCGTTCGATTGGGCCTCCTCTTTTGTTGTGTATCCTGGCGTCCCCTTTTATAGGCCAAGGGGAGGCACAGGGGTACAAGTGTCCTGGTTCGATGACGCAGTGGTGACGTCGCGGGTCGTGGTGGTCAACTCGAGGCCACTGTAGAGACGTGCGCTGAGCATGGCTTGTTCTGTAGCAGCATGGCTCGGAGTTGACAGGCGTCCTTCGGAGGCGTGGTTGCTGACTGGCGAAAGACGCGATCCCCTGTAGAGGACATGCGAGTCCCTATTGGGGTCGCGTTGGGAGTTGTTGGCGCAGCTTTCGAGGTCGATGTGGGTTGACCGGAGGGCGTCGACACATACTCGAGGCCCAATCGAGGGGTAGCCTCGAGCGTAGTGGTTGAACGGATAAGATTGAACTTAGGGAATTTGATGTCGGTTGTTTGTCGCGTAGCGCGTCGAAGGGGGCCTCGAGCGGCCTAACAATGCTGAGTACGGCGTAACAGTGCCGTGCAGACCGATGCACGTCCCCAGTATGGGCGGTAAAGCGGGATTCGACCGCTATACGGACCACTATGCGGCTACTGTAGCCATACGATTGGACGAGGTTAGGTAATTTTGCATCAAATGCGCTGTCAGACGCACCCGAAGTTGGTGGATCGAGGGGGGCTCGACCCTTGTTGTATCGAGGCGCCCATCCCGCCGGGGCCTCGACACTTGACGCGGGGTTCCCCCCTCTCGAGTGATCATTAGTTGGTGACGTCAGTGACTTGTCGAGGGTTGCGGCAGAAGTTAAGTATTCTGTTGTGGGTCGGCCCAGTGTGTATTTGCCGGTGGGCCCCGGTGGGTCGAGAATATATGGTCTGGTCTTGTACGTTTTTTTTTCGAGGGTCCCCGTGAGATTAGTCTGAGGGTAAACCCGGAGTTCAACCGAAAACAAGAGAAGTTTAGGGTACCCTTTCTTTCGATAACCAACAAAGGAGTTCCTCGAAACCTGGCTGGAGCGGAAAGAGAGGCGGCGAGGATCTGGTGCCGTTGCTGTTTCCGTAGAGGACGAGGAGGATACCGCGGACGTGGAGAGTAGCACGCCGGTGGCGAAGAGGATCAAGTTGTTCGACGACTGAGACAGATTCCCATGCAGACTGAGTGCATTACAATTTACACGCATGCATCTAGTTAATTTTTATAATTCGTCCTTTGAATTAGAGTTTTCCTTTTTCTTGACATTATGGACAAAAAAACCATATAATGCATACAGTTTTATTTGTTTAACTGTGTGTCCGTCCAATGCATCGGCAAACCAAATTTCGCATTCGATTTGTATTTTTTTTATCAAAGAAGAATTATATTAAAATATAGCTGGGTACATCATCACGTTACAAGTACTCTGGAAAAAAAAGTATCTATCTAGAAACTAAAATTCATTTGTATTGTAACCACACTGTAAAAGGCTCCAAATCTCAAATACAAACTTATTTAACGATTTGTATGGATGACCACACAAGCAAATACTCGGCAACGATTGTTTTCGGCCAGACAATAGATTCCCAATGGGTGGCCAACATTCCTAAGCGGCGGCATCATCTCTGCCTTGATGCCACCGTTTGGAAACAAAATTCTGCATGTCGTCATGTCGATGAAGATGCTGATGCCAAAGTTGTCGCCTCCATCTTCGACGAATCCGCCATGGAGAAAACGATTCCACCCTTCTCGTTCACCGTCACCGGAGAAGAGAATTAGAAAGACATAAATCTCCAATACCAAAAAATTTGGCATGGATAAACCCTAACCCTGAGACTCAACCTAACGAAAAATCTTACTTAAAAGCGATGGATCCCCACTCCCTCTGACCTCCTGTGATGTACCGGAGGAGGAGGGAGAAGGACCAGCGATGGGCGAAGCGGCGGCGGCGACGGCTGTGTAACCCTAAGATCGCTGCAGCACCCGGTCGATGGACGCATTCAATTTGTATTTTATCCGATGCCTCTACAACAATTCGTGATTTCCAGTATGTTCAAGCCCATAATTTTTAAAAGCACGAGATATGTTAGTCGACTCAATTTATGATTTTATCCCATACCCAGACAACCTTGGGTGAGGCTCATCAAGGAGAAGTGGAGAACAGCTTCGGGCTTATTCCTCCGAAAAAGCTGGGAAAATTGGGAAAATAAATTCAGTAAATGCAAACTCTGCTTACTGCAAATTTCAAGGAGAAAAAGTGGGAAAATAAATCCAGTAAATACAAACTCTGTTGACTGCAAATTCCAACAAATAGAGCAACTGAGGAAGTAGCACTCGACCAAACATAAGAAAAACAACAGATGCAAGATTTTGTAGTTCCAAAGTCGATTATTTCAATACAAAGTAACCAAGTCAGAAGCTAATTCAGAAGCATCACTATGTCTGGATGGAAGGGGAGCATGCCAGAATTACAAAGGACAAAGAAGCCATCAACATAGGTTCCACAAATTTGAAATTTTAGTTTTTAAATGAATCAAACATCAAACAGTAAAGAATACTTGGGAGGTATACCATAACACTAGCCGCATTTCAACATGCCGACATATTGAGCAGCGCCCATTATAATTCAGATGCTGATACAACCAGATAAAAACAAGGTCCTTGTGATACCTTACATGACGATGGGCAGCTGTATGTAAAAGCTGTACCACATAAAGGTATCATTTCTTTCCGTTTTCAAAAGAATCAAGCAGCAGGACATAATGACCATAAAAATGCAAATGCAACAGTATCATAATGCATAATACTTAATTCTAGATCATGTAGTACTCAATTAACTAAGGCCAAACATAGTTAGGAACATATCAGCTTAGCAAAAGGAAACATCTTGAAAGCTTTACAGAATAAGCCAGGTTCAGGACAGGACAACTCCAAGAGCAAAAGAAAACCCCTAAAGGAAGAAAATAGGCTATCACTATAGCATAGACCTCCGCAGATTTGCAGATTAGCTGTCTGTCATTATCATCCACCTTGCATCACTTACGACGCTTACATTTGGCACTTTAGCAGCTTAATCACTAAGCATTACATATATTACTTGGCAGCCACTTCATTGGGATTGCACATATCCCTTGGTAGAACTTCACCGAGCCTGCATGTATCAGTTGGCAGCAACTTCGTGCAACAATGCGAGAAGTATAACTATAAGAACATGCTCCCTGTTCATCAAGTGCTTCGTATTCTAATATGCTCCTAAGGATTCGAGATATGCTCACTGTCATTCCAAAATACTACAATAAAAATATATAGTCGAACTTCTGAACTATATATATATTGGAAATTAGATATGCCCCTTCCCCACCCTCTTTCTCAGCTCAGCAGCAAGAGCTGGGAATTTATGCAACAACATGGCGAAACCATCTGTGAACACTGCCTCGTAGAAATTTTCCAGCACAGCAAAAAAGTCCATGCACTTTGTCTTCAACTTTGGACAGTTGTATGTCTCGGCGCAAGCTAAAACAGAAGCAGCTGTCGTCACAGAGGTATTGTCCCATAACTTCAGTTCGCATAAAACCTTCAGACGGTCCAGCGCAAATCTGTCAGCTGCGGCAAGCAAATGTTGCAACATCTCAACAGGAGAATCTCCAAGTTCATCATCTGTAGGCGCTTCTGTGTACACGAACTGAAGAATAACTTTGAATGCTGCAGGGTGAATGGTTGGCATTGTGGCATCAGCCATTGGGCCAAAGAGCTCCGCCTTGAAAACTGGAGATCGGGCTGCAAGCACAGCACGGTGAGCATGGAACGTCTCACCGCTCACGATGAATGACACGTCTGTTCCCAAAGTGCAATCCAGCAGGTGACTCAAGTGGCTTGGTAAATTGGATGGCGGCAGCACAGGCAAGGTACTGTCATGCATAACTACGACCCCACACACAATTGTGACAGTGCCATTCATCACGTACGATTCAAGATCACTTGGCTTCATGAACTGATCCCATCCGCAAGCTGGCCGCTTCATGAACTGATCCCATCCGCAAGCTGGCCCTACTCGCTCGAAAGTTTCCAAGCGCTTATCGGTTGGAGAACATAGCTTGCCATCTCTGCCCAGAAAGAAAGCATCAAAGATGGCCCTGACCTTCTTCGTTTTGCTCACAAGGTCCAGGTTGAGAGATAAGTGCTCGTTGTTGCCGTCTACGTCACCCCAGTCCAGGTAGCAGTCAATCCTCCACAAGTAACCCCCAGCAGAGAAGTTATCGGAGGTGATGTAGTCCCCAACGGCGAGGCGCTCGGTTTCCTCATAGCCAAGCTTGATCTCGATAAAACCAGAGCCTAGTAACTCTGTGTACTCCTGCTCCCTAGAACTATTAGGGCGTAAATAACATCGACTCACAAGAGAGAAACTTCTTAATCGTAAGAAAAATTGACGAAAACCACGTGAAATAAATACTCACATTCCAACCAGTGGCGGACTCTGACTGCCCAAAATATGAGGTAGGGCGGAGCCCACAGGAGCAAGCACGCAAGCCGCCTTGGTGGAGCAGCGGCTGCCGGCTCCCGCTGACCGCCGACCAAGCGCGGCGTACAGCGCAGCCGCCAGGGCTGGGCATCGTTGAAGGTCCACCGGAGGCGGGGCGGGAGCCGGAGGAGCGCACGCAGGGTCACCGGCCAAGTGCGGACGACCGGGGGCGACGGCGCGAGGCAACCGGCGGGATCCGGGAGCGCCGCCGCCGTCACCTGCGTGCCGAGCTATGCCCTGTTGGGTTGTGTGGTTTGTGCCGGTGTGCCCAAAGGTGAGGAGATGGGCTTGCAGCCTGGCCGCACAGGTTAGACCAAATTGCCTTATGGGCTGAATTAAATTCATATTTTTGGGCTTATTGCGTTGTTTTAACTATATATTTTTGCGAAACCTGGATTCCAGTAACCTACCCACGTAAATTACTGATGCTTTGATCTCGGCAGATCTTTTTCTTGTTACCGTGCCCACGATTGACGCTGAACCCATATACTTGACTTTCTCCTCTCCCCGCCCTGTTCCTCCGTAGTAAACCTTCGCCGGTCTCGACGCCGCCGTCTTCCACGTCCTCGGTGAGATCCGCGCCGCTGTCTAGAGGAAGGCGGCGCCGCCTCCGCCCGTGGTCGTCTCGGCGCTACAGTCCTCTAATACCTACCCCTACTTATTTGCAATACAATTTGTGCGCAGGCACGACGACGACATGGCGCGGCCACCGATCGACCGGGGCGAGTGGGACGCTGTTCTCGAGCTTTGCCGCGACAAAACCGAAACCTGGTACGTTGACTTCTCCTACCGGTACGAGTTGGACGGCGAGGGACGCCTGAAGAATCTCTTCTGGGCCGAAACCTTCATCGTCCACGTCAGCATGGCCGACGTCGTCGTGTTCGACACCACGTACCGGACGAACAAGCACGGCGTGGCGTTCGTCCCCTTCGTCGGGCTGAGCCACCACCGCACGCCCATCGTCCTCGGCTGCGGCATCACCTCGGACCAGTCCCTCGATTCCCTCGTCTGGCTGCTGCGCGCCTTCATGGAGTCCACGACCCAGAAGAGGCCCGCGTCCGTGATCACCGACGACAGCGACGTGGTGGCCAGAGCCGTCAAGACGGTGTTCCCGGGGTCCAACCACCGCTTCTGCTCGTGGCACGTGGAGCAGGGCATCGAGGAGCACCTCCGCGGCTCGCCGGCGGCGCAGAACGAGTTCAGGGCCCTGATGTGCGACGACACGATCTCTTCTCCGGCGGCGTTCGAGGACCGGTGGTACGGCTTCATGGCGAAGCACCGGACGGCCGCGAACCAGCGATGGCTGGACGCCATGTACGGCAAGAGGGAGATGTGGGCTGCCGCCTTCGTCCACGGCAAGTTCTTTCTCGGTATGGCGAACGACCAGAGGACGGAGAGCCTCGCCACGGCGCTTCACACGGGCCTCCACGATGGCATGTCGCTAGTCGATCTGTGGCGGCACGCCGACGCCCTGCTCGAGGACGTTGCCTCGCTCGACCACCAGGCCTCCATGTCCCGGCTGGCGCTCACCACGGAGCACCGGCGCCTGGAGGAGCACGCCGCGCGCCTGTTCACGCCGGCCAACTTCTGCCTCCTGCGCGAGGAGATCAAGATGCTGGGCAGCTTCGAAGTCCTCATTGAGACGCTAGGCCGCCATCCCGCGTCCGGCAAGGCGCTCTACGCCGTGGGACTCAAGCAGTGGCGCCGGAGCGTGGTCTTCGACGTCGAGCGCTCTGGCGATGGTGTCCTCAAGTATGATGTCCTCAAGTGCAGCTGCCGGAAGATGGAGCGCGACGGCCTCCCCTGCCGGCACATCTTTTGCGTGATGCACCACACTTCCATGTCACAGATACCGGACTGCTGCGCGCTGAGAAGGATGACAAGGGACCTCGATGCCAAGTACAGGAGGGTCGACGAGACGAAGGACCTGGGGCGTCAGGTGTTTGACCTGGCATCGGAGGACGCCCAAGAGTTCCACGAGATCAAGGAGTTCTTCAATTCCTGGTTGGAAGAGAAAGAGAGGCGGCGAGGCTCCAGTGTCGTTGCCGTAGAGAGCCTCGTCGCCGAAGAGAGCCTCACTGTAGAGGACGACGACGACGATGGCGCAGATGCAGAGAGTAGCACGCCGGTGGCAAAGAAGATCAAATTGTTCGACGACTGAGCTGAGGTGCGGCACACAAGATAGATTTCCGTGCAGACTGAGTATGCGTCCAATGAATTACAGCTTTTCTTTTTTGCTTTCTCGGAAACATGTGCAGTGCCAATGGCACTTCCATGGTTTTTTCTTGACACTAAAATTATAAGAAACCTTCTTAATGCATCAAGTTTATGATTTTATCTGATGCCTCTGGACGATAATTCATGATTTTGGTATTTTCCAACCTAATTATAAACGCATGAGATATGTTAGTGGATTCAATTTATGCTCATACCCAGACAGACTTGAGTGAGGCTCACCAAGGAGAACAGCTTCGGGCTTGTTCCTCTCAAAAAATTGGGAAAATAAATTCAGGAAATGCAAACTCTGTTGACTGCAAATGCCAACAGATAGAACAACGAGGAAGTTGCACTCAACCATAAGAAATAACAGATGCAAAAATTTGAGTCCCACAGAAATTGATAATTTGTGTACCCTAAATTGATCAACTCAATATCCACGCTCCTTCGGATTTCAACACAGTTGACATAGATAAGTTGAGCCACTATATACTACCACAATGCCTCAATGCTCTGCTTGGCCTCTTCCTTATCTTATCGTCAGGTAGCCCTCAGTTAACAGTGGCAATTAATACTGTCATTTGGAAGTTCTTTAATTTCAACCATGAAAAAATAGATAGACAATGCAGAACAAGCATCCAAGTCGCAAGCTGATTCAGATGCATCACTATGTCTGGATGGAAGGGGGGCATGACAAAGAACATACACATTGTACTGGATAAGAAGCCATCAACATAGGTTCCACAAATTTGAAATCTTAGTTTTTAAATGAATTGAACAGTAAAGAACACGTGGAGTATACCATAACACTATAGCTGCATTTCGACATGGTGACATATTGAGCAGCACCCATTCTAATTCAGATGATGATATGAGCTAGAAACAAGGTCCTTGTGATACCTTGCACGACGCTGGGCAGCCATATGTAAAAGCTATACATGGCAGAGTGTTGCCTAAGCCCCCAAGTCACATATAGCCATATAGGTAATATTTGTTTCAGTTTTCAAATGAATCAAACAGCAGCGGGACATAATAAGGACCATAAAAATCCAAATGCAACAGAATTGTAATGCATAAATACTTAAATTCCGGCATACTTATAGATCATGTAGTACTCAATTAACTAAGGTCCAACATAGTTAGGAACATATCAGCTTAGCAAAAGGAAACATCTTGAAAGCTTTACAGAATAAGCCAGGTTCAGGGAAGGACAACTCCAAGAGCAAAAGAAAACCCCCAAAGGAAGAAAATAGGCTACCACTATACCATAGACCTCCGCTGATTTGCAGATTAGCTGTCTGTCATTATCATCCACCTTGCGTCACTTATGACGCTTACATTTGGCACTTTAGCAGCTAAATCACTAAGCACTACATATATTACTTGGCAGCCAGCCAGCCACTTCATTGGGATTGCATATATCAGTTGGAAGCAACTTCATGCAACAATGCAAGAAGTAACTATAAGAACATGTTCTATGTTCACTAAGTTCTTCATATTCTAATATGCTCCAAAGGATTCGAGATATGCTCACTGTCATTCCAAAATACTATAATACATATATAGTCGAACTTCTGAACTATATATATTGGAAATTAGATATGCCCCTTCCCTACCCTCTTTCTCAGATCAGCAGCAAGAGCTGGGAATTTATGCAACAACATGGCGAAACCATCTGTGAACGCTGCCTCGTTGAAATTTTCCTGCACTGCAAAAAAGGTCATGCACTTTTTCTTCAACTTTGGACAGTTGTATGTCTCGGCGCAAGCTAAAACAGAAGCAACTGTCGTCACAGAGGTATTGTCCCATAACTTCAGTTCACATAAAACCTTCAGACGGTCCAGCACAAATCTGTCAGCCGCAGCAAGCAAATGCTGCAACATCTCAACAGGAGAATCTCCAAGTTCATCATCTGGAGTCAAGGCATCTGTGTACATGAACCAAAGCATAACTTTGAATTCTGCAGGGTGAATGTCCTGCAGCGTGTGATGGATGGCATTGTGGCGTTAGACATTGGGCCAAAGAGCTCCGCATGGAAGACTGGTGATCGGGCTGCAAGCACAGCACGGTAAGCATGGAACGTCTCACCGCCCACGATGAATGACACGTCTGCTCCCAAAGTGCAATCCAGCAGGTGGCCCAAGTGGCTTGGTAAATTGGATGGCGGCAGCACAGGCAAGGTACTGTCAGGCACAACTATGACCCCGCACAGAATTGCGACAGTGTCATTCATCGCATACAACTGAAGTTCACTTCGCTTCACAAACCGATCCCATCCCCACTTTGTATATTCTGGCTCCAAAGTGTCCAAGCAGCACCTATCAGGTGGAGAATATAGAATGCCTTCTCTATCCACCATGAAAGCATCAAAAATGGCTTTGACCTCATTCGATTTGCTCAGAAGCTCCAGGTAGAGAGATAAGTGCTCGTTGTCGCCCTCCAGGTAGAGGCAGCAGATAATCCTCCACAAGTGACCCCCAGCAGAGAAGCTATCGGAGCTGACGATGTCCCCAGTGACGAGGTGCTGAGTTTGCGCATAGGCAAGCTTGAACTCGATAAAACCGGAGCCCAGCATCTCCACGTCCTACTGCTCCCTAGCACTATTAGCGTGTAAATAACACCGATTCACAAGATAGAAACCCCTTAGGCCTTGTTTGGATGCATTTGCATCAATCCACATGTGTTGGGATGGATTGAAGCGGAATTCAACTAAATTACACTCCAATCCATCTCAACACACGTGGATTGAGTCGAATACGACTGCATCCAAACAATACCTTAATCGTAAGAAAAACTGACGAAAACCACGCGAAAATACTCACATTCCAACCAGTGGCGGATCCTGCCTGCCCAAATTGTGAGGTAGGGCGCAGCCCACAGGAGCAAGCGGGAAAGCCGCGGGCGGGCGCCGCCTTAGTGGAGCAGCGACTACCCGCTGACCGCGCGACGCACAGCGCAGCCGCCGGGGCGGGAGCGGGAGGAGCGCACTGGCGCACGCAGGGTCACCGGCTAGTGTGCGGATGATCAGGGGCGACGGCGCGGGGCAACTGGCGGGATCCGGGAGCAGGAGAGGGAGCCGCTGACGTCGGCCCGACGCCGGGACTATGAGCGCCGCCGCCGCCGCCGTCCCCTGCGTGCTGAGCGCCAGTGCAATGGGTACGTTGTGGTTTTTGCCGAGCTATGCCCTATGGCCTGTGGGCTGTGGTTTTTGACGGCGTGCCCTAAGGCTGTCTCGAACGGCCACTCCCCAGAATCAGGACCCATACGTTGGTTTGGATGGTGCACAGTAAAAACGACTGTGACTTATAAACTGCCTTCTCCAACAATCGGGACGCAACAGAGCGGTCTTTTCTTCCTTTCCTCCACTCGCGAGTGGACCCCGTCTAGTAGCCGCCGCCGCCTCTTCCCTTCTTCCTCTTGCGCTATGCAAAAGCAGAGGCGCTCCCTCGCAGATCTGCCACAGCCGCCATGGAGAAGCCATGCTCTCTCCTAGTCCACTTCGCTGCTTGCGGCCTCGCCCCACTGTTTGTGCAGTTGGCTAGGAGCAACGCCAGCAACAGCAAGTTGGCGGAACCCCACTCGCATATTGGACATCAAGCGGCTCACCGACGCCGGTCTGGGGTGGATTTGTGCTCGCGCTGCTCTTCTCCACCAGCACGATGTGCTCACGCTGCTCTTCTCCGCCCGTCGTACGCGCTTCCACCTCGCGGCCGCCGTTCGCGCTGCTCTTCTCCGGCGGCTCGATGCGCTCGCGCTGCTCTTCTCCGGCGGCTCGCGCTCTCCCCGCCCCTCGCGCTGCTCTTATCTGTGGCTCGCGCTCTCCCCGCCCCTCGCGCTGCTCTTCTCTGGCATGATGGCGGGTGCCTCCCCGGCTCACCGTCGTCGCTTGCAAGACAGACCTCGTGCCCGAGGCGTGGGGTGGGTCTGTCCGCGCCGACGACTCCTCACTGCGGTGCCTCGTCATTGCCGCCTGCTAGGCGGACCTCGAAGCGCGAGGTGCGGGGGTCGGGCGGTCTGCGCCGGCGACTCATCACTGCGCGTCCGCGACGGCACCTCCTTCCACTCGCTGGCGGCGCTTTCGCCCTCCACTCGGCGGCCTTGCCCCTCCCGGCCACGACGACGGTGGATCTGCCAGTCCCAGGTGTGACAGCGGCGGATCAGCTAGTCCCAGACGTGACAGCAGCGGGGCTGCCACTTCCTTCACCGGCGTGAGCAGGGAAACCGGCAGCGCTCCCCAAGGCCTGCCCCGACGCATGCTCCGCCTCCTTCCGAACGTCTCCGGCCGCTCGCTCCTTTGCATCGAGGAGAGAGAAGACCGACGGAAGACCAATATTTGCCTTCCCTCTCTCCTCTCTACGCAAATTGGGTTCTTCAATGCGTCCTCTGTTGGAGGCGGTTTTCATCACCCAAAACCACCATGCCGATATTTTTTTATGTTTGCGTCGCCTTTTGCGTTTGTTGTTGGAGACAGCCTAAGGCTTGTGCCCTCTGCTCTGATGGGCCGACGCAGGCCCATTGGCCATACAGAAGCCCACAACTCCTCCCCAGCCTCACTGTCCCCTGGACCATGAAGGACGCAAAGTGTTGTAAAAAACTTGCCGCCTCGCCTTCCAGCAAACCCCCGCCCCCATACAGCCGGAGGACGTAGCGGCCCCCTCGTTCCCGACGACCTTCGCCTGAAACTTGCAACCGGGAATGGAATCTAAATTATTTCGTAGACGTACTGCGTCTGCATAATCACGCGGCACGGTCATCTTCCATTCATATATTTATATATATAATAATATAGTGGGTCGTGGCCGGTCGGCACCACAAGTAATCCAAATCCACGTCACAATCACCACCAAATCCAAATTAAATTCCAAGCATCAAGTACGTACTCCTACCTGCAGAGTGCAGAGTCCCATTTGCCGCCACAAGCGCGCCTCATCCATCATCCATGGATCCGCGGAGCGGCTTCTGCCCGAGCACGAGGACGTTCCGCAGCCTACGCCCACCGATCCCGCTCCCGTCGGACGACGCCGACGCGCCGGCGGTGTCCTTCCCGTCCGTCGTCTGGTCGCGCCTCCAGGAGTCGTCCCCGCTCCCGGCGCACCCGGCCTTCGTCGACGCGTCCACGGGCGCCGCGCTCTCGTTCCCGGCGCTCCTGGCCCGCGTCCGCTCCCTCGCCGACGCGCTGCGCGCCGCAGTGGGCATCTCCAAGGGCGACGTCGCTCTCGTGCTCGCGCCGTCCAGCCTGGACGTCGCCGTGCTGTACCTCGCGCTGCTGTCCCACGGCGCCGTCGTCTCGCCGCTCAGCCCGGTGTCCTCGCCCGCCGACGTCGCTCGCGCGGTCGCTCTGTGCGACCCGGCCGTCGTCTTCGTCGCCACCGGGGCGACCGTAGGCAAAGTCCCCGCGTCAGGGGAGAAGAAGGCGGCCGTCATCCTGATGGACTCGCCACTTTTCCAATCCTTCCTCCACGGCCACCACGACGAACCGGGGACCGCCGCAGGCGTGCCGCCACGGCCGGTCGAAGCGGTGCGGCTGTCCGACGTGGCGGCGATCGGCTACTCGTCGGGCACGACGGGGCGAACCAAGGCGGTGGCGCAGTCGCACCGGCGCCTCATCGCTTCGGCGCTGCAGTATCGCTCGGCGCGGCCGCCCGGAGGTGGTCCCGCGGTCACGCTCCTCGGCGTGCCCATGTTCCACTCGTACGGCTTCCACATGCTGCTGCGCGGGGTGCTGATGGCCGAGACCACGGTCGTGGTCACCGCGGCCCGCGGCGGCGCGGCGGCCGTGCTGGACGCGGCCTCCAGGTGCAGGGCCACGCAAATGTTCGTCTCGCCGCCAGTCGTGGCGGCCATGGCGCGGGGAGACGGCGGCGTCGGACCGGAGGGGTTCCCGGATCTCGTTCGGATCGTCTGCGGCGGCGCGCCGCTGAGCGCCGCCGCGGCGTCGGCGTTCCATGAAAGGTTTCCCGACATCGAGCTGTTTTTGGTAAGCACTCATCATCTCTGCCAGCTAATGCCATGGTCCATCAACATCAATCACACCACACGAGGATCTCGTGGCTGCCTTTTACGATTTTTTTACGGCTATGTTGGCGGGCACAGAGAGAGCAACATTTTCACACCTGCCCACCGTGAATAATCTCCTTTGTGTCACTGCTTCACTTGTTTGCTAGCTTCTCAAGCAAAATATGGCCATAATCCAAAATGTGCTGTACTACAGGCACTAGGCTCAACTGAGGGTGGCGTGATATCAAACATGGTCACACGTGAGGAATGCCATCGTATAAGATCAGCAGGTCGGCTATGTAGCGGTGTTGAAGCCAAAGTTGTTGACACTAGTAGTGGTGAGGTCTTATCAACCAATCAGCAAGGAGAGTTATGTATCCGAGGCCCAAGTGTCATGCTAGGTACCATATCACAAATTATAATTTATTTATATGGTTGCCACTATTAATTCCATGAAAATGTAAAATGTAAAATGTATTGTTTGCCAATCATATAGGATATGTTGGTGGTGATGAAACAAGCAATCAAGCTTTTGACTCTGATGGCTGGCTTAAAACTGGTGACCTCTGCTATTTTGATGAGGACGGCTTCCTTTACGTTGTTGATAGACTAAAGGATATAATTAAGTACAAGGCGTATCAGGTATTTGATTTGTTTAGCTTTTATAGCGTTTTATTAGTTTCAGTGCTACATCCATTAGCAAAATTCAAGCATTAACATGCAATCCGTTTATTTGACACATAGGTTGCACCAGCGGAGTTGGAGGATGTGCTGCATTTGATCCCTGGGATATTGGATGCTGCAGTTATCTCGTATGTTTTCTTGAAAATGGATAAAAAAGATCTATATATTGTTTCTTTCAATGAAACATTGTTTGAACAATGTTTGAATTGCATAGTATCCTAATAAGCATATAATTTCTGGAATTGTCTTAAAAACTTATTAAATCGTTAACCAATAATAATTATGGTGGCAATGAAAAATACTAATTTCAAAAGAATAAATAAATATAAATGAAACATCGTATAGAACTATTTATAGTATGCCATTTATATCAATATCTCCATGTATTGAAAATATATTTACTACTTCCTCCAATCACGGGATAAACAATATAGATTTGTCCTAAGAAGTTCTCCCATTCATCTCAAAAATAAATCTCATTTGTGAGGAGTCAATCAATCTCAAGTTTGATTAGGTTTATAAAAAATAGTATCAATATTTGTATCTCTAAACAGGTTTATTATCAAAAAATGTTCCATGATAATCTAATAATATTATAACATATGTATCATATAAATTTTAGTGTTTTTACATATTTGGTCAAGCTTGTAATTGATTTACTCCTCAAGTTCTTTTTTGGGATGGGAAGTATATATTATATGAAATTGTTTTGTAGTGAATTTAATAATGTTAACCTCGTGTTGTCAATCCACATAAAACATATATTAATGGCGCTAAAGTTGACAAAGTTTGACTATAGGAGTTAGGATAAACCTATATCTCATTATGATTGGAGCAAGATTACAAATAGCATGAATTTCAAATGTTTGTTGTCCGAGAGTCAAATAGCCTATTCCTAAATCCTAACGTTTCATGTTTATGAGATTCAAATATATTCCATATTTTTTTTACATAGATACCCAGATGAAGAAGTAGGACAGTTACCAATGGCATTTGTTGTAAGGCAAAATGGGAGCAATAATCTTACAGAAGACCAGATAATGGAATTTGTTGCGAAACAGGTACACACTACACTGGTGTCCTATCAATCTCCTGCTTAATGTCTTGATTACACTTCGCATTGCACTAACTATTAGCTTACACACAATTTTTTTCTATATGTACATGTATGCTAATTAAATCAACTTTCATTAGGTTGCCCCTTACAAGAAGATACGTAAAGTTTGTTTTGTTGATTCAATACCACGGTTGCCATCAGGCAAGTTACTAAGGCGAGAGCTGCGTAAACACATGGCGCTTACCAGCAGGTTGTAACACATCCATCATCCACCACTGGTGCCTGCATGGAGACATATATATTGGAGGAAAAGATCATATGAAACAGTACCAAAACAGATCTTTTTCATAACCCAAACTATGATCATCGTCTGTAATAGGGTTCGAGAACTCCACAACACAGAGATGTACATGGGGTGAGATCAATGAATATGCTCTTGATGGATTTCAATGTTAACAGTGACATGCCCCTGTGTAGATAGATGTCTGGGACGGGGTACATGTAGTATGTATATTCCATGCCTGCCAGATATGTAAAATGTGCTGTGGTAATTCAAATTCAGTCCTTGCTGCCTGCGGCGCGCGAGAAGTTTAATTTTCTTCAAAATGCAGGGACTGCCCTTTACAGTCTGCATCGCGGTGGCATGGCATGTGGTTTGCCACATGCACAGTGAACTGTCACTAGCATTTCGAGGCGGACGCAGCAGGTCCCAGGCAAGTCCATGCATTAACGAAGGGTCCCCCTTGAGTGCACCCAACTCTACCCGACCCGTCTCTAAAACCGGAGCCGCGCGCTCACCCGATCCCGAGAACATACACGGTACATCTTCACATCGATCTCCCCACGTACGGCCACCGACCGGTCATCATCATCGTCATCATTGATCAGATCATGGGCCTGCTGCTGCCGCGTCGCTCCCTGCTTCTGTTGCTGCTCGCGGCGCACGCCGCCGCGGCCTCCGCCGCGCTGCAGCTCCACTTCTACGCGCGGTCGTGCCCCCGCGCCGAGGCCATCGTCCGCCGCGCCGTCCGCCGCCGCGCCGCGCACGACCGCTCCGTGCTCCCCGCGCTCATCCGCCTGCATTTCCACGACTGCTTCGTCAGGGTACGTAACCGTCTGTTGCACTGGTGCACGTCCACATTTTCATTCGTCGCGCCTCGATCTGATCCTGATGTCCACCACTACCAGGGATGCGATGGCTCCGTGCTCATCGACAGCACGCCGGACCACCCGGCGGAGAAGGACGCCCCGCCGAACCAGACGCTGCGGATGCTGGACGTGATCGACGACGCCAAGGCGGCGGTCGAGAGATCCTGCCCAGGCGTGGTGTCGTGCGCCGACGTCGTGGCGCTGGCTGCGAGGGACGCGGCGGCGATGGCGGGGAAGGTGCGGTACGAGGTGCCGACGGGGAGGAGGGACGGCACGGCGTCCAGCGCCGCCGAGGTGAGCCTGCCCGCTCCCACCGCGACGTTCGCCGAGGCTCTGGCGGCGTTCCGCGCCGTGGGGCTCGGCGCGCTCGACCTCGCCACCCTGCTAGGCTCGCACACCATGGGGTTCTGCCACTGCGGGCTCGTCGTCGGCAGGCTCTACGGCTACAACCGCACGTGCGAGTCTGACCCGGCCATGGACCCCGGCCTGCTGGCCGAGCTCCGGCGCCGGTGCCCGCCGCCGGGGAACGCGTCGCGCGACGCCAACGCCACCGTGCCCATGAACTTCGCCGCGCCGCTCGGCCCGTTCGGCCTCGACAACGCCTTGTACCCGAGCGTGCTCGCCGGGAGAGCCGTGCTGCAGATCGACCAGGAGCTCGCGTCCTCGGCCGTCGGCCGCAGGATCGCGGCCATGTTCGCGACGCGGCCGGGGAACTTCCGGAGGCAGTTCGCGAGGTCCATGGTGAAGCTCGGGAGCGTCAACGTTCTCACGGGGAGCCAAGGGGAGGTCAGGCTCAACTGCCGAAGGTATAACAGCTGATGATGGCCTTGTGGAGTCACAAATCCAATGGTCAAGTCTCAGAATTTCACTGTCAATGCAAAAGATTAGATAGTATAGCAAATTGTTCCTCGTTGTTTTCTATTCATATATAGCCATACATAATTACATATAGTACAAATATACAAATGTAACAGTCCTGTCCTGAGCAGCAGAGTGTTCCTCTGCTTGTGCCGAACAATGAACTGCAGAGTTCAACCGTGTGTGAAGGATGGTAAATGTTGGACGAACAATAACTAAGTGATGAATGCTGTTTATTCTATTTTTGTGAGACATGAGGTAATTGTCGACAAATGCTGTTTATTCTATTTTTGTGACGAATTCTTTAGTATTTTTTCCTGTTGTAAAGGAAGTAAGAGATATATCTCGAATTTTCTCAAAGTGAGTGAATAATTATATACTTTGTTTTGCTTTTTCAATGTAACTTTTACCTGTAATAAAGAGTCATTTTTGACACAATATCATGAGATTCAGAATGGTAAAGCAATGTAATTCTAAACTCATCCAAAACATCACGTGGGTAATGGGCTTACTGGGCCAAGTCTTGATCGAAGGATCAGAGCCCTTTAAAGCCCAAATTACATTTCTTTTTCATATTTTATTTTTTTTTTCTTATCCATCTTCCGAAGACATATGTATCTATAGGAGGAATATTTCAATCAGAACACAGACGTAAATAATACTCCCTCCGTATAGGAAAAGGAAGTTGTTCATCACAATGATACAATCTATAACTTTGACTTCATATTTTTGTAGAAATACTCATCACAAAGAGATATATTTATACTTTTATAAAAATATTTTTTAAGACAAATTCATCCATATGATTTTTATATTTCCAAATTCGACAAGTTAAAATTATTCATAATTTATGTTCCTAATGTTTAACCCAAACCTCGTTCAAAACGACTTTCTTTTCTCATACGGAGGGAGTACTTCTTCATATCTCTTACCAATATTATATTTACCGCACTCAACTGTTTCTTTACCACAGCAAAAAGTTACTTTTAGTATGCACAAAGAGTAGTGCAAAGAGCAGCAAGAGTATAAAAAGACACGGTTCATTAAGAACTTTTTCTTTTAATTAATCAAGACCATTATACTGAAACATACTAGTATTACAACAAAACACACCTTTTTCTAAAGAGTATTACATTATAAAGTACTACTATATATATATCAAGTCAAAAAACGGCTATTGTTTCTTGTGCAGAAACAAAAGGGACCATGGTCGCTTGTGTGGCAACTGAGGGAAATAAATAAAGCTGGGAAAAGGGTGAAAAGAAGGGCGCTTTTCAACAGCAAAAACAGCCGCGTGAATGCCTGCTGCTCAGCCTTTGTTACTGGAGAGCTTATCCACTCCACCAATCACTCGGCACTGTCTCAAAAGAAGGCTGCAAAGTGCACTTTAACGAGTGGATCCTGGTCCCGGTCCTGATGAAATGATCCTGCTGCCAGCATATTCCACTCCCTGTTTGCTCCAACTTCTACGGCAGTTGTTCATGGAAGTTATAGCACTTTTGTCTTCGCTAGCTGGTTGCCAAATCCTGTATACAAACTTGCTATTTTCATGAATCAAAACAAGCCAGACCTTAGTTATCGCTTCCCGTTTTCTAGGATGTCCACTCCCACACGCATGCACAGAAACGTCACCGCGCGCCGGCCTCAAGCCGCTATCTAACAAGCAACGGAACAAGGATGAACTAATTGTTAGCATAAATGGTGTTCGTCACCGTAAAGATCAAGTTATGTTCTGCATCCATTAATTAATTTACTATGCATGAACCCACGCAAATCCACTGTATGAGTACGTGCTGCGAGTCGCTTTTCTGCTGGAGAAAGAAAGTCAAAACACAACACATCCCCTGGGGCCTGGAGCAACTTGTTGCTTTCTTTTTCATCGATCTAGTGAACACTAGGGAAGCCTGTACATAGGATGATTAGTTTAAAACTTTGAAGGGTTATAAGCAGAGCATAAACTACTGCTTTGCCCTCATTCATTTGATCAAGAATGAACATCAGTAAAAACTCGGTCAAATGTGCCCTAAACAATGCGCGCAAAGCCTGCAGCAGATAAGATCGGGGCAGCAATGAGATCACAAATCATAGAGCTCCAGCAAAGCAAATCCCTCCCGGATCGACCACGTGATCTGCACTTGGTTCCTCGATCGAGAAGCCCGATCCCGTCACCATCATAATTCTAAGCACTGCTAGCTAGCTCTGACAGCCTGATCGATCTCCTGTTTTGTTTATAAGTAACCTGTATAAAGTATACAGTGCCGACCCTAGCTAATCAACAACTACTCCTTGCGTTGTCAGGAACATCTCCCGTGCACTGCATTCCCATGTGCTGTAGTAAATCATTGGTGAATGACTCCTGTAAAACTCCGTGTTCAGTGATACAACTCCGTGTTCAGACTGACACCTATCGCATTCACACGATGATGCGTTCATAGGCGCAACAAGGGCACGACGCTAAACTTGAACTTGCGACCTGTATTCTTCGTTTACAATAGGGCAAATCAGACAATGTGATTCAAGACTCGATTGACATCTCTCGATCCGGTCCGTGGCAGGGATGCGTCTACGTACACGGTACACCCATTCCTAGCTAAGAACCCGGAAACCCATGGCCAATCACATGGCATGAGTATGAGGACGCGGCGGCCATGACAGCCGGAAGAAACGACGTTCGCAGCGCTGCCCGAGATCTCGCGGACCGATGTGTTTCGGCATGCCAATGCCATCCATCCACGCATCGCTTTCTACTCTACTCCTATATAAACATACATAATCCCGCGGACGGCGGACACCGGCTGCCCTGCTCTGCTCATGTGCGCGGCGCGAGGCTCGAGCCCGGCAAACCAGGGGAGGAGGCAGAGCTAAGCAACCGACCTCGTCTCAGATTCCTTCTCACAATCTCACTGAAGCAGCAGCTTGTGTGCTACTGCTACACTGCCATGGCAGCGCGAGCTCCCGTCCTCTTGCTTCCCCTGCTGCTGCTGCTGCTGGCTGCTTCGTCAGCCGCCCATGGCTACGGCTACGGCGGCGACGGTGCTAGCAAGCTCAGGGTCGGGTTCTACAAGGATTCGTGCCCGGGCGCCGAGGCCATCGTCCGCAGGGTCGTCGCCAGGGCCGTCCACGAGGATCCCACGGCCAATGCGCCGCTGCTCAGGCTTCACTTCCACGACTGCTTCGTCAGGGTACGCTTCTTCCACTTCTTCCATTGCTGTCTTCATCTAGGAGTAGTCGACTAGTGTAGCACCCGGCCATTTTCTTTGGTTGCTTTCTTTTCTTCAGGATTCAGTGGTATCCAATGCAGGTTCTAATGATTTCTAGTCACTTGTGCTTGTGCACGAACTAACCTGACGACTGAGACTTTTTCCTCTCTCTCTTTTTTTCAAAAAGAAATGTGTCTCTGAAACTTTGTGAGAATAGGCAGAAAGCAAAGATTCTCCACGCGAATGCGTCTCAAAAGCGTCTCCAATAATAATTTGCTTGATGTTGTTTCGAGTTCATAAGACTCGATAACTTTTGCCTGATACTCTGATAATCCCTTCCCTGCTCCCTGACCCTCCTCCCTATTGGCGGATTGGCCATTGCTGCAGGGCTGCGAAGGCTCCGTGCTCATCAACTCCACCAAGGGGAACAAGGCGGAGAAGGACGCCAAGCCCAACCTCACGCTGGACGCCTTCGAAGTCATCGACGACATCAAGGAGGCGCTCGAGAAGCGATGCCCGGGCACCGTCTCCTGCGCCGACATCCTCGCCATCGCCGCCAGGGACGCCGTATCGCTGGTATGCTATCTATACGCTGCCTCCTTTCCTCCCTCGAAGCAAGCAGAGCAATGGCTGACTCCCAAGTCCAAACCAACCAAACAGGCCACCAAGGTGGTGACCAAGGGCGGGTGGAGCAAGGACGGCAACCTCTACCAGGTGGAGACTGGCAGGCGGGACGGCCGCGTCTCCAGCGCCAAGGAGGCCGTCAAGAACCTGCCGGACTCCATGGACGGCATCCGCAAGCTCATCAAGAGGTTCGCTTCCAAGAACCTCAGCGTCAAGGATCTCGCTGTTCTCTCAGGTACACTACCGTACTAGTATATTAATTAATCTGCGCCTTTAACCATTTCGATTTCATGGGCTTTGTTTGTCAAATTGTACTGTACTGTGTTTCATGAAGGGTTGTCCTGGTGCAAGCGGTAGAGCTTTACCGTGACAAGAGGTTCAGGGTTCAAGCCCCAGCCTCTGCACATTTGTGCAGGGATGACTGTCGGTTATTTTCTCTTTCTTAGACCCCGCAGTGCGGGAGCCTACGGCACTGGGTACGCCTCTTTTAGTAGTGTGTAGAGATCTCTCTGTTTTTTAAAGTGAAATGGATCTTCTTTGGCCGGTGGAGACCTACACCAACACGTGTGTCGCACACTTGCACTGTTGTTGCACTACTACTCCACTGAATCTGAAATTGAAATATAGGAAATGCAGCTTATGCTAAACAAGAAACAAACAGAAAAAACGTTTTTTAGGTAAACAGGAGGGGTGGTCCCTTGCTGGATTTTTATTTTACTTGGGAGAGGAAACGTACAAAGGAAAAAGAGAAAAAGATGTTACATATTAGTACCGTCCTTGTTAAAAGTTATTGACTTCCATTTCACAAAGATCAAATGACTTAAAAATTATCTCCTTTAATTTGCTGGATGTTTTTCCTTTGGAAAATATTTCCTTGGAGATGACCTGAAAACCGTGCTGCCATGTATATATATATCCAGGTGCCCACGCCATCGGCAAGTCGCACTGCCCGTCGATCGCCAAGCGTCTGCGCAACTACACGGCGCACCGGGACAGCGACCCGACGCTGGACGGCGCGTACGCCGCGGAGCTGAGGCAGCAGTGCCGGAGCCGCAGGGACAACACGACGGAGCTGGAGATGGTGCCGGGGAGCTCCACCACGTTCGACACGGACTACTACGGCCTGGTCGTGAAGCGGCGGGCGCTCTTCCACTCCGACGAGGCGCTGCTCCGGAACGAGGAGACCAGGTCCCTCGTGTACCGCTACAGGGACGCCGCCGGGTCGCCGGAGGCGTTCCTCAGGGACTTTGGGGCGTCCATGGTGAACATGGGCAGGGTCGGCGTGCTCACCGGCGACCAGGGGGAGATCAGGAAGAGATGTGCCTTTGTCAACTAGCGACATATGTTGTGATGCCTGTGTCAACATTGTTACTCATTACCCTCGCTCATATGCTGGAGTTGCACGTAGTTCCGGGGAAATCTCTTCCATTTTACTATATAGAGTTAGGAACGTTTTAGAGGTTTTATATGATGATTGTGAACGTCGTTTGGGTTGAGGTCATTTATAACTGTAACTTTGATGGAATGTGATAACATGTTCCATATTGTGTGGACACGATACTTGCAGCATGCCGCATATGGCAATTTGCAAACAAGGAACGTACTTGAACCAGCTTTGACTTTGGAAGGGAGAATTATCCATTATTTTTCCCTCCCTAACCACCACAAATAGAGGATATTCTCCCCATCAGGTAACCAGATAGCTGCTGCCAACGGTGCGTGCACAAGAACAAGAGAAATCAACAATGGAATTTCGTGGAGGAAGAAAGGCAGCTTCCTTTCCTTAGGTTCAGAGTTCAGATAATAATGACTTAGTTTTCTCCATGATACAACACTGCTTCCTGATTCCTCACCAATAAACAACAACAACACTGCCACTTCCTGCTTTCATCTTCAGTTTGCTACATTATCGGTTGTGACTTCTTTCTCGCCTCTGTGGCTCTATGCATATGGAAATGTCTTCTTGAGAACGTAGTCCTCCCATATTGTGGCACCATTTACCCGGCCCTGTACAAAATAGTGAGAAGAAAAAGGTGATTTTGTAGCCAAAGTCTTAAGCACTACCCCTTTGCAACATTTCATTTAGAAGGGCATTAGTCAATGAAAGATTGAATGAATGGCTTAATCTTGTTTCTTTAGTGGTGCAAATTACTTAAAAAAACAAAGTTAGATGCTTTATTACTCATTTGAACTAGTTAAATCGTTGGACACCAATTCCTCAAACTCATGAGGAACCCCCTTCCGAGTGTTATAGCACACACTTGGAAGATTACAACCAGCAACAGCTAACACATTTCCTACCTTGTTACAAGTTCTCCGACAAACCAACATTTGTCTATGTATGTGCCTCGGGTCAGTCAGGTTAGAGAAAAGGCATATAAATTTATACCTATACTTTAGGTGATTGGGTATGGGCATATTTGAGTATGTGCCATGGTGTATACACATATGCAAATGTATGATGTTAACTACTACCACGACGAAAGATACTACTACATTTGGCATTATTTCAATATAGAAAAGGAGAAACAAACAAACTAAAATTTAAATGGGCACTAAATAATGGAGCAAAGGTATGAATATTTAGAGAATTATTTTAGAATAATTTTGGTAGTTGAATAAAGTGATTTGGAGTAGGGATGAAAAGATATGAATTACTAAAGATTTATTAGGAAAAGAATACGTGGAATATAATTTGGAAAATATTTATGGAAATTACGTAAGTTCAAATGAAGTGGAAATGCATGGGTAGGAACTGGGATATACCTAGTTTATTTAGAAATTTTATGGGAACTTTTCTGTCGATAGAAAATGGATTTTTACTCCTATGTGTACATTCTCCGTGTGGCACTAGCATTTTCACCTTCTTGACGCATGGGCCACTGTTGTGGGGCTCCGCCTGCTGCGCTATGCGGTGCACCGGGTATCCACTGTGCTGTATGCCGCCCCTCTTTTCTCACATGGTTCTCATGGACTGGGTCCGCGAGGAATGAAGGAAGGGGAGCGGAGCTGCTGCCGTGTGGGGTCCAGGTGGCGGTGTCACCGTTTCCACGGCGTGGACACCATTCTGAGTCGGGCCCAAGTACAGAGGGAGAAGGAAACGGAGAAGGGAACCGTGACGACGGCGTCACGGCGACGCGATAGATGCAGGGTAACACCCATTATTTTAAATAGCGAGCTGTTAAGGTGTTTAGAGTTTTATCAACCGTTACTAGCGGAACTATATCAGACTATAGCGGTAAAATTGTGCATGAATGCAAATAGTGGCTCTCTGTCTCAAAAAGCTATATCGGGCTATAGAGACAACTATAGCGAGCTATTTAAAACTATGGTAACACCTCGGGGCTCGCCAGAGTTCTCATCGCCGGAGAAATGGGTGGCCGGAGGTCTACGCGGCGTGGTGTAAAATGACCTCGAGGTCGTACCCTAGCACCTGGGCTAGTAGATGGTGACAGCCAGCACTCGAGGTGGCCTCGGTGGCTCGCCGGAGCAAGCACGATGGCACGGCAACGATGTCCTTGCTCGTGGACACCGCTTGAGTGCATAAAGGCGTGTGCGCCTGCGCCGTGCGATCAAGATTCATGCAAGGTCACCCAAAACAGAAACCCTGTCATGCACTTGACGTGCCACGTCGTCATCGAGCAGCGGTAATGGCGGCTCCACGGCAGGCGCTTCATAGTGGTGGAGCAGCACAGAGAGGGAGAGAGAGCTAGAGTGGGTGGGGGAGGTGGAGGAAGAGCTCTAGAATCTCTCCCTCTTCCTTAATCGGCCTGCGGTGCCCTTGAGGGGGAGAACATGGAGTTCGCTCCCATGGCAGCCACAGTGCCCCAATTTGGGGGATGTCGAGCTGGAGCTCAATAGGGGAAAGGAGGAGAGAGACTAAGGGGATGATGGCATGTTACCGAACTAGGCGGATCTTTCCGTGCTACCGGTTTTGGCGGAGAGGCTCTCGCCGGACCTATTTATAGGCCGGCGAGGTCGGTTCCGCTGGTGGCAGATATTTCGCCGACCGATACGCGTGCATGTCGACGGGTTTCGTGGAGGGGATAAGGGCAACGTAGGAGGCGACATGTAAGTAAGGAGTTTGTGGGTGGATCTCTCACTCGCATCCGCTTTGGGGCATGGCGCGGTAGCGAGTGCGAGGAGGCGTAGGCGACGCTGTAGCTGCGTCGTCGTGTAAACGTTGAAGACGGTGATGACTGGTGGGATCCTTTCATCGGTGAGAAAGCGAAGGGGGGAAGGGAGGCGGCGCGCGCTAGAGTTGGGCTGAGCCGGCTGTGGCCCAATGCGAGAGGAGGGGAGGAATGAGATTGCAAGAGTTGTCTCTCAAGAACTTGACAACAAGAAGATGGATGTATTGGGCATATTATAACAAGGTGAATTCCCCGTGCGTTGTCGTGGAAATTTAAAAGTAATTTTAATTGAATTAAGAGGAATAGGATGTAGACAAATCAGATGTTATATGCAAACAAATATAAGAAGTATATATGTGTGTGTCGTAAGCGTAATAAAATGTGGCCAGCGATATAATTGAAGACAAAAAAATGTATGAACATAAATTGAATGCAAGACACCGGGCATATAGTTGTATCATGATTACTATTTCCATCTCACCTAAAATAGCAGTTGCCCCTATCAAAAAATAAAAAATCAGGCACGGCATTATTAAAAGCATAAAGGAAAAAATAGACACAACATACCTCACCACGCATGCATGACGGGTTGACGGTGTGGACACGTGGATTGGTTGATGGGTGGCCGGGATCAAACATCAAGATTGCCAGGCCACCGGCGTCCTGTCACACTTCAAAATTTTATATTTTGGGTTGTGCTTAGAAAACTCTAGTTAAAATAAATATTTTAATATTTAGATAAAATTTACTAAATTTAGTTTGAACTCGTGTCCATTTAGTTATAGAAAAAAGGTGAGTTTAAATTTTTCTAAATTAATTTGATGGGATATTGCTTGATGTGATGTCTGCTTATTGTTTGAGTTTGTGCTTTTGTGTTTGCTAAGTTTTCAAAACACGTTCAGACGTCTTCCAATCCTTCTAGGAAATTTTCTGGAATCTTTTTCTTTTATCCTAGAGCTTTGTCCAATTTTTAGATGCTTCACAATATCTTTTTATGAGCTCTAAATACTTTATTTAGATTCCTCATATTCCAAAATATCTCTGAGAATTTTTCCAAAATTTTTGGAGCCTTCGGAGTATTTTTCGTAGCTTAAAAGTCAATTCTAGACTTTTCTAGAATTATTTTATCTATGAAATTAATCAATTCTGAAAATAATAAAGACTCCTAATTTTTCCGACACCTAAAGGACCATGTTTTTATTTACTAATAGGCTTTAATAATTAATTATGCCTATTAGTAAAGGTGGAGGGTGCAATATCAATTAGTACTATATTGCTAGTTGACGTTGACGTGGGGAGTTTTTCGCCCTATATATTTATACCAACCTCTTGGCCAAAGCACATCATAATTATCATGAGGGGAGTTTCTAGTTGAGAATCCCTATGGTAGCAAATTCTATTTTTCTCCTTTCTCTACGTCATGGTCTCCAACCTCTTGTCAGCGTCGCCGTGCTGTGCATGAGCGTGCAGGCAGGCTGCTCGGTGCCGGTCTGGCCAGCCGCCAACGGCCCGGACACGTCCCGTTCAAGTCCCTTCCTTCCCTCCTACGTGAGCGCAGCAGCAGAGCCATGACTACCATGGCCATGTCCTCTTCGTGATGGAGAAGATGACCAAAGGTAGAAGATGCTTGTAATTATAAAACTGCCACTGATCTTTAATCCTCCGCAGCTTATTCGTTTTAACTTCGATTCAGGTGATTCAAGTTGCGTTAGTTTTGTATCCTCGTGTTCTACGCAGTAGAGTTAATTTTTATCATGTCTCATGCTTTTCTATATTTAGCTAAATATTAAATTATTTATTATGCTTCTAATTAGTTAGTTTTTTAGTTAAAAACAATATCCGTTTCATATCTTCATAATTATACATGACATATTAATTTGATTAATCTTAACCTATGTGTTTCTAATTATAATTTGGTTAGACTAAATATGCTACATGTAATAGACCATCGATGCTCTCGTATGTTTATGCCGTTTGTAAAGCAAAGTTTAAATGTCATAATAATGTGAGATAAGTTTATAAATAAAACATAGTTAGTTTAATTTGTTTTTTAAATAAATTATGGTTTTATGTTCTATGAGTTAATAACTTATTCATGTTTATTTAAATAAAGTAAATAAAGAAAGAATTGTTTCTTTTATAATGTAAAGCCTTTTGGTAGGCGTTTCTTGTGATCGTAGCTATAGCTCTGTCTTAGTACGTTGTTTACCTTGTGTGGTGTACTGTTCTTAGTTGCTTTTCCTTATTGCTTATATGTTCCCTGTGTATGGTGCTTGCTACGAGTAGAACAAGAACCATTGTGAGTGTTGGAAATCACAAGCAGCCGAATGGAAGATAAAGATGATGTTTCTCTAAGCACATTTTTTTGGGTGTAAAGCAAGTGTTAAGGCAACTATATCTTGGGTTTTATTCCTGTGATCATGACCTTGTGACTTAATTAATGTTTAAGCAATAAACGTTAAAAGATGACTTTTTAACAAATTAAGATCTTATCTGTACGTGATCTTCCGGGATTTACAGTACAGCTGTGAGGGCTACATGGCTCTGGTTTTAGCTCAGTATGAGGACCTTTTCTAGTTAGTTAGGGGTGCCAAGTTGGGTATAGGACAGCCTCTGTCCTTATGAGTATAGCCGAGAATGAATGTGCCATATTGGAAGGGAGGTTCCTACACCTGATGATCTGGCAGTCCTAATTAGTTAGACACACCTTTGAAGGGCTTCATAGTGAACCCTGCCGGCTTTCCTTGGTAGTGAGCTAAGAGGTCGACAGACTTCAGGTGAAAGGGTAAATCACGTCTCACGGTGAAAGTGTACACCTCTGCGTAGAGTTTATTAAACGGGTATACTAGCCTTGCTCAAGGACACGAGCGGCCTTGGAGACATTTACATTAGATGATGATTTTGGTTATGTTAAGATGCTCATTATTTATCGTTATGTTTTGCATTATTTATGTTACAATCATCATGAGTTTATGGGCTATACTACCTTATTGCTATATTTGTTGAGTTCGACATGGACTCACTCTTGCTATTCCCCCACACCTCAGGAGAAGTGTTAGGCTTGTTGTCAACCAGTCAGTTGGATCCAGTGGAGTGAAGTCTATAAAACCAGTCAGTTGGATCCAGTGGAGTGAAGTCTACACCCGGAGTTTGAAGTCGTCTTTCCGCTGATTATTCATTAGGTGATCTTTTATATATTGTGTACGTTATACTTAAAGCATTGTATTTGATACTATTTATAGCTATATGTGAGATTTGTCCTTTAAGACTCACATATAGTGTATATCTGATTTTGTCTTTAGAACCGGATGTGACAAGTTGGTATCAGCTCAATGCTGGCTGTAGGACGCAAGCCTAGTTAGCACTGGTCAATTTGCAAAACATATTTTGCTATGAAACTATTTTTGCCACCTCCATGGCTCATTGAATTGACTATGTCTTATCCTTGTCGTATTATCTCCTCCTTGAATAACTTCCTTTGAGCTAATATTTCTTATCTCCTTGATTTATGGTTTTGTTGGTTTACTAAATATTTCTAAACTCATCTTATTCAAAAGTTCGATAGCCTTTTACCACATCTATCATACCCTTTAGGATGACTACCATTGTTGAAGAAGCACGTGTAGTGTCGATGTGGTGATGTGTGCTTGTATTGCTTGTTGTAATATTTGTGTGATGTTCGAAGGATGGCTAGATGGTGTAGCTCGATCTTTTATGTGGGGTAGTGTCTTCCATCCAACCTATCATCCTGATCAATCCTGATTCTTATCTTCTTACACCAAAGATTCCTACCTTCTTTAATACAACTCAATGGATGATCAACACTAGGAGGACGTACCATCAACAGCCCTCAAGTAACAGTTGCCTTGGATGTCATCATCAGAGTGGCATGGCGAGAGCGTGGTGAGCCCATAACCCACAGGTTCTAGGATCATTGTTACTTGGACTAGTGATCTTTTACATCATGGATGGAAGGATGTTTGAAGATTGAAAACTATCCTTTTCTCGAAACCCCATGATCATCTTTTCACCTTGCGTGTTATGCTTAAATCAAGCAAGATCTATACTTGTCTTGTGGGAGATATCAATTGGTAGTAAACTTAGTAATGACGTCTTGATTAATAACTGACGGTGCCATGTTGAACCTAGAGCCTCCAGTGGGTGTACACACATGGTTGTGCTCGGTAAACGCTGGTAACATGAATTGTTAATCATGATCCATTATATGAGCTACTCCCATGTGTTAGCTTATCATGGACCTTTTCGTTGGTCATCTTACTATATCAGTTTGAAAAACTGGACCTTGTCTTCTAGAACACTCTGGTGTTACCCCATAGACCTACATCTCTTAACTCTCAAAAAGTAAGTATGCGAAGATCAACTTTGGTATTTCATGTGATCCAACCTTTGCCTCTCTAGTCAACCTCTATCGGTCTACAACTCCTTTTTGGTATGTCACCACAGGTCCCAAAGATCTTGGTCTTTTGGTTGATCCATGCTGACCCTTGAAACATTTCATTACAAGTGCAAACTCTGAAATAATCAAAGTTCAATATCTCTTGGGTCTCTTTGGAGGATAAATAGAAGATCATGTGTACTTCTCCTTTAAGAGACGCTATTCTGCCATCTTGTCTCCATATCTTGGTATATGGATAATCTTTGATTCGTTTATCCTATTTTGTTTTGGATCTCGAAGCAATCTAGAGGATAAATCTGGAATTTCAACATCGACCTCTGAGAAAATCAATCTCTATAACATGTCCCCCTAAAGCTTTTCTAAAGTAGTTGAGGCAGTCCCTGAACAACAATGAGGCGCTAGCAACCGTATCTAAAAATTCCCTCAAATCCCTCTCCTAATCCAGTTGCTATAGAGCCCCCTGTTAAGGGAATGCACTACACTCCAGAGGATGACAAACCTCATCCTTCTTCATTTCCCTTGGATTCAAGGAAGATATTTTGAAGATTTTGGAAATACCTCAAAATTTACCACTTCAAGTGAGTCCTCTAACTACACCATTTAAGGATGACGATAGTCTACACAATGATTCCTTATGAAAAACATCAAAGGACTGTCGGCCATCATGAGTCACGAGTGGCTGGCAGAAACAGAGCTATCCACCGAGGTAGCCTGTTGCCCCTTAGATATTCTGCTTTGCACCATTAAAGAAACCGCTATAGAGGCTCACTATAGTTCTACCAATGGGATGAAGATCTTTTAAAAAGCTCTAGCTGATAAAACTTTGCCCCAACGAGTCTATTATCCCATCACATAAGCTTCTGGGAATTCCCATGGGAGTTGCTCTTGAAAACTATGGGATCATAAGGACTAATTCCTTTGTGCATAAATGGTCTCGAGTATCGTCTAGATTTTTATATCTATGGCATCTAAGACACAATCCTCTTGGTTCGTTTACCTTTGGGGGCACTCTTTTAGGAAAAACCAAAACATGGTCTCATGATTTTGAAACCGAGAAGTTCTCCTATCGCTATTCCACCTTTCGGTTCAAACAATGTCATTGTAGAACCCAAACCCGAATCAACCTGGATCATCTGTTTTGTCTCTATCCCAAGTCTCCTCAAATCTCGAGACAAGATTTATGTTAAGTGGGGTAGCATTCGCTACCAACTTCAATCAATCTTGAGCGTCTCTGATCATGGGACATAAAGGTCTAAACATCCGTATTGGCCTTGCTTTTTATCATTACACTATACTCGATTATGTTCTACATCTCATCAACTCTTATGTCCTGAGTCAGATGACTGCAAGATCTAAGGATCAAAGCATATCTTGTAATCATCTTTTGCTAACCCTTACTCCTTATCATCTCATATGACTGGAAGTAAGGAAAACATGAAGGCCTAAAGGGATCAATCCTCATACCCTTTGTTGATCTTTGCTAATTCATAATTCGTTCACCGCATGTCTCATACATCGTGAATCAAGGAGTTGCGAACACCATAGCATCAATCTCTACCTGTATCATTTTTTCTGCCAGTGTTGGCATTGGACCATACGTCTCATAAAGATCTAGAAATCTATCTATAAGATTTGTGTCAATCACTCTCATCGTCAACCTTTACCTTTCTTGTAGATCATTTCTTATATCTAATTCTCGATCTTTCACCGAGCCTCGATTGCTACTCATATTTGGAAGTCCTCAAGTTATTTTGAGAGTCAATCTATGACTCCCTTGTTAGCCCTTTTGGTGCTCCTTAAATCTTTATCTCGCAAGTGTCAAAGCAACTTTATAACTTGCTTTATCTTTCTCATAGTCTCTTTGAATCTCGGGACGAGATTCATGTTAAGTGGGGTAGAATTGTCACACCCCAAAATTTTCTATTTTGGGTTGTGCTTAGAAAACTCTAATTAAAATAAATGTTTTAATATTTGGATAAAATTTACTAAATTTAGTTTGAACTCGTGCCCATTTAGTTATAGGAAAAAGGTGAGTTTTAAACTTTTCTAAATTAATTTGATGGGATATTGCTTGATGTGATGTCTGCTTGTTGTTTGAGTTTGTGCTTTTGTGTTTGCTAAGTTTTCAAAACACGTTTAGACGTCTTCCAATCCTTCTAGGGAATTTTTTGGAATCTTTTCCTTTTATCTTAGATCTTTGTCCAATTTTTAGATGCTTCACAATATCTTCTTATGAGCTCTAAATACTTTATTTAGGTTGCTCATGTTCCAAAATATCTCTGAGAATTTTCCCTAAATTTTTGGAGCCTTCGGAGTATTTTTCGTGGCTTAAAAGTCAATTCTAGACTTTTCTAGAATTATTTTATCCATGAAATTAATCAATTCTGAAAATAATAAAGTCTCTCAATTTTTCCGACACCTAACGGCCCATGTCTTTATTTACTAATGGGCTTTAATAATTAATTATGCCTATTAGTAAAGGTGGAGGGTGCAATATCAATTAGTACCATATTGCTAGTTGATGTTGACGTGGGGAGTTTTCCGTCCTATATATTTGTACCAACCCCTTGGCCAAAGCACATCATAATTACCATGAGGGGAGTTCCTAGTTGGGAATCCCTATGGTAGCAAATTCTATTTTTCTCCTTTCTCTACGTCATGGTCTCTAACCTCTTGCCAGCGTCGCCGTGCTGTGCATGAGCGTGCAGGTAGGCTGCTCGGTGCCGGTCTGGCCAGCCGCCGACGGCCCGGACACGTTCCGGTCAAGCCCCTTCCTTCCCTCCTACGTGAGCACAGCAGCAGAGCCATGACTGCCATGGCCATGTCCTCTTCGTGATGGAGAAGATGACCAAAGGTAGAAGATGTTTGTAATTACAAAACTGCCACTGATCTTTAATCCTCCGCAGCTTATTCGTTTTAACTTCAATTCGGGCGATTCAAGTTGCGATAGTTTTATATCGTCATGTTCTACGCAGTAGAGTTAATTTTTATCATGTCTCATGCTTTTCTATATTTAGCTAAATATTAAATTATTTATTATGCTCGTAATTAGTTAGTTTTTTAGTTAAAAACAATATCCGTTTCATATCTTCATAATTATACATGACATGTTAATTTGATTAATCTTAACCTATGTGTTTCTAATTATGATTTGGTTAGATTAAATATGCTACATGTAATAGACCATAGATGCTCTCGTATGTTTATGCCGTTTGCAAAGCAAAGTTTAAATGTCTTAATAATGTGAGATATGTTTATAAATAAAACATAGTTAGTTTAACTTGTTTTTTAAATAAATTATAGTTTTATGTTCTATGAGTTAATAACTTGTTAATATTTTTTCTTTAAATAAAGTAAATAAAGTTTAAAGTTATTTCTTTTATAATGTAAAGCCTTTCGATAGGCGTTTTTTGTGATCGTAGCTATAGCTCTCTCTTAGTATGTTGTTTACCTTGTGTGGTGTATTGTTTTTAGTTGCTTTTTCTTGTTGCTTGTATGTTCCCTGTGTATGGTGCTTGCTACGAGTAGAACAAGAACTATTGTGAGCGTTGGAAGTCACAAGCAGCCGAATGGAAGATAAAGATGATATTTCTCTAAGCACATTGCTTTGGGTGTAAAGAAAGTGTTAAGGCAAGTATATCTTGGGTTTTATTCCTATGATCATGATCTTGTGACTTAATTAATGTTTAAGCAATAAACGTTAAAAGATGACTTTTTATAAATTAAGATCTTATTTGTACGTGATCATCCGGGATTTATAGTACAGCTGTGAGGGCTACATGTCTCTGGTTTTAGCTCAGTATATGGACCTTTTCTAGTTAGTTAGGGGTGCCGAGTTGGGTATAGGACAGCCTCTGTCCTTATGAGTATAGCCGGGAAGGAATGTGCTATATTGGAAGGGGGTTCCTACACCTGATGATCTGACAGTCCTAATTAGTTAGACAAACCTTTAAAAGGCTTCATAGTGAACCCTGCCGGCTTTCCTTGGTAGTGAGCTAAGAGGTCGACGGACTTCGGGCGAAAGGGTAAATCACGGCTCACAGTAAAAGTGTACACCTCTGCGCAGAGTTTATTAAACGGGTATACTAGCCTTGCTCAAGGACACGAGCGGCCTTGGAGATATTTACATTAGATGATGATTCTGGTTATGTTAAGATGCTCATTATTTATCGTTATATTTTGCATTATTTATGTTATAATGATCATGAGTTTATGGGCTATACTACCTTATTGCTATACTTGTTGAGTTCTACATAGTCTCACTGTTGCTATTTCTCCACACCTCAGGAGAAGTGTTAGGGTTGTTGTCAACCAATCAGTTGAATCCAGTGGAGTGAAGTCTACACCCGAAGTTTAAATTCGTCTTTCCACTGATTGTTCATTAGGTGATCTTTTATATATTGTGTACGTTATACTTAAAGCATTGTATTTGATACTATTTGTAGCTATATGTGAGATTTGTCCTTTAAGATTCATATATAGTGTATATCTGATTTTGTCTTTAGAACCGGGTGTGACACGTCCTTCTCGCCGAGTAGCTCAGGACATATTCTGCAGTTGCGATGTGCGATGGCAATTTTGAGGCACCGGAACTCCAGAAATGTCTTGACATATGTATGGCCTTCTGCGCAAACACCTGAAGTTCAACGCCATTGCATCAGGATCATGTATATATCACTGAAGCAAACAAAAATTACTTCAACCATATTAAAGCTAAGTAATCGAAACATGAAAAGGAGAGCCTGGAGAGAAGAGATGACAAACGAATGGCTCATGCCTCATGCCCTGGAAACTGCAACCAACAGATGCATCAAGGGGGTATATAAATACAACAACCATCAGGCCGCCGGCGACCCCTCAATTGCTTGGCCGTTCCTGGTGCATCAATTGCTGAGAGTGAATTTTGTGCAACGGTTTGTGTGTGCATGCAAGGGAAGGAGAGGGCCAGCGCATGCGCATGTAGGGAAGGAGAAACGGAAAAACGCAAACTATCTTGGGCAGGCCAACGGATGATGACATGGCTGCAAGAGAAAAAACTGAAAAAAAAAATAGACGATGTGGCTTAAGAAAATGCTAGAGAATTAGGCTAGTGGACATTAACTTTATAGGAATTTAAGATTTTAGATTATATAATACGTTTTTTTACTAAGGGTCATAGTTTTATATGATGATGATGACTGGCCATCAGAAAATTTAAAATTCATATGAATTAGATTACTTTAATCGAAAAATAGGAAATCCACAAGCAGAGATAGATGCTGGGCCACACGGGCCATCGTCTCCTTTTTTTTGTTTTTTTTTATATTGGGTCGTCCATCCCCAGAGCGCGCGCGACTGCGTGAGAGACACAGAGGAGACCAGCGAACCGCGGTCGCCGGTCACCTAGCCGGTCATGGAGACGGTAAGCTCGTGGTGACCACCAGCCCACGGCCACCGCCTTTGGCTCTAGCCGTTGAGGGGTTCCTTCACCGCTACGCTGTATATATAGCGCCGCCATCCCCCGCTCTTGGAATCCCTCCGTTCTTTTCTTTGGCCCTGCTCACCACACCGCCAGGAGACTCGCACCCCTCTCTTCTTCCCCTCTCCGCCCCTCAATCCGAAATCCACCTCTCGCTTCCTGTCCGGCAACGAGGGCCATGGGCTCCGAGCGCGGACCGTACGTGACGGGCGTAGAGACGGATCCGCCGGAGCAGCCCGCGCGCGGGGGCCTCCAGATGAAGGCCCCGGTTTACGACGCCGACATCGAGGGCGGGGCTGGTACCGCGGAGAACGCGTCGGGCGCGAGGCGTCTTCTTGCTCCTGCAGCAGTAGTTGGCGTCCAGGAGGGCGACCCCGGCGACGTCGCGGCCGCGGACATGGGAGCGCGTCGGGCGCGGGGCATTTTCCTCTTACAGCCCCTGTTGGCGTCCAGGAGGGCGACCACGACGACGTCGCGGCCGCGAACACGGGGAGCACGTCGGTCGCGGGGCGTCTTCGTCTTGCAGCCCCGGCTGGCGTCCAGAGCGGCAACCACGGCGACATTGCAGCCGCGGACAACGGGGACCACAGGGACGCTGGGGGGCCGCGGGCCGTCTTCCTCCTCGTCCCCTTCCCCACGCCGAACTCGCTGGCGGGAATGGGGGTCTCGGCTTCCAGAACGACGCCGAACTCAGCGTGGTTGCGGGTGTCGGCTTGCAGAACGACGCCGAACAAGCTGGCGCGGTTGCGGGTGTTGACGACCTCGCTGGCGCGGTTGCGGGTGCCGGCTTCGGGAGCGACGACGACAACTCGGGCGATGAGGATTCCCGTTCCAAGAAAGACGCCGCCACCACCGACGGGGTTCTCGGGAACCTCCGAGCGGCTGCGCGGGTCACGCTTCTTGTGGGCTTGGGCGCCGGCACGCTTGCCGCTC